>CANTUV010000044.1:7502500-8752500 GCA_947685225.1 Garcia nutans | reverse complement strand
ACCTTGTATTTGGGTGATTGCATTGGACTTAAAGTTAGATTGATAGATTGGCCACCTATTGATCACTTAATATTGAACGATGGACTGAGAGGTGAAATTCGATATCGAAACTATATAATTAATCACCCTAAGAATGAATTAGAAATATAAGTTCTAGGGTTCTATCAATTTGTAATTTCAAAATAATTGGTTGTTGTTAATTCATGAATGTGAAAACTAATGAATTAGTAATTACTAATCAAGATTAAGGAACAAATTGAAATACAAAGTTATATTAATGGATAATTTGAGAATCAAGATTTAATTAAATTGATCTATAATCCTATGTACTATTTCAAAAATTGAATTAATCTTACACAACTACTACTTGACACTCAATTTTATTTATTTTGTTTAAATCAAACTATTGCAAAATAATTTTATCCTTGTGAGACGACCTTGGGGCCATCACCGTTGCTATAATTACCTCATAAGTGTCATTTTGTAGTAGTGTTAATTAGAGCGCAACAAGTTTTTGGCGCCGCTGCCGGGGAAGACAATTTTTGTTCATAGTTTGATTCTTTTACCTTAATTATTTAATTGTTTAAAGTGTTCCTTTTTGAATTTTGTAGGTGATTTATGCAAGGATGAAGGTCCCAAGGAAACAAACTTGTTCCATATATAAACGATATTCATAGACTTCCAAGAACCGAGGGAGTAGATCCTTTGGGACAAGAAGGAGAAGAAACCGACGAGCAATTTGAGGAGATCACGGAAGTAGACATGGGTGACATAGAGAAACCACCTATGAGGGAGCTTGCCTGACCAATCATTGGAGTAACCACATCATGTATCCGGTTGCATAGCAAGAAATTATGAACTCAAAAACACTCATTAAAGTATGCTGCCATCCTTCCATGGATTGCTGAATGAAGATCCTCTCGACTTCATTCGAAATTTTTATACAACATTGCATATTTTCCCTTTGCAAGCATTAATGGATGATGAACTCAAAATGAGATGTTTCCCATATAGTTTGAAAGATAAGGAAAAAGCGTGGTTGATGACCTTACCAGAGAATTCCTTGACCACTTGGATTGAAGTGTATAACAAATTCATGAAAAAAATTTATTCACACCAAAAGTCAAAGGAGCTTAAGGGGAGTATTACAACTTTCACCCAATTTGATGGCGAACCATTTCATGAGGCGTGGGATCACTTTAAATCTTTATTGTTTCAATGCCCTCATCACTATTATCCACAACAATTGCTCAATCAGTTCTTTTATGATGGGTTAACTCAATAATGTTAAAACACAGTGGATAATGCTGCAGGAGGGGCAATGGGTGAGAAAACAGTTGCTGAAATGGTTGTATTATTTGAAATGTTGGGAGCAAATTCTCAATAAAAGATTAATGCTAAAAGGAGAGGAGGAGCATATAATCTGAATACAAACTTAGAAATGGAAAGGTAAATTACCGAGTTGATAAGGCAAGTTAAATTATTGAATGCTAGAGGAAATTTGCCGGTGTCAAGCCAATAATCATGTGCATCATGTGGTATGGTAGGCCACAATGCAAATGTATGTCATTCAAACTTTGACCAATTCCAAGAAGGGCAAAAACAAGCTTTTGCTTTTGAAGGGTTCCAACAAAGGGGAAGGAATGACCTGTACTCAAATTCTTATAACCCCGGCTGGAGAAATCACCCTAATTTTTCATGGAAGAACCAATAATAAGCTTCACCTCAAAATTCATTCCAACGTTATCAAAGAGGACCCAACTTCCAAAGGCAAACTTCAAATCAAGAGCAAATAACAAAGCCTTCACTTGAAGATAATTTGAATGCTTTCATTCAAATAAGCCCTCAAAATCAAGAGGTGAATAACAAACGGTTTGACTCTTTGGAAGCATCACTTAAGAAGGTGGAAACTCAAATGGAAATTGGCTAATCAACTTCAAGCTCATTAAAAAGGAAAATTTTTGAGTCAACCAAAGCAAGCCAAAGCAATCACGGTCTTAAGAAGTGGTAAGGTACTTGATAATAAAATCGACGATAATAACATTGATGATTCTTTGGATGCAGGAACATTTGAAGAAGATGGCGAGGACATGCAAGAATGCAAAGCTCAACCAAGTGAGCCGAAAGAAGTTAGTGAGGAGGCATCAATTGCATCAAAGTTGTACAAATCTCCAAATTCTTAAAGACATCCAATTCCATTCCCGAGCAGGTTAAAAAGTGAGAAGCAAAATAAGTAATTTTTTGAAATTTATAGCATGCTTTCCAAGGTCAGTATAAATCTTCCTTTACTTAAAGTGATCAAGAACATCCCGGCTTATGACAAATTTTTCAAAGAACTGATCACCAAAAAGAGAAGATATGAGTCAAATAAAAAGGTGATGGTTTCGGAGGTGACAAGTGCTATTTTACAGTGCAAGTTACCTCCTAAACTTAAAGACCCTGAAAGTTTTGTAATTAACCTTTCCATAGGAAATGGGAAAGAAGCATCCAGCATGTATGATTTAGGAGCTATCATAAATTTAATGCCTTACTCAATTTACTTGAAATTAGAGCTTGGGGAACTTAAACCAACCAAGATGGTCTTACAATTGGCTGATAGAACTCTTAGGTTTCCTAAGGGAATCATAGAGGATGTTCTAGTGCAAGTTGGAGGTTTAATAGTTCATGTAGACTTCATAGTCCTGGATTTGGGGAAAGATATCAATAAGGATGCTAAACATACAGTTTTATTAGAAAGGCCTTTCATGGCTACAACTAATACCTTGATAGATGTTAAAAATGGGAAATTGTCCATGGCTGTCTTATGAAAAACTGTGAACTTTTCAATTTTTAACACTTCCCCTACTCCCAATATTTCCATCCATGAAAATTGTTCTTTTATTGATTATTCTGATTCTATGGTTAAAGAGGTTTTCTTGCAGAAAATTAGTAAAGGCAAGCTAGATAAGGCCTTTCCCTAGAGAGAATAAGTTGAAATATCTAAAGTGAAAATTGAGGACTGCAATATAGAAGAGAAGAATCTACCCAAGGTGACCTTTACCTACCCCTTTGGGACATATAATCTTCATAGGGTGTTGAAAAATTCTAAGTAAGATGAACCTAAGAATGAAGCTTTTATGAGCTCAAGGATCTATAAAGAAAAAATGAAAGCAATGCATGATAAAATGATCCCTAGTAGAATTGAATTGGGAATGAAGGTCCTTTTGTTTAACCCAAAGATTGGATTGTTCCCCATAAAATTAAAGTCACGTTAGAGTGGACCATTTCAAGTCATTCAAACACTTCCATTTGGATTTGTTGAATTGTTGAATTTGAAAACCAATGAGACATTTAAGGTGAATGGATAAAGGGTGAAGCCCTATTTTGAAGAAATTAAAGTTGCAAAATACCATAGGAAGTATGGTATTCTTTGATGAGTGATGCAACGATGTCCAGCTACACAACATTAAAGAAGCGTTCAATGGGAGGCAACCCATCGATTTGTATTTCTTTTCATAATTAAAATTTTTGTGTTTTGCAATTTAAATTTAAATTTTGCTTTTAGTTTGTAATAAAGAGTATGGAATGGGTGCTTTGATCGATTTTTATTTTGATGGTATTTTAGGGAAAGGAAATGAAGAAAGATCACATTGATTTGGTAACTCGATCTAAAACCTTTGTTTTTATAAATATATATATATACACAAGTAAAAATGGTAGTGGTGGACACTGCCACTTCACACTGTCAAGCCACTGGTCGTGTCAAGCAAAACCCAAAAACTTCAAGAAGATGGCAGGAGTGGACACGGCTAGGCAACTTAGTCATGTCCGTGGCTGTGTCACTTGGACACGACTAAGATGCCTAGCCCGTGTCCCCATTTTTCCCTTGCTGTCAATTTTCACAATCCCTGACACACTCAATGGACACTGCCAAGCCACTGGCCGTGTCCATCTACAAGGCATGACACGGCCAAGACATTTTAGGATTGGTCGTGTCAAACCTTTTGAAAGCCAATGAAAAGCCCGATCTTTCATCTTCTTCCCTAATTTCAAAACCTAATCTCCATTTTCTCTCTCTCTCTCTTGACTCTCTCTCTCTCAAATCACCATACCATCCCTAAGAACCTAAAAAATCCATCAAATCTTCCATTTTTCTTAACCAAAAATCAATTAAACCCATCAAATCTTCCAATTTTCTTAATAAAAAAATCAATAAATTCCATCAAATATTAAATTTTTAGCAAGAATCAAGATGCTAAGAGCCAAAATGGTATCCCATCACAAGAGAAGGCAACCTCCATCATCCTTTTCATCATCTTCAAAGAGAATGACTCTTCTAGCAAGGGTTTTCTTTCCAACAAGTTAATGTTTTGTGGATGAAAAGGTAGCACTTATCTCACAAGGAAAATGATGGAAAACAGGTTTTACCTTAACTCTTCTTCTTTTTAATTATCCTTTTTTCCATTGAGGACAATGTAAATCTTAAAGTGTGAGGTACTAAGTTTTTGTTCATAAATGCAAAGTTATTATTTTTCTTGATTTAGTCATTTTATGCAAAGTTTTTTTTCTTAAGTTTTTGTTATAGTTATTTTGTTAAGTGTTGTGCCTTATTTTATATTTTATTTTGATGAATATTGATAATTTTAATTTTTATAAATTTATTGATAAATGACCTTTTAATTTTTGAAGCATGAATTTGAGAATTGGATAAAATTGGTACTTATTATTGATTTGGATGGATATTCATTGCATTGCATTTAAACTTGTGAGAAATTGAGCCTTTTAAGTTGGATGCCAACTTATTATTCTTTTTGTGTGTGAACATGTTTAACTGATAAATTGCCAGAACTTGCTTTGACATACATTTTGAGACTACATAAAAATTTCAATTAGGCATCAATATGATTAAGGCAGTTAGGTGAACCCATTTTAGCTTAAAAATACAAACCTTATATTCAACCTTAGTTAGCCTATTTTGAGCCTATTTCATTTCTCCTTTTTCTTTTTTTTTTCACAAGACTAATAGCCTTGAATCATTTTGTTTTATCTCTTACCCTTTTATTAGGTCAAGAGCATTTTAAGAGAGTTAATGATTGGGTATTGTGTTAAATAATTGTGGGGTTATATTTAGTGGTGTAAAATTATAAGCTATTGTGTTCTTTAGTTGCAAACCATATTTTAGTTCAAAAAAAAAAACAAAAACAAAAATAAAAAAAATCAAAATCAAAATAATAAAAGTTGTTGTTCTTTTCCATAAGGTTGGAATAAGTTTGGAAATTATCCTTGCAAATAAAACAAGTGGAGTCCCTTAAAAGTACTTAAATGCTTAGTGCTAAGTGAGTGGGAAGTATTTTGGGTTTGTTCGGTTTTATTATGTTGCTTACTTCACCCTTGAAGTGCTCTTGAACTAAATGAATAAACTCACACTACCAATTGTCATACCTTTTCCTTAGTCCCGTTACAACCAAATGAAAGATCTTATGATTGATTATTGATTGAAATTTAGTGGTGGAAAGTTGATTGATAAGCAAGCCTATGGTGATAATCTTTTATTGAATGTTGGGAATGTAAACAACACTATGATTAAATACTTTAAAGAGTTGGTAAGGGAGTGACAACATTGGTTATGCATGGAAGGCCTCTAAATTACATGAGTGTTGTTTTTATTTGATTTGATAATGATTGAAGATTTAATAAAATGGAAGTCTTGATACATCCTTATAACTATTGAACTTAAATAAATTTTTCTTATTTTTAGTTTGTTTTTATTTTAACTTTGCTTGGGGACAAGCAAAGGATTAAGTGTGGGGTAGTTATTTTGATCAATTATGTATATATTTTTAGGGTAATTTTATTGGTTTTAAGTTAATTTTTCTTTTAATTTGTGTTTAAAGATTGCTTGAAGTGTTTTATTTAGGTTGGAGTGCAAAACAATGGAGATTCAATTGAATTTGATGGAATAAATTTGGAGGAAAGAATGTGACAAGGCCAAGACACTTCATAGCTTGGTCGTGTCCCTCGCCAAGGGCAAGAAAGAGGAGGAACAAGCAAGACACAGCCAGGACACTCGGCTTGGCCATGTCCAATAAGAAGTTTGGGCAGTAGAGAACACAAGTAAGAAACACAGCCAAGCCACTAGCCATGTCACACCAATTAAAAAAAACAAAGAAAAAGAGGAAGAAAATGGCAGAAGTGGACAGATGCAAGTGACACAACCAAGCCACTGGCAATATCACTCTTTTCTTAAAGAGCAGCTATGGACATGGCCACATGTCTTGGCCGTGTCCCAAGAAGGAATAGTGACACGGCCAAGTCACTCATGACTTGGCCGTGTCTCCTATGATTCCTTTGAATTATTTTTTACGAAGTGAGAGACAAATGGGGGACAAAAGACTCAACTTTTTGGAAAGAAATATTAAAAATGAGTGAAAGATAGATAGATTTATGGGAAGAAATATTAAACAAAGAAAAAGGGGGAGACAAAGAGTAGTGTGTGAGTTGGCAAGACATGCTTGGTGTCTTAAAAAATTGAAAAGAATTGGAAGTGGAGGGAAATGGAATAGATATACATGTTGGGCTTGATTGAGGGGCATCTAGTTCTTAGTTTTGGGAGATAAGACATTATTCTCTCTTCATCTTCATTTCCATTCATCTTTCATTTATTCCATAGATAAGAGTAAAGAAAATTCTTGGGATTAAAGTGAGTGAACAAGCTTTCAAGAAGGGTTGGGTTTGAAGAAGACTCGATTGAGGAGTGCAAGCTTGAGAGAGTTACCACTCCACCTTTCAAGAAGAGAGCCATTGATTGAAGAGGGCTTGGAAGTTCTTCATCACATCAAAGTGGAAGCTAGGAGAAAGAAAAGTAGTTCAACTCTTAGCATCTTCAAAAGGGGTTTTTCACATTCTCTCTTTTAATCCATTTCTTGATTGTTGTTATTTGTTAAGAACATTAATATTTCAATGTACAATTGTAATTTGATGAATATTACGATGAATATTTATTTTAAATTGACGATGAGATAATTTACTGATGCCTTGGGTTGTAGTAGGTTTGATTAAATGACTTGATTTGATAATTCCATTAGCATACCTTGTATTTGGTTGATTGCATTGGACTTAAAGTTAGATTGATAGATTGGCCACCTATTGATCACTTAATATTGAATGATGGACCAATAGGTGAAATTCGATATTGAAACTATATAATTAATCACCCTAAGAATGAATTAGAAATATAAGTTCTAGGGTTCTATCAATTTATAATTTCAAAACAATTGGTTGTTGTTAATTTATGAATGTGAAAATTAATGAATTGGTAATTACTAATCAAACTCAAGGAATAAATTGAAATACAAGGTTATATTAATGGATAATTTGAGAATCAAGATTTAATTAAATTTATCTACAATCCTAGGCACTATTTTAAAAATTGAATTAATCTTACACAATGATTACTTGTTTTTACTTTCAAATTTTATTTACAATTGACCAATTCAACAACACACACTCAATTTTATTTATTTTGATTAAATCAAACTATTGCAAAATAATTTCTTTCTTGTGAGATAAACTTGAGGCGATAACCATTGCTATAATTATCTTGTATATTTGCGAGTGTCGCTTTGTAGTAGTGTTAATTAGAGTGCAACAGTTAGCTTCACCATAAACAAGTTATGAATGATATGAAATTAAATAAGATACTAACTAAGAAAATTTATAAAAAGACGTAATAAGAAAATTTATATAGCAATAAAAAAAATGTGAACAAAAGAAATTTTATAAACAAATAAAACTCAACTTAAAGCCACACTATAAGGGACTAATTAAATTGTAAACTATAAATGAATAAAAAAAATAAAAATGTATAATTCTAAGGATTGGGTTGGGAGTGAATTAATTTTAAGGAATTAAAAATTTTAGGAGTCGAATCTATTTTAATCAAATTAGCTAATAAAATATAATTAAATTAAATGTACTAGAGATTACAAGTAGCTATTACCATATTTTGGACCAAATAGATGAGTATATATATAAGTGCAAGGGTTGATAGCCAAAGAGCATCGCATGTTGTGCTTGAATTATGATACACCAAAACATGAGAATTGGGGGTCGTATTGAGCAAACTAGACCTTTAGAAGTTAAGTAACAAAGTGAGTAACTAATGAGGTAGCTTTGATTCTGGTCAACAAGTGAAGAAGCTAGAGAAAATTTAAATAATGTGTGGAGGAAACACGTAGCAAGTAGGAAATTTACACCAATCGAGCTATAGGCTTACATGGATTGGACATAACACTTGGCTAACAAAAGTATTAAGCTAAGTAAAATAAAAAAAATTAATTAACTCTTTTGTCACCTTTGCTACCCTACCTAACTTACAAATTAATTTAAAAAGAAAGAAAGTTAGGTGTTCAGTGGAAACAAACCACTCTTCCAATGGATGGAAGAGAGGAGAGAGAAAGATGTATTAAGCAATTTTGATGGAGGTAGTTGAGAGGAAATACAAAAATTAGCAACATTTAAGTAATTTTCCCTTAACCACCAAATCTTAACTAAGAGAGAAAGAAAACTAAAATCAAGAGAGAAAAGAGAGAGTTATAGCAAATGAAGGAGAAGAAGAAGTGCGACCATGAGAAAGAAAGAGGAGCTGAGTTGGCTAAGAGCTTGGAGGATTTAAAGAAGAAATTGAGAGATAAAGCTACAAACCTATTAATGTGAGTTTTTCCTAAACTATATTAAGGAGAGCTAATCCAAATAATTTGGCTAATTGCATGATGAATTTGAAGTATAATAATAGATACATTGCAAGTTAATAAGATTCAAGTATAACATATATGTTGAATAAATATGAATATATATATATGACTAAAGAATTTAAGAACATAAATCAAAAGGACTAGTTATTTAGTGGTATAGAGGTTGCACATCTTGGAGATTAAATAAAATAAGGAATTAATTAGAATTGTTATGGTGTAACTTGCTTATAGCATGATAGATTATGGATAAAAAGATGCCAAATGAAAGTAAAATTATTTTAGAACCATGCATGCTCGGGTTGAGTACTTATTTAGAACACAAGAGTAGTTTAGTAAGGCTAGATGATTTCTTTGTAAGGAAGATCCCCTCTTAGCATCTGCCTGATCCATTAAAACTTTCATAAGAGACCTAATCCTAAGGCAATAGAGGAACTTGAATGATCTTTAATAATCCATCCAAGTTGATTCCGAACCATGATAGATTAAGCCCTCAGAATACACAATTAGCCTTAAATTTAGCCATGGATTTTATTCATCATATGGCATTTTGAGCAATCAGACCACTCTTAAACCTTTTATTCTTACTAATCCAAACCATTTTATATAAAGATAATAAGGCCCACTTTGAGCAAACCAACATGCAAGCTTTCAATGAGACCATCCTCAAAAAGAGAAGAGGAAAGCTTTAAAAATATGTTCACTAATCAGCAAGTTGATTTCAATAGATATGGAAGGACTCATTGAGTGCATAATGCAACTCAATTATGGAAGAAGTACAATATATGGTCCGAATTCTCACCCTCATACTTCAACCACTCAACCGACCACCATCGAACTTGTTGCAGCTAATTATACTCCTATTATTGTTAATTGACTAACAATAAGACCACCAATGATCAACTCCCACCAATATGTGTTATTGATCCTACTCCCCCTTATGAATCATTTTTAAGGGGGAGAGACCTTTCAAACCATAATTTTGATGGAGAATTTTGAGGGCATCGAAAAAAAGCTTAAGGCCTTGAAACACCATGAAGAGTTGTTGGAAATGGACTCCCTTACTCTTTTTCCTGATGCGCGACTACTACTAAAGTTCAAGATGCCGAATATGAATAAATTTGATGGGACCACTTATTCTAAGACCCATCTCAAGAAATGTGGGAGCCTAATAAAGTTGCATTTTGATTAATATTTTGGATGATTCTAACCCTATTTTCAATTGTTTTCAAATTAAATTTGATGAATTTTTTTTTGTTTGAGTTAGAATTTCTCCTATTTTAGCATGGAAAAGTCAAGATACATGATTTTAATATAAAAAAGGTGCAATATTAGAGAAAAATATGCAAAAATGTAGAGCAATTAATTGCCATGTCCATAGCCCTCAAATGCCACAACCATTGACTTTAAATTGAATATGCCAAATCAAAAAGAGAAGAAAAAAGAGAAATTCCAGAAACGAGAAGAAACCCACGGCTATGGCAATCAAAGGCCATGGTCGTGGGATAGATGTGCTTACTATCCAAAAAGGGAAAAAGAATAAAGCTAAGAGTTCCAGACACTGTATAAATCCCACGACTGACAACTCAAGCCCCATGCCCATGGAAATTAAACTGCCACTGCCAGGTTAGAAAGCTTCTCAAGACAGCTCTTATTCACCATGCCTCGACCATGACACTCCAAATCCACAGCTGATTTTTCTGACTTTAAGAAGAAAATTTCTCCATGTCTTAATGGAAAATTGAAGAAAATAGTCGTATTCCAACTTTTTTTTTAGCTTTTCTCTACCAAGAAGCTTTTAAACCCTCTATATAAACAATCATCCCCCCAAGGTTTCAAGGCATGCAAGATTAGATTAGATTAAATAATCCAAGAAACAAATTTCTATTTTAGTTTTCTTAGAGTTTTATAATTTCTTTGGAGAGAAGAATGAAGTTTGGTTCAAGATAGAGATTCAAGTTCCAAGTGGAGTTCTCCCTTAATCTAAAGAATTAGAGTTTGCCTTTTCTTATTCTTTAAATTATAATGTTTTCAATTATTGTCTTTAACTTTTGCATTATTTTCATTTCAATTTTAAAGAACTAAATCTTTGATTATTTTATTATCTTTGATTTCAATGTTTTAATTTTCTAGCTAATAACTAATTGAATTGAGATGCTATGTGATGGAGCGGGAGTGGAAGCATGACATTAATCCAAAGAGGTAACAATCTTAAATTAGTTTTCACTTAGAGACGAGATAAACATTTAAGACATTGATTTACGTTTCTCACAAAACCTCATTAATTGATTTAATTACTTATGATTACGAGAGTAGACATAAGATTAATCCAATATTAGTTCTAGTACTTAAAAGAGACTAAGACTTGATTTAGGAGAATCCGATCATTAATTAAAGGAAAACTAGATTAAGTCAATATCTTAGAAAATCCATAGTAAATTAATAAAATTGGCTTGGCTCTAAACTCAAAAATATTATATTTAAAACTAAAAACAGTTCATTTTTATTTAGTTTATTTAATCATAAATCAATTTTGTTCATCTAGATAATTATTAGTTTAATTGCTTAGTACTTAGAATCACCTTCCTTGTAGAAATGATACTTTACTTATTATTATATTACTTATCAACAATCTGTGCACTTGCAGCTTAGGCATATAGTTACCATGAACCTAATAAATTTTTTGCCCCATTGCCGGAAAGGACGGTAATTCTAATATTGATGATATTAAACTATTATTGCTTTGAAATTTTATTTTTTGTAAAATTTCTTTCTTTTCATTGAAGATTTTTAGTTTATATGTGTAGGAATTCAAATACCAAACTTGTAACACCTTCTACGTAGCCTATACAATTAACTACATAGAAGATGTCACCTAACATTCACACTTATTCTACATACGTGTCTATGTATGTATTAAAGAAATAAAGAAAAAATACTTCTAAATATTAATATAGTTGTTAAGCTTTCAAAATAACTACTATAACCAATCTTATATTACAAACATATATCTGTTAAATTATATAGAACTCTTGTTGATAACTTACATTAATAAAATTCTCAAACTACTCTCAAACTTATACAAGTGTCATACAAAAGTATAAGGTATTACCATGTGAAGTATACAAAATACAATATTTATAATATTGTTATTGAACCTCTATGATGCAATTGACCATAAAAGTAAATCTCTCACTATGCAATCTTAACTCTTCTTATTTGATTTGCGCGTCAGAAAATAGTTCTAACAAGCTAAGCAAAGCTTAGTAGTGCTTATGTATTCACAATATGCAAGAAAAATTAAAGGAAAGAGATCTAAACATTAAATAGTTTAGAAATAATGAAAATTATTACTTTCAAAACATTAAATAAAAAAAATTAATAAATCTATTGAACCTTGAAATACTAAACTTGATTAAATGCAAAATCAATTAATTTAACAATAACCATATAACTCATTATTTTTAAAGTAGATAACTTCTTTAATTATGCCCATACACACTGAACTCAGATTCTAGGTTTGGATAATGTGTCACTGTTGGCAATTTATTGCCCACTGTACAGAATTTTGGCCAATGGCCCACTATGGCATGAATGCCCACTGAGTATGGTGACATAAAATGTCTATTGATGGCATAGAGTGTCCACTATCACTATGGATATCCCCCCTTTGGCTAGCCATTCAATCCCAAGCTAGATCTAAAATCAGTATGATTTGGATAATTCAATAATTATTAATTAATATTAAATTAAGCACAACACTTCAATGAAATAGTTCTTTGACCAATACTTAGTATCACACATATTTTACCACATATTCAAATAAATCTATTACACTACTTGTTAGGGTTAACTTCAAAAAGAAATCCTTTACACTTTATGAACTTATAATCGTTACAACTAGAATTACAAATAAAAGACAAAGCAAAAAGTTATTTTGAGCAATTTCTTCAAGTGACACGCCTAGTGAAATGGGCGTGTCATTGATCGTGTCATAAGCTCATTCTCACAGAAGTTTTGACACGTCCAATGATATGGGTGTGTCTTTGGCCGTGTCATTTAAGTTGCATTACAATAGCTACGACATGCCCATTGACACGGGTGTGTCACTGGCCGTGTCATTTATCTTTTATCACAATAGCTATGACACACCCAATGATATGGGTGTGTTACTGGTCGTGTATTCAATATTGAAACATAGCATTATTGACACGCCCAGTGATATGGCCATGTCACTGGTGATGTCAAGCAAAATTCTGTATTTCAAATACTTATCAACTTAAATTTCATATATCCAAATATATGATATCAATGGATCAAAACTAGTTTCTTTAACATAGAAAGAGCATATATCAAATATTTTTTAGTAAAAACTCATCAAGACAACTCAATCAATCAATTTAAACAATAAATTCATAGAAATTCAGATAGTTGCAAATCAAAAATACATAAGCACATACCTCTTCAAACTCTTCTTTTTCTCTAATCACTTATTGATAATCTCAACTTTTCCAGCTTAATCTTCTAAAAACTTATAACTAGATATTATTTTCTCTTAGGTTTTGATCAAAGTCTTGGAAGGAAGGAAGAAAGAAGGAGTTTTGGTGGTGAAGATGGTGATGAACGTGGAAAGAAGAAAGAAGAAGAAAGAAAGAGAAGTCTTTACATAAATACACCTGTCCATACACCTATATATATACAGCTTAATCTAGTGTGGCCAATCTCATCTTAGTTATGATGCACCCTCTTTCTTTAGTCTATAAATCATCTGCTAATCTACTCTAAGTTCATCTAGTGGCTATTAACCGTGTTATAGTTCATCAATGAAGCCATATCAACATTCCATGATGTTTGCCAGTTCACCCACCCATTCAAGTTTAAGGAAAAATATAAATAGTAGCCATTTTTAAGCTTCAACAAATTACATGGTCCATTTTTAAGGTCTTTAAACATTATTATATTTTTCCATGCATTTTAAGCCAGTAAATAAGAAGATAGTAAAAGTTAAAAAACACAATACATATATTTTTTATTCTACCTTTTTTCAAGTTGTAGGGAGTCTAAGGATGACCCGGTACCTTTGGATCTATTTGTTCCTCCTTCTAAATTGATGGTTTTATGTTTTGTTTATTTTTGTTTTTATTTTTTATTTTGGTATTTGGTTGTGATTTGAGTATTTATAGTTTCGGTTTTGACTTAGCTAAGTAGTATTTTTACTCACCCTCATGTATAGTTTTCTTCTTCCTCTTTCTTTAATGGCTTACGAAATATGAACTGCCATATTTCTCTTCCTTCTGATTATTGTTCCTCTCCCTCTTGTCTCTCTTTGAATATTCTTCTTCTTCTTCTTCTTCTTCTCTCTCTCTCATGTTGCCTTTCTTTAATCGTAGTAGCCTTTTTATAGGTAAAGGCTACTGGCAAGAGTTTTAATTACTAGCAAGTAATATAGAAAGTGGTGAGCAAATATGGAGATAGGTGAGCTAATTTGAGGAATGGCAATTCACCAATCCTTAATGGCGATTTGTCACTAGCATTGGTGTCTACCAATGCCATTGACAAAGTACAAAATGCCATTAGAAATTTGTTAATGCTATTGATGAATTCACGAGTGGCAATGGTGAACTTGCTAATGGTTTTAGAAATTTCACCAATGACTCTAGAATGATTTAGGATAATCTTGCAATTTAGATGGATGTCAATTAAAGTTCTGAATGAATGCTATCTCTTCATGCTTGTGTTATGCTTCTAGCTTAGGAAGCTCATTTTAGATTGGGGGAAGATCTTGGAGTCTACAACACTTCAAGGAGTTGGTATTTAAAATAAATCATGAAGGAAAGTAATGTAATGCTCATTTAGGATACAATGAATGCTTGTTGCACCTCAAGGCTTTTGAACTTTAAATCTTAGAGAGAGTACAAAGGTGCTTGAAGAAGTTAGCCTTCAAGATAAATTTAGATGGAAGCATAATGCCCTTTCATATTTTTGAATGGTGGTTCACTTATAAAGAAGTTACAAGAATTAGACAGAAAGCTGTGGTCATGTCCCACTCAAGAGAGACCCATAAATTGGAAAAAAAAAGAAGAAGAAGGTAGGTGGTACAAGCTAAGAAAGAAAAAGAGAATATGAAAGCTTGCAAAAGAAAGCTATCATCTATCTTGTGCATTTTTAATGCAGGAAAGGCTATTATAAATAGGTTTTCCCCTCCCTCATTTCTAATCATAAGAGAATTGAAATAAAAAATATAGAGAATTTTCAGAGAGAGAAAAATTTATTCATGTGAGGTAATTATTTTTGCGAGTGATAAAATAGTAATGTTTTATTTTGAATGTTTGGGAAATACTTATCACTATTTTGGGTTTATATCAATTGTGTGTATTATACTTCTAGAATATTTTCTAGAAAAGTCTATCTCTTGTAAGTCTATTATTTTTAATAATGAAAAAATATTTTTCGGAGTTTGTCCTGTGGACGTAACCCAAATTAAAAGGGGTGAAATGCATTAAATCTAATGTATTATTTTGTCTTAATTTTATAGCTATTATCAAGTGTAGTTATTTTATTATATTGTGCTATTAATTATCTGAGAAAAATTCTAAGGAGACTGAGTTTTAAGTGGTACTGTCTGTGACCCCTCCAGCCTTTCTTGGAAATTCTCTTGGTATTTATTTTTAGTAAAATATTTCATACATTATTTACTTATATAGTAGCAAATAATTTCTATATTATTAACTCCCGCTGCACAATAACTGGTAGTTGGTTATTGACCGTGCAATTTGAAATGGAAGAGTCTAGCATTATGGTTAAATTAACTTCTTTAAATTATTCTATTTGCAAGCCTAGAATGGAAGATCTATTTATTTGTAAGGATATTTATGATCCTGTTAAAGGTGACTAAGGCAAACCAGCAAATAAAATAGACCAGGATTGGGAGAAAATGAATAGAAAAACTGTGGGTATAATTAGGCAATAGATAGATAATAGTTTCATGTGGCTCAGGAAAAAATGCCAAGACTTTATGGAAGAAACTTGTCGGCCTGTATGAAAGAAAACCCTCACAAAATAAGACTTTTCTTGTTAGAAAACTTGTCCATATGATATTTAGAGATGAGAGCAATATGGATAAGCACTCAAGCGATTTTAAAGATATTGTAAATCGCTTAACCAATCTAGAAGTTGTGCTATCTGATGAACTATAGGCTTGTTTGCTTTTTGGTATTGTGCCTGATAGTTGGGAAACTTTGGTCGTTGCCTTGAGCAATTCAGCTCCTGAAGGCAAACTGACCATGGATGCAGTTTGGAAAAGTTTGTCAAATGAAGAAACCATGAGAAGAGATCAAGGCTCTCTGCCCACTCTGAAGTAATAGTTACTGAAAGGCGTGGTAGAAGCAAAACTAGACAGTCTCAAAATATATACAAGCGGTCTAAAATCTGTGACAAGTCAAGAGGTAGATCCAAGTGCCAAGAAAAGGTATCACTTACTATCACTGTGACAAGCCAGGACATGTGAAAATATTTTATAGACAATTGAAAAAGGATAGGCAAAGTACAAAAATTAAGAAAAAGAAGATACAACTTCAATTACACTTGATGGTGATGTTGCAATTTCTACTGGAGATAATTATCTATATCTCGATGGCCATGAAATCTCTTAGGTCATTGATTATGGAGCTTTATATCACGTATCTACTAAACGTGAATTTTTCACATCATTTATCAGTGGTAATTTTGGCCATGTTAGAATGGAAAATGAAGCTTCAGCTAAAATTATTGGCATATGTACGGTGTGCTTGAGTATCAATACCAGGTGCAAGCTGTGGCTCAATAATGTTAGGCATGTTCTTGAGATGTGGTTCAAACTTATTTTCTTTGGCACTCTTGCTGATGAGAGTTGCATATGTTCTTTTGGTACTAAGAATTACAAAATTACTAAAGGAAATCTTGTGTTAGCTAAAGGAAGCATACATGACACTTTATACTTTTTGCAATCCAAAATATATAAAAGAGAGGTGAATGCAGTGGCATATACTTCATCAGATTTATGACATAAAAAGCTTGGTCACTTTAGTGAGAAAAGAACTGGTGAACGTTCTTACTAGAAAATTTTTTTTACCCTTGATAGGAATATATCTAGAATCTTGCACTGATTGTTTAGTTGAAAAATAACATAAAGTTGCTTTCCAGAGATCATACTCTTCCAGAAGATCAAATTTTCTTGATTTAATTCACACTAATATTTGTTTCTTGAGTGATAAAACTGTTGGTGGTGCTTCATATTTTGTGACCTTTATTGATGATCACTCTAGAAAAGTGTGGGCTTTTGCTCTAAAATCCAAAGATCAAGTGCTATATGTGTTCAAATATTTCCATGCCATCATTGAAAGAGAAATGGGAAAGCAGTTGAAATGTGTTCATAGATATAATGGTGGAGAATATAAAGGTCCATTTGAGAAGTATTGCAAGGACCATGACATTCGCTTGGAGAAGACAACTCCAAAAATACCTCAGTAGAATAGTATTGCTGAGAGAATGAATAAAACCATTATGGAAAGGATCTGGTGTATGCTCTCTCATGCTAAACTTCCTAAGTCCTTTTGGGGTGAAGCAATGAGAATTATAGTCAACTTAATTAACCTTTCTCCCTTAGTTCCTCTTAATGAAGACATTCCAAAAAGAGTGTGGAGGAGAAAAGATGTTTCATATGATCATTTGCAAGCTTTTTAATGCAGAGCATGTATTCACATTCCAAAAGATGAGAGATCCAAGCTTGACTCTAAAGCTAAATAATTTATCTTCATGGGTTATGCCCATGAAGAATTTGGTTACAGGCTTTGGGATCCAGTTAACAAGAAAATCATTAAGAAATATGGTGTTCTTTGAAGATTAAACCATTAAAGATCTTGAGAACCCTAAACTAGTCAAAGAAAAGGTTTTAAATCTCACATCAGAATCCTCTAGTTCTAAGCAAAGTGATGCAGATGAACAATATGTTAATAATGATGGTGAACCTATTCTTGATCCCGATAAAACTAATGAGCTTGTTAATGAGTATAATGATCAGCCTCTCCTACACCACCAATTTAAGTCCAATTAAGAAGATCCACCAAAAATATATTGGCATCCTAGAAATACTCTCTTCACAAGTATGCGATGCTCAGTGATGGGTGAGAACCTGAAAGCTATGAGGAGGCAATGGCATTTGGTCAGAAAAATGAGTGGTTAAATACCATGCATGATTAGATGAACTCCTTATATGAGAACCACACTTATGAGCTGGTAAAACTATCCAAAGGAAAGAGAGCTTTGAAAAATAATGGGTTTTCAGACTGAAAACTAAAAATAACACTTACAGCCAAGGTATAAGGCTAGATTGGTTGTGAAAGGGTTTTGAGCAAAAGAAAGGAATTGACTTTGAAGAAATTTTCTCACCCATATTCAAGATATCTTCCATCAGAGTTATTCTTAGTTTAGCTACCAATTTGAATTTGGAGATAGAACAACTTAATGTAAAGACTGCTTTCCTTAATGGTGACTTGGAGGAGAAAATTTATATAGAGCAACTAGATGGGTTTAAAGCTAAAAGCAAGGAGAATCTTATTTGCAGGTTGAAGAAAAGTTTGTATGTACTTAAGCAAGCACCAAGACAATGATAAAAGAAATTTGAGTCTTTCATGATAGATCATGGATATAGAAAGACAATTGTTGATCACTGTGTGTTTATAAAGAAGTTTCATGATGATGACTTTATCGTCCTATTGCTTTATATGGATGATATGTTGATAGTTGGCCATGATACTGAGAAAATAAGTTCTTTAAAAAAGGAACTTAGCAAGTCCTTTTCAATGAAGAATTTGGGATCTGCCAAATAAATTCTTGGGATAAAGATTACTCAGAACAAAAAGAGAAGAAAGCTGCAAAATTTGATAATTTATTAAAATTAAATTAAATTAAATTAATAAGTTGGAGGGTTAAATGAAGTGCTGGAAGTGAGAAAATACGTAGTGTATATGTGAAATATAAAGAAAATACATAACAAATAAAGTCATACACAAAATAAAAAAAGATATATAAAGAAAATATATATTAAATATAAAGTCATACATAAGATAAAAAAGGCAAAAAATGAATAGTAAAACGAGAGATAAAATGGTAAATTTACTTTAAAAAAATTTAAAAAAGAAAATAAATATAGATGGAAGATAAAAATTGGAATTTAAAAATAAATAAATAAATAATTAAAATAATATATATATATATATGGTTAGGAAAAATAAAGAAAGAAAAAGTCAAATTTAAAGCTCATCTTCTTCCTTCTTCTTCTTCAAGTCGTGACTTCCATAGCTAAAGGGAAGGATTTTGCCTTCTTCAAATCAATCAAGTTTGGAAGGATTTTGAAGGATTGGAGTATTTTTGAAGGTTTTTCAATAAGTAGGTAAACTTTCTTTCTAAAATTATGGAATTCTTTAAAGTTTATGAATATGTATGAATTGGTTTTTTAAAAGAGCATATTATAATTGTTGTAACAGGTATGAATGAAGAAAAGTTTAGGTTTGGCTATGGTTTAAAAGAGAAAGTATGAGAATTGGTAAAAGTTAATAGTACATTTGATTTTATGATTTAAATTGTGTTGTTTAATGATGTTAATGATAAAAATGAGATTAAACTACCATTTGAAATTTGTTAGAATGAAAAACTAAAATTGAAGTGAGTTAGGGCACATTTTAGGATTTTGAAGGGAATATTTCAAAATTGAGTTTTATTGCTTAAAATATGTTAAAATATAATGTTTTAGATATATTTAAGCTTAAAACTCAATTTGAAATTGGTTGAATTAAATTTCCAAAGTTAAAGTGCATTAGGGCTAAGAAAAGGGAAAATTGAAGGAATTTGCCTTAATTTATGTTTTATGCTTTGAACACCTTAAAATGTGATTCTAATAAATGGTATACATTCAGATTTTGTATAGGAGTTGAGTAGGCTATTGTTCTCATAACCTAGTAGTGAAGGGCATTAGATGCTTTTGAAGTCGAGTGGAGTTTTGACTCCCGTTTGTGCTTGATAGAGGTTAGTACATACTTTGGCTTGTGATTTGATTTATTGCATTGATTTTAAACATAACACATTACATGTATTGTATGTGTTGTGTTGAACATATGTTTATGTGTATGTGAAGCATTATTTGAAATAACAATGTTTGATTTGTATTGTTTATGATATGTTAAGCCATTAGAAAATGGCTAATTGGAATGTTATGTGCATTATGTGAAAAGTGCAAACATTGCACTAAAATGTGTTGAAAAATGGGAAAAAGAATGTGAAATGTGGAAAGATTAGATAAAAGTGGAATAAGAGAAATATGATTACATGTTTACCTTATATAGAGTTTAGTTCCAAATTATTATTATTGAAAATCTTTTACGCCTTTGGATGAGAAACATTGATGTCATGTATTTATTATGCATTTGGGTGAGACACACTGGTATCACAGAGTTATTACGTCTTCGGGTGAGATACGCCGGTGTCATAGATGAATGATATAGCCTAAGACAATATTTCTAAAACTAGACTATTATATAAAAAATTTCGGGCCCAATATATGCGGATGATGAATATGTTGTTTAAAATGTGAAATCGTTGCTTGACATGTATATTATAAAGCACTTATGGCATTACATATTAAATGTCATTTATTTTTAACAAAGTATGTGCCATTTGACATTTTGCTTAAAGCGATTGAATTTCATCACGCGGGTGACAGAGCTGGTCCAAAGGTTCTGGAGAGTGCTGCTAGACCATACCAGGTCTAGATTGTAGTTTACTGATTTTGGAGATTGTTAAGCTGCTACAGACTAGTGCTACCTACATTGCCTATAAATATTTTAAACCTTTTTTTTGTAATTTACTTAAATATGTACATTATATTTATAAGCATGTATGTGATATAAATTATAAAGATTTTCTTTGGATTAAATGTTAAAAATTTGAAAGAAAGAGACATAAGTATTATTTTATATTAATGGATATATATTTTGTGAAATGTTGTTGGATTTGAGCCATTAGGCTATTTTGGAGAAATGGATGTGATGAATGAATATTTGCGAGTGTATTTTAAATGCAAATTGAGTGTGTTGAAATTTAAAATTATCTAAAATACAGACAAAACTCTGATAAAATTTTTTCAGAAATTTTTATTTAAAATATATATTTTGTATTTTAAAAAATTAAAAAATATTTTTATTTGTTCTTTAAATTACATTTTAAGTTTGAATTATTTTCTTAGAAATATGGTAAATTTTGGATGACTGAAAACTGTGACATTCTTATATTATGTATACGTATTTTACATATACTGAGTGTGTATATTATATATATATATGAGATATAAGAGTATTATAAAAACTGTGGTTATCTTAAGAAAAATAAATTGAGAAAGTTCTCGACCGGTTCAACATGAGTAAGGCAAAATCAGTTTGCTCTCCATTTGTAGGTCATTTGAAGTTTAGTTCCAAACAATATCCTTCAAGTGAGAAAGATAGAAAAGAAATGAAGAAAGTGCCTTATGCTTCTGCAATTGGTAGCTTGATGTATGCTATGGTCTGTATAAGACTGGATATTGCTCATGCTGTTAGAGTTGTAAGCAGATTTCATTCTAATCTTGGAAAGGAACATTGGCTAGCAGTGAAATGGATACTTGGGTATTTTAGAAGCACCTCCAGAATTTATTTATGCTTCAGTGATGGGAAACATGTGTTGGATGGATACATAGATGCAGACATGGCTAGTGATGTTGACTTTAAAAAATCTACTTATGGGTACTTAATTACTTTTGCAGGGAGATTAGTTTCTTGGCAATCAAAGTTATAAAAATGCATTGCCTTATCCACCACTAAGACTAAATATATTGAAGTTACTGAAGTAAGCACAAAATTACTGTGGATGAAGAAATTTTTAAAAGAACTGAGGTTAGAGCAAAAGAAGTATGTGTTGTACTATGATAGTCAGAGCACCATTCATCTCATGAAGAATTCTACATTTCATTCACGATCAAATTATATTGATGTAAGATATTATTGGATTCGAGATGCATTGGAGATGAAGTAGTTTCGACTTGAAAAGATTCATATAAATAATAATGGTTCTGACATGATAACTAAAGCTCTACCCACGGAGAAGCTAGTTACTTATAGAAAGATTGCAGGTATGAAAGTCCCACACACTTCAGTGTGAGGAGGAGAAAAAAAAAAGGTAGATGTACCATCGAAAGAAAGAAAAAGAGAAGATGATAGCTTGCAAAAGCAAGCTTTCATCTGTCTCACTCATTTTTAACGTATAATAGCCTTCCCCTCCATCATTTCTAACAAGAGAATTGAAATAAAAAAAAATATATAGAATTTTTAGAGAGTGAAAAATTAAAATTTATTTGCGTGAGGTAATTATTTTTGTGAGTGATAAAATAGTGATATTTTATTTTGGGTGTTTGACAAACAGTTATCACTATTTTGAGTTTATCTCAATTATGTGTATTATACTTCTAGAATATTTTCTAGAAAAGTCTCTCTCTTGTAAGCCTACTGTTTTTAATAGTGAAAGAATATTTTTCGGCGTTTGTCCTATGAATGTAGTCCAAAATAAAAGGGGGAAAACCATGTTAAATCTGGTATGTTATTTTATCTCAATTTTATAGCTATTATGAAGTACAATTATTTTGTTATATTGTGCTTTTAATTTCTGAATAAAATTATGTCTGAGAAGACTGTATTTTAATTAGGACCATCTGTGACCCCTCCAATCTTTTTGAAAATTTTCTTGGTATTTATTTTTAGTATAATATTTCATATACTATTTACTTATAAGTAATTTATTTGTTATTAATACCCGCTGCACAACAAAAGCAAAGTCACATTCATTATATGTTTGTAATGACTATTACAAGATAAAATACTTTAAGACAAAAGCAACCTTCATGCTTGTTCTTAGAAGGCACTATCGTTAATCATAGTTGTGACATTGTTTACAAGGAAAAAAGTACACATTATTGACCATTAAAGAAAAAATATGTAAAAGTTTCTCTAGCTATTTGAGCAGACCAAAAGTCTAAAAAATATCACATATACGAATCCCCATTTAGTAAAGAGAGAAATTTCACATTTATTTGCTAGTTAATTATATATGCACTAACCTGAAGCAATAAAAATTGAATTACTTCCTTTGATTCTATCCCAAATTTCATCTCCTCTCTTTTCCTCCTACCTGCTGCATCCTTGAGGAAGAGAAAATTTTAAGCGAGAGGGAATTAAAGGTGGTGGTCATAAGTGTGCAATATGTCAGGACACTAAGAGATAAACACCAAGCCTTCCAATAATTAGTGGGCTTGGTGATTTGGGCCGTGAGGTTGTGAAATTGATATCAAAGGTTGTGGAGTAATACCAGAAAAAGAGAAGATGCAGATGGAAGGCGTGTGTGCTAATGTTGGCAGTAGAGCTGATGTTGGCACTGTACTATTAGTGGGGATTAGTCACTATGAGTCATGAGCTATTGGAATTGTATAGAACAAATAAGAATCAGTCATTTTGGAGGAAAAGTTGTCTTATAAAAACAATGTACAATCATGTTGTGAGGATTATCAATGGAAATTACAATACAAATTTCTTCTCATAACTCTCCCTAATTCTCTATTTCCTTTCAAATCTTCTTCTTCTTTCTTATTTTATATTGTAATTCTTCCCTTCCCCTCTTCTTCTTATTCTTCTTTCTATATTTTTCAGTCAAGAGCCTGAAAGTTGGTATTAGAGCCCAACGTAAATCCAGTAGACGATTCCAGCGAATATGGCTAGGAAAAATAAATATGTCGTATCAGATACTCAGCAATGGCAGTAAGTAGAGGAGCATGTTAAAATATTAGATCAGTGTAATCAGGAAGTCATACGTAAAGTCCATGGGCGTTTTGAATCCCAACATACATAGTTCAATGAACAACATGTCACTCAATTTGTCATCCAAAAATAGATGGAGTAGATGATGGAGTTAATGAAATTGTTATCGATCCACACTTTGTTTGTGAAGACTTCCATCATGATTTTTTATGATTTAATATGGTATGGCTTAAAAATAAACCATGTTTGAGAAGGATTTCACTCTTTATTCATGGTTTAAGATGGTTTAGCTATGGTTTAAGCATTTATTTGGTCGATTGAGATGGTTTGTATTTTTTATTGATATAATTGCCCTTATCAAAATTCTAAAAACCTCACCAGTGGCCTAATATTTCTTCTCCTTCATATCTAGTACACAGTAATGCCACCATCTCCATCTCATTCCAACAAAACTCAATATTATTGGTCCCATTGTCCCTTTTTTTTTTCTTAAATATGGTCCCTTTGTCTTTTTATACTTTGATTTTTCAAGTTGAATAAATTGAAAAAAAAAGAATATTAATTAACATGAATACCTACAAACCTAATTGTTTAAATTGAGCTTTAATTTTATTTTACTAGCTTAGCAATTTTTTTGTTTTAGTTTAAATTGAGGTTTAATTTATTAATATTTTTTAGTTGTAAGATCACTTAAATTTATTATAAATTTTAATTAATTTTATTTTTTAAATAAAATATTTATTTGCTAGAAATTATATCAATTTTTTAGATGGTATTAATTAATTTTATAATTAAAATTTATTTATTTTAATATAAAATGTATAAAAATTATATTAGAGTGTCGATATTCTAATTATTTTATTTACTATTTTTTGAAACATAGCACACTATCAGTAACAAATCATATCATGCTAAATTTACTAGACCATACATTATTCGACCAGGAAATACTCTCAAACAAAGTGTCAGTTTCAAACCGCTTAAACAAACAACCATTCAAGCTCAACACCCTTACCCAACAAATCAACTCTCGCTGGATGCAATATGAGCAATCAAATGGAAGTTCCGGTGATAGCAGATTCAGACCTTGTACTTCGGCTTCATGAAATTGTTCGTTGTTGCGATTTTCATATCACAACTCTTAATTCCAGTTGGAAGAAGAATTTAAGATAAACTTAATGAATAGAAGAATGTTTATTAAGGAAGAAATTTTGAATTTCCTTGATAATATGGAAGGAGATAACAATGAAGAACTAGGAGCTGAAGAGGTTATACAAGATGCTAAAGAAGTTCTTGAGAATCCAATCCCTAATTGCAAATCTTCTCCCTCTCATCTATGTTCTTCTCCTCATCCTTTCCAATTCAAAACCAAATTAGTTCTATCCCTTCTCTCATCTTCTCTAAAACTTCCTTTCTCCCTCTAAATTCCATAACCAAATCCGATCATCCTTCCTCCTTTGATTTCGACGATGGACAAACGGCCACCAAGAAAAAATCGAATTACTGTGATGATAAAAAAATTGCTAAAAACCATGTTGATGACAATGAGCTTTTGCAATTGATGAAATTGGAGTTGCGTGAGCTATTTTTTTTTTTCTCATCAATTGGTTGTTTTTGTGAGTATAAAGGAAGATGAATTTGAAAGGCGGAAAAGACAAAAGAAAAAAATTGGATTGCTTAAGAAGAATTTGGGCATTGAAGGTGTTTGAAAAAATGTCAACTAGAAAACAAGAATTCAATTCTTTACTCAAACAGAATTTAAAGCTTGCTATTAAGAAGAAGCTGCAGTGGGTTTGGATTCAATGGTTAAATATGTCTAAAGAGGGGCAACTTGGAAATAAGAAAGATTCATTCATTCTTAATTTTTCGATCTTATTCCTTGAGGACAAGGAAAATTTCAAAGGCTAGGGAACTGTCATGACACTAAGAGATAAACACCAAGCCTTCCAATAATCATGGGCTTGGTAATTTGGGCTGTGAGGTTGTGAAATTGATATCAAAGGTTGTGGAGTAATACCAGAAAAAGAGAAGATGCAGATAGAGTTCACGTGTGTTGATGTTGGTGGGGATTCGTCACTATGAGTCATGAGCTGCTGCAATTTTATAGAACAAATAAGAACTAGTCATTTTGGAGGAAAAGTTATCTTATAAAAACATTGTACAATCACGTTGTGAGAATTATCAATGGAAATTACAATACAAATTTCTTGTCATAACTCTCCCTAATTCTCTGTTTCCTTTCAAATCTCCTTCTTCTTCTTATTTTTTGTTGCAATTCTTCCCTTCCCCTCTTCTTCTTCTTCTTCTTTCTCTATTTTTCAGTCAGGAGCCTGACAGAATGCCCCAACATTCATACCATTAGGTTTTAGATTCAAAAAAATGTTAGAGAGTAGGCTTCTTGAGTTTCCTTGATCTCAAAGAAGCTTCTTAAATGTATAGTAATGTAAATCTTTCTAATGTAAATATTAAAGTCTTACTCAGCTCCGTTATATTGCGCAAGTTAATGGTTTACATTTACATGATAAGAATATATATGCTAATTATATCTTTATTCCAAGGTGATATGTACATGACTATGCTTAACATGTATGCATAGGTCAATGGGCTCATATGATTGTGTTGACCTGCATCTGTGTTTGTGAGTGTCTGTGTGAAGATCTATAAATAATAATAATTATACCTTTGTATTGATTTGGATAATTTAGAAAAATTTGAGATAAAAAAGTATGAAAGGGAAACGGATACAGAATAATAATAATAATAATAATAATAATAATAATAATAATAATAATAATAACTGAAGGCTCTGCTAGGGTTTCCAAGTGTGATCATCGTGGATCCTTTTGTGTCGACGCCGACACCGGCTCCAGCTCAGCCTGGGGCTGCCGGCCGTTCTTTCAAAGATGCGGTTAAGAGGGGAGTTTCAGCTTCCGAACGATCATTCCAAAATATTGGCAAGGCATTCAAGGTGGCGAAAGAAGTATACCGATATAAGGGAATGCCTGCAATTCGGTTTTCTCCAGAGACGATTAAGGCTGCTGCAGTTAGGTTTCAATATGCCTTGGTTGGGCACTTTATGGCTGGCCGTCCTAGCATGAAGTTGTTACACAAAAGTTTTGATGCAATTGGATTTAAGGGAGAATTTACGTTGGGATTGCTCAATGAAAAAGATATTTTGATTAATTTTGTCTTGGAGGAGGATTATTTGCGTTGTTGGTTACGACAACATTGGTATTTTATGGGATTTGGAATGCGGGTGTTTAAATGGACTACGGATTACTCTCCTTTGGTTGATTGTCCAATTTTTCCTGCTTGGGTAACTATGCCTGGTTTACCAGTTCACTTTCATAATAAAGAGATGATTTTTCCCATTGCCGAATTGCTTGGCAAGCCATTACAGGTGGATGCTGCAACGTCGAATATTTCGAGACCATCTGCTGCTAGGGTGTGTGTCGAATTAGATTTATCTTTTGACTTGCCTGACAAGCTATGGATTGGGGATGATGATTATGGTTTTGCTCAATCTATGGAATATGAGAATCTTCCATTATTCTGTTCTTATTGCTATAAACTGGGACATAATACAAATACTTGTGGAAAAAATGTTTCTCTGAATTCTAGTAAAGCTAAATCGGAAGTGCAGCCTCAGATTGTGAAATCACAAGACAAAAAATGGGCTCCAAAATCTGATAAGGGAAAGCAGGCCAATGAAGTGGGAGATTCTAAAGGTGAGGTTGTTGTAGAAGCTACGGTGTCGAAATCCAAAGTGAATGAGGGGGAGATTTTGCATGCTACTGTTCAGGATCATGTGGAAATTGGTGATGAGCAAATACATAGGGTTGCAGCTACTATAACTGATAGAATTACAGATGCTAAAACTGGTGGGAATACCTTATCTAGAAATGCGGCTAAGGAAGTTTCCATTACCGGTGCCAATAATGATGTGCCATTGACAGGGGGCAATGTGGATATTGATGCTCTTACTATTCCTAACAACAGTGGCTCCCACTTGGAAATTAAGGACCCTTGCATGAATCTGGTAGCCAGTGACATCGAGGAGGATGCTGTTTCTGATTCTGAAAAATTTTTATCGGATAATGAACGATCAAATATTATGGCTGAGGCTGGTCAGAAGGGCGAAGACATAGAAATGGAACAGATTCAAGATGAGCAGGCCAGGCCTCCTGGAAGGCGTGGACGTCCACCTGGTTCCAAAAACAAATCAAAAGGTGACACAGTTTCTCAACTCATCTCTAAATCCTTTCAAAAACATCATATCTCTCAATGAATATATTGTTCTGGAATGCTAGAGGAATTTGGTCATCATTAACTCGTCTCCGTAAACTTTGTCTGGTGCACAATATTGGTATGGTTATTTGCGTTGAACCTTTGGTAGATACTAGCAGAAAGCAATTCTATTGTCAAAAACTTGGATTTGTGGATGTTGTTTCTTCAGCTAACAACAAGCTATGGATTATGTCGCAAGCTAATGTGTTTTCTGTTTGTGATTTTATTGATGTGCCTCAAGTCCTTTCTTGGGAAGTTACATGTTTGAGTTCCAATTATCAGTTTCGTCTTTGTGGTATTTATGGCTATCATTCCAGGACTAGGCGTCAATTTATGTGGAACCATTTGAACTTTTTGTCTGATTTGTCTCGGCCTATGATTTTGGGTGGCGATTTTAATATAGTTAAGGCTGTGGCTGAATACAAGGGTCAAAGTGAGCCTGATCTTGGGGGTATTCAAGATTTTGTTGATTGTATCAGTGATTGTGGTTTGGTGGATATTCCCTATACTGGCCCGGAGTTTTCTTGGACAGGAATGCGATCCAGTGGTAGAGTGTGGGAGCGCATAGATAGAGTTCTTGCTAATGTTGCCTTTTGTGATGCTTTTGATGTTTTGAATGTTAGATACCTGAATAAATCTACTTCGGACCACTCACCCATGTTGTTTTCATGCCGTAAACTCTCTGATAAAGTTCCCAAGCCATTTAAATTTCAGCACATGTGGGTGCAGCATGACAATTTTCTTCCTTTTGTTCGTGACCGCTGGAATTCTTCCTTTAATGGAGGAGGTATGAGAGGCCTGTTTACCAAATTGCAGGATCTGAAAAAAGGCTTACGGGACTGGAATGTTTCTACATTTGGTAACATCTTTGCTAGAGTTGCTAAGGCTGAGTCTGCTGTTGAGGAGGCCGAAGCAGCCTATGCCAGAGATTTCTGTACCGAAAATCAGAGGGTCTGGGAGGAAAAACAAGCTCAGTTGTTGAAAGTTTTAAAGCTTGAAGAGCTTTACTGGAAACAAAAGGCGCATATTAAATGGTTCAAAGAGGGCGACAAAAATACCAAGTTCTTTCATAATTTTGTGAAGATAAGGCGTAAGCTCCATCACATCACGTCCATTGTTGGCTCTGATGGGGTTCGACGTTATGATCAGCAGTCCATTGGGGACTTGGCTATGGACTTTTACTCACAGATGTTTACTGTAGAGAGACCGTCTTCGGACACTAAGGTGAATGCTATCCTTGAGTATATTCCGCAAATTGTTTCTGAATAGGAGAACTTGGTTATTGCTTCGGTTCCGGATGAGGTTAAAATTAAAAAAGCAGTGTGGCAATTGGATCCTACAAGTGCCCCCGGGCCCGATGACTTTGATGGCTTTTTCTTCCGCCATTGCTGGAATATTGTTTCATGGGATGTAGTTAGTGTAGTCAAAGAATTCTTCTTGGGTCTTCCTATGCCGTCTGCGTTTGGCAGTGCTCAAATCATTCTCCTGCCTAAAAAAGAAGCTCCTACCTCCTTCGGCCATTATCGTCCGATTTGCCTGGCAACATTTATTAGCAAGGTGTGCACCAGGATCCTTGCTAACCGTATTTCTGGTGTATTAGATCGCATTATTTCTCCTAAGCAAGCAGGTTTTATGAGAGGTCGTTCCATTCATTCACAGGTTATGCTTGCTGGTGAAATGATTCATGAATTGGACAAATCCACTGATGGTTATAACTTGGCTATTAAACTGGACATGGCCAAAGCATTTGATAGAGTTTCCTGGGAGTTCCTACAGACGGTCATGAGGAAATTTGGCTTTTCTTCGGAGGTTATTCATCTAATTATGAGTCACCTATCAGCCACCCGGTTTTCAGTTATGGTCAATGGGTTTTCTTATGGTTTTTTCAAGCCTTCCAAAGGAGTAAAGCAAGGCGATCCCTTTCTCCTTTATTATTTATTCTGGCGTCAGAATCGTTTTCGAGGGGTTTGAATTCTATAATTGATTCTGGGAGAATCACTCATTACAAAGTTTGCAAGCGATGCCCTAAGATTTCCCATTTGGCCTTCGCTGATGATTTTCTTGCTTTTATTCATGGTGACGATACTTCTATTACAGGTTTTGGACCGATATCAAGCTGGCTCGGGTTAGTGAATAAACTTCGATAAAAGTGCATTTTACTGTTCTACTAAGGCATCCAATGGGGAGATTGCTCACATATCTAGCTTACTGGCTATAAAGAAGGAAGATTTGCCTTTTGTTTACTTGGGTACACCCATCCACCAGGGCATGAACAGGGCTATACATTGTGGGGACCTTCTTGCTAAAATTGATGGATATCTTATGGGGTGGTTGAAGCGGTTTTTGTCCCCAGGGGGTCGGTTAACTCTCATTAACCATGTCATACAGGCAATACCGCTGCATATGATGGCATCTCTGTTGATTCCGAGCCCTGTTATCAGTATCATAGAGAGGAAATTGCAACCTTTTTCTGGGGGCAAGACGGATCGAAACATAAATATCATTGGGTGTCTTTTTAAAAAATGACTTTTCCAACCAATGAGGGTGGGCTAGGGATCAAATCACTGAAGGCAATTCAAGACACCTTCTCGGTTAAAAATCTTTGCCATTATAGGAACTCTTCCTCTCTCTGGGCAATTTATATGCGATCTAAATACGGCAGACGGGGGGGAATGAAATTTCTTCCAACTGATTCTCCAGGTTGGAAGCGACTTTGTCGTACAGCTGGAAAATATACTGATTCATTGATGGAGACAGATCTTACAGGAGTGGGGGCTGACCAAAAGAGGTTTAAGTTCGCTGCAGTTTATGACTTGGTTCGTTCTAAACATAATGTCAGCTTGAAGTTCCAATCCATTTGGGACGAATCTATACCCCGTAAGTTTTCTGTCTTGGCATGGCGTGTCCTTCATTCTAGCCTACCATTACCAGCTAGACTGCAAAAAATGGGGATTTAATTGGCTTCCATGTGCCCTTTCTGCAAGAGGGATATTTCAACGATGGATCATGTTTTCTTTGGATGTGTGTTGGTACAGAAGGTTTGGAATTTTTATAGACCCCAAATTTTGCCTCTCACGAATTATAAGGCTCGGTCCTTGCACCAGGAACTGATGATATGGTGGCTACATACTAAAGGGGCCAGTTTGAAGAGTAAGTTAAGTAAAATTGTTCCTGTCTCTATTTTATACAATATCTGGTTGCAGTACTGTCATATTACATGGGGAGGAGAAACGTTTTATGTGGATGCTCTCATGTTGAAGGTTAGAAGTTCTGTTATGACGTGGGGAATCTCCAACTCTCATGCAAAATTTGCCAAGAATTGCACTACTTATAAAGACATCATTCCAGCGAGATTTGGCACGGTTATTCAACGGCCAAAGCTGGTTTACTGGTCCAGGCCACCGCAGGGATGGTATAAGGTTAACGTAGATGCTTCATTCGCCGGGTCTGTTGCTTCGGCTGGTGCCATCATTAGAGATGACAAGGGTACCTTTATAACAGCACGTTGTTTCACTCTTCAGGCTGAGGATGCGCATAATGCAGAGGTGCAAGCTCTCTTCCATAGTCTCAGCTGGGTTCATTCATTAGACTATTCTCAGATTGTTGCAGAGGTTGATGCAACGGCTGTTGCTGAGTTGCTGTTGAAGAAAAAGCCACCTTTCGATAAGCTTGGGAGCTCTCTCGTTGTTTCTGCTTCATGTGTTTTCCGTGAGGGGGAACCAAACAGCTCATTTCTTAGCTCTTTATAGTAGGATCAATTGTGTCTCCAGATCTTTTATGAACCTTATTGACTTGCCCAAGTACATTGTGGGAGTTGTATTAACCGATTTGGGCTTTGCCATATTTTCGATATTAATAAAGTTTATTAGTGGTGCCGCCCACCTTTAATAAAAATAATAATAATAATAATAAGAAGAAGAAGAAGAAGAAAAATGGATACAAAAAATCTGTAAAATGTAGGAGTTTTAGGGCTTTGCCATTACTCTCTTAAGTTATTCTATGACTAAGCTCTTGTTTTCCTCCCTTTAAACATCCCCCAAATCTTCAAAGTAAGTTATTTATAAGGATAAAAGATTTGGATGGTAGACTCGTAATTTGGAGTAGCTTTTAGACTTCGAGACGCACTATTCTTCTGTGACTTCACGACATTAATTTATCTTCACATTGGAATCATTAATGTAGTAACTTATAGCTTGCTTGTATTGTGGTGTTGGCATTAAAATACCTTATTTTACAGGAGTGTCAAAATACCAAAACAATCATCTTCATTATCATCACCAAGATCAATGATGGGTTCTTCAAATTCTAAAAAAAATTATAAATTTAAAAGTGTACAATAAAACAAATAAAACACAGTAATAATAAAATTCTGAAAAAAATATTATGTAATTTCCTCCTTGTTTTTTGTCGTCTTTTTTATTTAAGGCCTGTCAACCCTTATTATGTTTCTATACTCTTTATGTTTTTTGTGAGTATCACCTACTTAATATATTTATTCAGAAAACATTATGAAAAAATTTTATTTTTGTTAAATAATTTATTTTATGGATAATAACTTATCATTACCTATATTGAGTTTTTCAAAAAATTAAATTTCAATGCTAACACTAGATTTAGCATTTTCTTCATGCTCGAAAATTTACGGAGAGTAAGAATTCTCTTATTAGGTTATAATATAGTAATATAATAAAAATATTTTTAAAAAAATTATAATTTTACATTAATAATATTGAATTGCTTTTATTATTTGCTCTTATCGCTATTAAATTTTAATAATGTAATATTAGATTAATATAGATATAACGTTATTATAATAATAAAAATATTAAATTAACAATATGAAAAGTAATTTTTATTTATTAGCAGTTATCTTTTTTAAAACTAAAAATATTATAATTACAATACTCAACTTCTACTCTTATAACTTTGAGAGATTGTTTAGTTGTGAAAAGCAAGTTTTATTTTAAAAATTTTTTTGAAAAAAAATAAAAATAGAGTTTATTATTTAGTTACAAATATTTTCTATTTTGAAAATTAGAAAAATAATTTTCTATATTTAGTAGATAATAGTTGAATTTTAGAAAGTTATTTTTAGTTATTTTATAAACGAAAAATATGAAATTCAAATAAATATCAAGTTTTCCCACTTAAATTTAAACTATTAAACTATTTTTTTATTTTTATGTATTTTTGTATAAAAAGTAAACATGTTTTCAATAATTCTAATTTTTTTATTTAGAAAATAAAAAATTAAAAAATAGAAAAAATTAAGATAAAAATGAAAAGTATTTTTCACAACTAAAAAACCCCTTAATTATTATTTTTTTTTAAATCATTTACTTTTTATAATAATGGCACTTAATACAGTATTGAATGTCACTGAATAAATGCCAGGTTGGATTAGGGTTTAACGAGATGTATTCATGTCCCACTTGTCGAAAGCCACATTTTGTAAGAAGGCCTGAAAATGAAGCAAGCCGTCAGCGTGGAGATGTATCAAGTGATGAGCAGCTTGCACGCCAAATAAGTGAAGGACTTGATCGGCAAAACGCTCCTCTAACTGCTGGAGTATTCCCAAATCAGACTCGGAATTCTATTGAAGGTAGCCCTTGGGGGTTCATATCCAATTGCTCCATATAAGAATATTCTTCGTTTTCTTTTTCATTAGATTTCCGCTTAATTTATTGTCAAATAGACTAATCTGCTGCTGTTGGGCAACTGTCACATTATCTAGTAATAATTCACTCATTAAGGTTCATTTGGCGAAATGCAACTACTTTTGGGAAACATAAAGTCTTCAGATTTCTTTCTATTTTTTCAGAAAGCAGTTAGAAACTATTTTCCATATATTTTGGAATTCAAATTCACCTTAAAGGTAATTTGTGGTTGTTTTTAGTAAAAATTTCCAGGAGGGTTCTTTTCACAACAACTATACCAAATATAACCTTGTTGAGGTATACTTCTTTATTGAAGAACTGAAAATTAGTATATTTAGGACAAATCAACGGAGTACAGCTAATACTTTCATCCAGTAGATATTATCAAGTTTTGCTTTAACTTTATCTAAGCCTTATAGTAAATTCCATTACGTGTTTAATATGTCTTCTTAGGACGTAGACCAAGATGAGGTATTATGCCTTCAGATGCCTGGAGTGCTCACTAGGTTTAATTGTTCCATTTTGTTTTTACTATCCAGTTTAAAATAATTTGATTTTAAGTGAAGGGCAAATACTTGTTGAAAATATGTGATTTAAAAACCCAAATGTATTGAAAATATGCGGTCTAGAAACCAAATCCCTTTATGCAAATGCTCATTGCATAAAAAGAGGTTTAAACACCACCCAGTTTGTAGTTAATGCTCTCTCTTGTTTCTGTAGAAGTGCGGGGATGGATTCAAGTTGGCTGCATGCTTGGCCTGACCACGGTGTAGATGGAGCTGGTCCCTCTACTGCCATGAGATCAGTTGGACTGGGGAGAGTTCAAATGATGATGAGAAATCTTGCATCTGTAGGGGAAACCTATGCTCAGACTGCCCTTGAGGCAGTGGCGTAGCCAGGATTTTAGATAAGGGGGGTCCAATTCAACTTAAATACTAAACATTAAAAATATCAAATTATAAAAGAAATAAAAAAATTCCAGATTATAAACTACAAAAAAATAATAATTTCAATTTAACTTCATACTACTTTTCTCAAAAAAAAAAAACTTCATACTACAAAATCAAATTAAACATTTCAAATTTATAATGTCCTCAAGTATTCAAGCCAATTTCTTAATTCATTATTTTTCAAATTTCAATTCATTTTAGCAAGATAAAAAAATTGCAACAAAATAAATATGAGATTAAAAGTAAGTGGTGTACCTATTCTTAACTTGTTGCCGCTGCCTTGCTGGTGCCAATCGGTGAAAGAATGAAATTGAAAAAGGAAGAAACTGTTATCTGAAAAAAAAAAGAAAGAAAAAGGAATTAACGAAGAAGAAACGTGAGAAAGAAGAGAAAGAGTCACAATTAAGTTATTCTTGTTTGTTTATAATGGGCAGAGTCATTGACAAATCTTGTTTGTTTGTAATGGGCTTGATTAAAAGGCCCAGTTTTAAAGATTGGAAAAAAAAAGATGAAAAATGTTGGGAGCGTGGATCGAAGTTGCGTGCTCTCACATAGTAAGGCCAAGCTGTTCCATCTCAACCAATGTAATATTCATTCTCAAATATACCTAAAAAATTTTTATTTTTAACTGAGGGGGGAACAGAGCCCCATGGGACTCCCTTTATCTCCGCCTCTGCCTTGAGGATGCCGCTTGGAGTCTTTGGCCCATGAATCCCTCTCAAAAAGTTGCGTCTGGTTCCCCCGTCCCGCTTACTGCTACTGGTGGAAGATCAGCTGGAGTTACTGGTACTTTATACACAAGGAGTGCCTCATGCTCTGCAAACGACAACATAGCAAATATGCTTGCCATGGCTGAGGCAGTCCGGGAGCAGTGGCGGAGCTAGGAGGGCTGAGAGGGGGGGGCTGAGGGCTGAGAGAGGAGGGCTGAGGGGGGGGCTGAGCGAGCTGAAACAGAAGGGCTGAGGAGGCTGAGGGAGCTGAGGAGGCTGAAGGTTTTCACCTCCGGCGGCCGGCAGGGGGGGTCGTCCGCCCCCACTCGACCCCACCTGCCTCCGCCCCTGTCCGGGAGGTTCTACCTCAAATTCCAGATGAGTTGATACTCCAGGTACAGTTTGGATTTCCTGATAACATGTCTACGTTACCAAGTTGTGGGTTTAGTTTTCAATGTTTGATTATTATTTCTTGTCATTATAAATATATGCACATGCACGTGTGTGTGTGTGTAAGTGGCACTTGGGAGGGTGTGAATTTAGTTTTGCTTGGCTAGCCATTGGGCGACTCTACAAGACATCACACTAATATCATTTTCTGCTTATAACTTGATGGAATGGAGTCCCATTCAGTTACTAATATTTAAAATCATAGTCAAGTACCCCATTGTGATCATTTTTCTAGACATTGGAAACTTATTCCCTAGATTCACTCCAACTTGAAAATTATAACTATTAACCACTGTTCTGAATTTATTATTGTTAGTCCAACTTTATGATGCATGGGTTATGTTGTAGGTCTTTCTTCTTTCAATAACTAGAGTCTAATAGTCTCTGCAATTGAGAATATGGAATAAATTTTGCAGGACTTGCAGCGAACAAATTCTGTCACTGTTACTGTGAACAATCTTCTTCAAATGTGAAATGAGTAATGTTGTTAAATGGGTTTAATATGCTCCAAGTAGTCAAACTGTCCTTTTGTATATCAAATATCTGTAGGTTTGAAGCTGTGTACTGATCAGGCTTGTTAAATTACCACTCCAACACTTCGGCTCTTATTGCATTTTTTGCCTTTTGTCAATTATCCGCAAGTTTCATTCTGTGTATATATGAAGTCTATTTCACAAAAGAAGGGAATAGACACATTACAGCATTCGTGTTTGGTTTCCCTGCAAAAAATAAAGTTGCTACATATGCATAGATGGACTGGTTGGCCTTTGCGTTCTGATGTTGACCTTAGCCTCAACAACAAAAATCCACATGTATCAGTTTCGGTTCATTGCGAAGTTGAAAGAGATGAAGCTTTGCTGTCCATTTCTCAAAATATAGTGTATAATAATGAATCAATCAATCATGTGTAATTCTAAGATGCAGTTGCTCTTGTTAGATTCTGACTCTGAGGTTACTACTGCAAGTTACTTGCAGAGTACCTCCGCAATGTAATTTCCCTTGATTTTTTCTTGAGCAGTTAATGCTTTAGACGCATCTTCACTTTTTTATGATTTTTTTTCCCGAAAAAAGGTTAACCTAGTAGGAAAATTAACCCTAAGCCTCCATAAGAGCATCATTGGGTGATCCAACTAATATGCTACATCGTAAAAAATTTGAAATTCAAATAAAAGTGGGACTTGGCTTTTCAATAGGAGGGTCAAGTTCAATTTTAGTATGTCCTTTTTAAAAATTTATAAAAATTTATATTATTTATTATTTTATTTTTAAAAATTAAATTTTAAATATATTTCATGATATGTGATGATCACTCCTTATCTGTCAGTCCTATGATCCCAATCCCTTAGTGAGATTGTGATCAAATTAGAGCACCCACAATATGTAATAAGTTGACATCAAATATCTCATTTATAGAATTTTTTTTTAGAAAAATAATGAGAATTTAAAAAAAAAATAGCCCCTTGTATTCGCCAATTTCATAATAATTTGATCCTTGATTTAACTTAACTAGATATTGAATGTCGCGTGATTTACAAATGCTTTACGAGAATGATGGCATCATTGACATGTAATGTTAGCTTGCAAATATAACATGTTTTCAGTCCCTAATCCTGTGCTTATTTATTGTTTACTAAGCTTAAATATGAGCTTTTATCTAGTTTTTCTTATTCTGATTAGGGACTGCTGGATTTGATAAAAAGGAGACTTATGGAGCATAATTGAGGGAGTTTTGGGCATAGGAGTTGAAGCTGAAAAGGATTATGGACGTTTTTGTAGCTGTCAGAAACTACTCTTAGGCAAGACTAAGGAGCAGAGTAAGTGTTGAGGGCTGAAGATGCTTGGGCTGCTGGCCCACGAGAATATCTGTCAAATTAGGCTCGAATTATAGCCTAGGAAGAATACTTGAACACTATTTTATTGGGCAATTTTGTTATATTAAAGGGGGGCCTAGTTTTTAGTAGTATATAAGTGCATTTTAGGATTTTTGGAGGGCAGGCTGAAACCCCCTGAAGATAAGAACGAATTTAGATGGATTTTTCTAGAACTTATGATGTTTTACATGGCCATGCGTGTCTAAACTCCCCCTTTTCGGTCAAGGGATAATTCAAGATTGAAGTTCTTTATGATTGTGAGGTTTTAATATGCTTTAACTGTCTTTTTGATTTCTTTTGCATTCATACTTTTACCGAAACTTATTGGGGAAAATATATCCTTGGTGAATTTCTGTTATTTGATCAAAAAGAGCTCGTTGTTCAAGTAATAGAACTTTACATAGCTAATCAACTAGGCTAAATCCGTAATTGTTTAGTCGAATTGATGCAAGTAGCGATTAATATAACTTAATTGTGACTAAGCTTTTGGGTTATATTAAGTAATTGTATGATCTAATTTAAATGAATCTCCCTAGTAGGTTTGTTGATTAGGGCAAGGTCTTTCTAGGGTTCATTGCAATCGATAGATTAAATCTTGTCGCTAGTATTAGGGTTGTTTATCGGTTAGGGATTTTTTATAGCGCTATGTCTTGTCTAACCAGGGCCGTCTTGGACATTTTAGGGGCCCCGAGCAGAAATTAAGATATGAGCCCCTAAAAATGATGTTACTATCAAAATTTTCCAGTGCAGTCTTGATATCCTTCAGAACAAAAGAAAACATCAGAATCAAATATGGAATAAAGCCTAAGTTACCTTCAAAAATGGAAGTATCTACAAGAGAATGAACGCCAATGCAATATCTGAAAGCATACTAAAGAGCATTTAAAAGTGCAAAAATGTTATCACATGTAATAAACAAGCTAATGTACAATAATATTAATAATAATAAGAAATTCCATCCATTTCTCTTACATGTCCACCAAATTCTGTTGTTATCCAACTGGGCCTAGGTACAACTCTGAACTCCTTCCAGCAATCTTCTTGGAAAGAAGTGTAATTAAAATCAAATGTACGAAACATGCTTGCATCTTTGCTCAGGGTGCTCCCCCTTGAGAGCCGGGCCTGTGTCTAACATATTAAGAACGGAAGGATTGGTCGGAGACGCTAGTTCAATGGCTATAACTTGTCTGTGATTAGAAATTGAAGAGGTTATTTTTTTTTTTGAACCAATGATCAATCCTTGTGAACTTTATACTGTGAATTACCTTTGATTGAGTTTGTTTCTCATTGACTCCGAATTTTAATTGCTTTTGCTGTCTTAATTTCGTTTTTAATCATCAATATTAAAAATACATCGTTCTCACTTTTATTTTTTTTTAAGTTTTACAGTTTCAGTTCTGGTTACCCTTGGGCAAGGCTAGTCCCTTGGGTTCGACTCTTCTCACCCTATTTACAGATTCTTGTCTTGTTAGGAATAGTAGGTTTTTATTTTTAGTAGTTTCGACGCCCATCATGTAACCAATGATATGCCAATAAATGATAAAATTTAATTTAAAATAAAAAAAATTAAAAATTATAATTATAATTTTTAACAATAAAAATATATTAAAATTGAAATTTTAAAAATTAAGAAAATTTCTTAAACCCATCTCCCCCACCAGTAGAAAAAAAAAAATCAATGTAACCCATCTCCCTCGTCGTCACTGACAGAAAAATTTTCAAACCCATCTCCCTCGCCACATGAGTCTTAGATCAGAGGAAAAGAAGCATAAGAGCCAAAGATCCCAACTACCCAAAACCCAATAGGAGTTGTTATAATTTTTTCTTTACTAAAAAACACTACAAGCTCAAAGCTTTATACCCAAATAGTGAAAGAGAGTTCACAAAGATTATTGATCAGTCGTGGAGCAATTTCAATGCAAAGAAGAGGATGGTAAAAGAAATAAGTAAAACTTTCAGTTTTTCTATTTGTATTTTGATTACTTGGGTTTGTCAATCGTTGTTGATTATGGGGTTTATGGGTTTTGACTGAAGCAATGAAGGTGAGGCAATGTCGGCCATGATTTTCATTTAGTTTAAGGATGGGACAAGACTTAGGAATGGGATCGTGGTAGTGGTGGTGTTAGATTTATTTCTATTAACTAATTAATTAACCACCCTAAAAAAAATAAATCCAAATAAATCTAATTCCTTGGTTGACGACGGGCAAGAAACTTCACCACCATTACTTGGCTGACTGACGGCGGTCAAGATTTTTTTAATATAATATTAATTTTAAATAATTAAATTAATTTTAAATAATAATTTAATATTATATTATAATTAAAATTTTAATATAGTTATATAAAAATAATTTTACAATTTAAGATAATAATATAATAAATAAGCAATGAGTATATTTAATTAATTGTAGGTTTAATAAGGGGAAGGTTAGTCATTTCAAATGCTTATTAGCGTTAAAAACTACATTCGCGTGCGCTCTGGAAAGTAACATCACGCAATCTGCTGATAAGCTGATAAGGGTCAATTTATTATGAAAAAGATAAGTTTGAGGGGCTATCTGGTTACTCAAATAGTAAAATGGACAAAATGACCAAAGCTATAAAATTGAGGGGGCAATGAATGTATTGAGGCCCCCATATTTGCACTCTTTCAAAGCCCATATTTTTACTGCGACCAAAATTGAAGATTTAATACATAAGGCTAAATTAAGGATGAGACAACCACTTCCTCAACATTTAGAAAGAACCTTAGCTACAATGGCCCTCAGACACCAATCAAAAGAATGTCAAAAATCACATCTCCATTTGGAAAGCAACCAATAGCGAGCATTCACTGACTTTGGTATGCCTCTTACCTTAGTATACAAGAAGGCCTTGGATGCCTAATTAATTTATTCCCTTGATCCTAAGCCTACTCATGACCCACTTCCAAAGAAGTGGAATGTCAATGAATATTGAGTATATATTAAAGCACATGCCATAAGACTAATGTATGCAAAAACCTCAAGCATTAGATTCAAGATCTCATTGAAAATGGAACTATTCTCCCTCTAAAACAGCCCAATATTGGTAACAACTCACTCCAACACATTAAAGTATCAACATCACCGCTTCTTTAGCAAAAGGTTAATCGGATCCCACCTCTTTAATTCATGACTATTGTTGTGTATTGGACCTAAAATGACTTTTTGGATAAGGTCAATGCAATGATAAGAAGTGGAAGGATTACTCAACCACCCTTAGATCTAGCAAGGTCTATGCCCTCACCAAAGGTAAATCTTACTCCTGAACTTAAGAAGGATCCCATACTGAAACAACTCAAAAAGACCCAAACTAGTCTTTCAATTCGGAGCCTCCTTCAGTCAAGCTACCCTAATCGCTAAGCTCTTTGCAAGGATTTGAGTCATATTCAGATGCCATTGAAAACTATATTTGTTGCTTTAGTTGTTTCTATGACTAAGTCAGCTGCTATCTCTTTTTTTTAAAAAAACAAGGACCTCCTTACAAAGAAGCTAGTCATAACCAGACTCTCCACATCATAATTCTAGCTCGAGGAAAGATAGTGCCTATAGTATTGGTAGACAATGGTTTAACATTGAATGTTTGCCTACTTAAAGTCACTAGTTGTCATGGAATTGAGATGTATGAGCTTATATCCTCTAACCATATTGTAAGGGCTTATGATAACACTAAAAGGGAAGTTTTGGGAGTTGCTACCATTAAGGGCACAATTAGCCTAGTAGAACATGAAATCTTTTTTCAGGTTCTAGATGTCCCAGCCTACTTCAACTTGCTAGTTGGAAGGCCTTGGATTCACCAGGCCAAGGTAGCTTTATCCTCCCTCTACCAAAAGCTAAAATTTCCTTACAAGGACAGGATGGTTACTATAAAAGGGGACCCAAGTAAAAAATTAGACCTTCCTCCTCAATTTCCAATTTTGAAGATCCAACCTAAACCCTCAGCCAACATAGCTCTTTCAGGATTTACATTTGACATAGTCCAGTTCATAGAGGTAGAGGCAGGTAAAGAACTTGCTCCCTTTGACTTTGATCCCTATGGTAATCAAATGGTTGAAAACATCCTCAAACACATAAACTATTTCCCTGGATTGAGATTAGGTAAGAACCAATAAGGAATTTCACAGTTCCTAAATTACCCTTCAGTCGAGTCACCATTTGGCTTAGGCTATAAACCAGCTCAAGAGGATATAACTGAGATGGAGAAAAAACTAAGCAAAGGTCCTAATGTAAGAAGATAAGAGAAGTATTTGATTGGCCTATGAAACCTTGCTTTAAAACCTTAAAATTTATATTTTGTTAAAGAAGGAACAAATTCCCTTTATTAGGGATTTCCTACACCTTGGATAAAACCCATTACTAATGAACTAACTATGGGTCTTGAAATTTTCTTTAATGTCAGGCTTATCTTAGAAGATAGTTGTGAGCGAAGATTTTTACCCCCACTCCCGGTGGAATGACTCTTAATCTTTTACATTGTTAGGCTCTTGGCCTTACAAAACTTAGGCATAATTTTGGAGAATTAGGAGTCGCCACCCAGATGGACTGGGAAGAAAATAGAAGGGGTAGATAACTGGATTCCTAAGGAATCCTAACCCCTAATAGGTTCAAAAAGTTAAGTACATATAGGAAATGTGAGAAATAGCTCAGCACCCCCATAACACTCGGTTCATTAGAATCTGTCTCCTTTTCAGGTCTAAATATTATTAAAATTTTATATTATTATCATATTATAAGTAATTAAAGAAATAAAATAAAAACAATCAATATTATACATCAAACAATAAAATGGACATCCATACAAGATAGAAATATACCCTTACAATGTCAAATAGTCCAAAATACAAATAAAGTAGGATATCCACAAGATAGTGAAAATTTATCCCTTACAATTGTCCCAAAAATAAAATAAAATATAAAATCCAAATAAACAAGCACCCACGAGTGGAAAATAAATACCTTAAAATTCAAATAAATAATTCCATCATTTAACAGAACAAATAATAATCATACAAATAATAAAAAAAAATTAGAGTTTAACAAATGAAATTAGGGTTTAATTATAACATTAGGGTTTTTATCATGAAATTAGGGTTTTGGTTATGAAATTGTGGTTTAATATCAAGGGTTTTGATTAATGAAATTAATTATAACAAAATAAAGAAAAGTAAATTTGTAAAGCTATAAACCAAATAAGATGATGATTTATTGAATTGAAAAAATCCGAGTACCGAAGATCATACTTACATTGTATGTTTCGCCAAATAATAATCACTGATACAAGCCTTACTAGATGAACCACACAACTCTTCTATCTTGGATGGTTCTAATGGGTTTTGGACCAATAAGATTTTGATCGAATAAAGTAAGCTTTTGTCTACTGTGTTCTTCCTCTCTTTATTTGCTTATGGTTCTTTACTCTCTATATGTCTTTGAATTAGTTTCACTCTCATCTTTTCTTTCTTGGTAGCCACTGTTGTTCGTTCTTAATTGCTCTTGGTTTTTGTGTCTCCTTTGGTTGATTAAGTCCCTTAGGGTTGCAATAAGGTTAAGACTCTGAATAGTATTAGAAAACCATGTGATTATCTTAATAAGCCGAGATTTAGGAAAAATTAAAGTTTTTAGGCTAAACAAATTAGTCATGGACTCATGGAAAATTAACCATGAGCCATGACCAATTAGCCATGAGTCATGGCGAATTAACCATAAGTTATGGATAATTCATCATGATTTTGCGCCGGTCTTGTAATTTAGACTTCCTATGCTTTTTAAGTGGGATCAAATTTATTTAGAGCCAAAATTAAAAGTCTACAATTTTGCCTCCTACTTGAACGATCTTGATTTTATTGAAAGAGAGTGAAAAGCAATTTGATTTACTAGATGCTTCAATAAATCTAAACTAAATCTGGATGTTTCAACAAATCCAAACTAGTCTGAGTACTTTAAATAAACTTGGAGCCTTCAAACGGATGCTTTAATAAATTCAAACTGATTCAGGTGCTTTAAATAAACCCAGGACCTTCAAGTGGATGCTTCAATAAATCCAAGCTAATCCGAGTACTTCAAATAAACTTGAGACCTTCAAGTGGATACTTTAACAAATCTAAGCTAATATGGGTGCTTCAAATAAATTCGAGACCTTCAAGTGGATGCTTCAATAAATCTAAGTTGATCTTGGTGCTTAAACTCAGGACCTTTAAGTGGATGCTTCAATAAATTTGAGCTGATCCGAGTGCTTCAAATAAACTTAGGACCTTTGGGTGGATTCTTTAATAAATCCAAGCTAGAGTGCTTCAAATAAACTCAGGGCCTTCAAATGGATGCTTTAATAAATCTGAGCTGGTATCAGTGCTTCAAATAAACTCAAGACCTTTAAGTGGATACTACAATAAATCCAAGATGGTCTAGAGGTCTGGATGCTTTACAAAATCTGTAAAACTGCATCGTTAGGATACTTTAATAAATCTAAGATAAGTTGAAGGTTTTGATACTTCACAAATTCATAAAACTGCACCGTCAGAATACTTAAATAAATCCAATATAGGCTGGAGCCTTGGATACTTCAACAAATTCACAAAATTGCACCGTTAGGATGCTTCAACAAATTCAATATAGGCTAGAGGTTCGGATGCTTCAACAAATCCATAAAACTTCACCATCAGGATACTTTAATAAATCTAATACAGTTTAGAGTTTTGGATACTTTAACAAATCCACAAAACTATACCATCAATTTACTTCAACAAATTCAATATAGGTTAGAGGTTCGGATGCTTTAATAATTTTATAAAACTGCATCGTTAGGATACTTCAACAAATCCAATATATGCTGGAGGTTCGAATGCTTCAATAAATCTAGAGAGTTCATCATATTTTGCTAAAGCTGAGTAGACTCAATCGTGGATGCTTCATATAGATAGAAGCTTGATTCTGAATACTTCAACAAATCTAGAAAAATATTTACCTTTGGATAAATGGATCTTCACCCTGATTATTTATTCTTAGGAATGGGTCTTTGTCATGTATCAACTTCAGCTCTTCCAGCTTGACTGACTTTTTATCATTTATATCTTTATTCATTTAAGAATTCTAACTTTTTTCTAGTTACTTATTCCATTTTTTAATGAATTTTGCTTTCTAGAATTTAGCTTTTTTTTTCTAGATACTTTAACTTTACCTTATGTGCAGGCTCAAACTGGCAATTCTGCCTCCTATGTAGGTTCCAATTAATATTTTTGCAGGCATACATCTCTTTTATCTTTTGCAATGATCCTTTCATATCATCTGATTCCATATTTGCTTTTGATTAGTTATTTCACAGGGTGTCTGTTGTTCACTTTGACAAAGAATAGGCAACAAAAGATAACAAAAATGTGGTGTGACATGCTCATGTATGTGTATATATATGAATGATACTTATAGTGTTTGACTCACAGACTGAGGTGATAGAACAAAACACTCTTATTGGTACCTTTGAGATGTTTGTTTAGTTATAGCATTAGAACAGTAGAAGATGACACGTCTATGACTTTATCTCCAAGATGTTAAAAATATGAGTAATAGGAGGCCCAAGCATGACAGTCAAAGACATAAGAGATACCCGTTTCAGCCCATGATTCAACACATTAGTTGGTAACTTCACCATAAACTTGCAAATGATACTTTCATTAGCCATATTTACCCAATACAACTTTAATTCAACACTGCAACATAATTTTCTAAACTTGAAAGCTCATGTGACAAGAAAACTTTTTTAAAAAAATTTAAATCAAATGTTGGCTTTGTTGAATCAGTGTTAATATATCTCAGAGCTCGATTTTTCAAAATTAACATACCTAGAACATGACAACCCTAGTTGCTAAGCCAAAGGTCTCATTAAGTTTAAATATTATTTTTCCCATATGCACGCTTTTTCAAACTATCTCCACTAATAGACTGCACATACTAAGAGAGATCAACATGTCTTTAAAAGTCTTGAAACGGGGTCTATAAGGGACATGGGTTAAGTAAAGACCATTTTTAAATTAAAGCTGATGTGATACTATTGTCGAATCTTCACATTACAAACTTTTAGTTGGAATCATCCACTATTGAAAATGTTCTTATACTCTGGGCATCATTTTTAACTTGTTAGCATCCTACTTCATGAAGATAGAGCTTAAATTTAATTTCTTCTATCTCCTTGGTAGAAATATTGATTTGATTATGACGATCTTTGCAAAAAGTTTAAGACTCTCATTATTCTTTCCTTTTCTTCTTTTTTCTTTTTCTTTTTCTTTTTCTTTTTCTTCTTTCTTTTTATTTTTGTTTTTTATTTGTTTTGATCTTTTCCCATTTCTTTTTGTTATTGTTATTGTTTATCTCTCTTTTTTGTCCTAGCTCTAAGAGAGTTATTTTCTTTATACAGACTTGTGCTTTTGACTATAAATGAGTTGAGTAGCGCGAGTTTGCTACAATAAGGATGAATCCTTTATTACCCTAATATCATATCAATGATGAAATAGATATGAGATATTAGGTCTAGTTCATGTAAACTTTAACTATCCTTATGGTCTTGATTATACATCCTTCTCTTTAATCTTCTTGTCCCATAGTACCTCAATGATCATCAGACTTGCCATAAGTGTCATAATAACATATGGTCGGTTATAGGATTTATAGGCCAATAAAAAATAAGCTAAAATATCATGAAGGCTCAAAGGGATAAACTGAGGATTGATATTAAAAGGGTGGGTACTAGTAGTTGGCTCACTAAACAATATTTAGATCATCTCTCTCTTAAATAAGTAGAGTTCAATTTTATCTCGGGAGTTCATCAAAGCATGTTCTAAGATGGATGAGGATCTAGACAAATATAATTGTTCATAAGTCCTCTCTAAGTAAGCACACACATGTCAATGCTACAAAATAATTTTCTTACATGATACATAGACACGCTAATTTATTGATATCAAGTTAGATTCATGATTGGTTGAATATCAGAATGAATAAAAAAATTATAAATTTGATAATTTATTTAAAAAATTTTAATTTGAAAAACATAAATAAGATAAGTAATGCTTAAGCCTACGAAAATTTATTGAGTTGGAGTTGAAAGTGCTTCATCTACTTAGACATATCAGGGGAAAGGATCTTTCCATCATCAATGATGTTCTGTATTTCATGCTTTAATTATGTGCATCAATCTATTTTGTGACCAGCCACCTGATGGAATTGGCAGAAAGTCTCTATATCAAAATTGGACAACAGAGGATCCGACAAAGGTCGAAGGGTTAAAGGTTGCAATAACTCCTTCTTCTGTAAATTGTTGAACACCCAAGATAATGGCTTTTCCAATTCTGAGAGTTGATGCTTCTTTAATGGCTTCATTGTTATATTCACCTCAATATCTTTTTATCTCTTTTGACTTTGTCCATTGGAGTGATAGCCACCCTTATCGCTCCTTTCCCATAGTATCTATTATTTTCTCTCTCCCATTCTTCCAGTTGAAGACATGCTTATAGAAGATTCTTAAAATCCCTTATAAGGTCTGAGCCATTCTTTCTTGGAGGTGAGGCAAAAAGTGCCATAGATTATCATTCATATTTGGTCTGAGTCATTCAGTCTTTTCTTGAGAATAGATGTCTTATTTCTCCATCTCTTTATATAGTCAACAAAGCCCGCATTTTGTCTCTGCTTGATAAACTCAACCTTCATCAAGGTTACCTTTAACTCAATGTTGTACCCATATTATTGGATGAAAGCTTTGTATAATAAATTCCAGTCTTTTTGAGTATTCTCCTCTAAATTATTAAAACAATTTTATATTACAAGATTCAAAGAGAGTATAAAGTACCTTAATGTTGAAGCTTTAGTAGCTCTAGCATACTGCTTGATGGTAATGTACTACTTAACATGCAAGTGAGGATTTTATGTGCCATTTTATTTAGCAAAAGTAGGCATTTTGAACTTGTGTGGGAGATTCTCATCCTCTTCAAAAAGCTTATCAACATCTAAGGCCTCTTCAGCTTTCAATCTCTTTTTAAGCTTTTTTTTCTAGGTCAACAAAGAGCTTTTTCACATTAGTAGGCTCTGTTTTTACTTCCACCTTATTTTCTTTCTTCTTTTCTTCTTGGTCATGGAAGTACGTGTTGCAATCATCATCATCAATCACCACCTTTTCTTCATCAAATGTGATCTCAACTGCCTTAGCCTTTCCCTTGTCCTTTTGCTTATTAGAACTAGCAGATAACTCATTAGTGTTATTTTCCTATAGTACAGCTAATTGGCTTCTCACGACCTTAGCCAGGGCCCCCTTTAGGCTTTCCATCTTGGAGGTGACAGTGTCATTCACCAATTTCTAAACTTGCTCAAGATCCATTGCCTTTGGTGTGAAATTGACTGAACCATCACTGAACTCTGAGTCACTAATGTAGATTGGGTTGTTGTAAGCTCTCAAACTGATGTATTCCAAGTTTGTGAGCTAAAAAGGATCAATGCGATGCAATAAAATGTATGTATGCACGTATAGCAAACAAAAAGAGTTAGGACATTCCTTCTAACCTTATATCTTCTACACACGAATGACGAGCCTCTTTCCTAGGTATTATGGTCAATAAAAACATCAATGAGGGACCCTTTTTTATTCGAAAGAATCACTCAGACATATTAACCAATAGATAAATTTTCAAATACAAAAATCAGTCCATGATAATTTCCACTAATTAAGCCTTAATACTTTAGATCTACTAAAAATTGCAAAAGGATTTCTACTATATTTTAGATTAAAACTAAATTAAATGATTTGTCATAAATAGACTTCTCATTTGAAAAAGAGATTAACGATTCATGCCATAAACAAGCCCACAATTAACAAGTCTTGGTATAAATAAGACCCATAATTTATTTAAATATTTTATAATTGACCCAACTAGTCATAAGGCCATTTCAAAATTTTTAACCCATCGTAAAAAAAAATTTAATATCAAAACGCAATGAAAGCTTAACTTTGGGCCATAAAGTGAAGAATAGTTTTGAGCCCATCTTTAAAAATATTTCAAAGCCTATTGAAAAAAGTTTATTTCAAAAATTAATTTTGGGCTTTGTGCTTGGGCCATGAGGCAGAAGAGTTTTGACTCATCTTAAAAAAGTTCTTATGCCCAAAGTCTATCTTGAAAAGTTTGAAAATAATTTTGGTCTTTTATGTTTAAAAGAATAATTTTTGAGTTATAAAATAATTTTAGGCTTACACAATAACTAGTTCATATTAGGAAAAAAAAACCAAATAGACAATAACTCAAACCAAGATATATTAATTATAGTCAAATAGCAAACATTTAAGGTAAACCTAAGAAAAGTTACTAAGCTAACTATATGGGCTTTAGTCATTGGGTGAAAGGCTTAGGTTCCCACAATAAGAATATACCAAAATGTATAAGGTTGTGAGTAGTTATGCAGTGCTCGATCTCGATACCTTGAGGAAAGTATGGTATCACTTACACACACATAACATGGGTTCTACAAGACATCCTAACATACATTCATAATGCAATTCTATGAAATGCAATGGATAATATTATAATAAAAAATAAAATAATATAAAGACTAATGGAATCAACTTCTCTTATCCCTAGTAAAGTTGCCACTATAAGCAGAGATTTTTATCTCTATCCTCGATGGAATAGTTCATACGACTTCAATGCTATTAGGCTTTGTGCCTTAGAGAATACAGGCCTAAGCCTGGAGAATTAAGAGTCACCACCTGGACTGGCCGAAAACAAAATAGAAAGGTAGATGATTCGATTCTTTTGGAATCCCAAACTCCTACTGAGTTTAAAAAGTTGGTATGTATAGAGAAGGTGAGAAATGACCCAGCACCCTATAACGCATGGTTAATTGAAACCGACCTCTTTTTCAGGTCTAAATATTATAAATTTTTATATTATTATAATATTATTCATATTACAAGCAATTAAACCAATAAAATAAAAAAAATCAATATCATACATCCAATAATAAAATGGATACCTATACAAGATGCAAATAGGCCCTTATAAAATCCAATAGTCCAAAATACAAGAAAAGTAAGACACCCACAAGAGAGTAGAAAAATTTCTTTTACAATTATCTCAAAAATAAAATAAAACAAATAACGTACCCACGAGTGAAAACATGCCTTTTACAAATACCTTAAAATCCAAATAAATAATTCCACCATATAATAGAACAAATAATCATCAAATCATAAAATTAGGGTTTAATAAATGAAATTAGGGTTTAATTATAACATTAGGGGTTTCATTATGAAATTAGGGTTTTGGTCATAAAATTATGGTTTAATATCAAATTAGGGTTTTGATTAATGAAATTAATTATAACAAAATAAAGAAAAGTAAATTTGTAAAGCTATAAAACAAATAGGATGATGACTTATTGAATTGAATAAATCCGAGTACCAAAGATCATACCTACTTTATAAGTTCCATTAAATAATAATCACCGATCCAAGCCTTGCTAGATAAATCACACAACTCTTCTGCCTTGGATGGTTCTAGTGGGTCTAGATCAATGGGATTTTAGTTGAACAAAGAAAGATTTTGGATACCGTGCTCTTCCTCTTTTTATTTGTTTATGTTTCTTTGCTCTCTCTCTATCTTTAAATTAGTTTTGCTCTCATTTTTTTGTTTCTCGATTGCTGTTGATGTTCGTTCTTAATTGCTCTTAACTATTGTCTCTCCTTTGGTTGATTAATTCCCTTTTTATAATTAAAATTAGGGTTGTGTTAGGTTAAGACACCGAATAGTATTAGGAAACCCTATGATCATCTTAATAAGTTGAGATTTATGAAAAAGTAAAGTTTTTGGACTGGATGAATTGGTCATGGGCACATGGCGAATTGGCCATAACTTATGATGAATTGGCCATGAGTCATGCCAATTCGTTATGACTCATGGCCAATTCGTCATGATTTTGGGCTGGTCTTGTAATTTGAATTTTCTAGGTTTTTTAACTAAGACTGAATTTATTCTAAGCCAAAATTGAGGATCTATAGTAGCGAGCCTACCTTGGAGAGGGGAGAATATTTTGAAGATAACATGGAGCCTAGTCTATTTTAAGTAGCGATATTAGAAGAAGGCATAATCAAATTTGAGTCACTTGATCTAATCAGCTATGGGAATGCTCAACAATTGGTACTTTGAAGAGAATGGCAGTCCATCATTAAAGTCTGAAGTCCCATCCACAATAGAGTCAGATCTCCAGTTTGATCCAAAGTAAGCCCTCCAGTCAGAATCAAAGCATGTGTCAGATACCAAGATAAGGATTCAATTTGATTTTGAAGTCAAATCCAAGTCCGTTACTGAGTCTGTGTCCAATATCGAGTCTGAGTCTGAGTCTTCTAGTTCAGAGTCTAAGTATGTCATTTCAGATTTTGACTCCTCTGAGTCATCTGATCTTGAGTCTGTCTAATAAAGAACCTTATGATCATTTTATCATTAATAAAAGTTTCAAGTTCTCCATTTACTTCCCCTTGTCTCCTGATGAGCATTATGAAATATTCAATATTAATAAAATTAATAAAGATAAAGAAATAATAAACTTGAAAAAATCATATGCAAAAAAAAAAGTATACATTGCATCCTTATTCATCCATAAGTAGGATTTGAAGGCGTTTCTCAAAGAATTTCAAGGTTGTTTTGTATGGGAAGTAAGTAATATGATATGGCTAGATCTCATTATAGTGATTTACAAGATCCTTGTAATTGATCACATGCAGTCGATTAAGCAGAACTCCGTCAACTCAAGCCAGAATAGTCCTTAAAGATCAATGAAGAAATAGTCAAGCTACTAAAAAACTGGTTCATAAAGCCCATCATACACCCTCAATAGGTAGCCAATATTATGCCAATACCAAAGAAAATAAATATTAAATATAAATATTATATTATATTATATTATATTAAGAAAATAAAAGAAAAGAACGAAAAAGAAAAGAAGAAAGAGAAGAGGAAGAAGAAAAGAGGAAGGAGAGAGAAAGTGAGGGAGAGAGAGTATCAGACATTTTTTTATACGATGATCGGTGATCATCATGCGCCAACATATCAAAATCGTTAGGTGAAGATGAGTTCTGGGAGGGGTGGTTCACCGCCAGAGGCCATCGGATGGCGGCGCACGTGCCGTTCGATCATCACGCCAGCAATGGTATTCTATTGGCTTTTTTGACCGATTTCAATCTCCTTTTTCGATGAATCAAGTACCATTGAGACCTTCTCATTACAAGCTTCAATTTGACATATCACTTGCAAATTCTAGATGAGTTATGGAAAAAAAAAACTTATAAATATATATAAATATTAAAAATTTAGATATAATAATAAATATATTATAATTATTATTCTAAATTGAGTTTGAATTTAAACTATTATTAATTATATTTATTGATTTTAATTAATGAAGATTTAAAATTTTGAATTGAATTTAGGAATAATATTATAATTAAGTAATAAGTTAATTGTGATTAAAGAGAATTATTGAAATATAAAGAATTAAATTAATTTAGAATGTGTAATTTTAAGTAGTTGATGTATAAATCATAGTTAAAAGAAAATAAGTGTAATAAATTTAATTAGTTTAAAAATAATTTATTTTATAGTAATTATGAAGTAAATTAAATCTAGAAATAATAATTTTAATTAATTGATAAAATAATTATGCTTAATATAAATTTAGAATAAATAAAATAAATAATGAAATGAATGGTAATAAGTATACATAAAAAATACATTTAAAATAAAAATATTAACATAAAAGGGTAATTAAAACAAATTGAATATTTGAATTATAATTTTGTTGGTAATTTATAGAATAAAATAATTAAATTTAAATATATATATATATATAATTTGAAAAATTTTATTATAAAAGAAAGTTATAATTAGAAATTATGCAATATGGATAATATTATTATTGTTAATATCATTTATTTATTTTTAATCTAGTATAAATTATTATAATGATTAAAAATTATTATAAATGATTATTTGAAATTAAGATAAATTATTATTAAGGTTAAAGTAAATAAATTATGTAATATTTAATTTTAATTATGAGTATTCAGAAAAAAAAAATTAAAAGATTATGTATATTAAATTATGATTTGTCAAAATATAAAGTAATTATTTTAGAAAATAAATAAAAAATATTAAGGTTATTTTAATGAATTTATTTTCATTAATGTGACTAATATTATAAATTAATATTTATGAAATAAAGTAAATGATAAATAAATATATTAATTAGTTACATTGGAAGACATTTATTAAATGTAATTTCTTAAAAATTATTTAAATTAATTTAAGATATATTCTAAAAATCTAAATATGTATTTAACGATAATATTAAAATTTTAAAATAAGGTATAAGGGCTTTATGAATAATTAAAGCAATGATGAAAATTAATAAGTTAAGAAAGGACCTAATAACGCAATATACGTATAAATGTGAATATATGATCAAAATTGCCTTAAAATTAATATCATATTATTATTAGCCAAGAGGAATCACATTTTGAAGGTTAAAGTGAGTTATAGGGTACATCCCTTTCTTTATTGTTATGAAATTCTTAAACAAATATGAACTATTTGAAAATTCTGTTGAGTTTGTTCTTATATTTGAGTAATATGAAACTAATATGGCCTCCAGGCCCATGTGATCCAACCAAGTCAATTGTTTAGCCATTATAACAAAATTTCAACTTAATGGGGGCTATACCATCATACTATGTGCATATAAATATTTGTAATTAGTATGGTAGAGGATACTACCCTTATGTGAATGTGATATGTGACAGCACTAGAATATACATAGTGATATATTTTTCTTCAGTGCTATTGATATGTGTTTATCTATCATAATATACGATTTGTTTAATAATATCGATCTAATTATTATAGGACCTTCTTGTAAATTGAAATTTTAGTAATATTCTTTTATTGTGCAACCACCCTGAGTTATTCTTATTGTGTATTCTGCCATTGCGACACTATAATCTTATTAGTTAATGACTCACCCAATTGTCTGTGTGTGATTTCAAGTAAACGTTGTCTAGGTCAATCTGCTTCTTGATTTCTTCTTTCCAACAAGAAGCCTGAGACTAAGTAATTAGCTAATAACTGAATATGTAATTAAGGTATTAAGTTTGTATATTATTCTAGTTGCTCCGTAAAATTTTTATAAATGATTTAGCTAGGTTCTACATGGTACTCGATGGCCTTAATTCTTTTTGGTCCCTAGGACCGTTACATTTTTTAAGAATGAGATGTGACAAATAGCTAGTTTAGTTCAGATGGCTAGGATTAGAGGGGATGAATCTCCTATTGAAAGGAAACCACCTTACTTGTAAAAGAAAATGCCATTCATAAAAGGCTAACCAAGATATATGTGTGTGTAAATGTATTCACATTATTTGTCAAAATGTTATCAAAAATAGCCTGCAGATTTTGAGAATCCTATTTAAGTGGCTAGGACCAGTTGCTTGAAGAATAGCAACGTTCCACAGGAAAAACGTCTAGCTATAAACCCCTTAAGTTAGGTGCTAAGTTAGAAATATATTCATCTGTCCACATCTGTGATAGATAGCAAAATGATAGAAAGTCATAATGCAGGTTTCAATGAAATGAAATAGAGTAGTAAAATTGCCAAGGTTCATACCTCTTAGAAGATGTAGGTTCCTCCAATAGAGTGAATTTTCCTTCAGGACAGTCAGCTCATTTTCTCATACATGATGGCCAATATAGCACCATTTCATTTGAATTCAGTAATTTAGGATAAATCCTCCAAACTCATAAAAAGAATAGGATCAATAGTATCATGCTAGGTATGTCAGAAGGAATACCCTGGCAACAACAAAATTACACTATGGGTAATATGCAAAAAGAAATCTCCAAGGTCATTGTTTCTCCTCACTAAAGAATTAATATGCCCCTTTAACTAGGTATGTGTAAATACTGCATCACCAGTGTCAAAAATAAGTGGAATGCCTCCTGGTAGATTCATAATATGCTCTTTAGATAAATTCCTCTAATTTGAGAATAGCTCCAAAGGAAAAAACTTAAATGGGATGCCAGATAGCAGGTACAAGTCTTGCAGTATCATGGTTAATTTATCATATGAAAAATGAAAAGAATTGGTGGAGTCCTACCATTTCTCGTCTAAAGCCTACAATAAGACATTATTAGCTTGCCCCCTGTAGTCCAGAGAGAGAAGGTCCAGGAAGCCAATGGGAGGCAACAATTCCTTCACCTTATTGGAAAGGCTGAGGTTCCCTAAGTTAGAATGACCACCCCACAATTTTAATTGAGTATATTGCTAAAATATGGTAAATACATTATTATTTTTTATTATTTTAAATAAAAGGCAATGAGAATGATATTTTGTTTTTATTGCAGAAATTAAAAAAATAATAAAGCCTACCTCTATGAAGCTAATTCGCAACTCATGAGTAAGGGGATCCACTAATAAATTCATGACAGTTGGCACTTCAGCAGCATCTGGAGAAGAAGAAGAGGATTGGGACATTTTGTAAAGGTAAGAAGGAAGAGGAGAAAGTGGAGGAATGAGGGATCAAATGCTTCTCCACCCTAATTTATAAATTTCAAGCTGAAAATATGGTCCAGTCAGGCTCATTCTTTCTGTTTTTTCCTGGTTCATGCCATTCCATTGATTTTAAAATACCAAATGGATGCAACGAAGGACAATTGTGAACGCCTAACACCTAATTCAAAAAATTGGAAAATTAGAATGGAAAAAATTAATTTATCATAAAATGAATTTTTTCTATTAATTGGAATAAAATTTTTCCGATCACACCTCATATGGCTTGATCATGTTGCGCGCAGCCCGAGTAGGTCAGTCCGACCCCTATAAATAGTGGTCTCCTCTTTTAACCAAGGGATGAGATTTTTGGTGTCGAAACTCTGTCGAATTGCTTTTTGACTAATTAAATTTATTGTTATTTTATTTATTTGAATTAATCACCACCATCATAAGTATCTCACTCCATTAATTGCATAATCAATTAATCAAATAGAGTTACAAAGCTAGCCACTTGTTAAGAAGAAACAATCACCTAAGGTATCTGTTATTTCTCTCTCTCTATTTTCATTCGGTAATTGATTAACTAAAATTGATTAATTAAAGTCATTTGCAATAAAAAATATGAACTACTTACAACTCTTATTTCTACTCAAACAGGATAAATATGCATACTTAAAATATTATTCTAAGTGGTGAGCCCTTACTTAATAACCTAAAATTGATTTAATTAGTTTGCTTTCGTCATTTTTTTGTCTTTTCCTTTGGTATTACCATTTTCTATGCAATTCATTATTGTTAATTATTCTATTCTGTTTCTTTTTCATTTATTCATTCATGTTGCTGTTGAGAATGGATGTGGTATCTTCTTAATACCTTTAATAAGCTATAGTTGGAGATTTATATTTGACCTAATACCCATAAGAGCTAAAATCAAAACTTTCATGCATCTAAGTTTTGAAATTGTAATAACTGATATTTATCGTAATTATGGATATCATGCTGCTAAATTTACCCATACACATTTAATGAATCGCACATCATTAATCCTGCCATCAATACACATAAAAATCATGTTTTTAATCATAGAGATTAAAATCAAACAAAGAGAAAATTATTTTTATCAAAATTTATCTGAAAATTTAGCCCAAGATTCATCGTGATTGATTTTGGATTAGTGTCTTTTTAGGTAAAATTGGTTAATTTTTATGGAGCTAATCAAATGGATTTTTCCTCAAATTTTTTTCAAACTAAAAATAATTTTATGTGACAACTATCCAATTAATGCTTTTTAAATAAAAAAAAAAAGTCAACTCTTTTTTTTTATAATAAAAATAAAAATAAAATATTTTCTTAAACCCATATTTACTAAATTAAGCGGAGATCATAGGCAGCGTTATTATACGAGACTAAGCTCTAGATCGATTGTCGAACTAAATGCCACAATAATATAGGGACTTTAATAAGGAAAAGAATAAAAAGTAAAATAGGGACAAAAAAGAAGGGTGTAATAAAATATTTAAATTGAAAATTATTATTATATTTTAATATCAAAACATTATTATTTTTAATCTAAGTACAATCTTTAAATATCAATGAAACTCTCATTTCAGTCTGAAAAATTGTGCTGATATTTTTTTTTATTTAATTTCTTTAATATCCATCCATCCATCTTTCTTTTCTATTTCTTTTTTGGTATCTTTTTAAATTTCATTTCTTCATAAATTATGAATTAGTGAAATATTATATTAAAGTTATTATATACATTTACGTGTACAAGTTAACATTATAGATCTATTTATATATTTATGCATTTGTAATAAAAAAAACTATAATAAAAAACTTAAAAAAATAAAAAAAGAGGATTTAAAAGTAAATTTATAGAAAATCAGTTTAAAAATTAATTTTTAAAAATTTATATTGAATTTTGTAATAATAGTTTTTTTAACTCAGGTTACATTCATACATACATACATACATACATACATACATACATATATATATATATATGCACATATATTGCGTCAAAATAACTCTTTAAACATATAAATTTATATGAAACTATTTTAAATAAATTCATATATAATAAATTTGTATATTAATTTTAAATTTAAAAAATAATTTTTAAATAAAATAAAATAATAATAATTTAAATATGTTAAAATATTTAAAAAAATACAAATCCTAGCAAAATATTGACCATTATTTAATATTTTATTAAAAAAAAGTAGAAAATATTTTCATATGCTGTTCGAAGCAATCACTAAAAAATAGAAAATGTTAGAGGTGCTATAATTCTCATATTCTGTGGGTAATTATTGTTTAATTAAAAAAAATAGAAAAGTGTAGAAGTGCTATAATTTTTGCACCTGTTGTGTGGCACTAAAACACGTGGAACCTCTTTTGGATCCCACAGATAATCCCCACGTGGACAATATAAAAGCTTTAGGACACAAAATTCCTTGTATCCCTCCTCAAGACTTGTTGGGCCACGATAAGACCGCACACGCAACACAATCTTTGTTTTGCCCTTTAGTTTTCTGGTGCTTTTTTTTTTTTATTTAAAAAATACTAATTATATTCATTTTAAAAAATAATTATTTAACAATTTTTTTATTAATTTAAAAATATTTATTATAAATTTTATAATAATAAATATATCTATAATTAATATTTTTGAATTAATAAAAAAATTATTAAATAATCACTCTTTAAAATAACTATAATTAATATTTTATTGTATTTTTATTTTTTTTAATTTTAATTTTATTCAAAAAAAAATAGACTATTTTTTATCTTTTCACACAAATCACAATAAACTAAAGATATGGTCTTTTTTCTTACTCTTTAGCTATCTCACTCTACTTTTCTATAAAAATTCTAATTTATTTTTTTTATATGCTTGCTCACTAAATCTGACTATTTTCTCTCTCTCTTTCCAAATTTGTTCTCTACTCTCACTTCATCTAATTGCTTTTTTGCTCTATTTTTTAATAGAGCTTGTCTTAGCATTTAGATTGCCCTAGTCAAATCAAATTTAATTACACATTATTATTAAATATTAAAAATATAAAATATCTAAAAAAAATTTCTTTGTTTGTGTATATGTATATGTTTTTTTATTATCTATATATAATTTTTTATTGCTTATATATAATTTTTGTATATAATTTCTTATTACATATATATAATTTTTATATACATATTTTTATAGCCTATATATATATTATAATTTTTTATTGCTTGTGTATAATTTTTCTATACATTAATAAATTTTTTCTTTGTTCAATTGTCCCCTAAGATGGGTTGCCCTAGACCCAAAGCTTGTTGGGCTTACCCTAGGCCCAACATTGCTTTTGCTTGCTTCTCTACTCTCTGCTCCCTCACTCTCCTCTCAACTACTTTCACTTTCTTTTAGCTTCTTTGCATCGCATGCAACAAGATCTTTGCTTCAATTGCCATTTTAAACAAATTCTGGTGTTGCGTTATGCTCTAGGGCTTTTTCTTTTTTTCTTTTGAAATGCATATGCAATTACGTTTGAGATGTAATTGTGCGTAAGGATTTTCATCCTAAACTCCCAGTAGAATGGTTATTGTGATTTTGATACTATTTAGAATTGGATCCTCAGGGAATATAGACCTAGACCCTGAGATTGGGAGTTACCATATGATTTAGACTTGGAAAGTGAGGGGATTAATTTTTAGAAATCGTCGACCATCTATTGGTTTAGAAAAGTTGGGTATGTATAAAGAAGTTAAAAAATAACCTAAAAACCCCATACACTATAATCATTAGAATCAACTTCCTTTGATGTTATAGTATTATTCTAATTTTAATTATTGAAGTATTTTCTCTTCTAATCATATATTAGAGCATGCTTAAGGCAAAAAAAAAAAAGATTCCAACAAAATAATAAATCAATATTTAACCATACAAAACACACAAAATAGACACCCACACTAAGAAAAAAAAAGCCCAAAAACCATAAATGGAAATGAAATCAAGAAGGCACCCACAACAAGTAGCAACATGCCTATTACAATCCCAAAATAAAAACTGAAATAAATAAAATTACAATCTAAACAAACTATTACAATTGTTCTAATATATTTCCGTTAAAAACCTAATATATTAATTCTAAAGTATTACACATGAAAAGGAAATAAAATAAGCATAGAAAATAAATTGAGATTCCAAACACATTCATAACTATTCACACAATTTTCTAATAAAAAAGTGAATAATATTTCAAACATAAATTAACACAGCTTATAAAAACATACTAAAATGCTACACATTAATTACTCATAAAATGATAGAATAAGGCTTCAGAACACGATGATGGTGAAGCCACCACACATAGCCAACATCAAAATGTCACGCCTATAGGCAAAACTACCAAAGTGATGAAATTGCCACTGGCAATGGCAGATCACCACTCTACACAATGCAAAGCAATAATAAAATAATCTTCTATACAAGATCATTTTTTAGCCTAGGTGATGCCAAAACTAAGCCTAGAGTATTCCTAAATTAATATCTAAATCAATATTAATTTTTTAGTCCTGATTAGTTAATTGATTAAAAGAGTAACCACAAATAGAGTAATTAAAATAGTGACAACTTAACTAATTTAAATGGGACATACAACAAGTATAATAAATTGATATCATATAATTACGATGGCATAATAAGAGCAATATTCATTTTGTAGATACTTGTAATAATCGTGCAACCTTAATTGGTTTTTCTAATTACATAATGTAATTTAGGTTGGAGGAGTTATACCTGTAAGTAGGCTCCTCCATCTTCTAATCCTTGTATGATATAATTTGCCCTTCTTATCCTCCTTGTCCTAACCAAAAGGAGCCTTTTTTTCTCCTTCTTCCCCTTTTTTTCTCTTTTCTCCTGACATATAAGCACCTTGATAATCACTAATAATAACTTATTAGCACATTTAAAATTGCTTAACACATCATCATAGGTGACTAGCGACTTCGCTTATCTTATTAGTGGTTTCACCCAAGGTATAGATGAACATACTAGTTCGTAAGGATTGAGACGAAAATACTTGAGGATCGGTGATTCTGCCAATCCATTATTTCATCTATCCCTTAGGCAATGACACCATTCACGTGCCTTAACACGTGAAGGGCCCACTCTAGTCTACGTTGCTTGCACTTTTGCCAACTTTTAAGACATATTTTCTCCGCCTTGCAACCATTTTAAGCAGGCAAAAAAAAAAAATCTAAGAGTCTACAATAATAATATGTTAATTGTTTTTTTCAAATAATTCATTGATGAAATCTTTCATGTTCCATAATGTTTAGGGTTTCAATATTTTTAACAATGAGTGCTTGATATAAAACCCTATAATAGTGATATGGTATACCATAAGAGTGGTATGGCACGCCATATCATTGATATAAGGTGCCATAACAGTGATATGACACCTCATAGCACTGATGTGGCACCTTATATCAGTAATATGACGTCCAATATCACTCATATGGATTGCCAGTATCATATTTATCTTACAGTATGAGATTTAAATATTACTTTTGTTTAACTAATTTACTTTAATTTTTTTAAAGATATTATAGCGTCAGATGTATCAAGAACCTCATATGGTAGTGAGTATGAACCAAGTTTCAATAATAAATCCTAGAAGAAAAACTTCTGAGTATAGGATATTTTTCTAGTTTCATGAGGGATTATGTATTAAAAAGAAGAGGTGACTCTCTTCCAAAAAAAGATATAAGCAAGGGAAAAAAGGATAGTAATATTTTCCAATGATGCATATATTGATAAAGATGAGGGTTTAGTAAATGAACAAGATACTGTAAATGCAAGTAATAATTTAAACTCTTATAATTTGTTAAATCAATATTATTCAAAAATATAGATTGAGTATTTGCAATTTGATGTCTCTATTGAAGCAAAATTAATTTGTTATCCCCATGGACATTTGAAGGTACTTTGAAGTTAATCCTATGGGCACAAGGTGTAGGATTATTTAGGAGATTATATATGGTATATTTATGTGTAAGTATGCATATACATATGTATGTATATGTTTGCATTATATATTAGATGATTGATGAGGATGTTATGTAGGTTGAATTATTCTATAAATATAATGTTGGTCATCTTCTATGCATGGAGGAATAAAATGTGACCTTCTACCTTGGACCAATATATTGTGTCTTTCTTTACCTAATGCACAATCTAAAGGATAATAAGTTATTGTCTGAATATGGAGAGAAGCCTTGTTTAAAATGAATTTTGTGTATTGAGTGGATTAAAATATGTCAGCAAGGGAGAACTTATTGGTAGTAGTAAGTTACTTATACAAAAATATGACATTATAAGTTGTGAGACATTGTTAGCTACATAATATTGTAATAATGTAGACAAGCAAATAAAACTAGGTGTTATGTACCTAGCTAAGTTTCTTATTTTTATGAAATCCATGTTAGCAATTATAGACAAAAGAATTCTAGTAATTTTTGAATAATGTTACAGTATTCAACAATGTTGCATAGGGAAAAATAAGATGAAATTTCATGGTCGCAAAAATAAAAGAGACTAGAGAAAAAAAATATAAAAGTTTGAGGGTGGCTATTCATTGCTTGGATTTTTTTGACATCTTATCAATAGTTGCAATGAAGGTCATTCCACAATTTTCTAGAGCCAATATACAATGAACAAGAAATGGATTCCTAAGGGTGACAAATTGAAAAGAAGGACATAAATCCACCTACATTGATCTTGCATTTATGGTCTTTGGATAGGTACTTTTGAACAGTTCTTATTTTTATGTTAGTGTTATCTTATTAATTTATCTAAAGTCTTACATACTTATAAAATTATGTATATGCATACTTCAACCGGATAATGATGTCTAATGAGGAAGCTTCCAATCCAAATTTTATTGATTTAAAGATAATGTACGATGAGTGGTGACGTAGTGGAAGTTAATGAAATAAGGGAAAAAGAGTGCTATTCATGTTTCGTCTAAGAACAAGGGATCAAGAGTGCTATTCCTATTTAGTCTAAGAATCCTTAGGAAAATAGAAACAAAGAGAGAAAGCTTCTCTGTGAAAATATTATTAAATACTCAAAAACTGATTACATTTCCTCAAACATTACAATATATAGCATTAGGGTTATATAAAATTCTAATTCCAAATAAGGAAAGTTTTCAACATGCAATAAATTGTCAAAATAAACGAGATTACAAATATAAAAAGATATTATTTAATGAGATAAACAAAATACCTAAACGACACCTGATCCTCGGACTCTAAATAAGAAAATAAAAATCTATTATAAGCTGCCATAATAGTAAAACATATTTTCGGAGGTTTAAACGACAAAATTTGGATAAAAAGTGATGGACTTCATTGTAAAGCTGTGAACTTGACTTGTTGGCCTATTTCCCATTGGGCTAGGCCTATAGAATGTTCAGTTTGTAACTTCAACTTTTGGCAGTGATTACCAAATTATCACTAAAGCAATTTTCTATCAAACTGCTCCATGAAGGCTAGAGCTCTTTATTCTGCATCAAGTGGGTGACTAGAAATAAAGTGATAGTAGAAGTCATAATGCCTTATCAGTCCAATCCAAATCCTCTAAAATCACCCATCCTAATTCATTCAACAAATTAATCCAAATTTTAGGTACTTAAAAATTATAGTTTTAGGTGCATTTAAATAATATTACGTTACTTGTTAGTATTGAGCAATTTTTACTTGATATGACATTTAAGATTCATCTAAAGACAAATTACTTTAGTACGTTACGTTAGAGAAAAAATATGCTAAATTTGAAAAAAAAAAAACGCAAATCTGGCATGTAAATATGATGTTATAGGAAGAAAAAATAATTAAAGAGCTTCAATCTCTAATTAAAGCTCAAGATTTTAGAATTTCTACTTTTGAGATAAGATTAAACAAAGTAGAGAAAATGATTATCCTATCAATCTAACATCTTTTATGTATGTATTGTTTATGCATTTATATGGCACAAAATTTTAATATTTAATTGTGGTTTTTGGTTTATAATATAGTTAGTGGCTTCTCCCTAAAGTGCATTTTCAGAAATTATATTTTATGAACATACAAAAAAAAAAAAAAGGAAGAAGATGTCAAACTCAAAATATGTAGGGGGTGTATGGACACTTGAGGTAGAAACATGAGGTAGAGGAAAAAAATGTCTCAAATTCATCATAGATTTATAAATGATGAATATGCCCATATTTTTTCTTTCAAATCAATGCTTCCCCTTACAAATATAGAAAGGAAAAGTTCTAAGGAATGGTGGGACTTATTGTTTAAGGGCTTCAAACATTAAGCCTTTTTCTTCAAATTTTATTTTTAACTATTTTTAATATCTTTAATATGTCATTTTTTGTAATTTTTTTTGAATTTAGGAGAATGGAAAGGACACCTTTTTAGTTAAATAAGATAAATTTAACTTTATCATTTTTGTAGTAAATACACATAATTTTTCACTTCATATAAGGACTCTAAATGATTGGCTTCAAGAATAGGTATGATTTGAACTCATTTTCATAGTTGGCTTTTTTTTCATATTTTTTTAAGCATTGTTGATTTATGATGTTAGATGGAACTATATTATACGAAATTGATGTAATATTGTACTACATATGTTAAAAGAAATAAAATTCTCAAGATAGATTCAAGGAGCATGCTACATGCAACGACACATGTATTAATGTTCTCTTCAATAGGTAATATAAAGAGTTCAAGAAGTTAAAGTAATCATGAGAAAAATGGGTTCCTCTTGAGAACATAAAAGAATTCTTCATTTGGGATATGTGTTATAGGAAGTGTGATAAGATCAAATTTTGCATATAATTTTATGATTATTCTAGTTATATTTTTATTATTATTAATTAAATTTGATCAATTTTTGTTGTGAATGCTAAAATATTCACCATTTCAAGTATAAAGTTACAAGTATAAGAAATAACTTATTTTGGCTAAAAATCATAGAAAATTGAAGAACAATAAAAAGGATGTCAAAACATGCTCAAAATGGAAGGAAATGAATTTACATGGTCTTATAAATCATGATACATGATTTTAAACTTGAAAATTGAATTAAAGATGAGAAATCAAGAGGTCCAAATTCGTTTTGAATCCCAGGGCTATGGCTGTCAAAAAGCCATGGCCATGGGATTTGATTTGAAGTTGTCCAAATTTTTTAATGACAGAAATTAAAAGGGCAAAAGCATATTAAAAGCCATGACCATGGGACTCAAAAGCCACACCGTGACATTGATTTTGGCTCTATTTTGAAGAGATATTGCATATTTTAGAAGCAAATTAAAAGCCACGACCGTGGCACTCAAAGCCACGACCGTGGGATTGATTTCTCTACTGCCCGAGCCAAGAAAAAGAAGAAAATTCAAAGTTGGCAGCCTCCACTCATATGCCACGACCGTGGCATTGAAAATCCATGACCGTGGCCTACCTTGCCTACTATGTACAGCTGTAAAGTGCTCAAATCGTCCAATCCAACTCAGGCCACGACCATGGCACTCAAAAGCCACTACCGCGGGATCGAAATTCATGACCTTGAGCAGAAAATTGGGTAGATAGTGAACCAACCAAGATGTGGCCTAACCTTTTTTAGTTTTTCCCCACTAATGAAGCTTCCAAACACTCTATTTAAACACACTTCCTCTAAGGTTTTAAGATATGAAAGATTTACAAGAATTAGATTAGATTCATTCAAGAAATAAATGCAGTTTAGAGTTTTCTCAAGAAGGAGAGTGAAATTCTGGTTCAAGAAGAAATTTAAGTTCCAAGTCAAGTTCTTCTTCAAAGAAATAGAGTTTGATATTTCTTGGTCTTTAAATTATGTTTCTAATGTCTTTCTTTAATATTTTTAATGTTTTTATTTCAATAATGAATAACTAATCCTCTTTAGGGTTGGTCCCTTTCATTGAATTTATCATGGAGTTATAAATTCTTATTTGAATTAATTTAGTTTATCCTTAAATTATTTTTTTTATCTTTAATCTTAATGCTTTAATTATCTTGCCAATAATTAATTGAATTGAGGTGTTGTGTGATGGAGTGAGGGTGGACACATAACATTAGTCCATAGAGGTATCAATCTTAAGGAAGTTTTTCACTTAGAGATAAGGTTAAACACTTAAGAGGGTGATTCAAAATTCTCACAGAACCTAATGAATTAGTTTAATTACTTTTGATCACGAGAGTAGACATAAGGATTAAATTGATATTAGTTCTAGTACTTGAGAAAGACTTGAGCTTAATTTATGAGAATTTAACCATTAATAAAAGGAAAACTAAATCAAATCAATACTTTAGAAAACTCATGATAAATCAATAAAGGTAACTAAACCCTAAGTTTCATATCATTAGATTTAATTCAAATTAATTTATTTTGTTTAATCATAAATCAAAATTTATCATCCAAATAATAATTAGCTTTAATTGATCGGTACTTAGAAGAAAACTTCCTCATGAGAACGATATTCTACTTATCATTATATTACTTGTTAATGATCTATGCACTTATAGATAGCTAGGCTTAGTCCACAATAAGTTTTTGGCGCCGTTGCCGGGAAAGTGATCATTCTAATATTGATAATATTAAACTAGTGTTGCTTTGGATTTTTTTTTTTACTTTTCTGCACTAATTTCTTAATTTTTGGTTTATATGCGAAGAAATCCTAACTCAAAGCTTGAACCATATAATTTAGAAATTGAGCTATTTTGTAGGAAGAATAAAAAGGAAAGAAAAGAAAAGTAAAAAGTGGAAGAAATTGCAGCAGAAACTCATAAAATCGACAATTCGCCAGATTTTTTTAACAAAGAACCAACCATGGGAGATCCATAAAATATGACACTTAAGCAATATGTTATGCCATCTGCTCAGCCAAGATCTAACATAGTTAAACCACCCGTGCAAGCCAATACTTTTAATCTTAAACCAGCGCTTATCAATCTGATTCAGCAATTAGTTTTTCATGGTTTTCCACATGAGGATGCTTATGCTCACATCTCTAATTTTTTAGAAATATGTGATACTTTTAAAATTAATGGCGTATCTGATGATGTTATTCGTTTGTGACTTTTTTCAGTTTCTTTAAGGGATCAAGCAAACGATTGACTCACTTCTAAAGCACCCGGTACATTCACTGCATGGGTTCAATTAGCCGCTGTTTTCCTAGCAAAATATTTTTCACCTGTGAAAACTGCTAAATTGAGAAATGATATCACAAGCTTTGTTCAACAAGATGGTGAAAGTTTGTATGAAGCTTGGGAACGTTTCAAAAATTTACAAAGAAAATGTCTTCACCATGGAGTCCCTGAATGGCTTTTGATTCAAACTTTTTATAATGGCCTTCATCCAAGTATGAACAAAGCTCCTTCTGAAACAATCGATTTGATTGAAGAAATGGTAGCAAACAACTACCATTGGACTTCAAAACGTAATGTTCATAAAAAAGTTATTGGTTTACATGAAATTGACAATTTTTCTTTGCTTGCAGCCAAGGTAGATGTAATAGCGGAGAAATTGGAACATGTCAACCTTACTTCATCCCTAACTTGTGAAGGATGTGGAGAAAATCACAACACAACTAACTGCAGAATTATGCAGCAAGTCCAATTTTTGAGCAACCAGAATAGAGGTCCAGCTTTTCCTCAAGGAAACACATACAATCAAACATAGAGAAATCATCCCAACCTGTCATGGGGAACCTAAAACAACCAAAATGCACCTTATCAACCTCCATACATGAGAAATCAAAACCAAGTTCTCCCTCCTTTTGAAAAACCATCATATGAGTTTGCCCTTGAGAAATTTATTGGAACAACATCATAAAGGTTTGATAAGATGGAAAAACAATATGATAAGCTTGAATCGCAGATGGAACAACTTGTGGTCCAAAATAGAAACCTTAAAATTCAAGTTGGTCAAATAGCAAGTTCTCTTAATACTCAACCACAAGAAGCTCTTCCAAGCCAACCAGAAATTAACCCAAGAGAACATTGTAATGTTATTTTTCTGAATAGCATACAACTTGATGATTCTTCACAAGAGCCCCAAATTTGACAAATTTCTTCTAAAATGAAAGAAAGTGAAGCTGAACAAGAGGAGGCACCATTAAAGCAAGAGGTTAAACCTTATATGCCACCTATTCCTTTTCCTCAAAGGCTAAAGAAAAAGATGGAGGAAAAATGTAAAGATTGCATTTACTAAGGAGTGTAGCAATCATCTTCAGGATAAGATCCCTTCCAAACTTAAAGATCCAGAGAGTTTTTCTATTCCTTGTAAAATTGGTGAAATTAATTTTCAAAATGCTTTATGTGATTTAGGTTCTAGCATTAGTCTAATGCCTTTTTCAATTTTCAGAAAATTAAGATTCACACAAATGAAGCCTTCAAAGATGTCATTGTAACTTGCAGATTGCTCAGTTAAATATTCGATGGGAATTATGGAGAACATACAAGTTAAAGTGGATAAGTTCTATATTCCTACTGATTTTGTTATCTTGGATGTAGAAGAGGATGTAGACATTCCACTAATTTTGGGGAGATCTTTCTTAGTTACTACAAGAGCTATAATTAATGTGGAAAATGACAATCTTATTTTAAAAGTAGGGGATGAATACGTAGAATTCAATATGACAACATCAAAAGACCTTTCTTTTATAATTCAAGGCCCTACTAATGAAGCTGATAACAAGGAAGTAGATAGAAGCTGATACAAGGAAGTAGATAATTCTCCTATTACTTTTGAGGCAACTCCGCAACCATCACTTGAAGGATATCAAGAGTTTGGGAAAGATTACATAGCAAGCAACATCTTGGGTGAAAAAGTGATTTATGATCTTCTACCTTGATGATTAAAAATTATAGTCAAGCTAAAGACTATAAATTAGCACTTATTGGGAGGCAATCCAATATTTTATTTAAATTTTTTCTTTTATTTTTATTTTTGTGTTATGGTTTTGTGTTTTTTTTATTTTAGGATAAACTTGGATGGAAATGAGCTTTTGGATGGATTCTTCTTGCAAGGAAAAAATAATCAAGAATGGACATATACACCCCCTTCTCCACCTAATGTCTAAACCACTGAGGATAGTGGTAAGCTTCAATCTTGGGGGAGAGTTCAGCTTAAGAAATTTAGTAAAGTATTCTATTTCTTTTTGAATTCATTTACTCTTTCATAAATGATTGGGATATAGGGTACCTACTAAAATTTTTTTTTTGAGCATGGTAAAATTTTTTTAAAAATTTTGCTTGAAATCTTGCACTTGAATGATTGAGTTCATGAGAGGCCAATACTTATTTGTGATTCATTGATGCTATTAAAAAAATTTTGAGATGAATATTTTGTGAAATGTTGTACTTTATGGATTTTGACCTGAATGCATTCTTGATTTTAGTTGAAAGTAATCGATTGTGTATGCTTACTTAGAGAAGGCTCCTACTCTTTTGTCATTTATTTTTTATTATCTTATGCCTAAGCCTAGAATATGTTTAAAAGAACTTTTGAGGCGAAATTGAAATTTTCTAAGTAGAAGAAAAGATGATTTAGGCATTGTTTGTATAGTCGAATTCTTATATCTATCATTTAAACATTGCCTTTAGCTGTCCCTTTTGAGCCAAAATTGAATATTTTTAAGCTTTTTTTTTCTTTTCATACATGTAGCCCTAATAACTACCCTTTTTAGGTTGATTATCTTTTGATATATTTTCTTACTATAAAAGTATTTAAGCTCAATTTCATTTACATAATATCATTGATCCTACAAATAGAACTCCTAATCAAAGCTCAAGTTTGGAGAAAAAATAAAATAAAATAAAAAAATAAAGAAATATGTATATCTCCATAAGTAAAGTATGTCAAAATAAGGGAGGACAAATTAAATTAAGAAAAGGAACAAACCAAATGTAACTTACAGTTGGAAGATATTCAAAAGATGAAAGACCAAGTTATTAAACATCACTGTAGCCTTCACCCTTTTAGGCCACATTACAAGCTTAAAAAGACCTTTTATGTAATATCACAAAGTATACCCTAAAAGTTTTGGAATATTTATTGTTGTATTTGGATTAAATGTTATAAGTGTATATGTTTAAGTGGAAAGAGAAAAGAGGTAAGGAGAAGAGTGTATATGTTGTATATATAGAGATATATACAACATATACAAGTCAAAGAAATGGAAGGTCAAAAGAAGTTTTATTTATTTTTAAATTAATTGAAATGGAAATTAAAGGAAGTGGATGAGGATGTTTATGAATATTTTATTATTTAATTTGCTTGGTTCAGATTTAAAGAGATGATTGAGTGGTTAAGAGAGAGTTGACTTGTGTTCTATTCATCTTCTTCTTCTTTTCTTTTCTCCTTGGCCGGCTAACTCCATAGCAAGAGAGAAAGTGAGATTTTGTCTTTCCAAACTCAAGATTTGAAGGTTTTTCAAGTGATCAAGTTGGAATTCTAAAGATTTTCATCATTTTTGGTAAGTTTTCTACTTGATTCTTTGGTTTTCTTCTAAGTTTGTGTTTTGAGTTTGGTGTTTGATTGTTGATGGTATGTGTATATTTGGTTGTGGTGTATTTGAGAGTGTTTGGTTTAATTGGTGTTGATTTTGGGGTTGGATTGAAGAGAAAGAGTTAGGTTTGGTGAAAGAGCAAGTGTTGTGTTTGAGTTGTGTGTATGTGATGGTTGTGAATTGGTGTTTGATGTATGTATTGAATTGTTTTTGCAAGCTATTATGGTTTATGGGTGTGTTTAGTTAAGTTTGTTTGAAGTGGAAAATGGTAGAAGTAAGAGGTTTGTTGGATATGATGTTGTTGTTGCCGGAATCATGATTTTTGGCCTGACACGCCTATGAGCACGGCCAAGTCTTTGGGCGTGTCAATGATTCTATTTTCTGGATGGGTGACATGACCAGTGACACGCCCATGTCACTGAGCGTGTCACAGCTTTTGTATTGTAGTAGCATTGACACGGCCAATGACACGCCCATGTCACTGAGCGTGTCAAAGCTTCTGTATTGTGGATTTAGGGCACGACCAGCGACATGCCCGTGTTGTTGAGCGTGTCGTGTGTAGAGTTTTCCCTAGTTGGTTCTTAGCCTTATTATCTCATGTGTATCTCTAAGTGAGTCTGTATGATCACCTTTTTGGATTAGGTTTTGAAGAGATTGAGTTGCCCTAATCCAAGTGTTGAAGAATTCTTGGAAGAGGAGTTTGGTGTTGTGTGAATTGCTCTTGAGGTAAGTACAAACCCTACATTATTGCATACAATTTACATGACATTGGGACTTAACACATTTGGTTGTAAATGTGTTAAGTAATCTATTACATTGTTGATACATTTGATTAATATCATGAATTGTATAATGTGAAAGATATGATGATCATTCAAAATGTATGTCCAATGCAATTGGTTGTGTATATCCTAATGATGAGATGTGAAGCCATTGTTTTTGGCTATAATGATGCAAATGAAATAATTGGGGCATGTTTGCCTAGATGATTATGAGGAAATGAGAATGGAATTGATAATGAAGTAATAAAAGAATTGTGTGCCTAATGTGTTATTCACTTTTCAGAGTTTGTTATTGGTGGCATGCCTAATAGTAACAATCTCTTGAAGCTGGGTTAGGCTTGATCCTTAAAGCCAAGTTGGGTTGAAGTTTAACATGCTTAACTCCCCTTGAAGCTTGGTTGGGTGTAGTCCTTGAAGCCTAGTTGAGATGTTACAAACCCTTGAAGCTAGGTTGGGTTTGGTCCTTGAAGCCAAGTTGGGTTGATGCTTAGCATGCTTCGCTCCCCTTGAAGCTAGGTTGGGTTTGGTCCTTGAAGCCAAGTTGGGTTGATGCTTAGCATGCTTCGCTCCCCTTGAAGCTTGGTTGGGCCTAATCCTTGAAGCCTAGTTGGGATAATGATAAATGTGATAATTGAACCAAAATATTAACTCTGAAAGTTGAATGGCATATTAGTTTCTTTTGGGCCCATGCTTGTCTTTGCTTCCATATGAATTATGAATAGTGAAACAAATGAATAATAAGACTTCATGTAAGGTTTTGTAACATGATATTCTTATGTATTGTTTATAATATTTGAATGTGTGACATGGCATTACATTAAAGCATATTGTTATTGTGGTTTGTACCACTAAGCCTATGGCTTAGCGCGATTGTGGTTCGTCGCACAGGTGACAGGGTAGAACCGGAGAGTTCATCTAGACCGAGTCGAGTCTAGACTTTGAAGTGTTGATTGTGGGCTTAAAGATCAGAGACGAACTGCCAAACATGTATAAACTTTATGTTTTGTAAACATTGATTTTGATGTATTTATATATCTAAATACCGCTACATTTTCTGCTGCATAATGAATAAATGTTATACCTGTTATGTTCCATAATGTATATATATATATATAATGTTTTAAGTTTTCTTATATTAACGCAGAAGAGAAAATTTGGTTGTCTAAAATAAATCGTGGCACTCCTGTATTTGGTATATGTATATTACAGATCTAATAGTATGTAGTGTGCATATATGGGGTATAAGGGTGTTACATCTGTTTTGGTATCAGAGCCTAGGTTTGAGATTCTCAACCTAGGTAAATTGTAAGAAAAAGAAAATTTTGATTTTAAAATATGATTTTTGAATAAGATACATGCTTTGGCATTGGCAGTCTCTGATCTTTGATGAGGTATATCCTTGTGTATTTGCAGATATAAGTAGTGATGGCGTCTCAGTCACGTCAGTCCATAGAAGGTAGTGCTGAGAGTGTAGCTCCTGAAGAGGGTAGAGATGGAGCTAGGGTTGAGAGAGCTGGAGAGGCACCTGCTCCTGTGCCAGAGAGACTAGCTGCTAATGAGATTCCGCCGGTTTGGTTACGGCATGTGGTAGAATTGTTGAGGCAAGCTCCAGTGCAGCCGCCACCGCCACCACAGCCACAAGTGCCGGTGAGGCAGTATGATAAATTGAGGAAGTATGGGGCTGAGGATTTCTTTGGCACTACAAATCCTGCAGTAGCTGAGCAGTGGTTGGATAGAGTTCAGAGGGTATTCATCCAGTTGCAAGCCACTCCTGAAGAGAAATTTGATTATGCTAGATCCCTTCTGCAGAGAGATGCGTATGATTGGTGGAAGACGGTTCCCCATGCCATGGATGATCCACCAACTTTATCTTATAGTGATTTTCTACGGGAGTTTGAGTAGAAATATACTCCGAGGGAGTATAAGGATGTTAAGAAAATGGAGTTTCTGAATTTAAGGAGATAACCGGACAGTGACAGAATATGAGATTGAGTATATCCGGTTGAGTCACTATACTAGTGGGATTATTTCTGATGAGATTGATCGGTGTAGGAGATTTGAGGAGGGATTGAGGCCCTCTATTATGTGTATTGTTGCTGGTTCTCGGTACCAAGATTTTTCTCAGTTGGTTGCCACAACTAGAAATGTTGAGAGAGTACAAGGTATTGCAGCAGCTGCTACTGAGGAGGAGGCTAGAGTTAGGAGACCTCAGTTTGACGCAGGGTCTTCATCTATGAAGAGAGGCCGAGGAAGTTTTATTCTGAGAGTCAGTAGGAGCAAGAGGCAGTTGGATAGGTCAGTTCAGTATCAGAGGTAGAGATTGAGACCTACAGTTTCTGTAGCTAGTGCTCCGACTCCAGTGGTTTAGAGATCCATTCCACCTATATGTGTTCATTGTGGTAGGACACATGGGGGTGCTTGTTGGAAGATGGGTGGATCAGGAGTATGTTTTAGATGTGGGTCACCAGCTCACTTTATCAAAGATTGCCCTGAGCTACAGGAGGATAGACAGACTGATACTGCATCTTCTCGACCTAGTGTTAGCAGAGGTGGTCGAGGGGGTAGAGGTTTTAGTAGAGATGGTTGACCTGGGATCAGTCAGAGAGGAGGCTCTACATCCGGAGGCAGTAGGCCAGATGAAGCTGGGTCTTCTCAGCGAGTGTATGTGATGCAAAGGTAGCCGGATGCTTCAGCAGTTATTGCGGGTACATTTTCTTTATTTGGTATTTCAATTCTTTCTTTGATTGATCCAGGATCTACTCATTCATATATAAGTGCATCTATCTTGCCTGTGTCTGAATTGCATTCTGAGTCCTTAGGATTTGATGTCTTGGTGACAAATCCTTTAGGACATAGTATTGTGGTGAGTAAGATGCATCGTGGTAGTTTAGTTGTGGTGCAAGGTAAGGAGTTTTTGGGTGATTTGATTGAAATGCCTTTTAAAGAATATGATTTGATCTTAGGCATAGATTGGTTGTCTAAGTATGGAGCTATGGTAGACTATCAAAAGAAGTGTGTTACCCTGAGAATCGGTGATGATAGAAGTGTGATGGTATCTAGTGAGCAGAGACAACTTGCATTCTTATTTGTTTCAGCTGTTGCAGCTAGGAAGTTGATTAGAAAAGGGTGTGATGCTTATCTTGCTCATGTTATGGATACCAGAATAGTGGGTTCTCAACTTCATAGTATACCCACAGTTGCTGAATTCCCAGATGTTTTTCCTAAGGAGTTGCTAGGGTTACCCCCTGAGAGAGAGGTTGAGTTTGGTATCGATTTGTTGCCTGGTACCACTCCCATCTCTATTACTCCCTATCGAATGGCACCTACTGAATTGAGAGAGTTGAAGGTGCAGTTGCAGGAGTTGTTGGATAAAGGGTTTGTTCACCCTAGTGTTTCTCCGTGGGGAGCTCCTGTTTTGTTTGTAAAGAAGAAGGATGGTACTTTGAGGTTGTGCATCGATTATAAGCAATTGAATAAGGTGACTATTAAGAATAAGTATCCTTTGCCTCGGATTGATGACCTCTTCGATCAATTGAAGGGAGCAGCAGTGTTTTCCAAGATTGATTTGAGATCAGGGTACCATCAATTGAGAGTCAGAGAGGAATATGTTCCTAAGACAGCTTTCCGCACAAGGTATGGGGATTATGAGTTCTTGGTGATGCCTTTTGGGTTAAGGAATGCACCTGCAACTTTTATGGATTTGATGAATAGGGTGTTTTTATTGATGATATTTTGGTATATTCGCATAATAAGGAGGAGCATGACGAGCATTTGCGGATTGTGTTGTACACCTTGAGAGAGAAGAAATTGTATGCTAAGCTGTCGAAATGTGAGTTTTGGCTTGATCAAGTGACTTTTCTGGGTCATGTGGTGTCAGCAGATGGTATAAGAGTTGATCCGAGTAAAGTTGAAGCTATTTTGAGTTAGAGTCCACCGAAGTCTGTAACTGAAGTTAGAAGTTTTCTGGGTTTGGCAGGCTATTATTGACACTTTGTGAAAGGTTTTTCTTTAATAGCTACTCCACTCACTAGATTACTTCGAAAGGGAGTTAGATTTATGTGGACAGATCAGTGTCAAGCTAGTTTTGAGCAATTAAAGGAGATGTTGACTCAAGCTCCTATTCTTACTTTGCCTGTGGAAGATAAACCATATATGATTTACAGTGATGCTTCACATAATGGTTTAGGTTGTGTTTTGATGCAGGAGGGTAGAGTTATAGCTTATGCTTCTCGACAGTTGAAGCCGCATGAGTTGAATTACCCGACGCATGATTTGGAATTGGCAGCTGTAGTTTTTGCTTTGAAGATTTGGCGACACTACTTGTATGGGGAGAAGTGTTTCATTTATACAGATCATAAGAGTTTAAAATATTTAGGTGTTTAAAGAGAGCTGAATCTTCGGCAAAGATGGTGGTTGGAGTTGATCAAAGACTATGACTGTTGATTATCATCTTGGTAAGGCAAATGTTGTTGCAGATGCCTTGAGTCGAAAGTCTTTGGCAGATTTGACTGCTTATTCGCTCTCGTTGCTTGTTGAGTTGAGAGCGTTGCATGCTAGTTTTGAATCATGTGATGATGGTGCGTTGTTGGCTCAGTTGCAATTGAGACCGGTACTGTTGGATCAGATTAAAGAGGCTCAATTGGCAGATGAGAAAATTCAGAAGATTGTTTCGGGTTGCCAGAAAGGAGAGAACCGAGATTTCTATATGAGGGATGATGGTAGTCTTTGGTTCAAAGATAGATTGTGTGTTCCTGATGATGCAAGATTGAGAAAGATTATTTTGGAAGAGGCACATCAATCAATTTTTGCTATGCACCCTGGGAGTACTAAGATGTATCATGATTTGAAAAAAACCTATTGGTGGTCAGGTATGAAGAGAGATATAGCGGAGTTTGTATCCAAGTGTCTCACTTGTCAGAGAGTGAAGGCTGAGCATCAAGTTCCAATAGGGTTTCTTCATCCTTTATCAGTGCCTGAATGGAAATGGGAATGAGTGACAATGGATTTTGTGTCTGGGTTGCTTTGACTCAGAAAAAGCATGATGCCATCTGGGTGATTGTTGATTGGTTGATGAAGACAGCTCATTTTCTTCCAGTTAGAATGGACTATTCTCTGAAGAAGTTGGCTGAGCTGTATATCAGTGAGATAGTGAAGTTGCATGGAGTCCCAATTTCTTTAGTGTCTGATCGAGATCCTCGGTTTACTTTGAGATTTTGGAAGAGTTTACATGGTGCTTTGGGTTCTCGATTTCACTTTAGCACTGCTTTTCATCCGCAGACAGATGGGCAGTCAGAGAGAGTGATGTAGATTATAAAGGATATGTTGAGAAGTTGTGTCATTGATTTTTCTGGAAGTTGGGACAAATTTTTGCCACTGATGGAATTTGCTTATAACAACAGTCATCAATCTAGTATTATAATGGCACCATTTGAAGCATTGTATGGTAAAAGATGCAGAACGCCTCTATATTGGAATGAAGTTGGAGAAGGTAAATTGGTTGGTCCTAATTTGATTAAAGAAACGGAAGAGAAAGTGAAGATAATTCGGGATCGGTTGAAAGCAGCTTCAGATCGACAAAAATCTTATTCAGATTTGAAGAGGAGAGACTTAGAGTTCAATGTTGGAGTTAAAGTTTTTCTGAAAATGTCTCCTTGGAAGAAGATTTTGAGATTTGGCCGCAAAGGGAAGCTAAGTCCTTGTTTGATTGGACCTTATGAAGTATTAGAAAGAGTTGGACCAGTTGCTTATCGACTTGCTTTGCCGCCTGAATTGGAGAGAATTCACAATGTTTTCCATGTCTCTATGCTGCGGAGATACAGATCAGACCCATCTCATATTTTATCGGTTGAATCCATTGTGGTGAGTCCAGATCTGACTTTTGAAGAAGAACCAGTGGCTATTTTGGCACATCAAGTAAAAGAGTTGAGAAATAAGAAAGTGCCACTTGTGAAAGTTCTTTGGAAGAATCATGCAAAGGAAGAGGCAACTTGGGAGAGTGAGCAAGCGATGCGAGATCAATATCCTCAACTGTTTCATACTTGAGATTAGGTAATTTCGAGGACGAAATTTCTTTTTAGAGGGGGAGAATTTTAATATCCCAAAGTATACCCTAAAAGTTTTGGAATATTTATTGTTGTATTTGGATTAAATGTTATACGTATATATTTTTAAGTGGAAAGAGAAAAGTGGTAAGGAGAAGAGTGTATATGTTGTATATATAGAGATATATACAATATATACAAGTCAAAGAAATGGAAGGTCAAAAGAAGATTTATTTATTTTTAAATTAATTGAAATAGAAATTAAAGGAAGTGGATGAGGATATTTATGAATATTTTATTATTTAATTTGCTTGGTTGATATTTAAAGAGATGATTGAGTGGTTAAAAGAGAGTTGACTTGTGTTTTATTCATCTTCTTCATCTTTTCTTTTCTTCTTAGCTGTTTAACTCTATAGCAAGAGAGAAAGTGAGATTTTGTCTTTCCAAACTCAAGATTTGAAGGTGTTTCCAGTGATCAAGTTGGAATTCTAAAGATTTTCATCATTTTTGGTAAGTTTTCTACTTGATTCTTTGATTTTCTTCTAAGTTTGTATTTTGAGTTTGGTGTTTGATTGTTGATGGTATATATTTGGTTGTGGTGTATTTGAGAGTGTTTGGTTTAATTGGTGTTGATTTTGGGGTTGGATTGAAGAGAAAGAGTTAGGTTTGGTGAAAGAGCAAGTGTTGTGTTTGAGTTGTGTGTATGTGATGGTTGTGAATTGGTGTTTGATGTATGTATTGAATTGTTTTTGCAAGTTATTATGGTTTATGGGTGTGTTTAGTTAAGTTTGTTTGAAGTGGAAAATGGTGGAAGTAAGAAGTTTGTTGGATATGATGTTGTTGTTGCCGGAATAAGGATTTTTGGCCTGACACGCCCATGAGCATGGCCAAGTCTTTGGGCGTGTCAATGGTTCTGTTTTTTTATGGGTGACACGACCATGTCACTGAGCGTGTCACAGTTTCTGTATTGTAGTAGCATTGACACGGCCAATGACACGCCCATGTCACTGAGCGTGTCATAGCTACTGTGATATTGATGGATTGACACGGCCAGTGACATGCCAATGTCACTGAGCGTGTCAAAGCTTCTATGTTGTGGATTTAGGGCACGACCAGGGACACGCCCGTGTTGTTGAGCGTGTCGTGTGTAGAGTTTTTCCTAGTTGGTTCTTAGCCTTATTATCTCATGTGTATCTCTAAGTGAGTCTGTATGATCACCTTTTTGGATTAGGTCTTGAAGAGATTGAGTTGCCCTAATCCAAGTGTTGAAGAATTCTTGGAAGAGGAGTTTGGTGTTGTGTGAGTTGCTCTTAAGGTAAGTACAAACCCTACATTATTGCATACATTTACATGACATTGGGACTTAACACATTTGGTTGTAAATGTGCTAAGTAACCTATTACATTTGTTGATACATTTGATTAATATCATGAATTGTATAATGTGAAAGATATGATGATCATTCAAAATGTATGTCCAATGCAATTGGTTGTGTATATCCTAATGATGAGATGTGAAGCCATTATTTTTTGCTATAATGATGCAAATGAAATAATTGGGGCATGTTTGCCTAGATGATTATGAGGAAATGAGAATGGAATTGATAATGAAGTAATAAAAGAATTGTGTGCCTAATGTATTATTCACTTTTCAGAGTTTGTTATTGGTGGCATGCCTAATAGTACAAATCTCTTGAAGTTGGGTTGGGCTTGATCCTTAAAGCCAAGTTGGGTTGAAGTTTAGCATTCTTAACTCCCCTTGAAGCTTGGTTGGGTCTAGTCCTTGAAGCCTAGTTGAGATGTTACAAACCCTTGAAGCTAGGTTGGGTTTGGTCCTTGAAGCCAAGTTGGGTTGATGCTTAGCATGCTTCGCTCCCCTTGAAGCTTGGTTGGGCCTAATCCTTGAAGCCTAGTTGGGATAATGATAAATGTGATAATTGAACCAAAACATTAACTCTGAAAGTTCAATGGCATATTTGTTTTCTTTTGGGCCCATGCTTGTCTTTGCTTCCATATGAATTATGAATAGAGAAACAAATGAATAATAAGACTTAATGTAAGGTTTTGTAACATGATATTCTTATGTATTGTTTATAATATTTGAATGTGTGACATTGGCATTGCATTAAAGAATATTGTTATTGTGGTTTGTACCACTAAGCCTATGGCTTAGCGCGATTATGGTTCGTCGCACAGGTGACAGGGTAGAATCAGAAAGTTCATCTAGACCGAGTCGAGTCTAGACTTTGAAGTGTTGATTGTGGGCTTAAAGATCGTAGACGATCTACCAAACATGTATAAACTTTATGTTTTGTAAATGTTTATTTTGATGTATTTATATATGTAAATACCGCTACATTTTCCGCTGCATAATGAATAAATGTTTTACCTGTTATGTTCCATAATGTATATATATATATATATAATGTTTTAAGTTTTCTTATATTAATGCAGAAGAGAAAATTTGGTTGTCTAAAATAAACCATGGCACTCCTGTATCTGGTATACATATATTACAGATGTAGTAGTATGTAGTGTACGTATATGGGGTATAGGGGTGTTACATTTTGATTTTTCTTGAGTTAGTGAGGTCTATTAGTGGAGAAAATTTGATTAAACATGCATATGAGATGGGCAAGTTTCTATGAACTCTATAAAAAATTTTAATAAATGCAGAGAGTATGTGCCTATATGAAGTGCAATAATTAGTTGCAATTGGCTAAAACTTCTTGAATACATAAAGGGAAAATGATTTAATCATAGTTATGGACCTTGATTTAGATTTGAATTTTGAAACTTTATTTGTTTAAACTTTTGTATATCAAAATCCTAAGAATTCTTAACATAAAATAAGGCCTACTGTGAATGAGATTGTTCTTGTCGCTTGAGAACAAGCAACGATCTAAGCTTGGGGGAGTTGATAAAATCATATTTTGCATATAACTTTATGATTATTCTAGTTATATTTTATTATTATCAATTGAATTTGATCAATTTTTGTTGTGAATGCTAGAATATTCATCATTTAAAGTATAAAGTTACAAGTATGAAGAAAAAACTTATTTTGGCTAAAAATCATAGAAAATTGAAGAAAAATAAAAGGATGTCAAAACAAACTCAAAAATAGAAGGAAATGAATTTACATGGTCTTATAAATCATGATACATGATTTTGAACTTGAAAATGGAATTAAAGATGAGAAATCAAGAGGTCTAGATTCGTTTTGAATCCCAGGGCCATGGCTGTCAAAAAGCCATGGCCGTCAAAAAGCCATGGCCATGGGATTTGATTTGTAGCTGTCCAAACTTTTTAAAGACAGAAATTGCAAGGGCAAAAGCATATTAAAAGCCACGACCGTGGGGCTCAAAAGCCACGACCATGGCATTGATTTTGGCTCTGTTTTGAAGAGAATTTACATATTTTAGAAGCAAATTAAAAGCCACAACTGTGGCACTCAAAGCCACGACCGTGGGATTGATTTCTCTACTGTCCGAGCCAAGAAAAAGAAGAAAATTCAAAGTTGGCAGCCTCCACTCATATGCCACGACCGTGGCATTGAAAAGCCACAACCGTGGCCTATCTTGCCACCACTTACAGCTATAAAGTGCTCAAACTGTCCAATCCAACTCAGGCCATGACCATGGCACTCAAAAGCCAGACCGTGGGGCCGAAATTCATGACCTTGAGCAGAAAATTTGGTAGTGGTGAACCAAATAAGATGTGGCCTAACCTTTTTTAGTTTTTCCCCACTAATGAAGCTTCCAAACACTCTATTTAAAACACACTTCCTCTAAGGTTTCAAGATATGAAAGATTTACAAGAATTAGATTAGATTCTTTCAAGAAATCGATGCAGTTTAGAGTTTTCTCAAGAAGGAGAGTGAGATTCTGGTTCAAAAAGAAATTTAAGTTCCAAGTCAAGTTCTTCTTCAAAGAAATAGAGTTCTATATTTCTTGTTCTTTAAATTATGTTTCTAATGTCTTTCTTTAATATTTTCAATGTTTTTATTTCAATAATGAATAACTAATCCTCTTTAGGGTTGGTCCCTTTTATTGAATTTATCATGGAGTTATAAATACTTATTTGAATTAATTTAGTTTATCCTTAAATTATTTTGTTATCTTTACTCTTAATGCTTTAATTATCTGGACAATAATTAATTGGATTGAGGTGTTGTATGATGGAGCGAGAGTGAAAGCATAATATTAGTCTATAGAGGTAACAATCTTAAGGAAATTTTTCACTTAAAAATAAGGTTAAACACTTAATAGGTTGATTCAAAATTCTCACAAAACCTAATGAATTAGTTTAATTACTTGTGATCACGAGAGTAGACATAAGGATTAAATTTATATTAGTTCTAGTACTTGAGAAAGACTTGAGCTTAATTTAGGAGAATTTAACCATTAATGAAAGGAAAACTAAATTAAATCAATATTTTAGAAAACCCATGATAAATCAATAAAGGTGACTAAACCCTAAGTTTCATATCATTAGATTTAATTCAAAGTAATTTGTTTTGTTTAATCATAAATCAAATTTTATCATCCAAATAATAATTCGTTTTAATTGATCAGTACTTAGATGAAAACTTTCTCGTGGGAACAATACTCTACTTATCATTATATTACTTGTTAACGATCTGTGCACTTACAGATAGCTAAGCTTAGTCCACAACAATGTGCACTTGCGATTTAGACATCATATACCTTCTTACAAATCAAGCCAATCAATACTTGTTCATACTTATCATCAACCTAATTGAATGGCAAATTGAAGTGATTGATTCACTTTATTCATTAAATGTTAGAGGTGGTAGGTTGATTGTTGTTAATCCACTATTGCATATGCTACCATGTACACGTGAATATGTTAATTTCTTCCAAGTGAAAGGTGAACTTGCTAGAAAGAAAAATCATTCCTTTACTATCTCGTACAAAAATAGTGTTCCCACTACAAGCAATGCAACCTACTCATTACCTTTATTCATAATAAATTATGTAAATAAATCCATAATATAATTTTGTGTTGTTTGCAACTCGAATTCTAGCTTTTTATTTCATCAAGTTCATGATGATAAAAAAACTCGATATGAATGAATGCACCCATGAGCATATGGAGGCCATGAAATACAATACCATGTTCAATTTATGGTATCATGGTGTCAATATCAATACATAAAAAGACTACCTATTACCACAATGATAATGATTGAGCTAAATAATCATAACCACAACTCTCATGAATGCATTTGTAATTTACTGTAAATATTTATATTGTATACTTATTTTTTTATATTGTACAAAGTTAAATATTCTGCATTTTGTTTTTATTTTTGTTCGTATTCATCATTCTTGTTTTTTGGTTAGGTATTAAAAAAATATTTTTAATACTTTTTCACAACTTCAGGTTTATAATGGTCGGTGGCAGAGCTAGAAACTGAATTTGAAGAGAAGGGGCAAAATTTCGAAAGAAAAAATTACAGATGAATTCAAAATAAAATTGAACATTTAAAAAATACAAATCCAAGTCCTAAATTCCCAATTTATATTAAATCAATAAATTAAACAATATATTATCAAAACTATACATAAAAGACTAATTTTAAAAAACACAAATCAAAACCCTAAATTCCCAATTCATATTATTATGCAAATTAATTAACCTAATATCATCAAAATAATAAATTAGAATCAATAAATTAAATAATACATCATCAAAATAATAAACTAAAACTAATTTAAAAAAACACAAATCAAAATCTTAAATCCCAATATATATTATTACGTAAATTAATTAACCAATATCATCAAAACAATAAATTAAAATCAATAAATTAAATAATACATCATTAAAATAATAAATTAAAAACTAATTTAAAAAAACAAAAATCAAAACCCTAAATTCTCAATTTATATTATTATGCAAATTAATTAACCTAATATCATAAAAACAATAAATTAAAGTTAATAAATTAAACAATACATCATCAAACAATAAATTAAAAACTATTTTTAAAACAAATCAAAACCCTAAATTCTCAATTTTATATCATTATACAAATTAATTAACCTAATATCATCAAAATAATAAATTAAAGTCAATAAATTAAATAATACATCATCAAAAATAATAAATTAAAATCAATAAATTAAACAATACATCATCAAAACAATAAATTAAAAACTAATTAAAAAATAAAAACCCTAAATTCCCAAATTATTTAACCTAAAAAATTAACATCAAAACAATACATTAAAAATAATAAATTAAACAAACATCATCAAAACAAAAAATGGCAAAGTAATTTTAATTTTTTTTAAAGAACCCTAGACCTAATCAATAAAATCACCAAAAAAAGAGAGTTAAAAATGAAGAAAAATTTTAAGATGAAGATGATTAACTTGGACAGCTGGACTCGGTGGCTCGATCGATGGGTTGCTTATGGCAGCCTTACGATAATAAAATTGCTTGCCACGGTAGTTGCAAGCCTAAACTATGGCAAGGGAGCTACAGGTAGTCTGTTGTGTACAGTAAACTTCAACGAGCCTATTTGGGCTCACACAACATCTGAATTAGGTTGTTCATGTGCCCACACGTTCATATTAGACTGACTTTGTGTAAAATTAAGGTTTCACGGTATGAGAGTGATTTTTTTAGCTTGTTCATGTTCGAGACATTATTGCATCAACTTTAAAGGATAAAAATTATTTTGTGCTCTCTTAATAAGATCTTGATGTTCAAAATATCCAAGGACAAGGTTATATTGATTCAAGTAATATGAGAGGAGAATGGATTGGGTTACATACTTTAATTTCAAAAGTATGCTCCTATACTTACTATGTTCATTGTATGTCACATTGTTTGCAATTAGCATTAGTTGTTGCATCAAAAGAAGTTATTCCCCTACATCATTTTTTTACCAAGTTGAGTTCTGTCACCAACATAGTTAGTGCCTCATGTAAGTTTAGTGATATATTGTCCCAAGATGTCAACCAAGAAGGAGGGTCAATTGGTTGATTTGAAGAAGTAATGGAAAACTAAAAACTTAAAAACAAGAAGCAAGATGAAGAAGGAGTAGAGTAAAAAAGAAAGAACACCATATATTTATAGTGGTTCAGATCAAATCAATTATACATCCACTCCCCAACTTCAAGTTGAGAATTTCACTAGCCTTGGATTTTTACATGCTCAATCCTAACTTGGTGTTTTCACAAGCTCATACTGAACTTTTACAATATTTGAGTAATATCTTTATAACCCTACAAGAGTTTTTCCAGAATCACTCTACAACCTAAATGTTTCAAAACTTACACTCAAACTTATAATAGTGTTTGATGCTTACACCCAACACTCAAAGAATGCAAATATAAATTTTGATGCAAATAAATGAAAGATGTTTATCTTGGCTATTACAATCACAATCATCCTAAAAAATGAAGTTTCTTACGATATTTATAGTCTTCAAGTCTTGATATAACCATTTGAGGTGGGTGCCAACATGTTTGGACTTTGTCTCTCACTTTAATTATTGTTTGGAGCAATTTCAAGGTCGGAATATCAATTTCCCAATCATACCAAGAAAAGTATGGTCACACCACCTATGTCCCGGTCGGACTTTTCAAGTTTCTGATGACAATTTTTAAACGACTAGTATACATGGCATCTATTAATTTGGTGGAGGAGTAATGGCTATGAAATTCAAAATCAATTTCAAAAGTTCGTTCAGAATGCCTGAGGTCCAGTCGGACTTCTTGGAGTATGCTTAAAAATTGAGAGTACCTTGGATTGTGAAATTCTTTTGATTTTTGAGAATTTTTCTTCCTTTGTAAGGTTTGGTCGAGCTATTGTGTGGTCTAATTGAACTGGCTCTGGTACTCTAAAAAATTGGAAGTATTTTTAAATGTGAAACCTACTGAAACTTTTTATCTATTTTTCGGCCAAAGGTCCAGTCGGACTATGTTTTGATCCAATCAAACTTTGAGTGGTCCGGTAACATTTTAAGAGTACTTCTCTACGTGAATTCTTTTATGAGATTTTTGCTCCAAGATATACATATTGTTTGGTCGAGCTATAACATGGTCTGGTTGGATGTTGTTTCCTCCAAAAATTGATTTCCTATAAAAATTATCTTGATGTAAACATTAGTGCTTATTCAATTTGATTGTCTAAAATCAAAATGTATCCAATTAGGCCAAAGATGATTTTGATTACAATGAAAAAATTTGAAAATAAGAAAGTCTAATTCAATCCTCATCTTGGTCTTCATCTCCTTTTTTCCTCATATGGAGATAAGCTCGGTTCATCTTCATTAATAACAAAACATTGAGAAAGTCCCAAAGCTACTTGAATTTGTTGAATGTCAATATGAAGATGAGAGACTTATGAAGTGAGGCTATCAATCTTTGTTCCTTGAGATATCATTTGGCTTTGAATATCTTGAAGGATGGAGAGAATTGTGCCTTAAGGTCTAGTGGATTATGTTTTAGGAAATTCTATTTGGAAAGTTTTTTCGGTTTCATCTATAATCCTATGCCTTTTTCTTTGTTGGGCTCTAACTCCTTTTGCTCCCAAAAGATATTCATAAGTTCTTTCAACATATCTAATGTACTTGGCATGCTTAAGATAGCCTATGTTTATAGATTTGGTTGTCGGACCAAGAGGATTGGAGAGAGTGTCTTTGTTTGTTAGGGTAAATGCACCAACATGTTTGGCAATTTGTGTGATTTGGCATGAAAGGAGAATTATACCTACCTTGGTCTTTCTAATGTGTATGAAAATATCAATTAGAAAATTTCTGATTTGGATTGCTTGACCTCTTATAAGGAAACAGAGGAAAAGGAGATCATTTTATGTCACTTTTTCATTGCTTTCTCCTCTAGCACTAATGGTGTAGTAATAATCCTATGCAAAACACAATTATTCTTAATAGTCACCTTATTCAACTGCCGATAATCTATATATAATCTTAGGGGACCATCCTTCTTCTTCACAAACAAAATGGGTGCACCCCAAGGTGATACACTAGGTCTAATAAAGCCCTTATCAAGTAATTATTGAAGCTGCACCTTTAATTCCTTTAGTTCCAGAGGTGCCATTTCTATAAGGTGGAATAGATATTGGTGTCATACCAAGAACTACCTCAATAGCAAATTATACTTCCCTTTCTGGAGGTACCCTTGGTAATTCCTCTAGAAAGACATCCAGAAATTCACACACTGCAAGTATGTCTCCCAAAGCTTTACTTGAATGTCATGTATCAATGATATAAGCAAGATAAGCTTCACACTTCTTCCTAATTAACCTTCTAGCTTTAGTAGTAGAGATCAAACTAGAAGGATACAATTATATTTCTCCCGAGACAACTATTTCTCCAAGTCCCTAAATTTTAAAAATCATAGCTTTACTATGACAATCTATAACTGCTTTATGTTAGGATAACCAGTCCAGTGGAAACACCAAATCTACCCCCTCGTGATCTCTGAAAGTTAACTCCACTTCCTATACTAGACTCTTGAGTTTTGGGTTTGAGTACCTCTCTATTTCTTTTGACCACCCTACTGTTGCTCACTAAAAGATCCCTTCTTTTGCTGTGTCTTCTTTTCTATTCTTGTTTAGTTTCATTTTCAATAGCAATTGCTGCATTAACAAGGGTAGAGAACTCCTTGATCCTCATGGCCACTAAATGCACCTGAATCTAACTATTCAAACCCTGCTCAAAACTCTTACATTTCTCTTCTTCAGACAAAACCAATTCAGAGAAATATTTACTAAGATGAATAAATTGTCTCTCATAGTCAAACACCGATAACTACCTTTGTTTCAAATATAGAAACTCCCTATACTTCTCTTTTATATAAATCTCTTTGATATACATTTTTTTAAACTCTTCCTGGAAGAATGCCCAGATAAATCTTTCTGAAGGATTAACTTTCTTCTTTATATCACACCAATTATAAGCTTGTACTTGTAATAAGGAAACTACACACTCCAATCTCTCCTCATCAATACAATGTAAAAGATTAAAAACTCTCACAATCCTTTCCAACCAATACTTTGCTACTGAAGACTCGTCAGTATCAAGAGCTTTAAAATTTTTTGCTCCCAATTTTCTAATTTTCTCTAATGGAGGTCTTTGGGACACTAGTGGTGGAGGATGTGTAGGAGGAACAACTTCTATAATCTGCCTAAGAGCTTCCCCCATATTTCTCACAAACTGTGGGTCTAAGGGAATTTGTTCTGCAGAAGAGTTCGATGATACTAGTTCCCCACACTTACTTAACTGTGCAAGCACGCAGCTTGTTCCTCCGTACCTTGATGGGATTCGAAGGCTATCTTATACCTATAATCATTAAAAGATCAAATGCATCAAACACTTATTCAATTATATAGTTAACATAGCAATGACAGTTATATTTCTGCTTTCTCAAAACCCACAAACTTAGAACCGCCTTAACCGAGTTCTGATACCACTAAATATAACACTTCCTCCTCTACAGTAGCACACACACACTAGGCCAACATGTACATATAATATATATATATATACATAAAGTATATCTTACAAGGTCCATGTTTATTTAGGGAACTAGAGTTACAACCACATATAAATATATATATGTATATCAATCTCACTACCCACAAATATTCACAACTATCATATAAAATTGTAAAATTTTGCTATGTGAACCATTCAGAATAAAATATTTATAACATTGTTCTTTAAACCTTTGTAATGTAGTTGATCTGGAATATATATCTCTCACTCTACAGTCTCAGCTTTTCCAGTTTGATCTGTGCATCGAAAAACAAGTCTGACAATCTAAGCAAGGCTTAGTGGTGCTTGTATATTTATAATATACAAAAGATAAAAAGAAAAAAATAACGATGAACTGTCACTTGTAAAAACAATAAAAATATCATTAAAGTCATCATTTTAAAAGCAATATTAGTAATTTGATAAATAGTACATTCAATATCTTCAACATAAGGAAATTCTGTATTTAATAACTTTAACAAAATAATCACATAGCATATCATTCACATTTTATGTAATTCTTTTAAATTTGCTCGTAATTCTGAATTTAAACCTTAGATTCGGATAAAGGGTCACCGTTGGAAATTTAATGCCGACTTTATGAGATTGGCCAAAAGGCCTACTGATGATGTAATACATTCACTTTTGGCAAGTATGCCCACTGAATCTATGATACTATATGTCCACTAATGGCACTGAGCGCCTACCGTCGCTATGGATATCCACTCTCTGGCTAGCCATTCAATACCAAGCTAGGTCTAATATCAGTATAGTTTGAGCACTTTAAGAATCAGTTGCTTTTAATTTAGCATCTAGTTACATATTACCTAAATTAAACATCATTATAGTTCATTTATAACACTTCCAAGACTCTTAGTGATGAACTTATATTTTTATTTGACTTTAGCCTTGAAACAAGTTATTCAGTATTATTTTATTTTATTTTTTATGTTATATATATATACACATTTTACAAAGAATGTGTTTTTTTCTTGGTAGGATGTTTAATTTTAAGCATTTAGAGCAAGAATGGAGAGATTCAAGTGAAAAAGGGTGAAATTGGAGAAAAAAGGTTCAACACGGGTGTGTTGAACAATTCAACATAGGTGTATTAAAAAATTTAAATATGTCAAATGGTTCAACACGGGCGTGTTGGATAATTCAACATAGGCATGTTCAAAAATTTAAATCTGCCACTCTTGCGAAACCTAAGATTTTGTTTCAACATGAGAGTGTTAAAATTTCAACACAACCATGTTGGATTGAATTACTTAACTTTCTAATGATAAGATGGCAACTCTTCACTAAAACCCTAGAAATATTTTTGGAACCTAAAGTTCATTATAAATTCATCTTTTTGTGAGGTCAAAGCTATTCCAATTCTCACTTTAAGATAAGACTATCATCAACACACCCAATTTATAGTCAAATTAATCAAAAACAATATTTTCTCTAAAATAAAATCCATACCCATCTTTTAATCAAATCAAAATCAAACAATTCTTTAATGGTTAAGTCATTCAAAATGGTTTAATTAACTAGTATAAACATTAAAATTCAAAGAAAAAACATAAAATTATAAACACACAAGTACTTACCTCTCCAAAAGATTCCTCTCTCTCTCTTTTCTCTCTTTTCCTTTGATTTCTTGTTGATAAACTTGTTTCTACTAGCTAATTCTCTTAGAGATCAACAACTAGATATAGTTTCCTTTTGATTTTTACTTGAATTGATGAAAGAAGGATGAAAGAAAATGGAGTTTAATGGTGGTAGTGATGGTTGGCGTGAGATGAGGATGAAAAAAGAAAGTGGAAAATTCTAGACCACACACACACATATGTATATAAATGGGTGAGGGGATGCTCACTATAGCTATGGTACACCCTATCTCTTAATTCTTAATTCTAATTTGGTTCCTAGTTCCACAAAATCATAAAAGAAATTTCTTTAGCTAATTTAAAACTCTACTAACTATATTTCACATCTGAATTCAATAAAATTTAATTCTGGAGTCATAAAGGGTATTTTTTATAAATTCCTATCACTTTAGTATTCTTCATCGAAAACGCTGATTTCATCTAAACCTGAAACAAAATTTTAACTTTCTACGTCACTTCCATCACTATACACAATCCACTGTCATTATTTATTAGGAAATCACTGTTTAAAATTTCAAATACTACACAAAACTTTAGAGAAATTTTTTTCTTAGAGAGTTTCTTTAAATTTTTTATTTTTAATATTTAATTACTAATATATATTTATTTATTTACCTAATAAATTTATTTTATGAAGGATAATCTATTTAGTTAAATTTATGTGAATATTCTAAAGATAAGAATGATGATATTTTTATATTTTGTATATGTATTTTATATATATTACTGTAAATATTATATGTATATAAGATGTAAGAGTGTTATACAATTGATATTTTGAGGTAAGACTTAATGAAATTTAGTCTGTCAATTTCTGAGCATAGAAATTTGAAACTTGCTCTGCACCAGAAGTCGAAGCAGAATATCAATCATTATCTCCAGAAAAAATCTTGACATATGGGTTTGTAAGATTGTTGTTACCATGCTAAGAAGTTGTATTACTATTAATTAAGCAATAAAAATGACATGTCATTTAAGTATTTGACGAAGCCTATGTATTTAGAATAACACAGATGTCAAAATTAAAGAAACTATAAACCTTTTTATACGAAGAAAAATAAAAAGATGTTTAATGTTATTGATTTAACTAGAATAGTACATGCACGATACTGCTGGTGCTTTTAATTAATGTATATATATAATTTTGAAATCCTATAATAATTTTAAGTAAAAAAATGAAAATTTGATAATCATAAATATTTTTTTATTTAATAATTCATTTAAAGATTATAGAATTAGCATTCCATAATCGTAAATACTATTTATAGAATTAGCATTATTGAACTTTGGTATATTGCATATACGAATTATTATAATTTTAATATTCTAAATTTTTTTTAACAAAACAAATCAACATGAAAATAAATTGTTCAAAAGATTATATTAATGATCTTTATAAAGGAAAATGTATGCATACATTGGAACGTACAAAGAAAATGCTTATGCATACATGATCTTGAAATAAAATTATAAATCATTTGCCTTCTCAATATATTTTTTTGAATATTTTATTAGTTATGTAGAAAATTCTATCATAAGTTAGTTGCTTATATAATACTCTTTATTTTTTGTATGGTATTGTGAATATGAATAAATAAAAATATATTAGTTTACAATAACAGAGAAACCAAATAATTAAAAAAGTGATGAAGAGTAAGGAGGAAGGGGAGGGATTTATAAAAAGATTTCTTAAATAATAGACAAAAATAAGATATAAAAAAATTCAACTAAAATATTGAAAGCAATATACAATTTTTTTTTATTTCAATTTTTTATAAATAAAAAATCATCCAATATACATTATATCAATTCACCAAAAGATAGTGCTCCTTCAAATATAATTATTCTAAAAATTAATTTATATTATTTATAATATTTATTTTTTTATAATATATAATAACTAATTGCTATCAATATGGATATCATAATCCTATTTAAACTCTCTAAATAATAATAAATTTAATATTTTAAAGAATTAATTTACATTACTAGATAAATAACTAATTATTATATAAAAATAAGATAAATATCTTATTAATTATTTAAAAATGTAAATTATATTATTAGATAATAACTAATTATTATTAATATTAAGTAGAATATTCTAATCTTATTCAAACTTATAACAATTAAGTAATTATCTATTTTAATAAATAATAATTTAATTTAATATTTTAAAAAATATTAGTATTATGTCTAGTGACATAATATTGTGTAGTGTTATTTGTTTTAGTATTATATATAGATAAAGATTATGTATTCCTTTCGCCCCAAAGATTCCAACAGCTTCACGTCACTAATGTTAAGGTTAATATATTTTCATTTTTATTTCATTTAAAAGTTAAATTAATTTACTATAATAATAATAATACATATAATTATTATTAAATGAGGATTAATAATTATTAGTTTTTATAATATTTATTTAATTTGTTTCTACTAATGCTGTCTCTTTTTTTATTATCCTTTTATGGTAACTTTTTATAATGATTATCATATAAGTTGTGTTTTACAAAAAACCTAATGGGAATAATATACTCCCGCTAAATCATGGGAGAGCCATGCACCCAATTCAGCAGGGACCTCGTCAAGAACATGTAACCCCAAATCAAAATCACAAGTGACATGAGAAAGACAATCAGCCAATCCTATCTCTTTTTTGTTATCCTTTTTTATATTTAACGTTTTATAGTGATTATCATATAAGTTGTGTTTTAGAATATGTTATATAAGTTTAAGGTTTTTATTATAATTTTTAATTGACTAATGATCGACTAAGGACTATGAAGTAATGCAACTTGTAAAATGCAGAATCTTGGTCATCTGAATCCAAGTAAATGCTTGGATTGGAGAAAAACATAAATTATACGTATGCATGTTTCTCTAAACTTCAAATTCTGCATGAACATTCATAAGACATATGCCAATCTGCACAAAAAAAAAAATTACATTCCATATCTGAAACACAAGACCAAAAGAAAAGCTTGGTCTTAATTATACACTACAAAAATAAAGGCCTTTGGCGGCAAATATATAGAGGTGGTTTTGAATACCGTCCCTAAGCAAATACAAAAATAAAATAAAATAAAATATAGGAAGAGAGGCGGCTAAAACTTTCGCTGCTACATTGGGGCGAAATTTTGGAGCCTTTCAAACGCGAGCAAAAAAAGGGTTTTAAGGTTTTAGTTTCGATGATTTTTTGCTCTAAATTTTATCCTATTTTTGTACAATCTCTAAACCCCCAAAAACTGTAATTTTCAATTCTCACTTTGTCCAGAAGACCAAAGCTTCTCTCTGTCTAGCTGTGAAGGCGTGATTGTTTGGGTTTTTCTTTGATTATCTCTTCGACGGCATTATTTGTGAGGTTAGTTTTATGTACTTTTCCTTATTCTTCTTATTATCATTGTTTGATTTTGATTAGTAATTTGTATTTGTATTGGTTTTGTTTTAAAGCTTAATTGATTGTTTTATTATCTTGTAATTGATTGTTTTATTTCTGAGTTTCTTAATTTCGGCCTTTATCTTGCTATCTGCAACTCCTATGGCCATTATCTATTTGTTTTTAATTGATTGTTTTATTTATGGGTTTGTTTTGGCCATTACCTAGAAGTGCTTAAAGCTTAGTAGCCAAAAAAACACAATGGACATAACAATTTCCTGTTTGGTAAAGCTAATCTCTTTGCCATGTTAGGTGTCCCAATTGATTCCTTGTATTGTCGGTGAGAATTTTGTTGAAACTGATGTGAATTGCTATTATGTTTGGTTATACTCTGTTTTTGCTCCTATAATGGGAATAATTTGAGTTAAGCTTGGTGTGGTCTTAACCAAGTTAGAATTAAGCTTGTAAAAACTCAAAATTAATAAAACCTTAACAAATTGTTAAGAAAGTGGATGTAAGATTGAGATCAATCCAAATTACTATAAATCTTTTATACTCATTCTTCTCTACTCTATTTCATCTCCATCTTCATTCTCTTCATTTTGTTTTTGAAAGTTTTAATTTATCATCACTACTTGAATCAACCAATTCACCCCCTCTTGATTCCTAATTTATGATAACACCTTTGAAATTGCATGAGATTCCTTTGAAATTGCATGAGAATTGACCAAGAAGTTTGACCATGGTTTTGAAATCCTATTTATCTATTTTTTTTTACTTAAAAATAAAGAAACAAAAAAAAATTAAACGCTGGTGGTTAGCGGATTACCAGTATGAGAAATTGATAGCAACAACTGTAGTGCTAGGAAATTTGAATCTTCATTTGAGCTTTTATTGTATATTAGGAAGTTCTTTCTCATATTCTTATTCTATCTTGATTATTAATGTATTATTGTATATTTGTGATATGCGAATATAATTTTGTATGTTTATGATACATGAATATAAATGTTATTGGAATAATATTTAGAGGGTATAGGACATTGAACAATTATTTAGCTTGGCCTTGATTTTATGATGGTAGTTAGTATTATTAATATATTTTTTCTTTCCAATTATTAGCAAAAAGATGAAATAATTTCATGATGAAAAAGATAAAATAATCTATGAAGTGGAATCATAATTTATTAGTGTCTTTTTTAATATTTCTAGGAATTCATTTAATTTTGGCAAAATTTTCATATGGGTAATTGTTGGATGAATGAGCCTAGAGCTAGTCTTAAGTATAAACAAGGGGTTGAGGAGTTTATTGATTTTGTCTTTTTTTAATGGATCACATAATGGGAAGATATTATGTCCTTGTGTTAATTGTGTTAATCGATATCTACACATGTATGAGGAAGTGAGGGAGCATTTAATATGTGATGGTTTTTTAAGGGGATATACTCGGTGGATTTGTCATGGGGAGATTTCTAGCAATCATTCTATGTCTTTAACCTCTTTAAAGGCATTACATTCTCATAGAGTAAAAAATGTTCATCAAAAAAATCTTTTTCAATCAAACTCACGAAGGTCTGATGACATGGTTGGGTTATTACGAGATGCATTAGTTGTAGCTGGCCAAATCAATAATGCAGAGGCATTAGCTAATGTAGAGGTAACTATGCATAATGAAGGGGAAAATGACCAAGGAAATAATATAGAGGTATTAGATAATATATAGGTGAATATGCATAATGAAGCGACCAATACAGAACAATTTAGAGTATTTAACTCAGAAGAAAGTAGCAAATTTTTTAAGTTACTAGAAGATGTCAATCATGAGTTATATCCAGGATGCAAAAATTTTTCCATATTATCTTTTCTCTTAAATTTATATCATTTGAAATGCTTAAATGGGTGGACGGGAAAATCATTTACTATGCTTCTTGAATTGTTGCTTGATGTTCTTCCATAAGGGGTTTCATTGCTTAAATCTTATTATGAGGCTAAAAAGATTATACTATCTTTGGCTCTGAACTATGAAAAGATCCATGCTTGTTGGAATGATTGCATGTTGTTTAGAGGGGATTGATAAAATGATGATTATTGTAAGACTTGTGGTTCTTCAAGGTGGAAAGGATATCAAGGAGACTCTACTAATAATTTGAGAGGCAATTCTATTACAGGTGATAGAAAGCCAATTAAAATCCTACGACACTTTCCTTTAATTCCTAGGATACAGAGGTAGTTCATCTCAAAGAAAACATCTTATGATATGAGATGGCATGCTAAGGGTCATACAAAAGATGGTAAACTTAGACATCTAGTTGATGGAGAAGCATAGAAAGCATTTGATGCTAAATTTCCTGATTTTTCCTCTGACTCACGCAATGCTTGGTAGTGATGGTTTCAATCCATTTAGAATCATGAGCACTAATTACAGTACTTGGTCGGGTGTGCTTATAACATATAATATGTCTCCATAGACTTGCATGAAACAACTATCATTTATTCTATCAATGATAATTCTAGGTGAAAAAGGTCCTAGAAATGACATTGATGTTTATTTGCAACCTCTAATAGATGAGTTAAAACAACTATGGGATGGTGTAGAGACTTATGATGCTTCAACTGAAGATAACTTTCTTATGCGAGATGCATTAATATGGACAATAAATGACTTTCCTGCTTATGCCTATTTGTCTGGTTTGAGCACCAAGGGGGAATTTGCATGTCATTGTTGTGCTGATTTCACAAACTCAAAATGGTTGAAGAATGATGGGAAATATTGTTACATAGGTTATCATCGGTGGTTACCAAATGAGCACCCCTTTCATGTGCAAAAGCAATGCTTTGATGGGACTGAAGATCTAAATAGAGCTCCCACACGAGCAAAGGGTAGTGATATCTTAAGAAAGCTAGATGGTGTCCATTTCACTCCAGATAAACATTCAAAATCTAAACAACAAAAAGCAAAAAAGGCAAAAGAGAACTATAGATCAACATGAGGATTTAAATGAACTGATGACAATAGGTGGAAGTAGAAGAAAAAAAAATTGATGGATTGGTGGAAGAAGAGAAGCATATTTTTTAGTATCCCTAATTGGGAACATAATCTATTATGTCACAATCTTGATGTGATGTATATTGAAAAAAAAAGTATGTGACAATCTTATTAGCACTTTATTGAATTTGGAACATAAGTCGAAAGACAATGAGAACCTTAATTTGGTAGAATTGGGTATTAGATCCTAATTACATCCTCTTATAGATGAGAATGGTAGAAAAAAGATTGTCAGTAGCATGTTTTTCTTTAATTACAAAGGAAAAAGACATATTTTGTCAAGTGTTGAAAAATGTGAAAATGCCAGATGGATATGCATCAAATATCTCCAAGTGCATAAACTTAAAGTAGCATAAAATTACTGTTCTAAAAAATTATGATTGCCATATTTTGATTGAGGACCTTATTACTCTGGCATTAAGAGCTTGTAGTCCATATAAAGAAGTTACTTTGATTGTGATTGAGCTGGCTTCTTTTTTAAAAGCTATATACTCAAAAGTGTTAGATCATACTGAACTTGACAAGCTTCAAGAGCATATTGTCTTAACACTTTGTAGCATAGAGATGACATTTCTTCCATCTTTTTTTCACCATAATGGTACGTTTGATGATCCATCTAATAGAGGAGATAAAACTTGGAGGACCTTTACATTATAGATGGATGTACCCAATGCAAAGGTATCATTATTCAAGGCACATCAATTTATTGTTGTCTTCCTATTCACTGATAGTCATTTTCTTAGGTTGACAAGTATATCATGTTTTTGCAATGCAGGCCTTTTGTTCATTATAAATCATTTGTCGGAAATAAGGCTTAACTAGAAGGGTCAATTGCAGAATGGTATATAGCTGATGAATGCTTAACATTTTGATCAAGATACCTTGATGAGGTTGAAACAAAATTTAATACGCCCTTACGCAATCCTGATCCACCTTCAAATGAACTAATGAAATATCTATTTTTAAGTGGTGGTCAGAGTATAGGGTAGGTTGAAGATGTTATCTTAAGTGATCAATAATTAGTTCAAGCGCATTGTTATGTGCTACGACATTGTGATGAGATCGACCAATTTTGTCAGTAAGTCTTTCTTAATGTAATAATTAACCTGCAACTATAATAATAAGTTCAAAACTTGAGCTTCTCAATGGCGTTTCTTAGTTAATGGATGGTTTAGAGAGAAAAATTAGGCTAACAGCTATGATTTTTATTAAACTTTTTTATGTCTATTTAAATATGTCAAAATTCATTTTTCACTTGCAATGTAGAAAAATGAGTGAAATAAATACTGCAAATGAGAAGAAAAAAAGAATGCACATACTTCAAAAAGAAGGAGTTATGCTAGGCTTAGGAAGGAGATGGTAAGTATTTTTGTACATTACAGGAACTCACTTTATAAACATTTTATTATATGATTATTTGTAATTGATATAAGTTTTCAAAATTTATGAAAAAGCAATTGGAAAAGCTCCTGATCGACTAACTTTGTTTTATGCAACTCATAAAAGGAAGGATGGCATATATGTGGATGATAATGTAAAAGAATTAATGGTCATACTTTAACAATATGATAAGTTTTCAATGTGGTTTGTTGTTAAAATATTATTAATATCTTACATTTTTTCATTACTAGCTGTACAATTTATAGGAGAAAGCTTTAACTATGCAATCTCAATGTACTGTTAGTTCAAAAACATATTTGGATAAAATAAATGAGCAGATTTTTCAAGAATTAATGAGTCTAGAGCATAATGGTCGAGTTTAAGGCTTAGGTTTAGAAGCTACTCCTAGAACATATTTTGGAGCCACCTCTTATGATGTGGGTGCAAGATGGGAAGGCCCACAAATTCAAGCCAAGCAGAAGAGATTAAACAATTGAAAGATGAATTGAAAAATGTGACATCTAAATGTGATCAGGTAACAACACAATACAACGAAGTGTCTGGATCATTACAAGCTTTAAATACATTTATCTGTAAGATGTACCCTGGACAAAATTGGACAGCATCAAATATCAACAATTCTGAGGTATTGGCTCTTAATTATATGTTGTTTATCTTAAAAGTTCTTACTTTATAAATCCTCATATTTCACTTTTGCAATTTTAGCAAGCTGATGTGCCAAATGACGGTCAAGATGTGCTTTCTCCTACTATTAACTCCTCTGATTCAAGCTACAATCCTCAAGGAATTAATTAGTTACTAGTTTGTTTAATTTTACTTTTGGCCTATCATTGTTATTGATATTTTATAAGTCTAAGACAATAGAAGTTGATAGAATATTTTAAATGACAATGTTATTATAATTCTGCATATTGCAATACTGTTTTTACTTTTAATAATACAATATTTTATTGAATTATAATGTAAATCCAAATAAAGATTATTGGTTTTTAAAATAGTATAATATAAATTAATGAAAAAAAATTCCATTGGGGCTATATGTGTTGATAATAATTGTACATAAAAAAGTAGCAATGCATATAGCCGCTACCATAAATAATTTTGATATCAAAATTTGGCGGGCAAATACTAGAGGCAATTTAAATCGCCTTTAGAATAAATTATTTTGGTGCCAAAATTTGGTGGGCAAATGCTAAAGACGGTTTAAACCGCCCATTAAATAAAGAATTTTGGTACTAAAATTTGGCAGGCAAATTTTAGAAAAAAAATTTTGGTAAAAAATTTGGCGGGCAAATGCTAGCGGCGGTTAAAACCACCCCTATCTTATAGAATTTTGGTACCAAAATTTGGCAGGAAAATGATAGAGGCAGTTTTAACCGCCCCAAAAAATTAAACTAAAAATCTCACATTTTTTTGGGCATGGGAAATTTCCACTACAATAAATGTTGGGGTGGTTTAAACAATTGAAAGATAAATTGAAAAATGTGATATCTAAATGTGATCAGATAACAACACAATACAATAAAGTGTCTGAATCATTACAAGCTCTAAGTACATTTATCAGTAAGATGTACCCTGGACAAAATTGGATGGCAACAAATATCAACAATTCTAAGGTATTAACTCTTAATTATATGTTATTTATCTTAAAAGTTCTTTTTCTAAGGTATTAGCCCTTAATTATATGTTGTTTATCTTAAAAGTTCTTACTTTATAAATCCTAATTTTTCACTTTTGCAATTTTAGCAAGCTAATGTGCCAAATGATGGTCAAGATGCGCTTTCTCCTACTATTACCTCCTCTGATTCAAGCTATAATCCTCGAGAAAATAATTAGTTAGTAGTTTGTTTAATTTTACTTTTGGCTTATCACTATTATTGATATTTTATAAGTCTAAGATAGTAGAAGTTGATAGAATATTTTAAATGGCAATGTTATTATAATTTTGCATATTGCAATACTATTTTTACTTTTAATAATACAATATTTTATTGAATTATAACATATATCCAAATAAAGATTATTGGGTTTTAAAATAGTATAATATAAATTAATGCAAAAAAAAATTCCATTGGGGCTATATGTGTAGATAATAATTGTATATAAATAAGTAACAACGCATATAACTACTACCATAAATAATTTTGACATCAAAATTTGGCGGGCAAATGCTAGAGGCGATTTAAATTGCCTTTAGAATAAATTATTTTGTTACCAAAATTTGGCAGGCAAATGCTAAAGGCGGTTTAAACGGCCCAATAAAAAAAGAATTTTGGTACCAAAATTTGGAGGGTAAATTATAGAACAAATAATTTTGGTACCAAAATTTGACGGGCAAATACTAGCAGCGGTTAAACCCGCCCCTATCATATAGAATTTTGGTACTAAAATTTGGCGAGAAAATGGTAGATTCGATTTTAACTGCCCCTAAAAATTAAATGAAAAATCTCACATTTTTTGGGGCGTGGGAAACCGCCACTACAATAAATGTTAGGGTGGTTTAAACAATTGAAATATGAATTGAAAAATGTGAAATCTAAATGTGATCAGGTAACGGCACAATACAGTGAAGTGTCTAGATCATTACAAGCTCTAAGTACATTTATCAGTAAGATGTACCCTGGACAAAATTGGATGGCATCAAATATCAACAATTCTGAGGTATTAGCTCTTAATTATATGTTGTTTATCTTAAAAGTTCTTACTTTATAAATCCTCATATTTCACTTTTGCAATTTTAGCAAGTTGATGTTTCAAATGACGGTCAAGATGTTCTTTCTCCTACTATTAACTCCTTTTATTCAAGCTACAATCCTCAAGGAATTAATTAGTTACTAGTTTGTTTAATTTTACTTTTGGCCTATCATTGTTATTGATATTTTATAAGTCTAAGACAATAGAAGTTGATAGAATATTTTAAATGACAATGTTATTATAATTATGAATATTGTAATACTATTTACTTTTAATAATACAATGCTTATTGAATTATAATGTACATCCAATAAAGATTATTGAGTTTTAAAATAGTGTTGTCCCAAGATGGCAACCAAGAGGGGGGGGGGGTGAATTGGTTTCCTCAAGAAATAATGACAATTAAAAAACTCAACAAACTAGAAATGCGAAATAGAGAGATGGTTGAGTAATGAAAGAAAGAACACACAAGATTTATAGTGGTTCGGATTTACTTCAATCCTACATCCACTTCCTTAACAACTTGTTAAGGTTCCACTACTTTTTGAAGTTTTTACAAGCTCACTTCCAACTTCGGTGTTTTCACAAGTTCACACCTAACTTCACAAGTGTTTTTCAAAAAGCTTACACTCAAGAACCTTTAAAGGAGTTTTTAAGGCTCACTCTCACAACCCAAACAAGAGTTTTACAAGGCTTACTCTCACAACCCAAGTGTTTTCCAAGCTCACACTCAAACTTATACAATGGTGTTTTCAATGCTTACACCTAACATTCATTACAATTCAAATGTGAGTTTAAGTAAAAGAAAGTTTGTTGCTTGTCTATGAAATTCTTTTTTTCTTGCTTCTCTTTTCTTGTTTTCTTATAGAAGCAATGTATTTATAGCCAATGTGGTCTTACTAGCCGTTATTGATAGTGAGAATAAAGTCTTGGCGGTTTAGACCTTCTTCTTTAAACTGTCCGAAGCATTTCGCGGTCGTCCTTCATATAAGGATGGTCGCGCTATTGTCATACGCGGTTGTCCTTAGACAAGGTACGGTCGCTGAATTTAAAAATGCTTCAACGGTCAAATTTGAGTGCTCTGCAGCAGGAATCTTGCCCATGTTGTGGTTGTCGGGACGGTCGCGCATAACAAAGGTGCGGTCGCCCTTTTTGAATGTTGAAGTGGGTTTATAACGGTCATCACACGTGGCATTCTTTGACTGGGCAGAAAAGATGTCCGCCAAAATATGAATGTCGCGGTCGCCCTAGGTAACATCTCTCGGTCAAGTTGAGATACTCGCGTCGAACTTCTGGACGCACCTGAGGACGCGAACACTACTGTCTCTTTAAGCAAATTTTTCTTGAATTGGTAGAGCGGTCGCGAATATAAATGGGCGGTCGCCAAAGTGATAAGCGAGGCCGTATCATTCGCCATTCTTGTCACCGCGAACCTTACTGTGATTAGAATGATTTGAGTTCCTTGGGTAGCGGTCGTCCATAACTTGGGACGATCGCTCTTCTTTAAGTGCGGTCGTTACTGAGGTTGGGTTTCTGACCGCGAAACCTACTGTGATAAGGTTTCATCCTTTAATTGAATGGTGCGGTCGTATTCAGGTTTTGTGCGACCGCTATAAGTGTTCTGTTCAGCTTTATTTGAAGCAACCTAAGCCTGCAACAAGATTCTCCAAACACATGTTAAATGGATCATTCAATTTGAGTTGTCAAGGATCAAAATTGAGATAATTTGTCTAACAATCTCCCCCATTTTGACTTTGACAATTCAAATGGAATGATAAAAAATATAATAAGTCTAAAATGCTCCCCCTTAACATATGCATAAATCATGGTTAAGTATATCTTGGTGCATTGAATCATGGTTAAACAATCATTCAAAGTTCCAAGTTGTTTACTATTTCTCCCCCATTGTCATAGGCAAAATGCATAACAAAAAGCAAGAAGTTAAGCTACTAAACATCTTGTTTATTAAAAGATAGAGGAAAGTAAACATATCAAGCTACAAATATATGGCAAACATATCAAGCAACAAACATGAGAATGTAAACTATTCAGAATCATCATCCTCATCTATCTCTTCTTCTACTAAAGGAGCTTTTCCTTTATCAAGAGGAGCAAAAGAGGTAGAGCTAATACTAATGGACTCTTCTTCTTCAGGAAGACTTTGTTTATGATCACTTATATCCCAATCTTCAAGATTGCATTGAGGCAAGTCCAGTTTGCCTTGCATATCATAGAGATCATGATGCATGTGAGATATAAGGTCGATTCTCTTGTTCAAGTGATGGAATCTCTTGGAGACACTTTTCTTGAATCTAGAGAGTTTCCTGGAGAGAGATTTGATAGCATTGAGGATGAGTTGTGTAGAGGATGAGGTAGTTTCTTGAGTAGCTTTTGATGAAGCAGCTTTTGGAGGTAATTCCACAGCAACTTCCAGAGAGTCTCCCTCTTCCTCAATTATGTACCTTGGCCTTTTCTTTTGTCTATCCACAACTCCTTTTTTGTCAAAATAATACACATATGTACCTTCAATCTTCCTTACACATCCAGCATGTTCTAGATAGTCAATAGTGATGGCACTAGAGGCAAGATTGAAAGGGTTTCTCAATGTAGCTAAGTTCAGATCATTTAGTAGGTTCAGGTGCCTAGCTATTTGAGTTATTTGTGAGGATAAGAAGAAAGTTTCAGTTCTTGTAACTGCATGACGATAGAGGGTGTCAATCAAGAACTTGGTTGTGTTCATTTGGATGTTATGGGTGAAAGCATATAAAAATATGAGGTCTCTTTTTGTTACCTTTTCATTCCCATCAGCTCTTTGATGGATGGTGTAGGTGATAATCCTATGAAGCATCCAATGGGTGAGGGATTTGATGTGTCTGGCTTTTGATTCTTTTTCAAAAGATGTTTCCACAGAAATTTCTTGCCATAATGCAGAGAGTGTTTGGTTGGAAAAGGTTTGATCGTTGTAGGAGGTTATACCATCAGCAGGAAAGTCCCAGATTTTGCCAAAGTCTTCTAGGGTTAAGGCTTGGTATTGATCAAATAGCTTAAATCTAACCCCATACCATCCCAGTACAGAGTTAGCACTCTTCTCTATTTGGAAAGACATAAGGAATTCCTTGCTTAAACTGGAATAACCTACCTCCTCAGGAAATACAAACTTTCTCCATCCAAGAACATCTAGTAATCTTTCAATCTCATCCTTGATATTCAGGGCAGAGAGCATCCCACCAAAAGGAGATTTGGTTCCCTCAACTTTCTTTCTCTTCAGCATGGCATATCTCACATCTTCCTCAGAGGTTTGGTGGTGAGGTTTGTGAATTTTCTCACCTCTTCTAGACTGTGGAGGAGATGGAGGATCATCTATAGTTTCTCTTATTGTGATTCCTGAAGATCTCTTTCCTTTTCCTTTTACTTTGGAGGTTATCTTCTTTTTGGGAGCCATCAGGATAGGAAGAAAAAGAAGAAAACTGGAAAACAGAGGGTGTTTTGAGAAGCAGATGATTTTGAGAGGATTTTCGAGATTTAGAGGGAAGTTTATATGTTGTAAGAAGCAAAATATCCAAGAAACTAATGTATCATACTCTTAAATAGAAGAAATTAAGGAAATAGCCGTTTATGACTGTTGAAAGTTAAGAGTTGCGACCTGTCATACAGCCAACGGTTACAAAATTTCGAGCAGAGTGTACAGAGTGCGGTCGCAGATTTAAAAGGGTGCGATCGCGAAATGTGGTCTAGCTACCATTAGCAAGATCAGTGTGCTCGCGGGTGAAGAAACTGTCTGTAACGGTCGAAACTGTTCAAATTATTGCGTCCGTGCACAAATTTTCTCGACCGCGCTCAGAGATTTTTATTTGAATGAATCTGGCAGACGAGATAGCGATCGCTAAGGACACTGGAGCGAAGGCGACTGACTTAGAAATAAAAGAGTCAAGGAAAGATGGAAGATTTTTCTAATGTTTAGGCAAAAAGTTTATGCACATAGAAACTTCATTGATAGGCAATTTTTTATTAATTCAAAGTGATTCCATCAATCATTCCTAAATTAAGTTTAATGAAGTTAAGTCTATCTTCATTCAAGGGTTTTGTAAAGATATCAACAAGTTGATTTTGTGTATCTATAAATTCTAGGATTATATTCTGATTTTGTATATTTTCTCTCAAGAAATGATGTCTAATATCTATATGTTTGGATCTAGAGTGTTGGATAGGATTTTTAGACAAATTGATAGCACTAGTGTTGTCACATTTAATGGAGATATTGTTAAATACTTTACCATAGTCAAGCAATTATTGTTTCATCCATAATACTTGTGTGCAACAAAAACATGCTGCAACATATTCGGCTTCCATTGTGGATAAAGCAACCGATGCTTGTTTCTTACTATGCCAAGAAACTAGACAATTACCAAGAAAGTGACATGCTCCTGTAGTGCTCTTCCTATCTAAGATACTACCAGCATAATCTGCATCTGAAAAGCCTATGATATGAGATGATGTGTTTTTAGGATACCAAAGTCCTAAATGCATTGTACCACTCAAATATTTCAAAATTCTCTTAGTGGCATTCAAGTGTGATTCTTTAGGACAAGTTTGAAATCTAGCACAAAGACATACACTATACATTATATCAGGTCTAGAAGCGGTTAAGTAAAGTAGTGATCCGATGATACCTCGATATTTCTTCTCATCTACTGCTTTACCATTTTCATCTTTACCTAATTTTAAGGATGTACTCATAGGAGTTTTGCTAGTTTTGCAGCCATCCATTCCAAATTTCTTGATGAGTTCTTTTGTATATTTGGATTGGTTGATGAACATCCCATCTTCACATTGCTTGACTTGCAGTCCAAGGAAGAACTTGAGTTCACCCATCATACTCATTTCAAATTCCCTAGTCATACAAGAAGCAAATTCTTTGCACAAGGCTTCATTAGTAGCTCCAAATATTATGTCATCCACATAAACTTGTACAATTAAAATGTTATGCTTGTCCTTTTTAACAAAGAGAGTTGTGTCTACTTTTCCTTTTGAAAAACCATTTTCAAGTAAATATGTACTAAGTTTATCATACCAAGCTCTTGGTGCTTGTTTCAATCCATATAAGGCTTTGGTAAGTTTGAAAACATGATTAGGAAATTTGTAGTTTTCAAAACCAGGAGGTTGTTCTACATAAACTTCTTCGCTTATAAGTCCGTTTAGAAATGCACTTTTAACATCCATTTGAAAGAGTTTAAAGTTCATGTGACATGCAAAAGCAAGTAATATTCTAATAGCTTCTAATCTGGCTACAGGGGCAAAAGTTTCATCATAGTCAATACCTTCTTCTTGATTATAGCCTTTGGCTACCAATCTTGCTTTATTTCTAACAATGTGACCATTTTCATCAAGCTTATTCCTATAGACCCATTTGCATCCTATTATAGAGTGATCTGTAGGTCTAGGAGTAAGTTGCCAAACATTATTTCTTTCAAATTAATAAGTTCATCTTGCATTGCAGTTATCCAATTTTCATCATTTAAAGCCTCCTCAACAGTCTTTGGCTCAATTTGAGAAACAAAAGCAAAATTAACATCTATATTATTAATTTTAGATCTAGTAATTACTCCCTTAGATGTTTCTCCAATGATGAGTTCCTTAGGATGGTCTTTCTTGTATTGTCAATCCTTAGGTAGATCTTGAGTCTTTTCTTCAAGTTCATACTGATTGATCTTTGGAGCATCAATAGATTCAAGAGGTTCAAGAGTACCTGCAGGGTCATTGAAAGTAATACCTTTCTTTTGATCACATTTAGATGATTCATCAAATACAACATGCATTGTTTCTTCTATAACTAGAGTTTTCATGTTAAATACCCTATATACTTTGCTATATGATGAATATCCTAGGAATATGCCTTCATCTGATTTGGATGAAAATTTTTCAAGATTATCCTTGGTATTCAATATGAAGCATTTGCATCCGAATACTCTAAAATATCCAATTCTGGGAATTCTTCCATTCCATAGCTCATAAGAAGTTTTATTAGTTAAATGCCTTTTGTAAACACGATTTGTAATGTAACAAGCTGTATTAACGGCTTCTGCCCAAAAATAAGATGGTAAATCATATTCATTGAGTATTGTCCTAGCCATTTCAATTAAAGTTCTATTTTTCCTTTCAACTACACTATTTTGCTGTGGAGTTCTAGGAGCAGAAAAATTATGTGAAATGCCAAGTTCATTACAAAAACCTTCAAAATTTTCATTCTCAAATTCTTTGCCATGATCACTTCTAATAGATGTGATCACATATCCTTTTTCATTTTGAACTCTTTTTGCAAACGTTTTGAAGTAATTAAAGGCTTCATTCTTTTGAGCTAAGAAATTAACCCATGTGAATCTAGAGTAATCATCAACAAGAACAAATGCATATGATTTGCCTCCTAAGCTTGTAACTCTATTTGGTCCAAACAAATCCAAATGAATGAGCTCTAAAGGTCTAGAGGTGCTTATAACACTCTTTGATTTAAATGAGCTTTTATGTTGCTTACCATGTTGACAAGGTTCACAAATCCTATCTTTATCATATTTTATCTTAGGTAGGCCATCAACTAAGTTTTCATTACAGATATATTTTAATTGATCCATACCAGCATGTCCTAGTCTTCTATGCCATAACCATGCATCATTATTAGTGGACATTAAACATTTAAATGTATGATTTGAATGTATGTTGATATTATAAGTGTTGTTTGTTCTAGTACCCTTAAATATGATAATATCATTTGAATTCATCTTGCATTCTTTGGAATCAAAATTGACAAAGTATGCTTTATCACAAAGTTGACTAACACTTAGCAAGTTATGTTTCAAACCATCAACAAGCCATACATCTTCTATTAAATCCTTACCAATAGAACCAATGGAGCCAACACCAAGAATTTTACCTTTAGCATTGTTTCCAAAAGTTACATTACCTCCATGTTTGTAGGTAATACTTGTAAAGAGCTTTGCATTCCCAGTCATATGCCTTGAGCATCCACTATTCACAAGCCATGTGCTTTCGTTGATAGTAGATTTTAGGCATACCTGCAAGGTAATAGTGATCATCTTCTTTTAGGTACCCACATGAAGTTGGGTCCTTGATGGTTAGTAGTAAAAGTGCCTTCTAACAAGAAAAATTTTTGTGTCCGAATTTCATGCAATATGTGCATTGCCATGGCATTCTATACTTCTGTATTTTTCTTTTTGTATTTAAAGTATTATGCATACAACTACAAGTATGTGATTTCTTTTGTGCAAGTTTAGTGTATAAAAATGCATAATTATTTTTGGCTTTATTTCCTAGTGAACCATAAGAAGTTCTTTTGGTACTTTTAGACTTGGTGCAAACATCTTTGATATGAACATCAGAGATTTCAATTGTAGATGCTTTTACAAATGTTGGTTTGCTTGGTGCAATGTTGGTTGAGCCATTGAATCCTAATCCATATTTTAAGGAAGGTGATCTTTGGTTATTAATTAATGTGTTTAATGCTTCCTTTCCTTTATGAAATCTGGAAATTGATTCTTTTAGTTCTTTTAGTTCATGCTTCAATGTTTCATTTTCTTTAATAACTTTTTCTAAGTCATGTGAGTTTTTATTTAACTCTCCTATCGTATTCATCAAGTGTTCATTTGAGGTTTTTAATTCTAAGGTAGAGTTCTTTAAGCATATAAAATCCTTTTCTAACTTAGAGTTTTTCTCTTTATAGAGCATCATTTTAGAAAAATATTTTTCTATTTTAAAGTTCATGTGCTCAATCAAATCACTATCATCTATATCATTTATATCATTATGTGCTACTAGATCAAAGGATTGAGTACTTACCTCATTGGAGTCATCTTCAATAGCCATGAGACACAGATTTGCAATTCCTTCTTCTTCTTCTTCTTCTTCTTCTTCTTCACTTGAAGAATAGTCATCCCATGTCGATTTGAGAGACTTTTTCTTTTCTTTATCCCATTTCCTTTTGTTCTTTAATTTGAAGCAATCCGATTTAATGTGACCAGTTTTTCCACATTCATAGCACTTTACCTCATTTTTCTTTCCTTTATCTTTGAAGGAGAATTTAGGAAGTGTACCTTTGTTTGCTTGTAATCTTTTCTTCCTTTTCCATTCATTGATTCTTTTTTAGAACATTGCCATTTCATCTTCATCATCAGTACCTTCATTGCTTGAGCTCTCAACTTCTTTGATTGCTTTGAGTGCAATTGGTTTTCTCTTTTCTTTTTCACCTTGATCTTCTTCTTTCTCACTGTGTAGCTCAAATGTGAGTAGTTTTCCAACTAGCTCATCGATTCTTAATGTGCTGAGATCATGAGCTTATTCTATGGATGATACTTTTGATTCAAAGTTTTTTCTAGCTCTTAGGGCTCTCAAGATTTTACTGTTTACATCACCTTGATCATATACCTTGCCATACTTCTTTAGTTCATTGACAATAGCAAGCAGGCGATTGGTCATGTCGGTGACATTTTCATTTGATTTCATCTTGAATAGCTCATACTCATGGACATTCATTTGTTTCTTGGTAAATCTCACTTGAGTCGTTCCTTCATGGTAGTTTTCAAGTGTTTTCCAAATGCAATGTGCACAAGTTAAATGTTGAACTCTTCCACCTTCTTCTCTTGAAATGGAATTCATCAAGATGGAAGCGGCTCTATTGTTCTTGAATCGATCTTTGACATTGCTAGTTGACCATTGTGCTTTGGGAAGTGGAACTTGAATTTCGTCAGCTTCATAAGTGGGAGGTTTCCACTCACTTTCCACGAAATCCCTTAGTTCAATCCCTTCACTGTCTAGAAATAAATACATTTTGTGGTTCCAGTATGAATAATCAGTTCCATCAAAGTAGGGTCTAAGAATAGTGTTAAGATTTCCATGAGAGTTTGATGAAGAAGAAGTTGCCATAGTGGATCAAATTTCACAATTAAGTTTAAGAAATCTCAGGCTCTGATACCAATTGTTGTCCCAAGATGGGAACCAAGAGGGGGGGGTGAATTGGTTTCCTCAAGAAATAATGACAATTAAAAAACTCAACAAACTAGAAATGCGAAATAGAGAGATGGTTGAGTAATGAAAGAAAGAATACACAAGATTTATAGTGGTTCGGATTTACTTCAATCCTACATCCACTTCCTTAACAACTTGTTAAGGTTCCACTACTTTTTGAAGTTTTTACAAGCTCACTTCCAACTTTGGTGTTTTCACAAGTTCACACCTAACTTCACAAGTGTTTTTCTAAGGCTTACACTCAAGAACCTTTAAAGGAGTTTTTAAGGCTCACTCTCACGACCCAAACAAGAGTTTTACAAGGCTTACTCTCACAACCCAAGTGTTTTCCAAGCTCACACTCAAACTTATACAATGGTGTTTTCAATGATTACACCTAACATTCATTACAATTCAAATGTGAGTTTAAGTAAAAGAAAGTTTGTTGCTTGGCTATGAAATTCTTTTTTTCTTGCTTCTCTTTTATTGTTTTCTTATAGAAGCAATGTATTTATAGCCAATGTGATCTTACTAGCCGTTATTGATAGTGAGAATAAAGTCTTGGCAGTTTAGACCTTCTTCTTTAAATTGTCCGAAGTATTTCGCGGTCGTCCTTCATATAAGGATGGTCGCGCTATTGTCATACGCGATCGTCCTTAGACAAGGTACGGTCGCTGAATTTAAAAATGCTTCAACGGTCAAATTTGAGTGCTCTGCAGCAGGAATCTTGCCCATGCTGTGGTTGTCGGGACGGTCGCGCATAACAAAGGTGCGGTCACCCTTTTTGAATGTTGAAATGGGTTTATAACGGTCATCACACGTGGCATTCTTTGACTGGGCAGAAAAATGTTTGCCAAAATATGAATGTCGCGGTCGCCCTAGGTAATATCTCGCGGTCAAGTTGAGATACTCACGTCAAACTTCTGGATGCACCTGAAGACGCGAACACTACTGTCTCTTTAAGCAAATTTTTCTTGAATTGGTAGAGCGGTCGCGAATATAAATGGGCGGTCGCTAAAGTGATAAGCGAGGCCGTATCATTCGTCGTTCTTGTCACCGCGAACCTTACTGTGATTAGAATGATTTGAGTTCCTTGGGTAGCGGTCGTCCATAACTTGGGACGGTCGCTATTCTTTAAGTGCGGTCGTTACTAAGGTCGGGTTTCTGACCACGAAACCTACTGTGATAAGGTTTCATCCTTTAATTGAATGGTGCGGTCGTATTCAGGTTTTGTACGACCGTTATAAGTGTTCTGTTCAGCTTTATTTGAAGTAACCTAAGCCTGCAATAAGATTCTCCAAACACATGTTAAATGGATCATTCAATTTGAGTTGTCAAGGATCAAAATTGAGATCATTTGTCTAACAAATAGTATAATATAAATTAATGCAAAAAAATTCCATAGGGGCTATATGTGTAGATAATAATTGTATATAAATAAGTAGCAACGCATATAACTGCTACCATAAATAATTTTGGCATCAGGCGGGCAAATACTAGAGGCAATTTAAACTACCCCTAGAATAAATTATTTTGGTATCAAAATTTGGTAGACAAATGCTAAAGGCGGTTTAAACCACCCCTTAAATAAAGAATTTTGATATCAAAATTTGGCGGGCAAATTCTAAAGGTGATTTAAATCGCCCCTAGAACAAATAATTTTGGTACCAAAATTTGGCGGGCAAATGCTAGCAGCGGTTAAAACCACCCCTATTATATAAAATTTTTGTGCCAAAATTTGGCAGAAAAATGATAGAGGTGGTCTTAACTGCCCCTAAAAGTTAAACTAAAATCTCACGCATTTTTTTGGGGGCGTGGGAAACCATTACTACAATAAATGTTGGGGCGGTTTAAACTGCTCTTATAGAACCGCCGCTATAAGGCAACTTACCCCGACATTGTCTAAAACCGCCACTACATTTCAAAAATGGTGTGAAAAATGACGATGTAGAGGCGGTTTTAACAGCCGCCTCTAGTGTATGTTGAGGCGGTTTTAACTGCTGCTACATTGCAATTTAACCGCTGTCGTAGGCATCTTTTCTTGTAATGTTAGGTCTATTCACAATTTGATCATGTAAGTTGAGTTTGGGAATGAATCTGGGTTACCAACCATACATGGAACTCATTTAGTTGGAATAATTACTCAACTGTAGGAGAAGTCTCAAAAATTTCTGAAATATGAGATTTTCCCTAATATTATCGGAAGTGGGAGTCAAAGGCCCAAATTAAAATTGTGACTTTCAAGTTGGTCCTTTATTTTTTTTTAAAAAAAAATTATCTTCCAGACTCAAAGTTTCAGACATATATATATATATATTGAACTAAACCGCAATTCAAAGTTGCGTTTTGAGACTAGCTGAATTTTAAAAAAATTACATTAAACCGCAACTCAAAGTTGCAGTTTGGAGACTCCTCAGCCAGAGGAGAATTTATTCTCCAGCCCTCAGCCAATTTTTTTTTAATTTATTATCTAATACCACTTAATATATATCCACTTTCACTTTCATTTCTATCTTCAAATTCATTCTATATAATTTCTATTTTCCCTTCAAATTTTCTCTATACAAATTATCTCTAAACAATCTCAATATAAACTGTTATTTTTCATCTTCTATTCATTTTATACCAACCATTAAATCAACTCCTTTCTCTACAAAATATTATACATTCTCCAAATTAAATCTTTCTCTAATCACTCCCAAAAACAAATATCATCTATATTCTCTTAAGGTATCATCTGTCCGCTTGAATTTTGATGAGAACAAAGCCTATATTAGAGCTATATTTACAAAAAGATAAGTACTAATTACAGTCATTTTAGAGAATAGCTGTTTAACAAACTTTCTCTTATTAATTAGAAAATATTTATTATACTGTAATTAACATTACTCTTACAAACATATTACTTAAAATAGCTTATCATATCAGTAAAATTAATTTTTACTTTAGAATTATCAATAAAACTCGAAGCATAAATGTAGATAACTCCTTATCTAATTATAAAGTTTGCATATATCGGCCTATGTTATATAAATTTTGAGCCGTGCAATTTAATTTTGAGAGATTACTGATGTCACATTATTTAAGTATTTTTTTTCTTATTAAAAAATTAAAATCTATTAAATTATTTTTAAATCTAATACTAAAATTCAATTAATTTATATTAAATTTTTGTAATATTTAATAAAACTCGAAGCATCGCAAGAGTTTTTTTTTTTAGCAATTTGTCTATTTTAAAAACCAAATATTGAAGTTATAAATTCAAAATAATCGTAAATCTATCACTTTGGACTCCTAATTAAAAACGGATACATATGTACATGTATGCACACCAACTCATAAATCCATTCGGAAAAGGATATATACCAAAATCTCAAATGGAATGTAGCAGAGAATTAATTTGTATAACAGATTAAGAATCTTATTCGTAAGCATTAATTGATAGTCTAGATTTAAGATTATTTTCTAATCTAGAATGGAATTAAGAATTTAAGATCATTCAATAAGTGAAATTTTAAATATTTTACAATTTAAAATAATATCATTTACAAATTTAAATTGTCAATACCAAATTTTGGTTTTACCAAACAAATATCCATAACTTATATTATTGAGTTTTGAGTAGCAACGGTAATGTTAATTTGTTGTATGCTTAATGCTAAAAGAGAAGATTTATTATAATTGATTTTGTTAGGAATGAATGCGAAAATAAAATATTTATTTAGGTAAAATGTAATAAATAAAATAGAGAAAATAAATAATAACATATAAATTTATGTGATTCGGCATTAGCCTACATCCACGAGCGAAGAAAAACAGCAAATCTACTAATAAACAGAAAGTGGTACAAAACAAGAAAGAATAATCACTCTAAACTATAAACTCAAATATACCTAATTATTTTTTCTCATAAAATTACAAAAGAGAAGAGATATATTCATAAAAAGGAAGAAACAAAATGGCTAAGGTAATACTCTCATAAAATTGAGGAGCTCTCAAAACAATTATCACTAGACAGTTTTTCTTAACTCGCCACTACAATCTCTAACCCACACAAAGCTCACTCTTTCTAATTTTCTAATTGTATGATACATTTGGAATTGAAATGGAAAGACTATTTATAAGCATTCCTTTCATGTGAACATGATTTGCATATAAAAGAATTTTTCAATATTTGGTGGCCCAAAAATTTTCAAGGAAGCAAGCAAATAGTTGGTGGCCAACTTTCATTTTGACAACAAAATTAGACTACCTAACTTAATTAAGTTACAAATTTTGACTTGAGAATTCAAGTCACATTAACAAATCTTCACTTTGACTTGAATTCATTATATCAAATTAAAGAATTTTTCTTCACCTTCTCTAAATAGCCTCAAAGGACAACATCAATAATTATCAATACCAATCAAGTCTAAGCAATGCCTAGACTTGCTCAACTTTATCAAACTCTTCTCATTCATGTGTCCAAGTCTCATACACCACATCTTAATCACATTTGAATTTGACATAGAAGAAGAAACTACAACTGAACTCATAATAGTAGATCTTTGCAATACATATAATCTACCAATTTGGTTAGCTTTCATCATAACAAAAACACCTTTCAGAACCTTCAAAACTCCACCTCCACTAGAAAATCTACAGATAAAATTTTTCAAAACCGATAGAGAGATAAGATTTTTCTTCAAATCAGGAATATATTGAACGTTAGTCAATGTTTGAATTACGCTATCATGTATCCTAACTTTGATAGTACTAATACCGATAATCTTACAAGGATGTTTATTGCCCATGAACACAACTCTTCTGCGTAAGAAGAAAATCAATCTCTATGGAGACATTTATGGAATGAGAAAACAGAATATAAAATCCATCATAGTTTGGATTTGGCACCATTTTCAATAAAGGTGTATACATCACTGTCTTCCGGAATAATACTGGCTTCAGCAGGTTTATCTTTCTGATTCTTTTCTTTATTTTTGTTCTGAAGCTTGTAACAATCAGATTTAATGTGTATTTTCTTCTTACAATAATTATAAGTCTGATGACTATTCTTAGACTGAGAGAACATTCCTCTAATAACCAAACTCTCTGTTGAACTAGCTGAATGGCTAATAGAGAGTTCTTTGTCAAAAAGCTCTTTAGAATACAAAGATGTTTTTACATCCTTCAACTTTAGAGACTTGTTACTGTAAATCAATGTTTCTCTAAAGTTCTTATATGATGGAGTTAGTGAACGAAGCAACATAAGAGCCTGATCTTCATCTTCATACTTAATTTTCATATTTGACAAGTCTAAAAGAATTGAGGAGAACTCATCAATATGAAATTTGATAGATGTAAGAATTGAGGTGAACTCATCAATATGAAATTTGATAGATGTACCTTCTGCCATAGAGAATGTGTAGAAACGGTGCCTGGCAATGGGATTGGTAGTGAGATTCTTTGTGATAGACAAAGATTTAAACTTGTCCCATAGAGTTATGTTCTTATCAAAGATTTCACGCAATACTTCATTGGACAAGCAAAGTTGAATCGTAAATATAGCCTTCTCATAAATTTCTTCATCCATTATAGCAGGCAACTTATCTTTGTCCAATAGCTCTTTATGTAAACCATTTTGCATCAAAATTATTTTCATATTGACTTGCCACATAGCAAAACTCATACTACGCTCAAATTTCTCAATATCAAATTTTGTTTTCGCCATAACTAATCCCAAATAAATATTATTAATACTATGATATTAGTTTGTTAGGAATGAAAGCGAAAATAAAATATTTTTCTAGGTAAAATGTGACAAATAAAATAGAAAAAATAAACAATAACACACAAATTTACATGATTCGGTGTTAGCCTACATCCATGGGCGAAGAAGAGCAGCAAATCTACTAAATAAATAGAAAGTGGTACAAAACAAGAAAGAATAATCATTCTAAATCATTAGTCCAAATACATCCAATTATCTCTTCTCACAAAGTTATAAAATAGAAGAGATATATTTATAAAAGGGAAAAAACAAAATGACTAAGGTAATACTCTCATAAAATGGAGGAACTCTCAAAACAAATATTACTAGAGAGTTTTTCTTAACTCACCACTACAATCTCTAGCACATACAAAGCTCACTCTTTCTGATTTTCTTTCTTGCTAATTGTGTGATACATTTGGAATTGAAATGGAAATTCTATTTATATGCCTTCCCTATCATGTGAACATGATTTGCATATAAAGAATTTGTCAATATTTGGTGGCCCAAAAATTGTCAAAGAAGTAAGCAAATAGTTGGCGGTTAACTTTCATTTTGACGACAAAATTAGGCTACCTAACTTAAATGAATTGTAAATTTTGACTTGTGAATTCAAGTCACATTAACATATTTCTTATTAAATTTTTAAAAAAATAAATTTTAAATATTTATAATAAAGTTTAGTATGACAATAAATTTACTAACATTTAATGCTAACTATTAGAAAAAAAATGTTTTATTGACTTTAAGATTAGGAATAAATAGAACTATTTTTTTTTACTTTGATTTATTATTAATGTTTTTTTATTTTTTTAATTCTATTCATAGATAATTACTTTTTATATTTAAACGATTCAAAATTTCATTCATATAATATATATATATTAGTAATTTAATCAATAAAATTTATTTAATTTAAAAAATAAACTTAAATACACTTTAATACTTTAGATATTTATATTTATTTTCATTAAAAATCAAACATCTAAATCCTTATATCCATTTTATGTTACCATAGTCTTCTTTGTTGGCACACCTATAATTAATTAACATCTTATATTCATCTTTTTAATGCATGCAAGCAATAATTAGATGATGTATTTTTACAAATATGGATATTAATGTGTTCATAAAAAACTAATCACAATAGAAAGAAAGCATATACAATACAAGCAATAGCGGAACCAAGTGGGGTCGTGTGGGGTCTCATGACCTCCCTAGCTGGCCAGTCGAAAGCACATATGAGGGGGAGTTTCTTTGGCCGTCAGTTGTACAGCCGCCGCAGGCCCCCTTAGGTGGATATTAATGTGTTCATAAAAAACTAATCACAATAGAAAGAAAGCATATACAATACAAGCAGTAGCGGAACCAGATATGATCGTGTAAAGTCTCATGACCTCTCTGGCTGGCCAGTCGAAAGCACATATGAAGGTAGGGCTGTAATCGAGCCGAGCCGAGCTTTGTAAAGCTCAAGCTCGGCTTATTATAAAATAATCAAGTTCAAACTCGAACTCGAATCGAGCTCGAGCCGAGCCCGAACTTGTATCGAGCCAGCTCATATATCATGTATCTCGAGCTTGAATTCGAGCTTGATTTAAATAAGTTTAATGAGCTCAATAAACTTATTTTAATTTTTATTTTTCATTCACTTTTTCTAAATTTTTATAAAAAAAATACTAAAATTTATGTTTGTATGAAAGATGAATAATATAATTGTATATTAATAAAAATAAAATATTATATTACTATAATTTTATATTTTACTATAAATTACTAAGCTATTTTATATCGTATATTATTTAATTTATTTATCACATATACCATATATTGATAAATTATATAAATTAAGTTAGTCAAAAATTAATATATTCACATATATAGTTTAATATATATATATATATATATATTAAATTATATATATTTTTAATCCAATACACTAAACGAGCTAGCTCCCGAGCTTAACTCGCGAGCTTTTTAAATGAGCTAGCTCGCGAGCTAACGAGCCGAGTATTTTATAGCTTGAGCTTGGCTCATTTAACAAATGAGCAGTTTGAGCTCGAGCCTGAACAAGCTTTTACCGAGCCGAGGTCAAAGCCGAGCTCAAGTAGCTTGGCTCATTTACAGCCCTGTATGAGGTGGAGTTTCTTTGGCTGTCAGTTGTACAGCCGCAGGCCCCTCCCCCCCAAGACAAGGTTTTGCAGATAAAAGGGGCTGAGCTGCGTGTGGTGTTTTGCAAATAAGATTTTGGACAGCCTCATCAACTCTGTCTCCAACAACCGATCGGCCAGCAATTTCGATAATGACAGTGAAAATTTTACCCCCTGGTAAGTAGCTAGTTCCGCCACTGAATACAAGATATTATTGTGCTAAAAAACAATTTTGAAAATTAAAGAAAAAAATTTCATGATTTGAGTTTAACTTAATATATATAAATGTCAAGTTTTGTCTCAAGAATGGACATAGAAAAATGCTATGTTCAAAAACTGAAAAATGGACAAAGGAGACCTAAAAATAAATATACTTGATTTTGCATTACAATTTTCCGTCATTTAGACCTAAAAATTATTCCACAACTTGCGTTATCTGATGAATTAATCCATATTATTAAATTGGAAAGGAATGAACTTGTATCATGTCCTGGCAAATCAACTTGAAAATTATATACATGTATATAAATACATACATACATACATACATACATATAGAATCATCAACTCTAGTTAAAATAATTTATTACAAATTATATTTTTTAAATAAAAAATTAATTTATTATTATTATTAAATGGGAAAAAACATATTTGTGGTATAGAACTACCCAAACAAATGATCCCAAAAAGAAAAATACTCAACCTATAACAATTCCACAAAATATGTGAAAAAATCTCCAAAATCTCAAAGTACAAAATTAAAATAACCAATGCCCAAGAAACAAGGCAAAACCTTGTGATGTAAATAAGAACAACAATTAATAGACTTTGGCAAATATATGTAAGCCTACACAACAATGACACGGACATATAATCATGGACACTGATGTTGCACTGGGTTATCATCAAACTAGGACGACAATCCAAGACGAGTATAAACTTCCATCCATCATTCCATGAAGATCCATTAAAGGTAGAACTAGTGGAATATTCCCCTGCACTACAGATTATAGTTGCAAGTGGGAAACCACCGTTAAAGTTAAAGGAGGACAGACACGAGCTTCTTTATAAATGGGAGGTGTAAGATAGAATGACAATATAGAAGAAAAATATCAACAAGATAGCCTATGAGAGGATGAAAAAACAGAACATTAACAAGAATTTTACAGGATATTGTTTAAAAATAAAAATAAAATTGAATGATAAGTTACTTCAAACATACAATTAGGCAGTCAACTTGCAAACTAGTCAATTAATTGATACAAAATAACAAATTGAGACAACTAGCTTTTTTTTTTTGTTTTTTTTTTTTGGGAAAGTGATTATAAATAGGCAAGATGATAACCTGATTTATAATTATCACAGGAAGTATGATAAATATTTAATTACCATTTAGAAATGTACAACATTTTCTTATGGCTTGATTGTAAATCATTCAAAGTTCAGCAAGCATCTACAACTTAAAACTTGGCGCCCTGCCAGAGCAATGAATCATAAAAGAATGCCTCCTTCCTTGTTAGTAAGGAGCAAGAGTATCATCAAAAGAGAGAAATAAATGCCAACAGAACAAGTTCAATACAGTTTTTAATTCTGAAAGCAGAATGCAAATGCAATGCAATTGAAAACTAGACATCGTGCTGATTATAACAGGACAAGTATTTATTTCAATCTTATTTCCTTATTTCAGAAATCTGAACCAGACATTATTTGAAAATCTCTCATTATGCTTGCAGTAATTCGCCATAATTTCCATCCATTTATATCAGATTCACAAGGTGAAAGCTCTGCTCCATGTTCTTGGTCATGACCAATACAGGTCCAGTAAGAGAAATGGTCTTTTTTATGAATAAAGTGTAACAGATCAGGTGAATTGGCATGTTAATAATAACTGCATAGCTTCAATCAATTGAGATTGATCCAAGCAAACAAAATTAGAAATATTGCACAGCTTATTGGGATCTAATAGGGGATTGAGCAGCATATATTCCCCTAGTCCTAAATCTTTGTTTTCAAAACATAAGTTATGCTGATTCTTAAACAGATGTAGAAATAACAGGTTATTGTTGGAAGAGAGGATTTTGTGAAGGTGGGTAGAAATGAAATTTGGATTTTTGATGATTTGCGGACGCTCATGCATTGTAACAAGGTCTTGAGAGGCAACCTGTACAAAATCTCCTGTAATCACTTCGTCTGGCAAAGTATCCATTATCATCATCATTTTTGCTTAAGTTCGTTTTTTCATTATCATTTTTGCTTATAAATGTGTGCTATGGAGTGTGGAGTAGTCGAGCAGAGCCCTCAAATGTGAAACTTCATGGGGTTTTTACAAAAATTACAAACAGATTTTTCAAAATATATTTAAATTTATAAGAGTTTATAATTAATTTATGAATTGACCAGATTTATGTAGTTTATTATGAGTTTATTATATATATGATAAATTTTTATAAGTTTATTATGGATTTATTTTAAGTTTATTATATATTTTTATAAAATAACTAAAATACTTTTAGTAAAACATGAAAAATTTTATAAAAAAAAAAGATAGAAAGTGTATTTTTCCAAAACTTCATGCCATTCTGGATTTATCAACAGCTCAACAACACTAATATATATTTGTCTGGATTGGAGTTGTATTAACCTATTTTCTGCCTTTAAAAAAAGCAAAAAAATAAAAAAAATAAAAATAAAAATTATTTATAACAACAATTAGAATATCTTCAATAACACAATAATTATTTATAAAAACAATTAGAACTCAATTAATAAAAATTATTTTTGATATTTGTTTTCTAATATCAAAAATTAGTATATAGTATGTTTAGTTTTTCATTTATTAATAAATAACACAATAATCTTTGTATACAAAATAAAAAAAATTTTAATTAAAATTTCATCCTTAATATTTTAGTTTATATAGAAATTTTATTCTTAAAACTTCAAAATATAATGATAATACTTTAAAAAAATTAATGTTAAAATATTTTATTATATACTTTAATTTCTTAAAATATATATTAATTTTTTAACTAGTGTGGAGAAAAACGGTCAAAATAAATTTATGACCCTACATAATCACTTGTAATGGTTTAAATTTAAAAATTATTTGAGTTCAATATACTTTAATTTCTTAAGTCTTACATTTTTTATTTAAGTTAAATAAATTACTATATGATAGAATAATTCTGTCTCTCAAAATTTTATGTTTTGCACCACCATGCCAACTACTTTGCACAGCCATGTGTATTATTTTCTTCTGTTCTAAATCATTTCTAGTCTCCTTTCTTCTTTAAGTCAAAATCTGATGGATTTCAGAAGTCAAAATCTGATATATTTTCATTACATTCTTATACAAAAATGGAATGCTGAAGTGTAGGGAGCTAATCTATCTGCCAGCAATGCAAATCTCTAATCTATGAAATATATATACAATCAATCTATATATGAAAAAATACCAACTTGGAAATATTGCTAACATCTTTAACACTTCCCCCAAAGTTGGTGTGTAAATGCCGTTCATTCCCAATTTGTTAAGAACATCATGAATTGCCCGACTAGACACGTCCTTAGTAAAAAGATCAGCAAGTTGTTCTTAGGATAAGACATGAGGTGTTTGTGTAACACCCCTTCCCGACCTACATGTGTAAGCTGAGTAGAGGCGCCACACTAACCTAATGTTGCTACCAATTTTACTTAGTCAAATTTTAGTTCCGATTTTTTTTTTCAAAAATTTTGCCATAGTTTCGCCTAAAAATTGAGTCCCAAGTGTCGACAAAACCGGTTTTTTTCTTATTTTTAAAAATATTTTACACAAACCAATGCAAACAAAATCATTCTCAGTACACTCCCAATAAATCCCCCTTGTAACCTCAACTACAACCTGCAAAAAGAATTTACACTTCTAGTGCAACATAAAATAAAGGTTTTGTGACAACCCCTATATTTAAATATTACACAGCGGAAGTTATAAAATATTTACATATTTACATACTAAACATTTCTTTACAAAATATAAAGAAATATACATGATTGGCAAGTCTGCTCTGATCTTTAAGCTCCAAAAATGGATTCAACAAGGTCTACTCTCACTTGGTCTTGATGAACTCTCGGGTTCAACTCTATCCACTCTATTACCTGCGTGATTAAACACTATCGCGCTAAGCCAACGACTTAGTAAGATAAAACATGTTAATGGTATGCTTAAATGTAATGCAATGCCACATATGTTATTGATAAGATCAACATCATAAATATAAAGTTAACACATAATTATGCATTTCACAAATCATAGTCATATGAGTATACCACATTTCAACATCTTTCCACATTCAACATTACTCAATCATACTCAATAACCAACATCTCATTTCATTAACTCATAACATTATTTAGGACATTCATATAACCTTGACACCTATGGGCCCAACAAGTATTTAATATGATATTCAGAGTTCAGAGTTACTGATTTGGTTCATAGTCACAATAATCACGCCCGTAGGCAATGTATATACATGTATCTCTATCCATGGATAGTGTAACAGACCCAGTCTCTTGGACCATCACTCAACACATATGAGGAGATCCTCAACCCGACAAGACTGTTATAAATCATATATCTTATATTCACAATTCTCATAGTGTAACAGACCCAGTCTCTTGGACCATCAACTCAACACATATGAGGAGATCCTCAACCCGGCAAGACTGTTACCTTTCATCATTTCTTAGGCATGCCACCCAAATCCAGAACTCTGAAACTGAATAACATATTAAACAAACAATTCATTTATTATATAGTTACCATTTCCATTCTCAAATTCTCATCACATTTAGGCAAACATGCCTTCTTTCTTTCAATATCATCATCATAGCCAATCACAATGGCATTGTCTCATATCATGTCTTATTTGAATTATCATTTCAATTTCAATGTATATTATTCATGAAACACATAACCATTCACAATGCATAACATAACATTGTTCAATCTCAACAATGCAATTAGGGCAAAGAACAATTGATATGATTCATATGAATAATACATTCTGGTTTTAGACTCCATTTTATCCTTATTTTGAAAAATTGTATAAAATAATCTACTTGATTAAAAATTCTAAAATTTTTACAGAATTTAGTTTTGTATCTTAAAATCATTCCTTTAAAATTTCAGATCAAACTGAACACAAAATCTTGGTCAAATAGTTCACCTAACCAGACTGCCCCAATTGCCCTGCATCCTGGCAGCAGTTCTGAACTTTGTGAATTCCATAAATCAAATTCAATCAACGTGGTTCCAAATTATTTTTCTCAAATACTAGACTCACTAAGAAACAACATATCCAAAATTCAATTGGATATGATTTTTCTACATTTTATTAAAAATCCCGAAATATAGCTGTCTCAGTTAAGGTACCTGCTGGAACAGTTCTACTAAAAATAATCTTTCTAAACTCATAACCATTCCAAAATCGAATCAACATATTTTTCAGTCATTCTAGACTCATAGAGGCACAACATATCAAAAATTCACTTCAAGAACATTTTTCTATAATTAATTAAAAATCATACAAGTCACAGCCTTTACTAATTGTAAAACAGAAAAAGAATTTCACTAAACACAACTCATCTCATCATCAAACCAACAAACCCTAATTCCTTTCTCACACCACTTCAAAAGAATTGAAGAATTTAAAGAAAAGATCTTACCTTAGATGAAGAAATCCACAAATCTTTAACCAAAACCCTTGCTTCCTTCTTCAAATTGCTTCAAACCTCAAGATCACCTCTCTTTCTCTCTTGGTTTTTGGAGAGCCGGCACCTCTTGAAAGAAAGAAGGAAAATGATGAAGACACAAAGTCAAATTTGCTTTTAATCTCCACCAAGTGATCTTATCCAAGCAATTACCAAAATGCCCTCAATCATATAACTAACTTTTTGTCTCATATAAGCCCTTATATGTAATTGCACATTCCACAAAAATATCTTCTTGCATTGACTCTTCCTTTGACCCATTTATATGTTATATATATCATCATATATACAACATTTACATTTGTCTCTAAACCCTAAATTTCTTCTCCAAAACACATACAAAAACATTCTCTTCCAATTTCTTATCAACTTATCATATATACATAATTCAAGTGCAACAACACTAACACCAAGACTACTAGAGCATAATTAGGGATATTACAATTCTCCCCCTCTAGAAAGAAATTTCGTCCTCGAAATTACCTGAAATTAACTCTGAAATAACTGAGGATACTGGTCTCGCATGGTATGCTCACTTTCCCAAGTTGCTTCCTCTCTTGCATGATTCTTCCACAGAACTTTTACCAAAGGCACATTCTTATTTCTTAACTCTTTTACATCACGTGCCAAGATAGCAACTGGTTCCTCTTCAAATGTCAAGTCTGGGCTCACTTCAATAGATTCAAATGGCAACACATGAGATGGATCCAACCTATATCTCCTCAACATAGAAACATGGAATACATTATGAATACGATCCAACTCAGGTGGCAAAGCAAGTCGATACGCCACTGGCCCAACTCTTTCTAACACTTCATACGGCCCAATGAAACGAGGACTCAATTTTTCTTTCCGACCGAACCTCAAAATCTTCTTCCAAGGAGACACTTTCAGAAATACCTTATCTCCAACATCAAACTCTATATCTCTCCTTTTCAGATCTGCATAAGACTTCTGTCGGTCTGAAGCTGCTTTTAACCTGCCTCGAATCAACTTTACTTTTTCTTCAGTTTCTTGAATCAAATCAGGACCAACCAACTTATTATCTCCAAGCTCATTCCAACAAAGAGGTGTCCTACACCGTCTGCCATACAATGCTTCAAACGGTGCCATACCAATGCTGGATTGGTGACTGTTGTTGTAAGCAAACTCCACAAGAGGTAAAAACCTATCCCAACTTCCAGAGAAATCGATGACACAGCTTCTCAACATGTCCTCAATAATCTGTATCACCCTCTCTGACTGTCCATCCGTCTGTGGATGAAAAGCAGTGCTGAAATGCAGTCGAGAACCTAAAGCACTATGCAAACTCTTCCAAAATCTGGAAGTAAACCTGGGATCTCGATCAGACACTAAAGAAGTTGGAACACCATGCAGTTTCACAATCTCATGGATATACAGCTCAGCCAATCTCTCCAAAGAGTAATCCATTCGAACCGGAAGAAAATGAGCTGTCTTAGTCAATCTATCCACAATCACCCATATGGCATCATGCTTCTTTTGTGTCAATGGCAAACCAGACACAAAATCCATTGTTACTCTTTCCCACTTCCATTCTGGCACTGACAATGGTTGAAGCAACCCGGTTGGAACTTGATGCTCTGCTTTAACCTTCTGACAGGTGAGACATTTCGATACAAACTCAGCAATGTCTCTCTTCAACCCCATCCACCAATAATGCTGTCTCAAATCATGATACATCTTCGTATTACCCGGATGCATAGCAAACATTGACTGATGAGCTTCTTCCAAAATGACCCTTTTCAAATCAGCATCATCGGGTACACACAATCGGTTTTTAAACCATAGGCTCCCATCACTTTTCACAACAAAATCTCTAGTCTTCCCATTCTTGCAATCTGAAATAATCTTCTGAATCTTCATATCAATCAACTGAGCCTCTTTGATCTGATCTAACAAAACTGGTTTCAAAAGCAACTGTGCCAACAATGCACCATCATCACAAGGTACAAAACTGGCATGCAATGCTCTCAACTCAACAAGCAACGAGAGCGAGTAAACTGTTAAACCAGCTAAAAACTTCCGACTCAAAGCATCAGCAACAACATTTGCTTTACCTGGATGATAGTCAATCAAGCAGTCGTAGTCTTTAATCAATTCTAACCATCTCCTCTGACGAAGATTGAGTTCTTTCTGGACACCCAAATACTTCAAACTCTTGTGATCAGTGTAGATGAAACATTTCTCCCCAAACAGATAGTGGCGCCAAATTTTCAATGCAAACACAATGGCAGCCAATTCCAAATCATGGGTCGGATAGTTAAGCTCATGCGGTTTCAACTGTCGAGATGCATAAGCTATAACTTTACCTTCCTGCATCAACACACATCCCAAACCACTATGTGAAGCATCACTGTAAATCACATATGGTTTGCCTTCTACAGGTAAAGTAAGAACAGGCGCTTGAGTCAACATATCTCTCAACTGCTCAAAGCTCGCCTGACATTGATCTGTCCACAAAAACCTCACTCCCTTATGAAGCAATCTGGTGAGTGGAGTAGCTATCAAAGAAAATCCTTTCACAAACCGCCGGTAATAGCCTGCCAAACCTAGAAAACTTCTAATCTCTGTCACAGACTTAGGTGGACTCCAATTCAGAATAGCTTCAACTTTACTTGGATCAACTCTAATGCCTTCTGCTGAAACAATATGTCCGAGAAAAGCTACTTGATCCAACCAGAACTCACACTTCGACAATTTAGCAAACAACTGCTTCTCTCTCAAAATCTGCAACACAATCCGCACATGCATATCATGTTCCTCCTCATTCCGCGAATACACCAGAATGTCATCGATGAAGACCACTACAAACTGATCCAGATAGGGCCTAAATACCCTATTCATCAAATCCATAAAAGCTGCAGGTGCATTTGTCAGACCAAAAGGCATAACTAAAAATTCATAATGCCCATATCTGGTCCGGAAAGCTGTCTTCGGAACATCTTCAGCTCTGACTCTCAGCTGATGGTACCCTGATCTCAGATCAATTTTGGAAAACACAGCTGCACCCTTCAACTGATCAAATAGATCATCGATTCTAGGCAAAGGATATTTATTCTTAATGGTCACTTTGTTCAATTGCCTATAATCGATACATAATCTCATAGTACCATCTTTCTTCTTCACAAATAGCACAGGAGCTCCCCAAGGAGAAACACTGGGGCGAATGAATCCTTTGTCCAACAACTCCTGTAATTGCACTTTTAACTCCCTCAATTCTGCTGGTGCCATTCTGTAAGGAGTAATCGAAATAGGAGTGGTACCGGGCAACAATTCGATACCAAACTCCACTTCTCTCTCAGGAGGCAATCCTGGCAACTCCTCGGGAAAAACATCTGGGAACTCAGCAACTGTGGCAATGCTATCAATGGGAGAACCCTTTACTCTAGTATCTACCACATGAGCAAGATAGGCTTCACATCCCTTTCTAATCAACCTCCTAGCTGCAACAGCTGAAACAAATAAGGAGGCTAGCTGTTCCTGCTTATTAGATACTATCACCTCTCTACCATCACCAGTTCTCAAAGAAACAATCTTCTTCTTACAATCTACCACAGCTCCATGTCGAGATAGCCAGTCCATGCCTAGAATCACATCATATTCCTTAAATGGCATCTCAATCAAATCTCCAAGGAACTCCTCACCTTGCACCCTCACTGCACTATCTTTATGCACTTTACTAACTATCACACTATGCCCTAGAGGATTTGTCACCAAAACATCAAATCCTAGGGACTCAGCATGCATATCAAACACAGGCAAAACAGATGCACTAATATACGAATGGGTGGATCCGGGATCAATCAAAGCAAGTACTGCAATATCAAATAAAGAAAAAGTACCAGCTATAACTGCCGATGCATCCGGCTGCCTTTGCATAACATACATCCTCTGGGAAGATCCAACCTCCTCTGGTCTACTCTCCCTGGATGTAGCACCTCCTCTAAAACTGAACCCTGGTCTACCTCCTCGGCTGGCACCTCTGCCTCCTCTGCCTCCCCTCACACTAGCTCGAGAAGCAGCAGAATCAACTGGCATCTGCTCCTGCCTCTCAGGACAGTCTCTCACAAAGTGGTCAGGTGATCCACACCTGAAGCATACCCCTGATCTACTATGCCTCCAACAAACGCCCCCATGTCTTCCACCACACTGGTTACACACAGGTAAGGTGGATCTCTGAACTCCAGGAGTAGGAGCACTCGCTACTGAAGCTGCAGGTCTAAATCTCTGCCTCTGAAACTGCACTGACCTACCAGCTGATCTTTGATTTCTACTGACCCGAGGAGCAAAGCTTCCCTTACCTCTTTTAGCAGAAGAAGACTCTGCTTCAAATTGGGGCCTTCTAATCCTAACCTCTTCCTCAGAAGCAGCTGCAATATTCTGAGCTTTCTCCACACTCCGAGCTGCTGCCACAAGCTGAGAAAAATCATGATACCGAGAACTAGCCACATGGCACATAAGAGAGGGCCTCAACCCCTCCTCAAATCTCCGGCATCGATCTATCTCATCCGATATAATGCCCCCGGCATACTCACTCAACCGGATAAATTCAACCTCATACTCCGTCACGGTCCGGTTGTTTTGCTTCAAATCTAAAAACTCTCTCTTCTTCCCATCTTTATACTCCCTCGGAGTATACTTCAATTCGAACTCCCTCAGAAAATCTGCATAGGACAATGTTGGGGGATCTTCCATAGAATGGGGCACTGTCTTCCACCAACTATAAGCATCCTTCTGCAACAATGATCTTGCATAATCAAACTTTTCCTCTGGAGTGGCTTGCAACTGCACAAATATTCTCTGAACTTTGTCTAACCATTGCTCAGCCACAACTGGATCAGTAGTACCTATAAAATCCTCTGCTCCAAACTTCCTTAGTTTATCATATTGCCTCACTGCTACCAAAGGCTGTGGGGGTGGTGGTGGTGGCTGTGGTTGCACTGGTGCTGGCCTCAAAGCCTCTATCACATGCCTAACCCAAGCTGGCGGAACCTCCTCCCCAGCTGATCTCCCTGACACCGAAGCAGGTGCCTCCTCAACACTAACAACCCTAGCTCCATCATCAGGGGCAATACTCTCGGCACTACCCTCAACCGACTGTCGTGAGTGAGAATCCATCACAACCTAACACTGCAAACACAGCAGATTATATCTTATTAAAGATCAGAGACTGCCAATCTCAAACGTATATGTTATTCAAAACCACTTTTTAAGTAAAAATAGTCTTTTTATTACATTTTACCTAGGTTGAGAATCTCAAACCTAGGCTCTGATACCAAAACAATTGTAACACCCCTTCCCGACCTACATGTGTAAGCTGAGTAGAGGCGCCACACTAACCTAATATTGCTACCAATTTTACTTAGTCAAATTTTAGTTCCGATTTTTTTTTCAAAAATTTTGCCATAGTTTCGCCTAAAAATTGAGTCCCAAGTGTCGACAAAACCGGTTTTTTTCTTATTTTTAAAAACATTTTACACAAACCAATGCAAACAAAATAATTCTCAGTACACTCCCAATAAATCCCCCTTGTAACCTCAACTACAACCTGCAAAAAGAATTTACACTTCTAGTGCAACATAAAATAAAGGTTTTGTGACAACCCCTAAAATATCACACAGCGGAAGTTATAAAATATTTACATATTTACATACTAAACATTTCTTTACAAAATATAAAGAAATATACATGATTGGCAAGTCTGCTCTGATCTTTAAGCTCCAAAAATGGATTCAACAAGGTCTACTCTCACTTGGTCTTGATGAACTCTCGGGTTCAACTTTATCCACTCTATTACCTGCGCGATTAAACACTATCGCGCTAAGCCAACGACTTAGTAAGATAAAACATGTTAATGGTATGCTTAAATGTAATGCAATGCCACATATGTTATTGATAAGATCAACATCATAAATATAAAGTTAACACATAATTATGCATTTCACAAATCATAGTCATATGAGTATACCACATTTCAACATCTTTCCACATTCAACATTACTCAATCATACTCAATAACCAACATCTCATTTCATTAACTCATAACATTATTTAGGACATTCATATAACCTTGACACCTATGGGCCCAACAAGTATTTAATATGATATTCAGAGTTCAGAGTTACTGATTTGGTTCATAGTCACAATAATCACGCCCGTAGGCAATGTATATACATGTATCTCTATCCATGGATAGTGTAACAGACCCAGTCTCTTGGACCATCACTCAACACATATGAGGAGATCCTCAACCCGGCAAGACTGTTATAAATCATATATCTTATATTCACAATTCTCATAGTGTAACAGACCCAGTCTCTTGGACCATCAACTCAACACATATGAGGAGATCCTCAACCCGGCAAGACTGTTACATTTCATCATTTCTTAGGCATGCCACCCAAATCCAGAACTCTGAAACTGAATAACATATTAAACAAACAATTCATTTATTATATAGTTACCATTTCCATTCTCAAATTCTCATCACATTTAGGCAAATATGCCTTCTTTCTTTCAATATCATCATCATAGCCAATCACAATGGCATTGTCTCATATCATGTCTTATTTGAATTATCATTTCAATTTCAATGTATATTATTCATGAAACACATAACCATTCACAATGCATAACATAACATTGTTCAATCTCAACAATGCAATTAGGGCAAAGAACAATTGATATGATTCATATGAATAATACATTCTGGTTTTAGACTCCATTTTATCCTTATTTTGAAAAATTGTATAAAATAATCTACTTGATTAAAAATTCTAAAATTTTTACAAAATTTAGTTTTGTATCTTAAAATCATTTCTTTAAAATTTCAGATCAAACTGAACACAAAATCTTGGTCAAATAGTTCACCTAACCAGACTGCCCCAATTGCCCTGCATCCTGGCAGCAGTTCTGAACTTTGTGAATTCCATAAATCAAATTCAATCAACGGGGTTCCAAATTATTTTTCTCAAATACTAGACTCACTAAGAAACAACATATCCAAAATTCAATTGGATATGATTTTTCTACATTTTATTAAAAATCCCGAAATATAGCTGTCTCAGTTAAGGTACCTGCTGGAACAGTTCTACTAAAAATAATCTTTCTAAACTCATAACCATTCCAAAATCGAATCAACATATTTTTCAGTCATTCTAGACTCATATAGGCACAACATATCAAAAATTCACTTCAAGAACATTTTTCTATAATTAGTTAAAAATCATACAAGTCACAGCCTTTACTAATTGTAAAACAGAAAAAGAATTTCACTAAACACAACTCATCTCATCATCAAACCAACAAACCCTAATTCCTTTCTCACACCACTTCAAAAGAATTGAAGAATTTAAAGAAAAGATCTTACCTTAGATGAAGAAATCCACAAATCTTTAACCAAAACCCTTGCTTCCTTCTTCAAATTGCTTCAAACCTCAAGATCACCTCTCTTTCTCTCTTGGTTTTTGGAGAGCCGGCACCTCTTGAAAGAAAGAAGGAAAATGATGAAGACACAAAGTCAAATTTGCTTTTAATCTCCACCAAGTGATCTTATCCAAGCAATTACCAAAATGCCCTCAATCATATAACTAACTTTTTGTCTCATATAAGCCCTTATATGTAATTGCACATTCCACAAAAATATCTTCTTGCATTGACTCTTCCTTTGACCCATTTATATGTTATATATATCATCATATACACAACATTTACATTTGTCTCTAAACCCTAAATTTCTTCTCCAAAACACATACAAAAACATTCTCTTCCAATTTCTTATCAACTTATCATATATACATAATTCAAGTGCAACAACACTAACACCAAGACTACTAGAGCATAATTAGGGATATTACAGTTTGAATGATCTTTGCTTCTAGTTTCTCTTTGATTAAATGCCTATCAATTTCCACATGCTTGGTTTGATAATGCTAAATTGGGTTGCGAGCAATATCACATGCTACCTTGTTTTCACAATATAATTCCATTAGGCTATCATGCTTAATTTAGTCTTCTAATACCTTTTGAATCTATAATAATTCACATATTGCTTTTGCCATTCCTCTGAATTCATATTCAACACTGGATAAAGCAACCATAGCTTGTTTATTACTTCGCCAATTGACTAGATTCCCTATTATAAAAGTGAAATATCCTGCTGTAAATTGCCTATGTACCATTGATCCAACCCAATCTGTGTGAGTGTATCCTTTAATATCCAGTTTATTACCCCTTTTAAACATAATACCTCTTCTTGGAGATGACTTGAAGTAACGTAAAAACCTGAATAATTGCATTCACGTGTTAACTTTAAATTTTCTTCCATGGGGTGCTAACTGAACTATATGTTGTTGTGCCAATCTCACCTAGTAAATCAAGGCATATTTTCGTTGAGAAAGAAAAATATCTTCCTTTGATCTTGATATTTCAATATCGAGAAAGTATTTTAAAGGACTAAGATCCTTCATTTCAAATTCTCGGGCTAAGTGGTTCTGCAGTACACTCCTTTCTTCTTAGTCATTTCCTGTTACTATTATCCTTTTACAAACTATGCTCTTGGAGATTACTTTAGACCATATAGGGCATTTTTCAGTCTGCAGACATGTTTTCCACCTTTTGATTGCATATTACATTCGGATGGCAACTCCAAGTATACTTCTTCTTAAAAGTCTCTATGCAAAAAGGCATTTTTCACATCAAACTGGTGCAATGGCTAATCAAGATTTACTGCGAAGGATATAAGAATATGGGCTGTATTTATTTTTTGCTACTAGTACAAATGTCTCTTTATAGTCAATCTCATAGGTTTGAGCGTACCCCTTGGCGACTAGTCTAGCTTTAAATCGTTCAATGGTTCCATCTGCCTTGTATTTGACTATGAAAACCTATCTACACCCAACAAGTTTCTTTCCTTTAGGCAACTCAACAACTTCCCAAGTTAAGTTCTTTTAGAGTGACTACATTTCCTGAATTATGGCTTCCATTCATCTAAGATCTCTTAGAGCTTCCCACATGTTAGTAGGAATAGATACAATAGATAATTGATACATAAATGATTTATTTTCTTTTGATAGTCTATAGTAGGATATAGAGTTGCTTATGGATACTTAGGATTAGATCTCAGAACATGTTCATAGTTTACTCTTGGGATACCTCTAGTAGTTTGAGTAAGAAGAATTTTTTTAGGAATTCGAGATTCATAATGTATCTGGGGTTCGGGAAAGGAGTTGTCCTTAGAAAATGATTGGTTATGTGATGGTACTTAAGGTAGAGTGGCTTCCATCAGATTCTCCACTTGATTATAATTATTTTCTTCATTCGAACTAGTTTCTAGATGATCAAGAAAAGATAGTTCACATAGCTTTTTTCCTCTTCTAGATACTCACCACTTTTATAAAAAAAAAATCACCACTTAGATCTGAATGATATAAAGAAGGATTTAAGTTTAGGGTCTACAATTCATTTCATCTCTTCCCCTGAATTGAAGACTCGGAGCTGTGTAGTACATGTCTTCTTCATGAAAGGTAACATCAAGGGTGACATCCATTGTTCGTAATGGAGGATAATAGTAGCAATAGCCTTTTTGAAGTGATGCATGCCTAATAAAAATATATCATAATGCTTATGGTTCCAGCTTATCATGTAATGGCTTATAAAGATGCATAAATGATGCACACCTAAATATTTTAGGTGATAAATTCAGTGTAGTAGGGGATACTTATAGTCAAATGAAGCACTACAAGGGATGTCTGAAAATCTAGAGAGCTGGAGGGTATATGATTAATCAGGTAAGCCGCACTTCACCCCAGTGGCTGGTGGGCATGTAAGCTCCAAACAAATAGGATTGAAAAACTTGAAGTAGATGACGATTCTTGTGTTCCGCAACCCCGTTTTGCTGAAGGGAATAAGGGCAAGTTGTTTAGTGTGATATGTCATGTTCTTGTAAGTAATTCTTCAATTCCTAATTAAGAAATTCTCCACCATTATCAGTGCAAAGAACTTATATATGGGATTGGTATTGAGTGACAATCATTTTATGAAATTTCTAAAACAAATAGCTAACTTCATTCTTTGATTTCATTAAATAAACCCAGGTCATATGAGTATGATCATCAATAAATGAGATAAAACAACAAAAACCATTCAAGGAAGAGTTTTTGTCCAGTCCCCATATATCATAGTGAATCAACATAAAAGGCATTGGACTTTTATTCATGCTTAATGGAAATGAAACATGATGGCTTTTTATAAATTCACAAATATCACACTTGAAATCTGCAGTATCTAATTGAGAAAATAACTTCGAGAATAATTTTTTTTAAATATCCCAAAGATGCATGACCCAAGCGCCTATGCCATAACTTGATTTTGGAGGATTTGTTGTTCTATTTGTTGAGAAAGCTTGAGCCAACTAATGTGAGATAGTAGGTTTCAAATCCAAAAAATACAATTTTCCTCTTCTGGCACCATAATTAATCGTCTTCTGATTTCGAAAGTCCTTAAAAACACAATGGTCAGGACAAAAAATCGTAACACAAGATAATGCACATGTTATTTGGGCAACAAACAATAGATCATGATTAAGAGAAGGTACCCCTAAAACAGATTCAAGATTTAAATTGTGAAAGAGAGGAATTGAACATTCTTCAATTACAAGTGAAAGGTTGCCATTAGCAATACAGATTATATGTGTGTTGGATTATTTCATAGACTTAACATGCTGACTATCAAATGTCATGTGATCCGTTGCGCCTGAATCAATTATCCATGTACTACTACTATTATGTGATGCAGATGTATGTAAAGCCATATCAATGTTACATGAAATAGCAATCAAAGAGGAAGCTTCTCCAAAAATTGTGGGAAGGTTTTGTTATAGCAATAGAGGCTTGGTGATTTAGCTTTAAATTATGTTTACGTGGTGCCTTTGCTAGATCCCACCAATCTGGATAGCCAATTAGTTCATAACAGTATTCCTTTGTATGGCCTTTCTCAACATAATGATTGCACAAACGTTTAGGTTTGGTATCACCTATCTCATAATTACTCTTATATAAGATCATTTTTTTATATGAATTAACCTTTTAAGCGAATTGTTAAAACTGAACTTTGGCACGTCGAGCCATTGGAGCTTAAGATTCAGAATTATTAGATTCATTATTCAAGATAACTCGGTGTATAGCATCTCAACGGACATAGGCATAGGTGTCGTTGAGATCCATCAAGATATCCTTTCAAAGAATTTCTCTTTTGATATGTTCAAACTTAGCATCCAAGCCACTAAGAAAGATATGCACTCTTAATCGTGTAATAGATTTCTTATAGGTGCCAATAACATCAGGATCCTTCATGACAGTCTTATCACAATGATTTAGTTCTTGGAAGATCTTAACAAGTTCACCGTAATAAGTTGATAAAGGACCAGCTTGTTTGGTAGTGAAGGCACAATAATTTAGAGTAAAAATTTCTGTCCCATCGAATCCATAAAATTTCTGTCCCATCGAATCCATCATAGAATGCTTTGGCAAGAGCACTCCAGATTTCTCTTACAGTACATAATTGCAGAGACTGCTTCATTATTTCCGGCGATATGGAGGTCAGCAACCACCCTTTGACCTTTTAATTCTCTGCATACCACTTTGCATAGGTAACATCAGTTTCCTTTGGTGGTTCAATTTTTCCTATGATATACTCGAGTTTTTCACATCATGCAGTTTGCATCTCTAATATTTGGCACTATACATCATAGTTAACTTTGGTGAGGATAACTCTAGCATTAAAGCCAAAATTTTCAGATTGAATATGGATTATAGGAGTTGATGATTCAGGATTAGAGGATTCGGGAGCTATGGTTTTGATACCAAGTCAAAATCTGATATATTTCAGAAATCAAAATCTGGTATATTTTCATTGCATTTGTCATTACAACATTAACTTCGCCTGCGAGTATCGTAGCCGGTCCCAAGCCCGGATAAAGGAGAAGGGTTGCGGTAGGTTGGCGGCCAGTGTAAAAATTTTGCCAAACTTTTTATGGATCCTCAAAGCTATCATTATACCGTTGGGACGTGCTCACCTAGGCACGCGCTACATCGGCACCCGGGTGTAGTGTTAAATGAGCAAGGGGTTCCATCACATCGACGCCTGGGTGTGGTGGAGTATGAACAAAGGTTCCCATGCCATGGACGGGTATGGGTAAAGAAGTTAGTCCCGCCATATCAGCGCCCGGATGTGGTGTCAGACAGGAAAGGGCTACCGCATTATGGACGAATGCGGCTAAAGAAGCAAGTCCAAGGGAGCCGATTAAGATTAGGTAGTTGAAATATTGGCACTCTGACTGGGAAGTCTATAGAGCTTGTAGATACTTTGAAAAGAAGGAAGGTTAGTATTGCTTATTTGCAGGAAACCAGGTGGAAGGGAAATAAAGCAAAAGAGATTGGTAACTCAGGATATAAGCTGTGGTATTGTGGCTTAGATAACAATAGGAATGGTGTGGGCATTATTATTGAGCCTACGCTTAAAGACAAGGTGATGGAAGTGAAGAGAAAGGGAGACAGGATTATCTCTTTGAGGCTTATTTTGGGAGATGACACTATTAATGTTATTAGTGCTTATGCTCCCCAAGTAGGTTTGGACGGAGCATCCAAGGTTCAGTTCTGGGAAGATATGGATGAAATCATGCAAGGTATTCCGGATAATCAGCAAATTTTCATTGGTGGAGACCTTAACGGGCATGTTGGTAAGGACAGTAATGGTTATGACAGAGTCCATGGGGGTTATGGTTTTGGCAACAGGAATGAGGAGGGAAAGAGCATTTTGGATTTTGCGGTAGCTTATGATCTAGTACTGGCAAATACCTGCTTTGAAAAGAGGGGGTCACACTTGATTACCTTTAAGAGTGGACGAACCCAAAGTCAAATAGACTTCATACTTACTCGAAGACGGGACAAAAGTAAGTGTAAGGATTGCAAGGTCATTCCGGGTGAAGCATTGACGGCGCAACATCGTATTGTGGTTTTAGATGTTAAGAATAAAAGTAGCTGGAGGAATGATAAGAAAGTATTGGAACCAAGGATAAGATGGTGGAAATTAAAAGACCAAGCTCAAGGTACCTTTAAGGAGGAGTTACTAAAGGAAGACATTTGGAACCTTGAGGCTAGTGCAGAGGACTTGTGGACAAAAATGGAAGGTGGCATTAAGAAAGCAGGTAGTAAATTGCTTGGGATCTCTAAAGGGACAGGGCCTCGACCGCACGATGCATGGTGGTGGGATGAGAAGGTTCAAAAGGCTATTAAGGCTAAGAGGGAATGGTATAAAAAGCTACCGAATGCAGTTAATAGCGAGGCCTTTGAGGAATATAAGAGGGCTAAGAAAGAGGCTAAGAAGGCTGTTAGTGTAGCTCGTGGCAGAGCCTTAGAAGGGATTTATCAAAAGTTAGGTACTAAAGAGGGAGAAATAGGCATTTATAAGATTGCAAGGATGAGAGAAAGGAAAAGCAGAGATTTAAGCCAAGTCAAATGTATAAAAGACGAAGATCAACGGGTGTTGACAGGAGATGTTGAGATTAAGGAGAGGTGGAAGGCTTATTTTGAGCAGTTATTCAACCCTGAACATGAACAAGATTTTCAAGGCCTTCATGCAACAAATGGTTATATCAGCTGGTCTAGGAGGATCTTGCATAGTGAAGTAAGAGAAGACTTGAAGTATATGAAAGTTGGTAAATCTTGTGGCCCGGATAGTATTCCTATAGAGGTTTGGAAGAACCTTGGAGAGGTAGGAGTTGCCTGGTTAACTAAACTTTTTAATGCTATTGTGAAAGGACGTAAGATGCCGAATGCCTGGAGGAAGAGTATCCTGGTACCCATATATAAAAATAAGGGAGACATTCAATGCTGTACAAATTATCGGGGTATCAAACTTATGAGCCATACTATGAAATTATGGGAAAGGATTATTGAACACAGATTGAGGAAGCTTACAAGAGTTTCAGAGAATCAGTTTGGGTTTATGCCAGGGAGATCTACCATGGAGGCTATTTCTCTTCTAAGAAGACTAATGGAATTTTATCAAGAGAAGAAGAAAGATCTCCACATGGTATTTATTGACTTGGAGAAAGCCTATAATAGAGTACCAAGAGAAGTGTTATGGTGGATTTTGAAGAGGAAAGGAGTCAGCGGCAAATATATCAACATCATCAAGGACATGTATGAGAATGCATCCACTAGTGTGAAAACACCTGGTGGAGACACTGAGGCTTTCCCCATTACTACCGGATTGCATCAAGGTTCGGCCATGAGTCCATATTTATTTACCCTGGTTATGGAAGAGCTAACCAGAAGCATACAAGACGATGTTCCTTGGTGTATGTTGCTTGCTAATGACATTATTTTAATTGATGAGACTAGTGCTAGTGTAAACCGTAAGTTGGAAGTGTGGAGAAAAACCCTCGAGGACAAGGGTTTTAAGTTAAGTAGGAGTAAAACGGAATATATGCACTGTGAGTTTAGTCTAAGGAAGAAGCAGGAACATGAGGTTAAGTTGGATGGAGTTTTGTTTCCTAAAACCAAGCAGTTCAAATATATGGGTTCCAGAATGATGGCCGTATAGATGAAGATGTGGCTCACAGAATACAGGTAGGGTGGTTGAAGTGGAAGGGTGCGACTGGAGTTCTATGTGATAAGAAAATACCTCTGAAAGTGAAAGGTAAATTCTATAGGATGGTTGTTAGACCTGCGATGCTCTATGGTAGTGAGTGTTGGGCACCAACGGGACAACATTTGCATAAGATGAGTGTGGCAGAAATGAGAATGCTAAGATGGATGTGTGGACATACCAGACTGGACAAAATTAAGAATGTTCATATTCGACAAAAAGTCCAAGTAGCGGATGTCGGAGATAAGGTGAGGGAAGGAAGATTTAGATGGTATGGGCATGTTTTAAGAAGACCTCCTAATGCTGCGGTTCGTAAGTGTGAGAATTTGTTGATTGATGGGGCTAGAGGTCGTGGAAGACCTAGAACTGTGTGGAAGGAGGTGATAGCAAGAGACTTACGTGCCTTAGATCTTGATGCGGATTTGATTAATGACAGACTTGAATGGAGACGTAAAATTCGTGTCTTGGAAGGGTCTAAAGCTGGAGTATCTTTTTTGGTGTCTTTTGAGCTTATTTTGTTGAGGATCCATACAGCCGACCCCAACTTGTTTGGGACTAAGGCTTAGTTGTTGTTGTTGTTGTTGTCATTACAACATTATGGCTATAAATAACTTCTATACAGAAATGGAATGCTAAAGTTTAGGGAGCTAATCTCTCAACCAACAATGCAAATCTCTAATCTAGGAAATATATATACAATCAATCTATGTATAGAAGAATACCAACTTGGAAACATTGCTAAAATCTTTAACACTTTAAGATCTCCACCTTCTTATTTTTAGTAATTCTCGGCCAAAAATTGCTCCATTCTTTTAATTCTAGCCAAACTTCCTAACACAAGATATTTTTGCTTGAAACATACAAAATTATTAAATTCTTGTGATAAAAAACTAAATTCCAACCTCAAACAATCTTCAAAATATATATATATATATATATATATGATTTTATCAAGATGAAAGCTCACTCCATTATAGTTTGTGGATTTCAGGTGCCAAGAGTTAGAGGTTTAAGCTTCTAAATTTTTTTCTTCTTCATGAAGCTTGTATATGTATGATTGATGTGTCATTAAAGATGTAAGTTGCAATTTTTATTTCTTAGATGCTACATAAAAGTTGTTTATTTAGGTTGTAGAACTTGTATATATGGGATTATAAAAAAATGAATGGTGTAATAGTAAGTTGCTAAAGATGTTATATTATTATGTTTATGTACATAAATTATCATTGTTTTAACATGAAGATTCTCTATCATTTTTTAACCTGAAGATTTTTTAATTTCCTTATATACTATATATGTATAGTATATACATTCTATATATGTATAATATATATAAAATATAAGAGTGATACAGAAAATATCTATAATAATACTCCCATTCATTAATTTATAAAATACAAAATTTTAAATATGTACATTGCAATTGAATAAATATAGTTAAAATATAATTTGACTAATTTATAAAATAAAATTTCTAAAAAACTTTTGCCTGAGTTTTATCTATATTTTTTATAAATAAAAAATTAAATTTACACAACCTGCACCAGTGGCGGACCTAGGGGGTCGTGTGGGGGCTGATGAACCCACTCACCGATGCCATGATTTACTGATATAGGAGGAGCTGCGTTGCCGGCCGCCGGTGCGTGATGCAAAGAGAAGAGGGGGGCTAGCTGGGCTCCTGCGTCGCCGGTTGAAGGTAGACGCCTGTAATTATAATTTTATCTCTGGCTGAAACAGGATCGTTTCAGCCAGGGGCTTTATATATTTTTTTTATTTCATTAAGTGAAACGGCGTCATTTCACTTAATACCAATGAAAAAAAAAATTAAAAGGCAGCAGCGTTTCAAGTGAAAGAGATGCAGATAGGAGAGCACCGCACGTAGATCCACAGAGAGCAAGGGAGGAGGAGCGAGTGCCGATCAGTCACTGGCCAGACCACCGGCCGAATCCACCGGCGACGGTGCGCCGATCACTACCAGTCCGGGTTTTTAATATTTTATTAATTTTTTTCAATTTTATTAGTTAGTTTGTTAATTTTTTGTGATTATTAGATTTTATTTTAGGTTACTAAAATTGGAAATTTCATTTTTTAAATATAAACAAGATTATATATTGGGTTTTAAATATAGAATGTAGTGTATTAATTAGTTGAATTAATTGATTGTAATGCATTTTTTGAATTTATGATAATTTATATTTTAGGTAAAAAAAATTAGAGATTTTGATAATTTTTTAGGTAAAAAATTGGAGATTATGTTTTTTAAATATAAAATAGATTAGATATAAATGTAGAATATAGTTTATTAATTAGTTGAAGTATTTAATTTTATTGTGCTTTGTGAATTTGTTATAATTGGTGTTTTATGTAAAATTTTAGGGATTTTATTTTTATATATAGAATATAGTTTATTCAATTGGTTTTTAAATATAGAATATAATTTATTAATTATGTTGAATTAATTGAATTTATTTGTGTTTTGTGAATTTGTGATTATTTGGTTTTAGGTAAAAATTGTGTAATTTTTTAAAATAATATTAAAATATTAAAATAAAATGATATATAAATATTAATACTAACTATTTGCATTAACTTTTTAATATAAAAATAAAATTAAATATTAATTCACTTGTAATTTTTTTTCACTTGAAAATTTTACCCCCCTTCATCGTGGTCCTAGTTTCACCACTGACCTACACAAAATAACACTCCTAAATTATAATTCATCCAAAATCCTCTATTTTTTCTTAATACAAAGCTATGTGAAGCATCCTTTGTTTCCAACATATTAACACTTAATTACTATATTGTACAAAAACTAGAATGCCTTCAAATAAACTTATACATGAAATACAACAAACTAGTTTGGTCTCGTAACAAAACCTACCTTCAAGATCAGTTCCAAAACTTAGACCTATCAGAATCTATCAATACCTCCCAACTCTACACTTTTATCACATGTGTGATACAGTTAATCATGCTAAGCATATATCTTAGTGGTACATATTTAGATAATATTGTAAATTTATATCTAATTGTTCTTTTTTATGATATACATGCACTATTTATATAAACCTTCATTATCTCATAAACCACAAAACATAACACATTCACACACACGTTGGCCAACAATTTTCAAGTCTAGTTTCAAGACCTATCCCAGCTCAGGCTTATCCTCAAGCTCAATCTCAGGACATAGTTCTGTTTAGGTTTGTCAATATATGCAATACCAACATCAACTTTATGAAATAAAAAATTGTATAGGATTAACAAACGCACAATATCTCTTTAAAGTATTATATCTTCATTACACATTATCACTCTTCCACAATTTTACGCATCTAATAGTTTAACTCATTTCATTTATCACTTCCAATTATAAAGCATAACCATGCATCACATTCACATTTCCCTTACTCATTCCACAATTTTATCACATTTCCCTTACTTCCAAAAAACAACATTCTTTAAGTTTTAAAACAATATATAAATCATGTCTTAACTAATAATGCACAAAGAAATGGACAATATCACTTTAAAGACTATTAATATTATTTAAAGTATGTCAAAATGAGATGTGTCAACCATGAATTTTCAATATATATATATATATGTATGTATATATGTAATCAAAATACACACTAACCTCTAGAAATGACAATTCCAAGTCCAAACTCACTCTCCAACCTCAACTTCTACTAAAGTCCTTCCTCTTTTTTAAGTGACATTATCACCTTAATTAATCCTAAACCATTATAAGTATAAATATTCTATTAGTAACACATTCCAAGCCATGTTAATCAATCAAACATCAATTATACTAATTATATCCAAATTTTACCAAAAGCCCTAATTTCAACACTACTTTTAAACTTCAATAAAACCCAATCATTTTCACCAATCAACTATAAAATCATAACTTATACTTCAAAATAACTTCGTAACAACCCATATTAGTAATTATTGAAACCTCCATCAAAATAAAATTTTCACATAATCAACACAAGAACCCTAACTTCACCAATCATACTCATCACAATCAATCAACCACTAAATCATCACGTATTCATCATTATAACTTCATTACTATCAATTTTAATAATTTAAATCAACTTTCTCTTACTAGTCAAATTATACATAATCTTAAAATTAAAGAAAGTAAAGCTTAAAGGAAAAAAAAAAACTTACTTATTTCCTTGATTCATCTTCAAAACCAACTTGATTCCTTAAGATTTTTGGAGTAATTTTGATATGTTTGATGGAATCAACTCCTCCTCTTCTCTCCCTCTTAATTTTGGCCTCCCATGGTGAAAGAAGAAGATGATTATTTCTCTTTATTTTCTTCTTCCTTTCCTAATCATAGATATTAATTATTTATTTAATTAAATATTTTCTTAATTTAATAATTATCCCTTTTTTTCCATCCACATATCTTATGTTCTTTCTTGACTTTTCTTTTCTTCATTTTATTAACTTCTATCCATAAATATGTATATATATATATATATGTCATATATATTTTAGGTATATGTTATATATATATATTTATATTTATGTGTTTGTATCATGTGCATATCATGTATACACCAAATTTATACTATGCATATACCTCATGGAAAATATTAATTAAGCCTCCATATAAATTAATCTTATGTCAATTAAAATTTACAAATATTGCAGATTATCTACTGTGAATTATACTAGGAATTGATGAATGTGATACTTTAAGCTCATTTATGCTTTCTTATATAAGAAATTTTCTGGATATTCGATGATTTTGGTGGAATTTATGATATTTGATATATTTTGATGGTTGAAGTTGAGTTTTAGTATTGGCTTGTTTTATGTTGTGGTGTGGCGTCTTACAGGTCTTTCGGGCTTGGCTTGGCCTAATGGATCTAACCCAAGTGTGTGGGAGAGTCTAGATAGGAACATTGGCATTCTACATTAAAAAAAAATATGTATGTTTAGAGTATATATTAGTTAGCATGTTATAATAAAATTATCATATTCCAATTACTACTCAATCTGTGTGGGTCCTTGTATATTGTAATTTTAAAAAAAAAAATTGAATTTTAGCAATGATTGTGAGGGTTTATGGGTGTACGATATCCTCCTGCCCACTCTCTCCCTAGGATCAGCGTGGCATTGGAATTTGAATCATTACAAATTTTGTATTTCTTTTGTTTTTTTCTCCTTTAATCGTGCTTTAATTTTCAGTTAAGATTCTTATGAAGTTTGAACCAAAACTATAAATTAATTGATTTTATTTACACAAGACTGGATTTTATTTTATTTTATATTAAATATCTGAATTTGTGCTTTATATTTTGAGACCTTTATCACTTCTTATATGATTTTATGTTGCTTGAATTAACTTTTAGTTATAATTTCAAAAGCTATCCAAGGCCATACCACTAGAGAGGGTCCTAAGCCTCCCAAGCTCCTCCAATTTACACCTTATCCCCTATATGTATTTTTTTAAAGTATATATACTGGTCCTCCTAAATTTTAAAAATTCACTTTTTTCAATAAGATATTGCATGCAGATTTTTAATAAAATATAAATCAACCTCTTTACATTTTCAAATTTTATTTATTATATCTGTATTTCAAAATATTTTACATATAAATATTTTTTATCACATAATAATAAATATTTTTTTATCATATAAATGTTTTTATTTATAGCATAATTAAATCAAGTGGAAACTCAGTACGATAATTAATAGAAAAAGAAAAAAAAAAAGAAGAAGAATCAAATGGACACTTTTTTTATGGACACTTAGTTTGGTAATTAATAGAGAAAGAAGCATCAATGTGCTTTTATAATTTGTAGGCTTTTTTCTACACTGAGCATGTGGACATGTGAAACTTTTCAGACTCCACTCACCCACTTGGTAGCTATTTTATTTTATTTTTTATTTTTTTTAATTATTTTTTTTTTACTGCTTTAGCTTTTAAAAACAAAATTCATTCAGATAATTAATCCCTTCCAAACACGCCTTGTCTCGCACTTACAGTCCCACACTCACTTATATTTATGGTCCCCATTTAAAAGCTATACCCAACAAGCTGTCCATCTTCTTATTTCTCATCTCTCCCTGTCTGTCTTTCTTTTTAAAAAATTATAACAAATTAATTCTATTTAATCTTTAAAATATAACTTAAATCATAATTTTATCCCTTTATTTTGCAAAATAAATTAAAAATAAGATAATTTTAAGAATACTCACTTTTTGTCAAAAATAAATTAAATTAAATATTTTTAGATGGTACAAATTTATTTTTATATGATAAATAAAAATCATAATTGAAAAATAAAAAATATATATTTCTTTTTTATTAAATTAACTTATGTTTGTCCTAAAAAAACTTACTTTTCTACTATAAAAATTATATAACTTTTTATTTCTTTTGAAATGATTTAACATTTTAATTTAAGTAGTCTAAAATATACAAATAATTTTTGTTGTACTTGTTTTAAAATTAATTATCATTAATATAAAATACCATAATCTAATAACTTAGTTGTCCTAATACTTTTGATAATTACAAATTCGTTGCATAAATTTAAAAAAGTTTTATACGTAATTATAAATATTTAAACATATATATATATATATATTATTTTCATGCATTTGATCGAGTTTCTTGCTAGAGTGTTCAAAAAAATTGAATCAAGTTACTCTAACATTTACTACTTTATTCAAATCTCTATAATTTTTCCTCATTTTTTATTGTTTTCTTATATTTTAAAATTATTTTTTTATAAAATAAAATAAAAATGAAGATAAGTTTCCGGCTTTTGCTAAAAAAATAAACAAAGAAAATGTGGCAAAAAAAAATTAAAGAAATTGGAGAAATGAATAATTTTTTTTAAACATTAGAGATAGGAAAATGAATCATTTGTCCAATTTATGAATATACTTGTTAATAGATTTTGATTAGATGTGGAAGTCACTGACTTCAAGGGATAAGAGCAATCCTTTTATTTATTGAGTAGTAGTATTTACAGGTAAACAAAATCCATTTTATTCTTTTTGCCATTTAAGTGTGAAATTGAAAGAATTAAAGGTAACTAATTAATGGCTGCCAAATGAAGCTTTAGTCGAGGTTCCATGCTAAAAGATGTTTGGCTTATGTTACATCAACTACTTATAAATTAATATGGATATATAAATATTTAAAATTTTAAATAATTATATATTTATTTTAAATATTTATAAACAACCAATGGCGAGGCTATATATAGTGGAAGGGGGGCAGCTGCCCCCTTTTTTTTTTTAAATTTTTTTTATATACATGTATATATATTACTAAAATTTTTAAAATACTTAATTGCCCCTCTTTAAATTTATAATATTTTTAATATATATATGATATTTTTATTTTGCCCCCCTTCACTAAAAATTTTAGCTTCGCCCCTGTAAACAACTAATATGTATTTAATATGTTTAATAAAAATAATTTATAATCATATTTATTATTAAAATGACTAGCAAAAGATAAAAATATGTTATCAATATCAGAAATATTTATTAAAATAAGTAAAGATAATATAATAAATAATTTGACCAAATTAGCTTATAAGTCAAATACTTATAAGTATCAAAATAATAAATTAATTTTTTTAATTTATTATTATTTTAGTTTATAAATCGATATAAGTTCATAAAATTATTTAAATAAATTCATCAATTTAGAATTTATAAGCTGGTTTGATCAACTTATAAGTTAAGCCAAATGCTTAAATGAAAGTTATAAAAATAATCAATTATTCCTCAGCAAATTGTTTAATTAGTTGGAATACATTTTATCAATTTTTAAGTAATAAATGAATTCACATTTAATGTATTTGATATAAATCAACATTTATCTAAATATTTTTATATGATTTATTCCATTTAAGTTAAATTTTGTCAAATTAGTGAAAACATAAATCAATAAGTTAATGAGTTTTTAAAATATACAAACTACATATTAATTCATTTTATATTTAACACATATAAAAAAGTATTTATAAATAAATTATTTCCTAAAATTTTTATAAATAAAATAAACATTACCAAATATTATGTTATAATTATAATAAATTAATTGCTGAACACAGACTTTTATCATAATTTTGATCAATTTATACTTCTTGAAAATGTTTTAGTACACATCAACTAGTATTATTTATATTTTTTATTAATTATTAATTATTGATAACTTTGGATATTAACATATAAATATAATATATGTACCAAATTTATAAATAATTGAAAAATAATAAAAATTATATATACTGATCTATACAAAGTTTATTTGACACCCAAAAAAAATATAACCATGTCAAAAAAATCAATAAAATGTTTTTATATAATATTTTTAAAAAATTACTAGACACATGATAAAAATAATTAGAATTTTTCATTATAATTTTTGGTCCAATTGTATTTATATATGGCTAAAAACATACAATTGCCATTTTTATATAATTTATTTCTTTTTTATAAATTTAGCTTTTATTTATTATACCAATTTTGAGATTTCACAAACGAAAGATGATTCAAATAATATTATGAGACTTAATTATGAATGAATTTTAAATAATTCATTTACAAATAGCTTTTATGTATTCTTATTTCTTAAAATACTTTTACTATAATAATGTAAATATTATATTCTATGTTTATTAATATTTAATTCATAAACTATAATAATAAATTAGATGAAAGAAAAATAAATAAAAATCATAATGAGAAAAAAATAGGAGGAGAAAGAGAAGAAAAATATGTTTTTTTTCTATAATATTTTTTTGATTATTGTCAGTCACAAGTCTAAGTAATGGAGGATGATTATAATAGGTAACAATCAATGTAAAATTTTGTTATATCTCATGATATAGATTCAAATGATGATAATATTGGGATGTTTCCTACTTGTGACGCACTATATTAAAGCTTGAGTGTAATGAGAAATAGGTAAGAGTACATGATGTTTTTGAAAGTGACGAACCATATCAACACCCAAATGTGGTATTAAATAAGTAATAATTCTCACATCAAAGATAGATGTAGATGCATACACAAACAGAAATAAGAATGGAGTGGATATAATTTTGAATTGGTATTTAAATAAGATTGTTGTAGTGGTGAAAATAGTAGGAGATATGATAATTTCTGTAAAAACTTATGCTACAGAAGGAGACCATCAACATAGTCAATGCATATACTCCTCAAGTTGGATTCAATAGGAAGAGCAAGCAAAAATTTTGCAAAGATATGGATGAGCTTATGCAAAATATTTTGAATAATGAGAATATCTATATAGGAGGAAAATTAAATGTACATGTAGGAAGAGATAAAATAGATTTTGAGAATATGCCAGAAGGATATGGTTTTGGAAAGAGGGAAAGACTATTATTAAGTTTATTATGGCCTATAGTTTAATACTGACAAATATACATTTTATAAAATGGAAACTCCATCTAGTAACATTTATAAGTGGGCAAAGTAAAAGTCAAATTGACTTCATACTCATAAGAAAGACAATTGAGCTCTATGCAAGAATTGTAAAGTTATCCCAAGAGAGGCTCTAACCACTCAACATAGATTAGTAGTTTTGAATGTCAAGATTAAGAAGTTGGCAAGCGGACCTAGTAGGAACCAAATTATTTTAAAGACTAGGTGGTTGACTTTTAAAGATATAAAATTAATGATGTTTAAGGATGAGTTAGTCAAAACTAGATGTTGGGATGTAAATATGAATATATTAGCAAATAATATATGGGTAAGCATATATATAATAATTAAAGAAGTAGCTAGAAAGATACTTGGTGAATCTAAAGGATATAGTTATCCTTCTATAGTGTCTTGGTAGTAGAATGAGAAAGTGGAAAAAGTAGTTAAGGGTAAAAGGAAATTGTATAAGAGATTATCCATATGTGGTGACAATGAAGTTTTTAAGTAATACAAACAAATGAAAAAAGACCTCATAAAGGCGATTAGCCAAGCAAGAGAATAATTTTTAGAGAATATGTATGATAAACTCAGGATAAAGAAAGGGAAAAAACTATCTATAAATTATCTAAAATAAGAAAAAGAAAAGGATTAACCTACTATTTAATCTTTAAGAGTACGAGTTTTCTCAGTATAAGTGACATAAGTTATTATTTTGGGTCAATTTTATCCTCCATCATGGTAGGGAAATTACCGAACTTGTATGGTAGGCTCAGTTATGAATCTTAGCAACTTACAAGATGTACCATTTTTAATTTCACTAATTTCCTTTTGCCCTTCACAAAAGCTACACCCTTTTCTTCTTTTCAAAATCCTTAGGAGTAGAAGGAATCGAAACATTAGGGGTGATCTAATAAGAAACCATAGCTGCAAACACACGCAGATGCACACAAAAAACAATTCAAATTCGAAGCTAAAGAAGATTATTCATAAAAACCCTAATTTTAATTTTGATTTTGGAAATAGAAGATGCTTAAAAAAATATCTGAGAGTCTCTAGATAAACTTATTCATAGAAAAAGAGAGAGAATGGATAACGGAAACTCCTTCGCTACGCTCATACTAATTTCACAATGTTCTCCAAATAAAGGCTTACTTTTTATTTTTCATGCGAAAATGTAATTTTATTGATTTATTTTTTAGTTTTTATGTTTTGGAATTTTATTTTAGGCCAATCACTCAACCAAATTGAAAGCAGTGCAAGCTTGATGCTCATCGTAAGCAATGGCTTTTCTCAATGTTTGATTGTTTTTATCTCTTTTTTATTTTAATGAGTATTTTATTTATTGAATTCAGATGCTTAAATTCCACAAATGCAATTTTCTTTGAAAAGTTTCACAAATTAACTAGATTTTTTAATTTTATGAATTTAATAAATTATAAATAATTAAATTAATTACTAGGATTTATAAGAATTGATGACTAATGAAAGGATAGGGCTAAGGGTTGCAATTGTAATGAGTGAAAAGTTGCGTTTTTTTTGTGAAGCATAAAAGAAAATTAGTGAAATTAAAAAATGTTGCTAATATTCATAACCGAGTTTGCCACATAGGTTTGGTAATTTTTCTAGCCTAATGGAGGATATAATTGACTCAAAATAATAACTTACGACTAAATAACTAAAAAAAGAGCTTATACATATTTCTGGGGATTAAATAGTAGGTTAACCTAAAAAGAAAATATTAGGATTTAAACCAAGTATATAAAAAATGAAGAGAATAAAGTTTTGGTGTAAGAGGAAAATATCAAGGAATGACAAAGAAGTTATTTTTAGGATCTTCTTAATAACACTCATAGTGAACACAATGGGAATTTAGATATTATAGTCGTGAAAAATGTGAAGTACACTAGATGGATTTGGTCTTCTAAAGTTAAGAAAGCTTCGAAGAGTATGAAAATCGGCAAAACTTGTGGTCCAGATGGAATATCCATTGAAGTGTGGGAATGTTATGGAGATGTAGGAGTTGCATAATTGACTGCTTTGTTAAATAATATTCTAAGCATAAAAAAATGTCCGATGAATGGAAATAGAGTAGCTTCATACCTATTTTTAACAATAAGGGGGATATTCAAAATTGTTTAAACTATAAAGGTATAAAGCTTTTGGGACATACTATGAAATTGTGGGAGAGAGAGTTATGAAATACCATTTGTATTTGGACATTTGTATATACTCAAACCAAATTAGGCTTGTGCCAAGTTGATTGACTATGGAAGCAATTTTCTTCTTAGAAATTTTGATGAAAGAGTACAAGGAGATGAAGAAAGATTTACATATGATTTTCATTGACTTGGAGAAGACTTATAATAGAATTTTTAAAAAAGTTCTATGGTGGATCTTGGAGCATAGAAGGGTATCAATTAAATATATCAAAGTCTTTAAGGATATATATGACAGAGCTATTACTATTGTCCGTACAGTTAGAGAGGATACCAAGAATTTTTCTATTTCTATTGAGCTACACCAAGATTCAGGTTTAAGCCTCTATCTCTTTACTTTAGTCATGGATAAACTAACAAGACATATACATGACGACATCCTATAGTGCATGATATTTAGAGATGATATTACATTAATAAATAAGACCAAAATAAGAGTAAGTAGGAGGTTGGAGTTGTGCAAAAGTACTCTGGAATCTAAATATTTTAAGTTAAAAAGAACTAAAACTGAATATATGTATTGTAAATTTAGTAATGTGAATACATAAATGGGTGAAATTATTTTGGATAGAGTGGTAGTGCTCTATAGCACTCATTTTAAACACCTTGACTCAAATTTTCAAGAGGATAAAGTTTGCAAAAAAAAAACACTAGTCATAAGATTAAAGTGGTTTGGATAAAGTGAAAGAGTTCCACAAGAGTTTTATGTTATCGGAAGATGCTAATTAAATTGAAAGAAAAATTATCATACTATAATATAATCTATTATGATATATGATGACGAGTGTTGGATATTGAAAGAACAACATATAATTAAGATGTATGTTGATGAAATAAGAGTATTAAAATGGATGTGTGGATATATTGAGATGAACAGAATCCGAAATGAATATATTAGAGAAAAAAGATAGAGGTAACTTTTATTGAAAACAAGATAAGAGAATATAATTTTTATCACGTGAAATAAAAATTTATTGATGCGCCTGTCAAAAAGACTGAACAAATTAAAATAGATATCGTTAGGAGAAACATGAATATATCTAAACTAACTTAGAGAAAAATAATTCATAATGATCTGAAAAAGAAAAATCTATATAACCAGCTTCAATTAATTAGGAATTAAAATTTTATTGAGTTAAAATGAGTATTAATTTTGTTAGTCTTTTGAAATTTATTTAATAATTTTATCTATTTTAATAAATTTAATTTTATTATATTAAAATTACTAAAATTAATTTTAAATAAAAGATACTAGAATTTTTTTAATATTTCAAAAATAAACTTTTTTAAAATATAAATATAAAAATTGAATTTTAAAAAATTTTATGCAAAATTATCTACAAATCTCCATTCATTTCATTCATGTACTTGTTAAATTCTTATGATATTTCAAGAAAATAGGAATAAAAATGTGTTTTTGCTTTGCCTTCTATAAGAATGAAAAGACAAAGCAAGAGCGGTGGCGATCTCCATTCAACAATGAGGACTTTTCATCCGTATTTAGGCTTTAATTTTAATCTCTTTAATCAGAGACCTCTCACCAATAAATCTCTTAAGAGCTCATTAAGAAGCAAAAATTACTTCTTCAACTACCTTAACTAATCTTCAAAACAATCTCACCTCTACTTTCTTTCTCCATTTTTGTTTCTTCTCTCTTTCTCATAAAAATCTGCAAAGCTTACCTGCTTTTCCAGCTCTTCCTTCAATCCCTCAATTCACTTTAAGCAATCAAACTCTAAAAATCTATAAACCCAAAAAATCAAACTAAACCCTTTTCGTTTTTCAATCTCTTCTTATACTTTGTTTCTTCATTTTCTCAAAAATCTTAATTTCCAACCCTCAATGTGGCAGCGGTGGGGTAAATCAACTGTTAAGATTCGCGATAATTCGTTTCCATCCTCCTCTTTCTCTTTTTCCACTTTTAAAGATATCCAACACCTCTGCACAGACGATCCTTCTCCATCTACCACCCAAAAATTCTCTGTTTTCCACCGAGTTCGCCTGGCCAACTCAATCATCCGTTCCTGGTCACCGTCTCGCCCACTCACACACACCCAACTTGAGCCACATCCCCAACTTGTCTCTGAACCCGAAACCAATGCATTACCTGTTATTAAAGCACCATCGCTTGAACCGCCACAACGGGAATGTCGAGAGCTTCCACCGTCTATCCCAATTCCCGGTGCCGATAAACGGGTTGTCGTTTACTTCACAAGCCTCCGTGTTGTGCGGTCGACATTTGAGGATTGCCGTTCGGTTAAATCTATTCTCCAAGGATTCCGCGTTTCAATCGATGAGCGAGATCTCTTCATGGATTCTCGCTTCATTAAGGAGCTAAAACAGATCTTTGGCGGAGGCTGTCAAACCAAGTTGACTTTGCCGAGGGTATTTATTGGAGGAAGATACATAGGTGGAGCTAAGGAGATTAGAGAGTTACACGAAGCAGGCGAGCTCAAGAAGTTTGTGGAAGGCTTACCCGCAGCTGAACCAGGCGTATGCACCGCCTGCGGAGGTTATAGATTCATCTTGTGCCACGATTGCAACGGTAGCCATAAATTGTATATAGAGAAATCTGGGTTTAAGAGCTGCACTTTTTGCAATGAGAACGGTCTGATCAGGTGCCCCTCTTGTTCTTGTGCGCCTCTCTGATCTTCCGATTATTTGACTCTTTTTTCTTTTTTTCTTTTTTTTTTTTCACCAGAAACAAAACAAGACTGTTTTTTTTTACTTTTCTTTTTATAAATACAAATATTTGGAGCTAATTTTAGACTTGTAGTTCTATTCTTGGTTCAATTATTTATCTTCCTTTGTTTAATTGTGTAGGCCCCATTTGTTTGGGTGTTTTTTGAGATGGGTTTTTTTTAAAAAAAAACCTTCTATATTAACCTTGAGAACCATGTTAGGAAAGCTATTAAAGCTAATGCTTATATTATTAGTAAGTAATGGTGTTTTGAGATTTGACCACGAGGCAATAGAATTGACTGTTATATTACTGATTTTTGCATTCTTTTTTTGCCCCCCTTTTGTTTCAATGTTGGAATTATATATATTTACTAGAGAGATTTCTAGTTATACGCTAGTATACTTTAAACAATGGACATCTTCCAAGACATTAATCACAAAATCAGATTTTCACGTACAAATTAATGCATCAACTTGGGACCATTAGCTGTCTGGGCCCTCGTTCTACCAATCTGGCTGTGGTTCTATCCCCAGATATTTATGGATAATAGCATATGTTAATGGGTGAATTTGACAAGCATAATAGAGTGGATTGTGTCCTGTCTTTTTTCATTTGTTCTTAGTTCTTACTTGTGTCTGATTTTGACCCATTATTGTTTTTTATGATATTAGGGCTGTTATTCCACTTCTCTTTCATTCTAACTTTTTGCTTTTATATATTTATTTTTTGTTGAAATTATCTTTTTATTTTTTACATCTTTGTCTCCCTATGACTTGCCCCTTTTTTGCATGCGACTTATTATTGTATCGTTCGTTTAGAAATTTTAATAGAGTTTTGACTACTGATAATTCTACTCGAACTATTCCTATCGATTTAGTTTCATTTATTTGAGTATGATGAGCTTTCTTCCATCATTGTCATTGTGCTCGGTATTTTCAAAATTCAGAACAGTTTTGATAATTTTTATTCCTTTAAGGTTTTGTAGCCAAAAGGTTTTGCTAAACAAGAACTCAAGTGTAGTTGATGGCAAATTGTAGACTGTGAAAGCGTTTAATACTGCACCTTTGAATGATAAGTCAAGACTTTACACTTGGGATGGCATTGTTCAAGTTTAGGTGATAAATAGAGGTTGTTTGGATTATAAATCCTTTCTATTCTCATCTTAGTTATCAAAAGTGCAAGATGCTTTGGCGTGAATTGAGGCCTAACAGATATCATGTTTGATTAGCTATAGAATTCATATAAATATTAGACATTCATCAGAAAATTACCACACAACAAAAGTCTTCTTTTTTTTTTTTTTTTTTTTTTTTTATCATAGGTATGGGGGAACAGAAGCTGAATCTGTTTTCCTGGCAGACATGCACTCACTATTAAGTTATGTTTTAGCGTACACATATTGGCTTTTGGATTAATAAGCACATGAGCTCTATAGATTTCATAAAGCAAGCTAGAAAGTTAAAGGCAGGCAAAAATATTAGAATCTATATTTGCAGCAAAAAAAAATGTCAATGCCTCTCTCCTTAAGAGTGAGGGTCAACAGTATTCTAGGTTTCATAGAATTCAGTTGAAAAGAAAAGTTAAAGAAAAGGACAATCTAACTGAACAAAAAGGAAAGAAAACTTCGGGCAAGGAGAAGAACAGTAGATGGGAGTGGAGATTGAATGAAACAGACAGCAAAAAAAAAATCCCAGGGCCTTAATTGTAGGAGGAGCATGAAGAGATCAAGAGTGAGGTAAAGTGGTTACTGAGAAACCCTACTCTGTCCATTTGTTTTTTCTGCTCTTCTCTAATCTTCTTTTCTTTCCTTTTTTTCCCCCAAATTCCAATGTTACTCTAATTGAAAACTTTTTAATCTCCATTCTCTTTCTTTTTCGGTTGCTTTGAATTTAATTTGGTGCATATTCCAAATATTTTTTTTTATCAATAATGTATATGTATAATAACATTGGACAAGTCGAAAACTATGGTGGAAGTCAAATATAACAAGATATAACATTGCATGCTGCTTCTGGAAAAGGCGCGTTTGAGAAAGACAGCATGCAGCTTAATTAGGCTTCTCTCTTGACTGCATTGAGAGGCAGTAGACCTTGTGCTTGTTCAGCCTTGAGCTCGCAGTGTGCCTTAAACAGCTGTCTCATCATGCCTTTTTTTCTTTACGGAAAGAAAAAAGAACTTAATACTGGGAAATAACCATGCCCAGTTCTTTTCTTGTTGCATATATACGAGCTTTTAGGCCTTATTTACCTATCACCCCAGTGATTTCCAACTTGAATCACTTGACTTGCTAATAGATCTGTTGTTATCATAGGACTATGTTTGATTTTTTATCTTTTCTAATACTCATCATTTGCAGAGTCCCTTGCAGGCTCTTGCAAATTCTCCTCTTAGGTTTCTATAAAATTCTCTGGTCGACAATCCAACTTTAGATAGTGCTCTGCTTTCCATGTAGTACGTATTGCAATTGGTAGATAAGAAAAGTTGGGAGTTAAACAGGAATCTAATGGCAATTCTTGCTTAGCCAAGGTGATTTTGGCTTAATTCTTCATCTCTATACTAGCAACAAATAATTCTACACAGGAATTCCAGTTTCCTTCAAAACTTTATAATTAACATGAAGCATTTTTCTCAGGGCTTCCTTCTGACATATTTCCAAACTTCTCTTTTTCTAAATGGGAGGGAGATTAAACATTCAATTCAGGTCTGTCATCCACATCTGTGTTTTTCTGTTTATCCTTTGCCTTCTCCATTTTGTTTGTCAATGCTTGCATCTTCTTTATCAATTTGAAACTGTTTGTGCATGTTCATACAGTGGGTCTTTACCTCAGGAAGTGTGCATTTCGGGAGTTTGTTCTTGGTTAAATTTCCCTTTTATTCTTTTATTTTGCAACCTACCGCTACCTTCACTTCCAGGCATGATATGCTAGAATAGTTTCATTTAAAATTTCCTTCAGGTATCTGTAATCTCAATTTATCGAGTAACTTGGTGTTTCTGCTCCTAAATGTTCAATGAGCTTCTGTTTTTCTTCTTTTATAATAGCTGTGCAAGTGAAATGGCCAAATTTTGTCATGTTTGTGTTATATTATATTAACCCAATGCGAGTGTCCTAATCTTGGAAGATCGTTTTAAAAATGCATATGAATCAGGTTTTTATGACTGTCTTTGTTGAGTATTGTCTATGTAGAGAGCAAAAGACTTGTAAGAAGTTCAAGTGGAGTGTTCTGCCGATATTAAATCATAGGTTGCATATCTTTTTTTTTTTGTTTTTAAAAAAAAACACTAAAGATTTGCTAGAACAGGTTATAATTTTTTGTCAAAACTTTGTTTTCATTTGGATATATTTTAGTATTTTCAGGTTAGGTTTGGTTGGTTTCAGTTGGGTTAAATAGTAAAATATAATAAAATACATAAATTAAAAGTTGGTTGGGTTTGGATTCAAACGAAAAAAAAATATCTTAGCCTAACCGATCAAATAAATCTGAAGTTTTTTCTATTTCATAAACTGAATCGATCCGTATTGTATTTTTAAACCAATCGAATTCAGTTTAACATGATCGGTTTAATCGGATTTGGTAAAAAATATTGCTCTGCCTATGTGTAAAATAAGTCAAGCATGCTATTATCTACAATGACGTCATAATAACAGGAGACATTGTGTGAGGCCAATATTTTCCTCTTGTAGAACAAGCCAACAAGCCTTCAAGAATAAAATATACTGTGGAAGCAGGGGCGATTTTACGTTGAAGGGAAGGGGGGCAGTTGCCCCCTTCCCTTTTTGAAAATTTATATATATATATATATATAATATTTTTTAAAATTTTTTATTAATTTTTTTAAAAAAATTTAAATTGACCCCCTATTTTTTTTTTAATTTTTACAAGAAGTAAAAAAATATAATAAATTATTTATTCTATAGCAATAGTTCTCTTTTAAAAAATTGACAAAATATTAATATATACAAATGTAAAAAAAAATAAAAAAAAGTATAAATTTTTCAACTAAATTAATTTGAACAAATTTATAAATTTTTCAACTAAATTAATTTGAACACATTTAATAAATTAAAGAACTCATTTATTTTAATTATTTTTTAAAAAATTATATTTATTATTTAATTTTTTTTCTCTTTATTTTATTTTTATTATGAAAAAATTTATAAATTTAAAATTCTGTCAATATATATTAATATTTTTTATTAATTAATTTTTTAATAATAAAAATATATTATTAATAAATTTATAAATTTATAAAATATTATTAAAATAAAATGAGAGATAAATAATTACGAGAAAGCTAAAATTTATAAAAAAAAATTCGCCCCCCTTTATCCCAAAGCCTGGCTTCGCCCCTGTGTGGAAGTGAATATTTTTTGTGGACTATATCAAGTCATCTTCGTTGAGGAGAATATTTTGATGAAGACTTGAATGATGATCGCCAGAAATAATGCGACAAGGGAAAAAAATATTAAAACATTATCTCTAAGATGATGCCAATGGAAGAATTTGATTGAAATGGAAAATGGTGGATTAAAATTGTGGAGAATCCATGCTTAAGAGACTGAACATGCCACCTTGAGTTTGCTCAGCTTTCGTGGCAAAACCACAATCACTACACAAGAAAGTCTCTAGTTTAAAAGACTGGACTATTCTTCTTCCACATCAGTTGAAGATTTCTCTGAAATTTTGGGGATGAAGTAATTAACTTAGAAAGTGATCGTCAGTCAATAGATATGATCCCAGATCCAATGATATCCTTGCTTTTGCCGTTTGGCAGTATAGAAGTTGAAATTCAGTTGAGTATTCTTCATCTGCCCAAGGCCTGTAGAGAGGCTATACACTGCAGAGATTACAATGCAGTTGAAGGAGGAGGGATCATTTGTAACCTTGACCATAAACCATAGTTCCACAAATTCAACCCATGAAATCATAACCAATACAGTAAAGGGCTTTTTTTTTTTACGAATAGTAACATTTCAAGTAATTTGACTTATATGAAAAATCAGTCTTACTTTTTAAAATATTTTACTTTTCAGAAGACTTTTTAATCTTTTTAAAATATACAATAAAGGGCTTATTTCTTAGAAATAGTAACAAGACTTTTTAGTCATTTTAAAATATACAATAAAGGGCTTATTTCTTAGAAAAAGTAACATTTCAATTAATTTTGACTTATATAAAAAGTCAGTCTTATTCTTGAAATTATCTAAAGTATTTTACTTTTAAGAATACTTTTTAGTCCTTTAAAATATAATTATACAACCCTGTAATTTAACAATAGTAATAGTAGGAGAATTAGAAGGATTAAAAAAAGGTTTAATTGAATCTGAAAGTTCAACCATTTGAGCAAAATAGTGAGAGAATATGCACCAAAGGGCTAAGAAGAGAAGAAAAAACTATTGCTGAGAATCTATTGGGCAAAGAAGCACTGAGAATCTGCTAGGTCGCACCGAGAACTTGCAGTGGAAAAAATACAACTATTGAATGATGTCAAAAAAGTGAGATGAAACCACAAATGGAAGTGGAATAATGATGCGACTTGGCTGGGAGCTACATATGAAAAGTTAAACGCCCGCATTTTTATTAAATATAATTAAATACATAATTTAAAAGAGTTAAGTGAGTATTAAAAATAGAAAATAACAAATATATATGTAAAATATATAAAAAAAAATATACATAAAATATAAATATCACAAAAAAAAAGTAATATAAATTGTCAAAGTCAAAGGTTAAATAGTAAAAAATTAAAAAAATTTAAGAATTAAAATAATTTTAAGGTAATGGAAGATGATGAGAAATTTAAATATTAATTAATTATTAATTAACTAATTAAATAATATATAAATGTGGTTAGAAATAAAATGAGAATAAAAGTCAAAATATCATCTTTTTTCACTTTCTTCTCCTTTTCTGTTAGGAACCGAGCCTAGCATATTCGCAAGTTTACATGTCGTATCAAGTAATAAAGTGATAAATAGAGTATCGTTATAATGAGGAGAATTATTTTAAATACCAAAAAATTAAAATATTTATTATTTGAATAACAAAAGTCGATTTATAATTAAATTAAACTTAGATAATTGAATTGCTTTGAAATTAAATGTAATGATATAAAGTTTAGGGTTAAGTTACCTTTATAAATTTATTGAGGATTTTTCAAAGTATTGATTTAATTTAGTTTTTATTTTTTTAGTTTAGTTTCCCTTTTAATTAATGTTTAGATTCTTCTAAATCAAGTTTTAGTCTCTCTCGACTACTAAAACTAATATCAACTTAATCCTTACATCTACTCTTGTAATCATAAGTAATTAAATTAATTTATTAAATTTTGTGAGAATCTTGAATTAACATCTTAAGGATTTAACATTATCTCTAAGTGAAAAACTTTTTTAAGATTGTTATCTTCTTTGACTAATATTAAGCTTTCACTTTCATTCATTCACACAATATCTCAATTTAATTAATTATTGACTAGATAATCAAAGTATTAAGATCAAAGATAACAAAATAATCAAAGATAAACTTAATTAAATCAAATAAACATAATTCATTCCATAATAAACTCAATATAAGAGACCAACCTTAAATAAATTTTAATTCCTCATATTTGAAGTAAGAACACAACAAACATTAATTGAAACATAATAACAAGAAAGAGCAAACTCTAATTCTTTGGATTGAAGAAGAACACCACTTGGATCCTTGAATCTCTTCTTTGAATCCTAATTTCACTCTTCTCTCAAAAGAAAGACTAGAATTTAATTGATACAAGTTAAATAATAAATCTCTAATCTCACTACAATTTTCTCTTGTTTCTAACTCTCTTGTCTATGAGCTTCAATCTAACTTGCATCTAAACTTGCATGTTTGAAACCTTGGAGGAAATGTGTTTATATAGAGTGTTTGGAAGTTTCTTGATGGAGACAAGTTGGCAAATGCATGAACACAACTTTCTACAGTTGTTTTGTTCTTCAATTTTTAACTTTTTCAGCCTAAAGTCATAAATTTCAACCCCATAGTCATGACATATAGATGTCACGGTCGTGACCTGGGTTGGAATGATTTTAGCTATAAATGGAAGCTAAGTAGGTCACGACAGTGATGTTTGAATGCCACGGTCATGGCTTTTGAATGTTAACTTTAAATCAAATAAGCATATATTTATATGAATTCCCCCAAACTTTAAACTTAGGAGTCTATTATAAATTTTAAAGGAGATTTTCTATACTTATCCTCCATATTTGAGCAATTCTATTTTGAGAAAAATTTTAAAAAATAATCAACCTTTGAAAAGTGTAGTTGTTTTAGTTATAAAATCAAAGAAAAACTCTAGCTAAGATTTATTTGTAGGCTTAAATGGAAAAGCTAGGGGCAATATTAAATTGGTAGGTAGGGTAAAGATAGGCAGGATAATAGTGGTAGGGATACTATAGATAGAAGGGGTGTTGAGAAAGGGAAAATTTCAAGGGGTAACGATCCAAAGGGCAAAGGCTTTCAATTCGGTGGGAAGGTGATTCAGTCCCCTTCTCAGTTAAAAAAGCAAGGGGATTCCTCCCAATATGAAGTGGAGGGCTGAGATGTGGTGGTGAGAGCCAAAGATAGAGAGAAAGATAGTAGTGTGCCTACTGAAGGATTAAATAGGGTAAGCTATTCTAAAGGAATTATTGGTGAATCCGAGAATTTAGGGCTATAGGGGATGGTATTAAGGTGAGATTAATACAACCCCATGATAAGAGGAGATGATAGGTACTTGGAAGGTTAGGGGTCTGAATGACCCTCGTAAGCAATCAGAAGCTAGGAGTTTGATTGCTAAATATAGGTTGTGTGCTTTGGGGATTTTGGAGGTGAGAGTGAGAGAGAACAGGAAGGAAAAGGTTTTAAGGAACCTAAGGTTGAAGGGATGGAGCATGGTGGATAATAGCCAGGGCGATGGTTATGGTAGGATCTAGCTTATGTTTAATCCTTATGTTTTAATAGTTAATGTTGTAGTAATTCATAAACAATTTATCCATTGTAGGATTGTAAAAGGGTAAATTAGGTTTTGGTGGACTGTGGTGTATGGGGCTAATGATGTTGTCAGTAGAAGAGAGTTTTGGGAATCTATTGTTCAATTAGCTAGCCAAGTGTCAGGACCGTGGTTAGTTCAGGGTGATTTCAATACTATCTTATCTAACCAGGAGAGAATTGGAGGGGCTGGGGTTTATACAATGTCTTGTCAAGTTTTTTTAGATTATATTGATAGTGCTGGTTTAGTTGAGCTTCAACATAAGGGATGTTTTTATACGTGGACTAACAATCAAGTTAGGTTGGATAGAATATGGAGGCGTTTATATAGATGCTTAGTCAATGCAGAGCGGCTGGAGGCGATTAATACAGCAGATTGTGAAGCTTTAGTTGCAGGAATTTTTTTTATCACTCTCCCATTTTAACTCAGTTTAGGAATGAGAATACAAGTATCAAAGCTCCTTTTAGGTTTTATAATATGTGGATTTTGCATCCATTATATTTTCAGAAGGTGTAAAGGGCTTGGAGTGTTGAAATTCATGGTTCTGCTATGTTTAGGGTATGGAATAAGTTGAAAACTCTAAAGCTTGTGTTAAAAAAATTGAAAATATAATAGTTTTCTGATATTTCTAACAGGGTGGCTGAGTGTAGAACTTTGCTGGAAGGGTTGCAAGGTTAACTTCAAGATGATCCACTGAATGTGTATCTCTTAGACGAGGAAAGGCCAGTTTTTTGTCATTTTAGAAGATTATTATAGATTGAGAAAGATTTATATAGACAGAAAGCAAGGATTGCATGGGTGCAGCTGGAGGATTCAAATACAAAATTCTTTCATAATCAAGTTAAAGTTAGGGAAGCAAGGAGTAGAAGCTTGAGTTAGTCTATGTCGGATGGGATTGTAATTTAGGATCAGGAGGATATCAGAAGAGCTATGGTGGATTATTAAACTCAGTTGCTTAGGACTACTGACCTTTCCAAGCAACATATTTGTGGTTCAGTAGCTCATAATGGTCCTTTGAAAAATGAGCAAGAAACTGAAACTCTATGTAATGAAGTGTTTGATGCAAAAGTGAAGGAGGCAGTGTTGGCAATTGGGAATGAGAAGGCTCCAGGAGTGGATGGCTATACTAGTGTCTTTTTCAAAAAGACTTGGAATATAGTGGGTAGTGATGTAATAACTGCAGTTAGAGAGTTCTTTGTAAGTGGGAAGTTATTGAAACAATGGAATATTACCACTTTAACCATTATACCAAAGGTACCCAACCCTGATGGTTTGAGTTACTATAGGCCAATTGCTTGTTGAATGATCTTCTACAAAATAATCACAAAGGTGTTAGCTAAAAGGATAGGTATGGTTCTAAGGAGAATAATTAATCCTGCCCAATCTGCTTTTGTACTTGGTAGCAAAATCATTGATAATGTGTTGGTGGCCCATGAAGCAGTGAGGAACTATCATAGGCAGTAAGGAAGTCCTCAATGTGCTTTGAAAATAGATTTAAGGAAAGCATGTGACTCGGTGAATTGGAATTTTATGGAGGAGATTCTCCTGAGCTTATAATTTACTAGGTAGTTTATCAGATGGGTAATGGTTTGAGTTAGGACTCCTAGTTTTTCAGTAATGGTAAATGGTATTATTGAGGGTTTCTTTCCTGGGAAAAAGGGCTTAAGGCAGGTGACCCTATGTCTCCATTAATTTTTGTTATGGTGATGGAGTATGGTTTGCATAGGGCTTGGCACACTATATGCAGACCAAAAAAAGAGGGAAGGCTAGGGATTAAGGAGCTTGGATCTTAGAATACAACAACTATAGGAAAGAACATTTGGATTTTGATAAATTACAAAAATTCAATATGGGTTAAATGGATATATAAGAACAAATTAAAGGCATGTAGTTATTGGGAAATTGCAAAACCAACAGATAAAAGCTGGATGTAGCGACATTTAACAAAGATGAGGGATAAATTTAAGAATTTCTTCTCTTATAAACTAAGAGAAGGGGATGTCTCATTTTGGTTTAATCCCTGGTTGAATGGGAGAAGCTTAATAGATTTATGCCCTAACCAAAATATATTAGATAGCGAAGTGCCTTAGAAAGCTAAAGTTAAGGATGTGTGGAGGAATGGTGGCTAGTGTTTATCTAACCCTATAAATGATATAATAGAGAGAACATGGGAGGAAGTCAGGAAGGTAGAAAGGACAATATTATATGGTCCTTGACAAAATCAGGCTATTATACAATAAAGAGTGCTTGGGAGGCTTTAAGACCAAAAAGGCCTACTGTTTCTTAGAGTAATCTAGTTTGGAGTAGCAGTTGCTTACTTAAACAAAGTTTTATAATGTGGTTAACACTTAGAGAGAGGTTAACAAATAAAACTATATTGTTCAGATGGAAGGTGGTTACTGATTATAAATACAGTTTTTGTAAGTCCTATCCTGAGTCGATAGGTCATTTATTTTTTACATGTCAGCTTAGTAAGCATGTTTGGGACCAAGTGCTTGCTAAATGTGGGATGAATAGGGCTAGTTATAGCTGGAGGAGAGAAATAAGTTGGTTTTCAAAGAAGGCTGTAGGGAAGAGTAGAGCTCCAAAATAAGGAGAACTACATTGTTAGCCACTATTTACCAAATTTGGTTGGAAAGAAATAAGGTTGTATTTCAACAAGGCACATCCAATGGAATGAGAGTGTGCAAACAAATCTCATATACAGTTAAATATTCTTGGAAGAATATCTCAATTGTTAACAACGATTATTTTGATTGGAGCATTTGGGATAATTGGATTTAATGGATGGAGGTGAATTTGTGGCTTGATGGATTGGGCATGATCCATGGTTATTATTTTTTTCTGTTGCAGATGATATGTTGGGTTTACACTGAAGGACTGCTGTGTTTGCTGATGATGCTATGCTGTTAGCTGAATCTCTGCTCACTGTTGTGGGTTGGGGTGCAGTAGAAGTTGGATTGGGAATGCTGATTATTTTGTTATTGTAGATAGAATGTATTGATCTACTGTTCACTACCTGGGGATGCCTTATGTGGCCGCTGCAAATCCTTTTCTATTGAGTGTATAGATTGGAGTCAGTTTGTTAGTTGTTAGCTAATTGTATAGATTTATGAGGCTGAGTGATTGAGTTTTTTTTGGAGCTTGTGATTAAATTGTTTGATTTAACATGTATAGACAGTTGACAATGAGAGTGGATATGGTGTTTTCTTTTGGTATGTACAATTCACCTTTTGGTAAATAAATTTGATTTAATTACCAAAAAAAAAACTAAAAGCTATTATTAAAATATATAAAAGCTATTATTAAAATATATAAAACTACATGTGCATCTTGTGAGCACTAATCAATAAATATTTGTCCATTGTTATTTTTGTTGTGAGTATGGACGAACAACTCATACTCGATTGGAAGTCATCCCAACTACTCCACCTGGTAAATAATAAAAAAGAAATTAACATATTTTAGTATGAAAAACAATCGTAATAATAAAAGGTAAAATTTTAATTATACTTACCATGCTATGGATATGGTCATAAAGTGCTCTGCTACCTCCTATATATATGGATAAATATGTACCTTTAATTATGTTGTGCATTTTAGTATGAGAGATCACCTCATAATGAGCACAACTTATGAAACACCGACACTTCAAACAGAGTGATTTATCAGCATCTAACACTTTTCTGACATGGATACGTGCTTAACAAGTGCCGGATACGTGCTTAACACGTGTCAAGAAAGGTTTCATACATTTCTTATTTTTTATATTTTTTTGGACAAGGGAATAACATGGATAAGACACACACATGACACAATGATGACACATTTTAGGACACTTTAGAATATATTTTGACATATAATTTTTTTTGCATGATATTAGCAAATTATTAGTTGGGTAATTATAATCAATCTTAGTTATAAAGCTTTTTCTTTTGTTACAAAATTTTATTTTTTTATTTCTATAATTATATTTATATATAAATGAACTAATATATATTTATTTTGAATATATATTTTATCTTTCATTGTTTTTTTTAAACTTAAAATATACATGTATATGTGTGTATATAATTATATTGATATATAAATGGACTAATACATATTTTGTTAAATAATAGCTCATAATTAAAATCAGTCTTGCATTAAGAGTTCTAATAAAGATGAGGTTTATCAGTTTTATAATAGAGTTTGATATGGATACAACACACACGTGACACAATGATGACATATTTTAGAACACTTTAGAATATATTTTGATATATAATTTTATTTGCATGATATTAATAAATTATTAGTTAGATAATTATAATCAATCTTAATTACAAAGCTTTTTCTTTTGTTACAAAATTTTATTTTTTATTTATATAATTATATTTATATATAAATGAATTAATATATATTTATTTTGAATATATATTTATCTTTCATTGTATTTTTTAAAACTTAATATACATATATATGTGTGTGTATAATTATATTGATATATAAATGGACTAATATATATTTTGTTAAATAATGACTCATAATTAAAATCAATCTTGTACTAGGAGTTCTAACAAAAATGGGTTATAATAGGAAAATGATTTCCTTGCATATCTAGAGTAAAGTTAATACTATGTATAGAGCACTTTAGATGGTAAATAATATATTGAATTGTGAGAAAAAAAAAATCTCAGTTGTATTTTCTCTCTAAGAAATAAAGTGAGAAACCTCCCGTTGTGAGAAACCTCTCGTGAACGTAGGCAAATTGTCAAATCACGTAAATCTGTGTCTTGTGTGATTCCTTCTCTTATTATTCTCCTTAATTTTTATATTCATAGATTGATCTCTTATTTTGCAAGTTCTAAAATCACAAAATTTTTCCTAACAAATCGGTGTCAAAGCTTCTACTTAGAATAAGTGAGTTTGGAACATATGCTAAGTTTGACAAGTTTCGATGGAAAGGGAAATTTCTCTCTATGACAGATGAGTGTGAATGATTTGTTGACATAGATGAAGGTTCATAAGATGTTAAAGGGAACCAAGCCTGTAAATATGGATGAAGAAGATTGGTAAGATATTGATTCAATCGCCTTCAGTACAATCCAGATGTATTTGCCAGATTCAATAGTATACGATATAATTGACGAAGAGACAACCAAAGATTTATAGAGAAAATTGGAGAGTTTAATCATGTCCAAGAACGTCACTAATAAATTATTCATGAAGCGCGATCTATTCAGTTTAGAATGGAGGAATGTGAAAACCTATGAAATCACATAGCCTAGTTCAATTAAAAGGTTAGTGATTTTATTGCATGTGGATTTTAAATTGAATGACGATGACAAGGTGTTGATGCTCTTATGTTCAATGCCACCATCTTTCAATCAATTCAGTATAACATTGTTATATGGGAAGGAGATGCTAGACTACGAAAAAGTGGTGACAGCTCTATTGATGGGTGTCAAAACCACCAAAATTAAATTCGTATTCTCTAAAAAAATTAAATTGTAGTAATGGTGAATTGGGTCAAATCCATAGAAAATTGACTACTTCTTTTAATCTCTTTTGAAAACCAAAATAAAAATAATAAAAAAATAAACGGGGAGTTTATAAATTAAAAACTAAAATTAAATTAAAATTAAAAATTAAACTAATAAATTAAAGAACAATAAAACTAAATTGAAAAAATAACAACAAGAAAGATTTCAATTGAAGAGAATAATTTTGATTTCAATCCTTAGATTTGATCATTGATACAAAAATAATTTTCTTTAAGTTTTTCATAAATTATTTTTAGTCAACTGAGATGCTCGCATTGATCAATCTTTTATTAGGTAATAAATTAGTTAAGAGACACTTTATAACTAATCTTTGTTATTGAATAACTATATAGGGACGTCCTTTAAAATTTAACCTACTAACAGCTTTAAGATTTAGAAGGATATAATTCTAATCAATAAATTTTACCGCGAAATTTATTTAAATTAGATTGTATATCCTCGTAGTACTACACCTAATTATCAAAGGTGTCAAAAGATAAAGAACAATTGCGAATTCTTAATTTTGAGTTGCGATATACTATTTGACTAATCAAATAATGGGCTCTATTATTTAATTAGCAAAATAATAATGATAATAAGCTACAGAAGATACATAAATACTAAAATTAAAGAAAGCAAGTAAAGAGTTTATTAGATCTCATAAATTTTGAAGAATTGAATACCTTGATTACCCCTTCAACTGAATAGAGTTTAGTTACACATGCTTTTAGAAAAGAAAACTAAAATTATACGTTATGGTTGCTGTAAAATGTGAACAGTAATTAGATGAGAAGAAAAAGAGAGTTTAGGGTTGCCAATAAGTTGGATTTTATACCCTTTTAGTTTCCTTCCATAACTAGAAAAATAAAATAAAATAAAAATAAAATAAATATAATTAACAGCCCTTGATTTTCCAAACTAATGTCCACTGAATAAGGAGACAATTAAGTCCTAATATCTCTAAAAATCCACTAAAAACTCGTATCTCAAGAGTCCTAAACGAATCAGGTTTCCCAGCTGGATTGTAAAATCTTCAAGTATCAGACCACCCTTGGGCACAAGCCTTGCCCAAATGTGTTTTCAGCTCGTTTCCAGCAACTTCTTGTAATTTTCTTTAGTTTGGCTTTTGTTCCCTCTTAAGATATAACCTGTGTAAAAATATCTTAAAATCAATAAAATCACAAAATAATAAGCTTCAATATTCTTGTAAATATTAACAATTTCTACTCACTATCATCTATAGTCTCATGTTTCAATGTTAAAGTTGAAGATGAGAAATCTGCAAACTGAGAGTTCGTTAGTCAGTTCAGAAAGCGGAAGGGGCAATGGAAGGAATAAGGAGCAGAAGAGAGAAAAATTAAGAGGAAAGTCAAAGTCAAGAGTGTCAAAGGAAGAATGTTTCAAGTGTTAACAGAAGGGCTACTGGAAGAAAGAGTGTCCATTATTGAAAAATCATGTGGCTTGTAAGAAAGAAACAACTTCAATTTTGACCAGTGTAGCTGCTGATACTTCAAAAGAGAAAGATCTCTTAGTAGCCTCGATGACAAGTAATGATTCAAAATCAAACATATGGACTTTAGATTCAGCATGCTCATCATATTATACTTCTCACAGAGATTGCCACAATTACAAGGCATGTGATGCTGGTAGTGTAACCTTGGGTGATAATTGTACTCACAAAGCAGTGGGGATTGGAATTGTTAAAATTAAAATATTTGATGGCTTAATCAAAACATTAAAGAATGTCAAATACATTCCTGAATTGAAGAAGAATTTAATTTCTTTGGGCTTATTAATAAAGAATTGTATGGATTTTTAGCAGCTCTGAGTAGTGGAGTTCTTAAGATATCCATAGGCATTATGATTGTGATGAAGAGAAAGTGGATAGGAATTAATTTGTACATTCTAGAAGATAGTACAGTTGTGAACAATAATTCTGCATATTCATCAACAAAAGATAGTTTTGATGTATCAAAGCTCTTGCATATGCGATTAGGACATATAAGTGAGCAAGGTTTATAAGAACTTCATAAAAGGAAATTGTTGAATGGGATAACAAGGTGTGAAGTTGGATTCTATGAATTTTGTGTCTACGAAAAATAAAATCGAGTTCAATTCAAGACTTCCTCATATAAAAGCAAGGAAGTACTGGAGTATATTCACTCAGATATTTAGGGTCCATCACAAGTTACAGCAAAAGGTGGAGCCAGGTATTTTGCGACATTCATTAATGACTTCTCCTGAAAAGTTTGGATATATTTCAAGAAGGAAAAAGTTGAAGTATTCTTAAGGTTCAATGAGTGAAAAATCAATGTTGAGAAATAGGCAGGAAAAAGCATGAAGTGCTTAAGGTCTGACAATGGAGGTGAGTATACATCTAAAGAGTTCATAGATTTCTGCAAGGGATTGAGCAATACTTCACAATTTTTAAGACACCTCAGCAGAATGAGGCAGCAAAAAGGATGAACAAGACCTTACTAGAAAGAGCTAGAGCAATGAGATTACATGTAGAGTTACCTAAACATTTTTGTGCAGAAATAGTAAATGCAACTTGGTTCATCATAAACAGGTCACCTTAAAGTAAGTTAGAGAAAAATTTTGTACAACAGGCTTGGCATATAAAGATGTCGGCTATTATGTACTCAAAGTATTTGGATGTCTAGCCTACGCATTAATCCTCAATGATGAAAGATTAAAACTCGATTCAAATTAAAAAAAAAATACATCTTTGTCGGATATGAAAAAGAAGTAAAAGAATATAGACTTTGGGATCCTAAGGCAAAGAAGATGATAGTTAGTAGAGATGTAATCTTTGATGAACGGACTATAGTGAACAAATAGAAATCATCTCCAAAAGCTGTAAAATCAACCTCCAAAGTAGATATGGAGCTTGGGTTGGATAGTCCTTCAAAACCAGTAGTTGAATCTAAAAGCAAAGATGATGATTCAAAGAGTACAGAAGTGCAACATCATCAACATGAGCATAGTATTGCCATAGATAGACCTAGTGTAACGCCCACATAATTGTTAAAATAATAAAATAAAAATTTAAATTAAATTAAATTAATAAATTGGAGGGTTAAATGGAGTATTGAAAGTGAGAAATAGGTAATATATATGTGAAGTATAAAGAAAATATATACTACGTATAAAGTCAAAAACAAGTTTGAAAAAGACAAATTTAAAAAGTAAAAGGAGGGGTAAAATGGTAATTATAAAAAAATAAAAAATAAAAATAAAAAAATAAAATAAAATTATTTTTGGATAGATGTTGGAAATTAAAGAATTAAAAACAAGTAAATAATTAACAAATTAAAATGATGTTATAATATATTTAAGGATAAAAATGAAAGAAAAGAAAGGTTAAAAAAATTAAAAGAAACACTTTCTTCTTCTTCCTTCTTCCTTAGGCCGTGACTTCCATGAAGGGGCTAGGTAGGATTTGATTCTTCCAACATCAAAATTTTAAAGGATTTTTAAAGATTGAAGTCAAATTTAATGGTTTCTTCATTCAAAGGTAAACTTTCTTACCTTATTTGGAAGTTTTATGGTTAAATATGAATATGTATGAATTGAGTTTTTGAAAGAGTATGTTATAATTGTTGAAATGTATATGTAGGATGTTATTTTGATGAGTAAGTAAAGATATTATGGTTAAATATTAGCTTTGAGTAGGTTTAGTTGGAGTTTGGAAGAGGTAGTATGGAAGTTAGGGTTTAGTAAGGTTTTGGTAAAAGGTAATAGTGCATTTGATTTTATGATTTGAATTGTATTTTTTGTGTTGGTAATAATATAAATGAGCTCAAATTACCATTTGGAATTGGTCAGAATGAAAAACCAAAATCAAAGAGGCTTAAGGCAAAAATTTAGAATTTTGGTGAAAAAGTGATACATTATATTTTTAATGCTTGAAATGTGTTAAAATATGATATTTATGATATATTTAAATTTTAAAATCAAATTGTGATTGATTAGAGTGAAGTTTCAAAGTTAGAGTGTGTTAGTGCATATTTTAGTATTTTTAAAGGAATGTGCCTAAATTCATGTTTTATGCTTTAAATAACTAGAAATGTGATACTAATTGATTATTTACATTCACATTTTCAATAAGTATTGAGTAGGTTGTAAATTCACCAACCTAGTAGTGAAAGACATTAGGAGATTTTGGCAGTAGAGTGGAGTTTTAACTCCATTTGTTGCTTAATAAATAGTAGTATATACTTTGATTTATAATGTATTTGATTTCATTGATTTTTAGCGTAACACATTAGTTTTGTTGGATGTGTTATATTACTTGATATTTATGAATGTGTGTGTGTGGCATTGTTTGGAGTAAAAATGTTTATTTTATGATGATTGTTGCATGATAAGCCATTTGAGAATGGCTAAATGGGATGTGTGCGCAAAATATAAAAAGTGTAAATTGTGCACTAACATATAAGAATGAGCAACATTTACATTGTATATGATGATAATGTTAAAGATACATTGAAAATATGAAAAAGAATGTGAAAAGTGAAAATTGTGAAAATATAATTGCATTTTACCTTCTATATAGTTTAGTTCCAAAATGTTATTGTTGGATATTATTACGCCTCTTAGATGAGACACACTAGTGTCACAGATATTATTACACCTTGGGGTGAGACACACTGGTGTCATAAATATTATTACGCCTTCAGATGAGACACGCTGGTATCACAGATTTTATACTCCTTCGGATGAGACATATTGGTGTCACAAATGATTGAGTTAGCCCAAGAGAATATTTTTAGAACTATACTAATATATAAGGATTTTAGGCCCAATGTATGCAGATGATTGATGTGTTGTTAAAATATGTAAAAAAAAAAAAGTAAACAATCTATCATTTTTATCACAATACATTTTATGGCATTTTATGTGTTATACCGTTTATTTATTTTACCAAACTATGTACCACTAAGTATTATACTTAACGCGATTGAATTGCATCCCGTAGGTCTAGATTATAGTTGTTTATCTTAGGAGTTTGTCGAGCTGCCATGGACCAGAGTCATCTGCATCTCATGTATATATTTTAAACTTTATGAAGTTTACTTAAATATGAATATTATGTTTACTACATGTATATGATATAAATTATAAAATAAAAAAAATTAATTTTAATGTTGAAAATTTGATAGATGAGTTATATGCATGATTCTATATAAATCCTTGTACATTTTGTGATTATGTGAGAGATTTTGGAGAAATGAATGTGTTGAATGAATATTTGGAAGTGTATTTTAAATACAGATTGAGTGTATTAAAATTTGAAAAAAATTCAAAATACAGACAGCTCTGAAAAATTTTTTCTAGAGATTTTTATTTAAAATGTGTCTTTTTATATTTACATTACTATGGAATAATTTTCCTTATTTATTAATATATATATATATTGTTCTAAATAATTAATTTGGAATGATGGAAGTTTTTAAATGAAAAAAAATGCGATATTATTGTATTTTGCATTTGTATTTTATACATACGTTGTGTGTATATTATATATATATGGGATATAAATGTATTATACCTAGAAACATAATTAGACCTCCAGCTAGATATTGTGAAGATGATGATTTAGCCTCCTTTGCTTTACTAACAAGTAAAGGAGAACCAAGTTCTTTTTAGGAAGCATTGTCAGTTCTAGAAAAAGAAAGATGGTTAGAAGCTATGCCTAAAGAAATGGAGTCACTGTACAAGAATCAAACTTGGGAATTAGCAAAACTTCATAAGGGGAAGAAGGCAGTTGAATACAAATGGGTCTATAGAAAGAAGGAAGAGACTTTAGAGAAAGAAGATATAAGATATAAGGCATAATTAATTGCAAAGGGATATTCACAAAAGAAATGAATTGACTAAAATGAAGTGTTCTTACCAGTAGTTAGACATATAACTATTAGAATATTGTTAGCATTAACAACTCAGTTAAACTTAGAGTTGGAGCAGTTAGATATCAAAATAGCTTTCTTTCATTGTGAATTGGAGGAGCAGATTTACATGGAACAACCAGAATGATTTGAGGAGCAAGGTAATCAACATCTAATATGCAAGCTCAAGAAATCCCTTTATGGGTTGAAGCAATCCCCAAGGTAATAGTACAAATGGTTCGATTCTTGCATGATAAGAATTGACTTTACCCGTTGTAAGTATGATTGTTGTCTATATCTTAAGTCTTTACATAATGGATCTTTCATCTACTTTGTTGATTTATATTGATGATATATTAATTGCTGCAAGAGACATGAAAGATTTGTGTGACCTTAAATCCTTGTTAAGTCAAGAGTTTGATATGAAGGTCTTAGGTGCTATGAAGAAAATTCTTGGCATAGAGATCAACAGGGATAGGAAAAACATGACTTTATTACTCTCATAGAAGAATTACATTGAAAGAGTATTAGAGAGATTCAGTATAGACAAGGCAAAGCTAGTTACTACTCCTCTGGCTGATCACTTTAAATTATCTAGCCATCAGTGTCCGAGAACAAAAGAAGAGTTGTAGTACATGGAAAAGATTCCATATGCTAGTGTTATAGGAAGTTTGATGTATGCAATGGTATATACAAGACCAAACTTAGCACATGCAGTTAGTATGGCTAGCAGGTTTATGGCTAATCTAGGCAAGGAACACTGGTGGACTGTAAAGTTGATTCTCCGATACTTGAGAGATACCTTTGATTATGGGATTTGCTATAGTATAAAAGATGATTTGATCTCTGTTATTAGATATGTTGATTCAAACTATGCTGAAGATGTGGATAATAGAAAGTCTACTACAGGCTACATTTTTACACTTGCAAATAGTATAATTAGTTGGAGGTCAACCTTACAAAGTGTGATTGTTTTATCTATCACAGAGACATAATACATGACAATAATGGAAGCAGCTAAGGAAGCATTATGTTTGAAAGGACTTGTCTCAGATTAGGCTTTAAGCAGTAGGCTCTTGGTATACATTGTGATAGTCAAAATGAAATAGTATTATCTAAGAATCAAGTGTATTATGCTATAAAAAACATATTGATGTAAGATATCACAAAATTATAGAGTTAATTTCTTCAGGTGAGATTCTATTGATGAAGGTATATAAGGTGAGATTCTGTTGATGAAGGTACATACAAAGAAAAATGCAGTAGATATGTTAAAAATGATGCTACCTTTGGCGAAGTTCAAACATTGTTTGGACTTGTTCCAAGTCACAAACTAAAAAATTGTGAAGACATTGGAACTCCAAGTGGAGGTACAAGCTTTTTCAAGATTGAGCGAGTCTTCTAAAGGGGGGTAATTATTTGCCAATGTGGAGATTATTAAACAATAATTCATAATTATAATCAGTCTTACACTAGAAGTTCTAACAAAGAGGAGATTTATTAGTTTTATAATAGAATTTGAATAGAAAAAATAGATTAAAATAGAAAAAGAATTTCCTTGTTTATCTAGAGTAGCGTTAACATTATATATAAAACACCTAAGATGGTAAATAATACATTGAATTCTGATAAAAGAAAAATCTCAGTTGTATTTTCTCTCTAAAAAGTAAATTGAAAAACCTCTCATGAACATAGACAAATAGCCAAACTATATAAATATGCGTATTGTGTGATTACTTCTCTTATTCTTCTCCTTAATTTTTATATTCATAGATTGATATCTTCTTTTGCAAGTTTTAAAAGCACAAAATTTTTTCTATCATATTTATCTCCCATTGTATTTTTATAACTATATATATAAATATATTCCACGTACATCGTGTTCTTATTTTTTTAGAATTGCTTTATCGATGTGTTTGTATTATATTGTATTTGTGCCTCATTGTTTGTATTCGTGTCCACTAAATTTTAACATGCATGCCACTAATTTACTAATTTCCTTATTCAAGTTCAACTTCCACTTCAAAAAAAAAAAAATTATAGCTCTTGACAATTCGCACTTCGAAAATGTTCACTTAAACTCATCATAAAATTTCTTTAAGCTAAAAGAAGAGCTCTTGCTCTAATATGACTTTTTTTTTTCTTAACTAAATATGAGGAAAATATCTTTAGTAGTTGATTACGTTTATGTCCTTGGAACTTCTTAGTTCTTAGATACTATAATCATTGCCTCAACCCCAAAAAGGTAAAAGTCAATAAATAAATAAATATTTTAGGTCCTAACAGTGACAGAGATTGAAAGAAAATAAAGAAATAAATAAATAAATTTTAAAACATATAAAAGGTACGCATATAATGTTAATATGATAACTGGCTGAAAGCAGCTGGTCCATCAGATATTTCACATGGGATCAGACTTGTCTATGCATATTTTCTGCTCTATCACTGTTTTGATTGAGTGTTTTATATAAATTTTATATATAAATAAACAATTATATATATGCATAATCAACTTGCTGCTTGCCAACTCTACATGTTCTTCCAACGAACAACTTTGAATAATTTTTTTTTATCCAATCACACTCCAACTTTGAATAATTTTTTTTAATCCAATCACACTATCTTAAGCTTATGGTTGATATATAAATTAATTTATGAAATGATTCCTTACTTATTTTTTTAATACAAAATAAATTTTTATAAATAAATCAAAAAATATATATACAAGATATAAATAAAATTTTAAAATATACAACATGTATATAACTAATGAAATTATTGAATATTTATGAATTTTTTTATTCAAACATTGAATAATTATAACATATAAGGGATAATCTATCTTTTAACGATACATTCATTTTATATATTATCTATAAAAACATATTGATTGCTTATAAATTTAATTTTATCTCACCATAAATATTTTGTTAATGGTAAGTTACATCACAAATAAAAATTTCACATTATTTGAACAAATAAAATTTTGACATAATTTGAATTATCTGTCTATTCATTATTGGAGTGAGATATAGAAGTGCTGAATTCAATTCTTTTATTTATTATCATAGATTCTTTCTCAAAAATAATTAAATATAATTTAATCCAATCAATAAATTTTAATTATTTATATTAAATTTATTTTATATATAATTATAAAATTTTAGATTTAAACTCCCACTCAAAGATGTATATATATATATTGCAATATATTTAATTTCCCACCCAATTAAATTTAATTTAAATTTAGCTATTAGTCCAGTATAAATATAATGCTTTTACGTAATCTCTCTTTCTTGCAAATTAAGTTTGCAGGACCAAAATCTGATACAGACACTTCACCAATAAACTTAGGTGACACTGGTAAAAAAAAATCCGATGAATAAATAATGCTTATTTAATTTCATCTAATCAAATTGTGATGTCTAATATAGGAATAATATAAACTAAGATTAATTAATAAATGATTGTTCTTAATTAGACATTTTAAGTTCAAATTTTTAATATGCAATTATATTAAAAATAGATAGAAACAATTGTATCGTTTCTTATAATCTTATCCGGCTTAACTCTAGAAAAGCAATTTAAACAAAAAAAAAAATATAACATTAATATAGAGTTAACTTCACATTAGTTTTATAAAATGTTAAACTATTAATATTTTTTATTATCTTACTATTTTAAGAAAAAAAAGTAAAGTTAAACTAATAAAAACACTTTGTAATAATTATACATCAACATTTTAAATGATTCGATTCTTATGAAACATTAAATTAGAGAAGAAACAACCTGTTTGGTAATTGATATTGACCCTTTAACCTGTTTTATTAGATTTATAGTCTACACCTTTGCTTACTATACAATTTAAATTAGTAACAAGCTTTTATTAGATAAAAGAAAAAAACTAAAATCCCATAATGATGAGTATTGACTAGTATTTTCAAAAATGAATTAGACGGACTGATTCGGTCGAATTAATAAGAAGATCGTTTTTGTTCAAAATATTTTTAAAAAAATAAATTTACTAAAAACTGATCAAAACTGATAAATAGGATTGAACCAAATTAAATTGAATCAAATCAATTTTTTAAATATTAAATCATTTTTAAATAATTTTTAAAAAAAAAAAAAAACTTCTAACTTAATATGAATATTTAGAGTATTGAAATATATGATGAACTTTAAAATTTTAAGTAAGCTTTCTATGTCTCCATTGAGATGGATTAGGCTCACAAATTAAAAAAATATATATATTTTTTCCTTTTTCACTATTACAATTGATTGATATTTGGCTTATTATATGAATTTTACATTGAATAAATTTTTTGCTTTTAAAGAAAATAGCTTTTTTATAATCTTTATTACATAAATAATCATAGAGTAAGTTTTCGTTCAATGGGTCTTGCCTAGATAGCTGGCTAACAGTTTTTAGCTTCAAAAAAATAAATAATAAAATTAACAAAATAATTATTTATGATTATTGAAAATTCAAGCAGCTGTTAATTTGGAAAATTATCTTAAATTATTGATTAAACTTAGCCCATTTTACTTCTATAAAAAATTTCTAATTACAAGTATTTTTCAAATTAAATTTTATATCACTCAAATAATAATTATTATTTATTAAAATATTACAAATATTATTTATAAAAATGATTGTACTCATGTTTAAAGAAAGAAAATATAAATATCTAAGAAAATAGTTAAATATAATTTTTCAACTAATTTCATTATTTCTGCTGTTTGTATCGCATATTAAAAAAATAAATAAGATATATCATAATATTTTTTTTAAAAAATATCGTTAAAAAAATATTTTCATTTTAAAAATTTTATATTTTCAATTTTCTTTTTTTTTTTTGAATATATATTTTAAATTTTCTTTTAATATGTTCAATAATAGTTAAAAAATTTTACTAAATAATATATCTATTAGCTATAAAGCGGACAAGATATCAATAATACTAAAATTATTTTTATTGAAAATTATGAAATTTCTAATTTAAATTCATGTTGAACCTAAATTAACTAAAAAGGTTACTTACCTTCAAAAAACTAAAAAGGTTACTCGATTTGTATTGGAATTTGGATATTTTTAATCTTTTACGTACCGCAACTATATTAATCATTACAATTTATTAAGAAAAGGACTAAGTGTGCATAACTATAGTGACTGTTGGATTAATTAGGATTATAAATTCAAAATCATCGATTTTGATTTATCAAAATCATGAATTTCATTCTTAATTGGTAAAAATTAATTTGATTAAAATAAATAAGGTAAATTCTAATTTTAATTTAATTTGAACCGTCGAATTAAATTAATTTTAATAATTTATTTTTTTAAATAAAAATAACTATAACTGATAATATTTTTTATAAAATTAAATACTTAACTCATAAATTTAATAATATAATATAATATAAATTAAATTAAATAATATAAATTATTAAAAAATAATAATAAATTAATAATTATTATTATTAATATTAAATAATAACAACAACAACAACAATAATAATAATAAATTTTTACAAATATAACTTTTTCATTATAAATATATATATTTAACTACATAATTTGATATATTTAATATTAAAACTAAAGTGTAAAAAATTTTTTAAAATTAATTCTAAGATTTTAATTTTGAAATAAAATTACATATTTTTAATATATAGATTAAAAAAAAATATATATTTAGAAACTATTAATTTCTATTTTTTTTATTTTTAAAGTTCAAAACTCAAATTGTCAGTTTCAGGTTTAAAAAATTATAAATCTATATTAAACTCTTATAATCTGATCTTAATTTTGATTAAAAATTATTTTTTTTTAATTTTAGTTTATTTTATGAACTAAACAGTCATTTTATAATGCAAATCACAGTTTTATTATGAATCGTGGTATAATACTATTTTTTTCTTAGTTCCTAGTCTTAGTAGGAAAATCTATTCACAATTTCCCTTTTCCTTTCTCCAAAAAGAAATGTTATTGGCAAATAAAAATAAAAATAAAATAAAAAATATAATCGAACTAGATGCTAAATTAATTAATAATTAGTTTATAGTTTAATTCATTCAATAAAATTAATTCAAATTTAATAATATTATAATTTATATATATAAATATTAATAAAAAAATTAAAAATTATAAAAATAAAAATTAAATATAATAACAATATACCATATTAATTCAAAAATATCAAATATTAAATATACTAAATATGATAAACCTGAATATCCATATATAGTAGGGGCTGCTTGACTTTTTTTTTTTTATTAAAAAAATATTTAATATTTATAAAATTGATTTGGTTTGGTTTTGATTCAACTCAGTATCATTCACCTATTTTAACTCATTTTGATCGATTTCCTATAAATATGATTCTTTTAGATATTTAAATTGAATTAATTTTCAATTTTTAGTTAATTTGGTCTGACCGACCGGTCGATTCGATTTTAAAAAACGCTGCTAAAAAGAGGAGTTAGACAAAATCTGGCTTCGAAAATTAGGACCATCTGACGTGGCAAAAGTGGAGGGGCAGGTGTCGAGAATAGTGGAGGTGGTGGTGGTGGTGGGAGCAGTGAACTGAAACAAACAATCTTTGCATTAGGAGTCAGCCACCAAATCAACGAAAACTTTCCGGTGACCAAAACTGCCAAACTCCATAATACAAAGAGAGAAGGGATAGAGAGGAATCCATACTAAAAAATCTGAATCTATTCCGTGAAAAAAGGAAAGGGTAAAAATTAAAAAGAAGATTCCAACACTATAATATATCTCTTTTTAACTCAACTTTCTTTCATTTTCTTGATAACCAAACATCAACTTCAAGCTATAGTCTCTACTTTTTCCTCCTCCTTTTCTTGTTTGCAGGCTAAAGTGAGAGGTAATTAGACTTACCTTTGGCTTTACATTCAATTATGTTTTACTTTCTTTTAACTTCATACATTTCTATTATAAGATTTTCTTGAATATATCATTTCTTGAATATATTCATCTTCAAAGGGAAAAATTATGCGTGGCCTTAAGTTCTTGGATAGATTTAAGAGCACCCAAGTCCACGCCTTAAGCCCCTCTGATAGCAAACTTCAAAAATCCAAATTCACCAACTCTGTCTCATTTTCTCAAATTCTGCTTTCTTATGGGCTCCCTACAACTGACCTTCTTGAACCTCCTCCCATAGACCCTTGTTTAAAACCCATATACTTTGTGGAAACTCTAGCTGACCTTTATCTTCGGCTTGACACTTGCTTGCCATCTGATAAATCTTTATTATGCATTGAGCAATATACTCTTTTGCGTGCCTTGGGTGATCCTAAGCTTCTTAGAAGGTGTCTTTGTGTTGCCAGGCAATTTGCCATTGATGTGCACTCCAAAGTGGTGCTTTCTTCTTGGTTAAGATTTGAGAGGAGAGAAGATGAATTTATTGGTGTATTATCCACGGATTGTAGTGGGTATGCTCTTGAGTGTCCTACTGGTGCTTTAGTTTCTGGGTGTGATCTTAATTCAGTTTATAATCATTGTCAATGTAGACAAGATTGTCCTCAGGTAGTTAATCCTCGAACCTTGATTGAAAATGATTGCCCGAGTTTGGAATTGGATGATAGAGATGATGATGGTGATCTTTCATTTTGTATTAATGATCAGTTGGTTCATTGTGTTAGATTCAAAATTGCTGCTCTTTCTAGCCCATTAAAGGCAATGTTATATGGTGGCTTTGCAGAGTCAAGAAGGGATAATATTGATTTTTCGAAGAATGGAATATCTTTGGAGGGAATGAAAGCTGTGGAAGTGTATAGTAGGACTAGGAGAGTTGATTCGTTTTGTGCTGAAATCGTTTTGGAGTTGCTTTCTTTTGCAAATAGGTTTTGCTGTGAGGAGATGAAGTTTACTTGTGATGCTCACTTGGCTTCATTAGTATGTAATGCTGAGGATGCATTGATTCTTATCGATTATGGTTTAGAAGAAAGAGCAAATCTTCTTGTTGCTTCTTGCTTGCAAGTGCTGTTGAGAGAACTCCCAAGTTCCTTGTATAATCATAAAGTGATGAGAGTTTTCTGTAGCTGTGAGGCTAGGGAGAGATGGGCTATGCTTGGACGTGCATCGTTCTTTCTGTATTATTTCCTGAGCGAGGTGGCTATGGAGGAGAATATGCTATCATGCACAACCGTCATGTTATTGGAAAGGTTGCAAGAATTTGCAACAGAAAAGTGGCAGAAGGCACTTGCTTTACATCAACTGGGTTGTGTTCTGCTTGAAAGAAAAGAGTACAAGGAAGCACAATTTTGTTTTGAAGCAGCAGCTCAGACAGGCCATGTTTATTCAGTAGCTGGTATTGCAAGGACCAAGTACAAGCAAGAGCAGCAGTATTCAGCTTTTAGGTTAATTAACTCTATTATTTTTGAGTATAAACCTGTTGGCTGGATGTACCAAGAAAGATCTTTATATGGTGTTGGACGGGAGAAGATTCTTGATTTAAATGCTGCAACTGAACTAGATCCAACACTTTCTTTTCCATATAAATACAGAGCTGTCATGAAGGTGGAAGACAAACAGATTAAGCAAGGAATCTCAGAGATTGATAAAATTACTTCATTCAAGCTCTCACCTGACATCCTTGAATTGCGGGCTTGGTTCTTTATTGCACTTGGGGATTATGAAAGTGCATTGAGAGATATTCGAGCAATGCTAACTTTGGAGCCTAATTATATGATGTTTCATGGGAAGGTAAGTGGAGATCGCCTGGCTGAACTTCTCAGCCATCGGGTTCAGCAGAGGAGTCTGGCTGACTGCTGGATGCAACTTTATGAGCAATGGTCTTCTGTTGATGATATAGGCTCTTTGGCTGTCATACATCAAATGCTGGTAAATGACCCAGGAAAGAGCCTATTACGATTTCGACAGTCTCTACTTCTTCTAAGGTAAGTTTTTTACTGCTTAAAACATTAGGTACTAATTACTTTCAAGTTTGTCTTTGGACAAGCTCTTATGACGCTGCATTATTCATATTCTTGGAATTGATATCTGAAATAAATCTTCCATTTTATAACTTTATGCATCAAAGTTCCATCTATAGCATAATCATTCCAAATCAAATCTTTTATTTTTTTTTTTCTGGTTGGCTAGAGACTTCTTTCTTTTTGGCATTTGGGATTTTGGTACATCCTATATTGACTTCACAAATGACAACACAGCTTTAGACTGTGTTATTTGAAATAATCAAGGACTGTGCCTACTTCATATGGTGAATTCTGTCTTATATCCACCATTGACATTACTGTCTTCAGTAACATGAAATATACCAGATATCTCATTGTGATAGGTTAAATTGTCTGAAGGCTGCTATGCGCTGTTTGCGGTTGGCGAGAAATCATTGTAATTCTGAGCATGAAAGACTGGTTTATGAAGGATGGATTTTATATGACACTGGGCATCGCGAAGAAGCTCTTTCCAGGGCTGAAAAGTCCATTTTGAGCCAGAGGTCATTTGAAGCTTTCTTCCTTAAAGCATATATATTGGCTGATACACATCTGGGCCCTGAAACATCATCCTATGTCATCCAACTCCTGGGTGAAGCTCTCCGATGCCCTTCAGATGGTCTACGGAAAGGACAAGTGAGTAGCTGTACTAGGATCTTTATAGAAATTTATCCCTTGATCTGCTGTTTTGATCATGCTTGTTGATATTTTGCAGGCATTGAATAATTTAGGCAGTATTTATGTGGATTGTGGTAAGCTAGATCAAGCTGCAGATTGCTACCTGAATGCCCTTAAAATTAAGCACACAAGAGCTCATCAAGGGTTGGCGCGTGTTTATCAATTGAAAAATCAAAGAAAAGCTGCATTTGATGAGATGACCAAGCTAATTGAAAAGGCACCTAATAATGCATCAGCATATGAGAAACGGTCAGAATATTGTGACAGAGAGATGGCAAAGAGTGACCTTAATATGGCAACACAGCTTGATCCACTCCGAACATATCCATATAGATACAGGGCAGCTGGTAAATACCATCTCTACGTGTCTCTCTCTCTCTCTCATATTTGGGGCACATCTCGTGCAAAATGATTCTTTGCAACCCTTTAATGCATGTGTCATACTTTCCGCTAAGATGAGAGATATAAAATTTTCCATATGAATAGTGAACCTTTTCTGGGTGTAAGCAGCAATGAAATGCACCAACAATTTCTTAGTCATGTCATTGTTAAAATGTTTCATAATTATTAGTAATGTAATAAAAAAAATACTCCTTTAATCTAGAAAGACTCTAGAGCCATAGGAACTTATCTATAACTGTCATCTCCAAGTTTCTTTATCTTTTGGCATCTCACATGCATCAGCTGAGTTGTAGACTCAAAAGTTATATGAGAACACCTTTAACCCTTCTCTGCCATTTTGAAAATGGCTTTGCATTTTTTTTTTCAAATGGGTTTGCTTTTCCTGTTTTTCTCCAAAAAAAATGTGTGGGTACTTACGGCTAAAAACACAAGGTACTCTTCTTCCCAAGTGTCAATTTCTTATGCATAGAAGGACTTTTGGTTTTTGTAACATCTTTCTTTTATTTGTATTCTTCTTAAATATGCATTTGTTACTTGCAGTAAAAGACTTGCAAATATAAGAACTCATACTTGAATCATGGCTCCCATAAAAATCAATCAAGCAGGGTGAAGGACCCTGATTCCAGCTACTATTTGCTTCGTCCTATGTGTTGCTAGATAAAATAATCCTTAGATGTTAATGTGTAAGCAAGTGCAAGTGAAAGCATGTGTAGGTATGGACATTGTAGTAAAAAATTGCTAGACAGTGAAATGGAGTGCAAATATATTATTTCCGGACATGGATACTGATGGAGAATGAGATATGAGATAGGAGATGACTGCAAATTTACAACAGTATGATGCCTGTGATATAAAAATTAAAAATTATGCTTCAAAGCCAATTTATAAGCCATTGTTTTCATAATTATTGTCTATGTGATTTGGTTGGCTTCATTTCTAATTTCCTTGCTCAAACGGGCTTATTACCTGTGAAATCCAAACTTGTACTAACATACAGAATTTCATTTTCCCAGTTCTAATGGATGACCAAAAGGAGACTGAAGCATTGGAAGAGCTTACAAAGGCCATAGCTTTTAGACCTGAATTGCAAATGCTTCATCTTCGAGCAGCATTTTACGAGTCAATTGGGGATCTCTCCTCTGCGCTTCAAGATTGCGAAGCAGCTCTTTGCCTGGATCCCAATCACACAGACACGCTCGATCTGTATAATAAAACACAGAACCGAGCCATTCATCAGTGAAACATTAAGTCGAATTACTGCATCTCTGATTAAAGTCTGGACTAGGCTATTAGTTTCGAGGGAATGTAAAGAATTTCCATTCTGTCCATATTTTATTTGGTCCTAATAGGCATCCATGAAAGAATTACGGAGAATGTTAGGGAAAACGGGCCAAGGACAAGCAATGAACATAGGTTGCTGTGGACATCAGTTGGAAAAGTATACAATGAACAACCCTGGATAATTTCTGTGGAATTTATTTCTGTATAGGTAATGTTCACATTGTTAATTAGGACTGTCTCATTAAGATCAAAATAGAAGTCATTATAGGTTTCACCGCTTGTTTCTCAATCGAAACAATTTGTCTTGTTTTTGCATTTTATTTATTCAGTTTATCTTGTACATCAGAAACGAATCTGATTCTTCCTTGCTGCAACATGGTTTGACATTGCAGATTGTAGTGAATGCTAAAAATGGGAAGAAAAAAATTATCTTCTGGACCTTCTGGTTTCAACTTTCTATTTCCTTTTTCTTTGTTTTCTTATACTTTTCTTTTGCTTATCTTGTACTGCATTGTTCTATTTTCAGCATGTTTAGTTTGCATTATGGTGAAATCAGTTCTTGATCATTGATTTTAAGGACATTCATTCATAACAAAATAACAGCAAGGAAGGTGTTTGAAGAATAAAGCAAAGATTCTTGGATCCTTTCGAGTATTGGAAAACTCAAATTTATCGTCTTGATAGTATTTGTCAAAGGAGGAACTGACTCTCCCTTTCTCAGTTATATACAAATATCATTTTCTCTACTTACATCAGGTACAATTATTCTCTACTCCAAAATCATTGCTTATGATATAGACAACAAGATCATGGGATAAAAATAACTAAAGGTCAAGAAAAGAATACATGGGGCTAAAGTTCACCCCTCAACTTTCTTCTGTAGACATGATTTCAATTTCTGCCCACCAAAGGGGAGACAATTTGGGTGTTGCTCCATCAGGTCCCATTCCTGTGATCTCCTTCAACTTGGCTACAACCTCACTCATTGTAGGTCTCTGTTTTGCATCAGGATGGATGCAATTTCTTATAACTGAAATCAATTTCTCAAGCTCATCCTGTTTGAAAGATTTTAGAGTTGGATCTACCATTCCTTCTAAGCTTTGCTGTCCTCTCTGAATATCAGATGTCCAATCTGTAAGAGAGCATTTTTCCACTGTATATGGCACCTTACCAGTTATCATTTCATACAAAATAAGACCAAAGCTATAAACGTTGCTCTCTGGGTATTCTGGTGGTGGTTTCGTAAGTTTAATAGATGCTATCTTTGTTGTTGCAACATTCCAGTAGCTGAAATCTGATATTTTGGCAGCATAATCTTCTGTCAGATATATAGAGGATGATTGCAGGTTGTCATGGACTATGGGTGGAGTTAGCTGGTGCATGTACTCAAGGCAATATGCCATGCCCATTGCTATTCTTAATCTCATCCCACAGTCCAAATGTTCTGCCTCTTTTACTGCAAGAAATTAATAATCCAATGTCACTCGATTACTGAACTGCTTATATTGCTTCAGTAATAGAAATTTGAATGTTGGTAAATGTTGTGATGCAAATATTCTGGAGCTATATCAGTTGCCAATTGAACTGTTTTATGGGTGTACAGAATATTAAGCAAGTTCACTCAGTGCAATGTTAGGGTAGAGTATCGGTTTGTTTCAGGTGTCCTAACATGATATATTACAACAGCCTTGGTCGAACTAGATCAGACTTTATAAGGCATGGTTCCAAGTTATGTAAGAGAATACGAGAAGAACAAGAATAATTTACTACTACTTCTGTAGATGCATAATTCTGCTGTCAGCCAGACTCATGAATAGTGTCAATTCCTATGTAATGTCACATTAATATCAAGTAAAATGAACATTAGAAAGACAAAATAGTCACTGTGCAGATGTTCAAAAAGAGTTCCATTTGGAGCATACTCAAAAACCATCATTCTTGTGAAAGGCTGATTCTCTTCGCAATATCCAATGAGGTTGACATTTTTATGGTTCATTTTTGATAACGTGTCAATCTGAATTCACGAAGAAAGGGGTATTTAGGACTTTCAGAAGAGAATATGAAATTCTGGAATTTCAGTTTCAAATACCTTTTTTCTGAATTGTGCTTCTAAATTTTTGACCACTCTTTTTGCGATATGACTGTGGTAGACATCACAGCTATTTCTACTCCACTTGATAGAGTCCCCTTATACACTGTGCCATATGAAAAGGAGCCAATTATATTGCTGAAATCTTCACAAGCAGCTTCAAGTTCTGATCGCCTTAGTTTCGGTACACCTGAACATGAGAGTATAATCAAGGAAACATATATATTGAACACTGGTTGAAGGCAGGATGATTGCCACACGATTATCACAATTTTTGTGTGCGCGCATGTTTTCTCATGAAGAAAGACCTGTTACAAAAGCTTTTTGTAGCTGCCCACTTAGCCCTGTGGCCCATGGTCTAACAGTGATCACCCTGTTGCTTCTATAGAAGATGGCACCAGTAGCTGAAATCAAAAGCAACAAAGAGCACCCAACAATACCAGCAATGAGAATAATTTGATGTTTTGAGTTGGGATCATTATGCACCATTTCACTTGGGCTTGAGGCAGGGGTGAGTGAAACCCCATGGTGTTCTGGTGGTGCAAACACTACAATTGATAGATGTGCGGGAACAGGTGAAGCTGTTAGAGCCCGCAATAAAATTTACGAGAATAATTACGGAAGTAAAATAATAAAAATGACACAGAAGATTTAACGTGGTTCACCTTTAACTGCATAGGCTACGTCCACGGGACAAATTTCGAATAAAACTTCCACTATTAAAATAGTAGGCTTACAAAAGAGATTTAAAATAAAATAGTGGCACTCACAAGTGTTTCCCAAAAACACTCCAAAATTATCCTCACTATTTTTCTTCCCGTAGTTTTAGAAAACCTTTTCTAAAACTGAATTCTCTCTCAAATCTCTTCTTCACAGATTATTTTCTCTGTGGTTTTCTTCTACCTTTTCTTCTTTTCAATTTGCATTTATATAGAAAAGATATTAGCTAAAATTAGGAAAAACTAATTATAACTTTTAATAATAACCAGAAGCTTTTAATGGTTATTATTCTTTTACTATTATTATTATTATTATTATTATTATTATTTGTTAATTAATTGTCCTCACTTGAAGGACAACCAACTAACAAATCTCCCCCTTGGACTTCAAGTAGAAATGTTAGTCGTACTCTCCGTCATGCCTGCAGCTGATCGACAAAATTCAAAATTTTCTTTTGAAAGAATCTTTGTCAACATATCTGATCCATTCTCGTCTGTATGGATCTTTTTAAGCTGTAACTGTTTCATTCCCAATACATCTCTAATCCAATGATATCTAACATATATATGCTTTGATCTTGAATGAAAAGAGGAATTCTTCCCTAGATGAATCGCACTCTGACTGTCGCAGTATATCAAATATTGTTCTTGATGAATTCCAAGTTCATTCAAGAACTTCTTCATCCATAATAACTCCTTGCATGCTTCTGTCAAGGCTATAAATTCTGCTTCAGTTGTTGAAAGAGCAACACACTTTTGCAATCTTGACTGCCATGACACCGTTCCCCCTGCAAATGTGATCAGATAACCAGATGTAGATTTTCTAAAGTCAACATCACCAGCCATATCCGCATCAGTATAACCAATTAATACTCGCTTATCATCTCCAAAACATAAACATGTTTTGGTTGTATCTTTAAGATATCTGAATATCTATTTCACTGCAGCATAATGTTTCTTTCCAGGATTTGAAAGAAATAGACTCACTACTCCAACTGAGTGAGCAATATCTGGCCGTGTACAAACCATGACATACATTAAACTTCCAACTGCTGAGGCATATGGAACCTTTTCCATTTCTTCCTTCTCTCTATCTGTAGAAGGGCACTGTTTGAAACTCAATCTAAAGTGATTAGCAAGAGGACAACTAACAGCTTTAGCATTTTCTATGTAATACCTTTGAAGTACTTTTTCTATGTACTTCTCTTGTGATAACCATAATTTCTTGGCACTTCAATTCCTCATAATTTTCATGCCAAGAATTTGTTTTGCTGGTTCCACGTCTTTCATGGCAAAAGACTTACTTAATTGTTTCTTCAAGCTATTAATTCTGGCAGAATTCTAACCAATAATTAACATATCATCCACATAGAGTAAAAGAATAATGTAATCATCATCAGAGAATTTCTTCACAAAAACACAGTGATTTGAAGTAGTCTTTTTATACCCTTGCTCCCCCATAACAGACTCAAACTTCTTATACCACTGTCTCGGAGCCTGTTTTAAATCATACAGGCTTTTCTGCAACTTGCATACATAGTCCTCTTTTCCTTTTTCAATGAAACCCTATGGCTGCTCCATGTATATCTCTTCTTCCAAATCACCATGTAGGAAGGCAGTCTTCACATCCATTTGCTCGATTTTCAGATCGAAACTGGCTGCCAATCCGAGCATTGTCTGAATGGATGTCATTTTCACGACAGGTGAAAATATCTCATCAAAGTCAATACCCTTTTGTTGATTGAATCCTTTCACGACTAATCTAGCTTTGAATCGTGGCTGGGAGCTGTGTTCATCCAGCTTGATCTTGAATACCCACTTGTTCTTCAAAGCTTTCTTGCCTGTAGGCAACTTCACCAGCTCAAATGTTTGATTCTCATGCAAGGATTTCATTTCATCTTGCATAGCTTCAATCCAATTTCTTTTATGTTCATTTTCTATTGCTTCTTCAAAGCATTCAGGTTCTCCCCCGTCAGTAAGCAGTACATACTCATTTACTGAATATCTAGTAGATGATTGTCTAATTCTACTAGATCTTCGTAATGCCTGAGAACCTTCTGGTGCTGGTGGTTGAACATGAACATCATCAAAATCATTATTTAGTTCATTTGGATTATGAACTTCTGGATTTTCTAACTCTAGCACTTGTTCTCGTGGAACGTTTTCTTCATCTCTAACTTGTCTGTGTTTTGTTGTTGGAGGAATAAGCTGCACTTCTGTTGAATCATCATCAGAACTATTGGCAGTCTGCTTTTGAAGCTTTTCAATATCTTCAATAGTATGATCTTCAATAAATACAGCATCTCTGCTTCTAATCATCTTTCTCTGGATTGGATCATAGAACCTATAGCCAAATTGATCTTGACCATAGCCAACGAATACACATTGTCGCGTCTTGATATCAAGCTTAGTCCTTTCGTCCTTTGGAATATGGACAAAAGCTTTGCAACCGAATACCCGCAAATGATCATAGGAAATATCTTTCCTGACCATACTCTTTCTGGAGTATCAAACTGTAGAGGAACACAAGGTGAACGATTTAAAAGATGAACTACTGTAAGAAGAGCTTCACCCCAAAATCTTTTGGACAACTTTGCATGTGAGAGTAAACATCTAACTCTCTCCATCAAAGTTCTATTCATCCTCTCAGCCAAACTATTCAGTTGCGGCATCTTGGGAGGTGTCGTTTGATGTCGTATACCATGTTCTTTACAGAAAGCGTCAAATGGCCCAATGTATTCTCCACCATTATCTGTTCTGATGCATTTTAGCTTCTTTCCTGTTTGTCTTTCTACCATGGTTAGAAATTGTTTGAAGACTTCTAACACCTGGTCTTTAGACTTTAAAGTGTATACCCATGTCTTTCTAGAATGGTCATCGATAAATGTCACGAAGTATCGATTTCCACCATATGACATAGTCAATGGCCCACAGAGATCTGAATGTATCAGATCCAACACATTCTTCATCCTAGAAGGAGGAGCAATCTTGAAAGCAACTCTATTTTGCTTTCCCGCCATGCAATCAGAACACTTCTCTAAATGAACTTTATCCAATCCGGATAATATGTTCTTTCTTACCAGAGTTGTCATTCCTTTCTCACTCATGTGGCCAAGTCGTTTATGCCACATATCAACTATACTTTCCTTCTCCGCTACATTAATAATGCCTTCGAAGATCTTTCCATGCCTTATGTACAGTTTTGGATCTAGCTTACCTCTAGCTATTACCAATGAACCTTTCGTAAGCTTCCATATACCATCATTGAAGATGTTACAAAAACCTTCAATGTCAAGCCTACGAACTGAGATTAGATTTGAACGCATTTCAGGTACATGCACAACATCTTTCAGTACTAATCTCATTCCACTCGTTGTTTCTAAGCAAACATCTCCCTCGCCAATAACTTTCAACAATTTACCATCTGCTATCTTTACCACACCTAGATTGCCTGATTTGTAAGATGAGAAATTTTCTCTCCGAGATGTTGCATGAAGAGTGGCTCCACTATCAATTATCCAACTAGTCTCTTGGGTTGCAAGATTGATAGTGTCTTCAGTGAAAATTTGGAACTCAGCAATGACATTAGCTTCTTCATCACTGCTTTCTTCCTTCTTTGCCTTGCCTTTATTTTTCTCCTGGTCACTTTTAAACTTTCGGCAATATCTTTTGATGTGACCCTTTTTTCCACAATGATGGCATAAAATATTTGCATATTTGTTTGACTTACATATGCTCTTATCTCTTGTATTTGAACTCCTAAATTGGCTTTTTCCTCTATGCTGGTTACTTCCTTTAGCATGTACTAAAAGAATGTCTGAAGAGGACGATGAGGAATTTTGTGCTCTGCGTCTCATCTCCTCATTTAAAACGGCATTTTTGACAAATTCCCAGCTAACTCCACTATCTGGTGTAGAGTTTGTAACTGAGATCTTCAAAGTCTCCCATTACTTTGGCAGGGTAGCGAGCACCATAAGGCCGAGGATTTTATCATCAAACTTTATGCCCATACTTGACAACTGATGAATGATCGCCTGCATTTCACTCAAGTGATCTGCTACAGAAGTACCTTCCCGGTATTTAAAATTCATCAGTTTTGTCAAGTAGAATAATTGATTATTGCCAGTCTTTGAGGCATATAACTCCTCAAGTTTATTCCATAGTGTTCGAGCGTGAGTCTCATCAGAAATGTGATTGTACACATTATCATCAACAAATTGCCGAATAAAGCCACAAACTTGCTGATGCTCGAACTCCCAATCTTCATCTGTCTTATCTTTAGGTTTACTTGTTCTAAACACTGGCTCGTGCAGTTTTGTTACCATAAGGAGATCTCTCATTTTGTTTCTCCATATATAATAATTACCGCCATTCAGACTGATCATTTTGCTTGTCTTAGCCTCCATTATTTATTTATGAAAAATATAATAAATAGTGATCGTACGTGTAAATAGTGACAGTATACAATTTTTCAAATTGATTGCGGCAAAAGAATTCGTTGTAATTTTCTCGTTGTCGTAATATATTTATTTTTCAAAAAATATATTCACGGATCTGATATTACTATTTGACTAGCTGGACCAACCGAAACCTTCGGCTCTGATACCACTTGTTAGAGCCCGCAATAAAATTTACGAGAATAATTACGGAAGTAAAATAATAAAAATGACACAGAAGATTTAACGTGGTTCACCTTTAACTGTATAGGCTACGTCCACGGGACAAATTCCGAATAAAACTTCCACTATTAAAATAGTAGGCTTACAAAAGAGATTTAAAATAAAATAGTGGCACTCACAAGTGTTTCCCAAAAACACTCCAAAATTATCCTCACTATTTTTCTTCCCGTAGTTTTAGAAAACCTTTTCTAAAACTGAATTTTCTCTCAAATCTCTTCTTCACAGATTCTAACAGAAGCTTCGGTTGGTGCTTCAGCAGGTGAGGGGGATGGAGGAAAGGGGAGACTTGAGGAGAATTCTGCTGGAGAAAATGAAGGAGATGTTGAGGGGGAAAGTAATAACGAGGATGGTGACAATGAGGGTGCCGAAGGAGATTCTAATGGTGGAAATGATGGGGGCAACAAAGATGGAGAAGGTGATAATTCGGAAGTAGTCTGATGTATTATATAATTGTTTGCTGTGGGTTGATATGCAATATTTGCCACCTGCAGCAGCATCCGGGAAGCAAAGTTTCCAGGTTGAGCTGTGCTCCTGACAACAATTTAAGGTATCTTATCATAAAGCTGAAGTATATAACACTATTAATTAGTAAGAAGAGTTCTAACAGTGGTAATGACACTTTCCTTACAAGGTAGAGTCTCTGCTCCTATGAGAAGCTCTTAGCTGGTTTTCATCTGCCTGAATTTCAGAAAGCATCTTAACTACATTTAGTTCTGGAGTTATGGTTCCAAGGAACTTGTTATTGTCAAGTAAGTTGGCAATAAGATTCAGAAGATAACAGAGAAAAAGAAAAAATCCAGGCTTTAGTGAGGTGAGTAAATCAGAGATTTGGGGAAGGAAAAAAAATACTTACAGGGTAGTCAGGGACAACTTATTGGCAAAGTCAGATGGAAATGGTCCACTGAAGTTATTATTTCCTAAATCCAATATCTCCAGCACACTCAATTCTCCAATCTCCTTGGGTATATTTCCAGAGAATGAATTGTTGCGTAAATTACTGTTAAAAGAACTCATATAAGATAATCTCATTGGCAAAAAGGTTCCTAGAAAATAAAATCCACACCAGAGCTTTTTGCTCACATAGATTTTAAGTAATCCAGCTTTCCAAGTTCAGGTGCCAGAGTTCCTTCAAAACACAGACCTTTCAAATGCCTACAAATTTAACAACTACGAATCAGGCAAATAAAATTAACTAACTGAAGGTTCATACTAAATAAACTGTATAATCAAATAAACGACCATATTCCAAAAACAAAGTTCCAAAAAAAAAATAACACACAATTATTGCACCATGTAGCCCACATTATTTTCTGCAAAACTGTAGCATATATATACATAAATATACATATAATCTGTCAAGGATATCCTTGGGCCTGCATTAAACTAAATAGCGAACATCTAGTCACATGGATTGTGGTAGTATGCGCCTAATCTGGCACGTGATCAATCTGCTCTATGGGGTATCTTAAATTAGGACACTGATTCCTAATTGATGGCAGCCAAACTGAATGAGGTGACCAACAAAAATAGCAAGTTGGAATTTTAAGTATAAGAGGAATCACATAATAATGGAAGACCCATAAATCCATTATCTTAACATTTTGAGTTGAAGTGCGGTGCCAGATTTACAAAGTGTTCTCTCACTAGTCCCATAGAAGATCTCCAAGTAAGTGAGTTCCCCGGCTAGCAAAATTTTTTTAAAATTAATAAAAAAGAGAAGCACAGTGGTTGGTGGCGCTATTAAAACCTGTATCAATATCAGAGAAAAGTTGCTCTAGCAGTTAATCTTGATTTTACTATTCAAATCTAGATCTTGATCTGCCATACGAATATAGATGAAAATTTGTAGTCTAAAAGTAGAGAAATTTATATTGTAATTGATCTTCTCATAACACAATGATTAAATAATGGATATCGAACCATAATTTTGATTTCAACAAGAAGAAAACATTATGCATAATCACCACTTCAAATTTAATTTATATTTTTTAACAACTAAAACAGAATTACAAGATAGACTTACAGGGTGACCACTTTGCCATTAGAGCACTCAACCCCAAACCAGAAACAATGTTCAGTACGTCCATCTTTCTCCTTCCAATCTGATAAAGCATCAAATGGGTCTCTCTTTATTCTCTCACGAAATTTCAACAGTACCAAAACTGTTCATAATTAATTAATCAATTAAGACCATTCTTCAATTTTCTTCACCTCTACTTCCAATTTGTTGGTAATTAAACAAAGTGTACGAACATGCGTACCTTCTTCATTGAGAGACAAACAAAAGTTCACATTTTGATGAAACAGTAACAAGACAGCCATTAACATTTCCATCCGGAGCTTTATCTGATTCAGTCCCCACCGTCCATCCATGATCCTGTCTATATACTTGAATGCAAATGATGCTGATCACTTGAGATAAAAGATAGAAAATGAAATAAAGAGAAGCAAAAACAATAAAAGAAGAAATTTATGGAGTGCTCTTAGCAACTGCAGAAAGATAAATTAATTCAGAGAATAAGAGAAGAAATTAAGCCTGTGGCTGTTGAGTGAGTCTGTAACTTTGGATTTTGTTTGTCTGGTTGCGAGCATACTGGGTACTGACTCTGTCTCCCCGCGCTTTCATTTAATATTTATACACCGCCATCCTGTCATTACCCACGTCCTGGTCACGTGACTAAGTCTGCTATACGTATATATATTTTCATGTAAAAAAGTTGTAAATACATATAGATATATATATATATATATATAAGTATTTTCACGTGAAAAAGTAACTATAATATATAAATAAGAGAAATATAAATTTCCGATGTTCTATTCAAGTTTGTTACAATACATATTAGTATCTATTGGCTCAAGAACACCTATGATTGACAGAAAAATTAGTACTTTTTAAAACTTTTTACTCAATATGTTACAGATAATAATAATTTTATAATTTAAAAGTTATATTGTAATATTAAAAAGAAAAAAAAGAATTCGAATAATATTAATATTAATCTTCACTTTTTATGTGAAAATAAAAATAAATACAGCATAAAACTAAAATTAAAGGGAGACTAATCACAAAGATATAGCTTGATAGATAGGAATGCATGTTATTTTCTTAGTTATGTTAAGTATCGAGTCTCAAGTTTAAGTTCTAAAAGTATTTGCAGTAGTTTGAGACCAAATCTCACAAAATTAGACTCATTTTTATGCCACATAAATAATTTATATCATAAAATGAGATTTAAAAATGTGAGACTTGGTTCTCAAATTGTGAGGACCAAGTCATATTTTAATGAATATAACTTTTTTTTAAATTTTTTTTTATCGTTTGTTAAATAATTTTTTAGTATTGACAGCCCTTCAGCCATTTTATACCAAGAGGGACTGTCCCATCCCGGGGCTTGCTCCATAATGGAGCAAATCCCAGGTCGGTTCCACTTCTCTGCAGAAGTGGGACTAACCTTTGATATTTTTTTAGAGCATTGCCGATGCTATAATTAAATGTCTCCTCCCCATATATTATTTAAAAAAAACAAAACTAAAAAACAGTCGTGAAATCATAAAACTTAAGGTCAATCTCACTTTTACAGAGAAGTTGGACTAGCCAAGAGCTTGCTTCACTGTGGAGCAAGCTTTATGATGAGATGGTCCTTCTAAAGAAGGATCGTCGAACAAAATGGTTGAAGGGCTGCCACCTTCAGTCAATAAAAATATTAAGAAATTATTTAACAAATAATATAAATTAAAAAAATAAAAATGAAACTCCATTAAAGTGGAACTTAGTCCTCACTGTCGAAGGACTAAGTCTCATTTTTTTAAGTCTTATTTTATAATACAAATTATCTAAGTGTCATAAAAATGGATCCCACTTTATGAGACTTGGCCCCAAACCATTACAGATGCTCTAAAGAGCAGCTAGATAAAAACACGCAATTGTTGTCCGAAAAATAAATTATTTAAAGAAAAACCCATTACATTATGCCACCTAAATGAGCATGGGCATTCTTCTTAATCCAAAGCTGTCCCATATTGTGCAACTTAGTTTCCCACTTCAAAATAGCCCAAAAACACTCCTTTCATGCTTATATTCGTAGCATCAATCTAACAACTAGCCTCACGTTTATCCTTTACCCTAAATTTATTTCATGCAAAGTCCAATTAATTCAATCTAAACCCTAGTTACTACATCTTCCATTTTCAACTTTCATGCATGAATCCAACACACCATGTTACATACTCAACACTGCATGGGTACACATAAATGATTAGGTTTTGGAGTAAGGACACAGATACAGAACACGGATACGGTACGATATGAGCATATTGACATGATAATTTTTAAAAAATAGGAACACGACATGGGTGAGATACGTTTATATACATACATATGTAGTTTTAAATTATAAAATACAATGAGAGTTAAATATATATTCAAAAAAAATATATTAATTCATTTATATATCAATATAATTTTACATACACACACATACACATATATAAATACGTTTTAAGTTATGAAAATACAATAAAAGATAAAATATACTCAAAATAAATATATATTAGTTTATTCATATATAAATATAAGTATACAAACAAAAATAAATAATTCTTTTTATAATAAAAAGATAAACTTTGTAATTAAAATTGATTGTAATTATCTAATTAGTAATTTATAAATATCGTGTAAATAAAATTTTATGTCAAAATGTATCATATAATATTATAAGGTGTTCTAAAATGTGTCCCTGCATTGTCCTATATCTGTCCTACCCATATTCAAAAATAAAAATAATATGTCGAGGGCACGTCCGTGAAGCCATAAACATATGTCGAGGGCACGTCCGTGACAAAGAAATGTCAAACACTGACATTTTGCTCTGTTTGAAATATTGGTGTTCCATAGTTTTACTTTGATTCCCCTTCACTATAACTTGCTGGTAATCTTCTAATTTTTCATTGACTGTATAGATTGTTATAGATGTCATCCCATCGTTAATCCATTTATAATGACTATTAGTGATAGATTTTTTTTTTGTAGATACATTCCTTTAATTTGTTCTTGATTAAATCCTCTTATTTGTAAATGGAAACAAAAAAGAAAGTAGAGAAAAAGCAAGGCTATGGTGGTGGCTCTTCAAAATGATAATACAACCTTGGTTAATACTAGATGATCATCTCCTCTCCACATAGCTTATTTAGGTGTCATCTTAAGACTAAACCCCATTTCACTTGTCTTCATTTTGTTTGATTACTTTTACTAATTTGTTAATTTTAAGATGCTCCAACTTTCTCTCAATCCTACTCTCACCCACCATTGTTACATTAGGTTTGCAATTGTATCCTTCCATTCTTATCAATCCCCAATTTTTTAGTAATTATACTTTAACCCACACTTCTCTATTTAACTTTCCAGTTACATCCTAATTTTTCTTCCCTTTATCCCAACTTTTTAATTATATTCTAATTTAGTCCTTAGCTTAGTTCCTTCATTAGGGTTTTTCATATTAGAGTTTTCTCCAACGTCCATCCGACTCTTCGCGGAAGTTCCATAAACATGCAGGGTATTACCACTATCATTAACTAAAGATTTCAGCCATAAATAGGGACCAAATATCCAATTTCTCATAATTTTCTATTAATATTTCTTTGACTCAATTTAGTTTTTGAGACACTACACCTACAGTCTACAGTTATTTTCTTTTAGTATACCTTAAAGTATTTAACCCGCAGGGTGTAAGATATCTTCTTTTATATTAATTATATTTTGATTGAATTTCTTATATAGTTTTAATTATAAATTTTAAATAATTGTAAAATATTGAATCAATTCATATATATATGTAGGTAATGCAAATTTTATTTTTTAAAAAAATTTTAATTAATAATTGATTGGGTTCACAATCCCTTTAATTTTAAAAATGATTCTATAATATCAAGTCAAAATTCATTAATCATATGGCATGAAATATACAAAGAAATGGTTCTATTTGACAATTTGTTGATGAACTAAATTTGAATTTAAGATGTATTAATCTTTCAAAGGTTGAATTCATTCTTTTCAATAATTTTTTCATAAATTGATAACAGATATATTATGAAGTAATGAACATTTTAATATTAAATTATGACCTTATTTAGGGACCATTAATATTATGATATTTTAGGAACCAACTTCAGTTTTTTATTGCAGCAGAAGCAGTAACTTAATGTAGAATAAGAGGTTGAATTGATAAATAAATTAAGAGAAGAGTACAGTGTAAGAAATTTATCTTAAAATATGATATAAAGTAGAAATGATGAAATGAACAAAATTTAGCTACCAAAGAACTCAAAACTTGGAAGATAAGCAGTGGGGTTGAAGGGTATGATTCTGAAAGTGATGCATAATCTTCTCTAATTAGGATTTTCAGGTGCAGGACCACGTGTATATAGATAAACGATTTTTAATTTTAATCTTTTTCGCTTTAAATTTAAATTTAAATGTTAAATAATAATAATGATAATAATAATAAATGCCGAGTATTTAATTTTGTGAATTTTTTTTCAAACACTTAAAAAAATTATTTGTTTTTATTAAACATATAACTATCAAATTTATTAATTAATTAAGAAAATAGTTATATCTTGCCATGAAATTCCACCTCATTATAAGATTCGTTTTTGAATTAAAATTTAAAAAAAAAAATTTAAGGGAAAAAAAGATTTTGAATAATTAAATTTAAATCTTACTCGTATAAAATTTCATAGGCTTTTTACGACACTAAAAAAATTCATAAATCCAACAAATATCCAATTTAATAATTATATTCCACAATTATTTGTTAACATTCCAAATAAATTGTAGTACCATAGTGAATATATGTAATTTATGGAATTTACAAATTTGTTTGGTTTCGTAAAAAGTGCAGGAAATTTTATGAGTAAAATTTGAGAATTAGGTCGTTTTAATTTTTGAAAATTTACTTTTTTTCTTTAATATTTTAATGAATTAAAATAAATTTTAATTTGAAAGTGAGTATTACAATGTATTATGGAATAATTTAATACTGAGAGAAAAATATTTTTTTAATTGATTTTACATGTCAATTATTAATATTAACAGAATTGATAAATTTGATACGTAAATATTTGAAAAAACCAACCCAATAATATTTGTTTGGAAAATAAAATATTAACCCTTTTCAGATGAAACGTTAAACCATAGATTATTATATCTTTGCCCTCAATAATAAAGTGTAAAGATTGGCTAGTAATGGGGATATATTATTATAACAATTATATTAGTAAAATTGTCGTTGTTTTGTAATAATATATACATCGACAGTGACACTGATTATTTGTTAATCACTCGCATACTTCGCACGCCGCAGTGACCTTGTCCCTGCTCTTGAACAGCGGCTTTCAAATGTTATTTTATTATTTTAGCAAAAGCCATAAACTTTTACTTTTTCTTTCTTTCTATGATTCTGTATTTCCTACTGCTTAAACTGAAATATGAACAACTACAATACTATATATATATATATATTTTTTTTTATTTTATATATATATATATATGTATATATATAGAGTTACATGTGGGGAGAAGGACACATAATTTGAACTCGAGAATTAAGAAAGAGCAATATATACTCCTAACAATCAGTACTGACCATGAGATTTGGATTGCCATAGATAACTTATGATGACCCATAAATAATAAAAGAACATATCCCATTTAGTATTATTGTTATTATTTGTTATTTATATGTGCACATATATATATATATATATATATATATATATATGTGTGTGTGTGTGTGTGTGTGTGTGTGTGTGTGTGTGCGTGCCTGTGTATGTGTTGCCCTTTGGGATAGATTGTCCTAGGCAGTGGGCTGCATGAGCTTATCTCTGAGCTGAATCTGTTGGCAACTAAGCTATACATTGATAGTTAACTACAATACTATATATATATTTATTTCATACATAAGTTTAATAAATACTACAATAACACACTCATGATTTAATGGTAATTTATTGTGATAACATTCTAAAGATATGATAAATGTATAGATTTTGAGTTTAAATTTTTATTTTATGGTAAATTTTTTTAATATAAAATAAATGACTGAAAGAAATTCTAAAAAATTTAAATCTAATTCAAAAGGTTAACTTATTTGACACTTATTATATTTTCTATTAGCACGTAATGTTTAATGGATGTTAGGCGATGTTAGGCTTTACAAACACGACTACAGATGTGAAGATACATAATAAAATTGAAATGCAGATTCCCATGTCATATTAGAAATTTCAAATTCAATATGAAAATATAAATTAATAAATGATAAGACTCAAAAATTATTTATAAATTAAACAAATAATTTTAGTATATTTTAATTCTGATAAAATATTATGAAAAATATAAAAGAGATCCTTCTCAAAAAAAAAAAAAAAAAAAAGACAATGCAACCTCTAAGAGTAGCAAGAAAATGTCATACGACCTTATCACCTGCAATTAATAACATTGTCCAGTGATGCTTTTTAGTCTTTAAAGCAAAGCTTCCATGGAAGTGGTCTTTCTACCACTTTTGATGATATCAACTATCTTTTTAATACCTATTATAATAGTCTTGTTTTTCATATTTCTGAGAAGATTTTATTAGTAGATGCAACATATATATATATATATATATATATATATATATTACACAAAAACACAAATATAAGTAAACATAATTATGTGTTAGATTTATTGGGTTGGGTCTGCCCATGACTAATGGGTAGACCCATGACTCATTGGATATTTAGTTAACTAAAAATATAATTAATTAAATATATTACTCGTTTAAAAAAAATTCAAAAAAGATTTGAACTCCTATTAAAATACAAATAATGATTTAACTATCATTTATAGAGAAATTTAAATTATCTTTCTTGTCTAAGAAAAAAGAATATTGTTCTGCTTCTTCCCTCCTAAACTATGTGAGTAGTGTGAGTGTCTACTGTGTTTTTTGTGTGGCATCTAGGATATTGAGGTCTTTTTCTATAAGGTGATTGCCTTCTTTATTGTTAGCACAACTTGCAGTTTAAAACTCCTTAAGATGAGATTGAGATAATATTTACCCATATTCCATATGAATAATTGAATTTATACATTTTTCAATATTGGTATCAGAGCTTAAAATAGTTGTGCTCTAATTTCGAATCAATTAGATGAGTTTAATTGATTAAACTAAATTTTTATGTATTTTTTCATTATTTTTTGGCATGATCAAGTTGGCATGTTTGAATAATTAAAACTATAATTTTTCATTAATGTATATATGATTTTATTATATAATTAAAATTATGAGTGTAGACTTTCAAATCAGTATATTATATACTCAAATCGGAATTAAATTGAGAGAGTTATGTCCTTTCAAAGTTGGTCCCTCGAATATAAAATTTTATATTTTCTAAAATTTTTTCTTCTTTATTCACTCTCCTTAAGAGTTATTGTGTGTACCACATCCTAATATAGAGTGCCTATCAATTAAAATAATTATCTAACCTTAATCGAAACCCCATAAAATTCCCACTGAAAAAACTTTGATTGCAGAAATCAGACCGAAAGCTGATGATCGATGTGCACTTGCCGATGCTCGAGAGTATGCTTCGCCAATGAATAGTTATGTGTTGTGGGTTGCTTGTGCAAGTCAAAACGACGCGTGGCTCATGCCGAAATAACATGTCATTTAGTAGTGCCTAAGTGGCCCTCTCAGAGTCTACCACATGGCGAATTTTTTTTAGCATAGAAGCCATTTTTAGACTCTATTTTTTACTATTTCGCATATATTGACTTAAAATAATTTTTTTAAATTTAATGATAATTTTTAATTATTTTTTTGGATTGTTTAAAAAATATTTTTAATTAAAATGCTATTTTTAATATAGAAAATTCAATTTTAATTGATAAAACAAATTTCTTAGCATAAAAAATTTAGAAAAATTTGGAAAATTATAATTAAATTCAAAAAAAATTATTTTGAGTATTTTGTCACCATTTATATATTATTTTTTTGCCTAATTGGGACTAAGAATGTGCTCTTAGAATATTATTATTATACATATGTGTATAATATTATATATATGTTTCGTTATATATATATATATATTTCTCTCAAAATATTTTTCTATTATGAATTACAAAAAAATGGTTAGGAGAGTTTGGTCTTCCATTGTGGCGCAAACAGCTAGGCAGAGAACAACGCTTAAAATGAAAATTAGAGTCCGCAAGAATCGACTGTGTAGAATTAAGATGCATCAAGGGGACTACTTTTGTGACATAGATCTTCTATTGCAACATATTATATATGTCCATGTTGTGTGTCAAACAATTATTTGGCATGTTAGTTTAAAGACTGAAAGGACCCTTTATTTGGCTTTGAGAGACTCATTTTTACATAATGAACTTTATGAACCATTTGAATATTGGTGGGATGCAAGAACATAATCGTAAAGGTTGGTTTTCATAAATTTTATCAAGACAATATGTATTAAAGGGGTGATTAAGCCTAGACCTAGAAGAGAGCTAGGTATGACACTAGGAATGAAAGAATATTGATGATAAATAAGGTCATCACTGGGGACATGCTTTATAAGATGTTAGAAAATTTACTTGCAGAGGTTGAAGAGTCAATTCATGTGACATTCATATTCATGGATGCATGATTTATTTATTTATTTTTGGATTTATTCCTAGTTTATTTTTGGACTTAGTATGCTTACAATTATTGGTGGATATTTTTCATTAATTTTATTAAATATTTGGTTTGTGAACTAATTACTTATTTCTTATTAATATGATATGCATTTTACTTATTAAGTAATTTTGTGAAATTAGTTATGGTATGAATTAATGCATAATATTAATTGCATAGTCCCGATATTAAACTTCACCTCTCGGTCCGTCATTCAATATTAAGTAATCAATAAGTGGCCAATCTATCAATTTACCTTTAATTTCAATGCAATCAACCAATAACAAGGTATATCAATGGAATCATCAAATTAAGTCATTTAATCAAATATACTACAACCCAAGGCATGAGTAAATTAGCTCATCATCATCTTTAAACAAATGTTCATTTCAATATAAACCAAATCAAAGTTATTCATTGCAATATTAATATTCCTAATACAACAACAACAAATAATAAATGGATTAAACGAAAGAGTATTTTAGAAGATGCTAAGAGTTGGACTCCTTGTCTCTTTCGTAGCTCCCTCTTTGATGTGTGATGATGAACTTTCAAGCTCTCTTGAATCAATGGCTCTCTTCTTGAAGGATGAATGATAGCTCTCTCATGTTCACAACTCTCTAATCAAGCCTCTTAAAACCCTAATCCTCAAGAACTAGCTACTCACTTCGATTCCGAAAATTGTCTTTGTTCTTGATGTGAAAGGAAATGGTGAATGAAGATGGGGAGAATAGTTTCTTACTCTCTCAAGCAAGAACCAAGGACGAAGATGATGGTGTGTAGAGAATGTCCACTCAAATATATTAAATATGTTTTTTTCTTCCCCCATGCTCCTCCACTTCCACTCTTTTTAATCTTTTAAGACACCTCATCACTCTTTGTCTCCCACTTTCCTATTTGTTTTATATTTCTTCCATAAATCCATTCACATTTCACTCCTTTTTATTCTTTTTTCCCCCACTTATCCACACATCGTGCAAAACATATCAAGTGATTAAGGGTGACAGGGCCAAGCTTGTTGGCCGCGTCTCTTGTTTTTTTCTTGGGACACGGCCAAGCTTCTGGCCGTGTCCCTTACTGCCTCTTTCTTTCCTTTATTCACAAGAGGTGACACGGCCAAGCTCCTGGCCGTGTCATGTGACAGGGCAGTGGCTTGGCCGTGTCATGTGGGGGTGTCATCTTCTGCCTCTTCCTTTTCATTCTTTGCCTTTTGTTCCTTAGGTGAGACATGGCCAGTGGCTTGGCCGTGTCTTTTGGCGTGTCAGCTTCTGTCCAACTTTGCTTGAGGGACACGACCAAGCTTGGTTTGTTCTGGCTGTGTCCTGCCTTGTCCCTGAACTCTTTAGCTTTTGATGAGAGACACGGCCAAGCCATGTCTAGCTTGGCCGTGTCACATGCTTTTCTCCAAGAAGACTCCATCAAATATTAGTTAAAGCTCCATCAATTGCACCTCAACCTAAATCAACAACTTCAAACAAACTTAAGCACAATTAACATGAAAATTAACTTAAAATCAATAAAAAAACATCATAGAAATTATATACAAAATTAATTCAAACAATTACCCCACACTTAATCCTTTGCTTGTCCCCAAACAAAGTTAAAATCAAAACAAACGAAACAAGATAAATATTGTCAAGTTCAAGAGTTATAAGGATGCATTAAGACTCCCATCTTATGAAATCCACAATCATAACCGAATCAAGAATAATCAGTACTCAAGCAATTTAATGGTCAATCTATGCATACCAAAAATTGTCACTCCCTCACAAAACCTCTTAAGTGTTTAATTAGGTAGTGTTTAAGCTCTCGACATTCAATGAAAGATTAGCACTATAGGCTTGCTTATCAATCAAATCTCCACCACCTAATTACAATCAAGCATCAATCATAAGGTCATTTATTTGGTTGTAACGAGGCTAAGGAAAAGGTATGACATTTGGGAGAGTAAGTTTATTCATTTATATCAAGAGTACTTCAATTATGAAGTAAGCAACGCAGTATGATCGACAATCCCAAAATTCCTCCCAATCACTTAGCACTAAGCATTTAAGTGCTTTTAAGGAACTCCATTTGTTTTATTAGCAAGGATAATTCCCAAACTCATTACAACCCTTCCGACAAGAACAACAACTTCTATTATTTTGATTTTCATCATTTCATTATATATATATATATATTTACAGTAAGGTTTCCAACTAAAGAATACAATAATTTGTAATTTTAAGCCCATTGAATTTAACCCCACACTTTATTCAACACAACACTCTATCATTAATGCTCTTGAAATGCTCTTGACCTTATGAACGGGTAATAGTTAAAACAACATGATTCAAGCTAATGGTGTTGTGAAAAAGAAAGAAAAGGAAAAATGTAATAAGCTCAAAGTTGGCAAACTAAGGTCGGATGTAAGGTTGGTCTTTTTAAGCCAAAATGGGTTCCCCTAAATTTCCTTAATCATATTGATGCCTAATTGAAATTTTTATGTAGTCTCAAAATGCATGTCAAAGCAAGTTCTAGCAATTCATCAATCAAAGATGTTCACACACAAAAAGAATGATAAGTTGATGGCTCAATTCCTCACTAGTTTATTGGCAATGCAAAAAATAACCATCAAAATTGACAATAAGTACCAATTCTAATCAATTCTCAAATTCATAGTTCAAAAATTCAAAAGTCATCTATCAACAATCTTATAACAATTGAACTTATCAATATCCATCAAAATAAAATATAAAACAAAGCACAAAACTTAACAAAACAACTATAACAAAACACTTAAGAAAAATAGAGAATTTACATTTATGAACCAAAGACTTAGCACACACCCCACACTTTAAGTTTTACATTGTCCTCAATGGAAACAAGGATAATAAAGAAAAAGAGTTAAGGTACAACCTGTTTTCCATCGTTCCCTTGTGAGGCAAGTGCTACCTTTTCATCCATAAACATCAATTGTTCAAGAAAAAAAATACAATATATATAAAATAACCAAAATATAAAGTGTTAACATTAAAAACAATAACGAAAAATAACAACGAAAATATGCAATAACTAAAAATAAGAAAGTAAGAAGTGTTCTCAAAAGGTTGGAGCTGATTTGATCTATGGTGATGGAGGATGTAACGATGATGCAGCTGAAGGATGGAGGCTTAGAATCTTGGCAAGGTTGCTATTGATTTGGTCCAACTGTTGCAGGACTGCAGTATGGTTACAATCGACCTTACCTTCTAGTGCTTCTATCCTATTAATGATCTCCTGATTGTCTGGGACCGGAGCATCTTCATCCAAATCAAGAGAATCTGAGTTGAACTCCTCATGGACTCATGTTCTCTTTTGCTGGCCCCCCGGTGCATCTGAAGCCATCACATAGGCCCCTCTTCTTTTTATAACCATATGCATCTTCTCAAGTATGGCCATGTTTAATGAATCATTACCCGAGATTCTAGTCATATGGCAGTTGCTCGGGTCAAAACCATCAAGAAGGGCCATTGCTAAAGTGGTAACCAATCCCCCAATACAAATGGCACCCTTCTTTTTATTTGCCACATTGTAAAAAATATCGGCTAACCAATAGCTGGTACTAACGGGTATGACATTGCTAGCACAGTCTAAGAAAAAGAGTTTGCTTATTTCCACAACACCTGTGCTTTCCTTCCATGCAAAGAACCCATAAGACATAAAGCGATGTAAATATCTTAGAGCGGGATTTGCCAATTTCGTTGCCTTGGCCAATTTGGCCATATAAGTTCCCGAGCCTAGTGTTTCCCTTGCAAATTGCTGTTTAAAACCCTTAGGTACAAATTTTTCCCCTTGTTGATGGAAACCAAAGATAGCATTCAATTGCTCAATACTAATAACACATGGTTTCCCAAGCAATTTAAAATTTAACCTAGTGCAAATTTTCTGTTCGTCTCTTTTAACCTTAAGAGAGGTTAAAAATTCCATGGTAAGCTCTTGAAATTGCAAAGGTTTAAGGAAAACTAATTTCTCCCATCTAAGGTTTTGAACATAGCTATAAAAATTATCCTTAATATGAAGAGCATTAAGAGATTCTTCGCTTACATACCTCATTGGAAAGAAACCCCTAGCTAGAAGAGTCGCTCTCCTTAAAGATGATGAAGATGAAGATGGAGCTTAAGTTGGAGGTTGCCTCCTCTTGTGGTGGGACACCATCTTTGTTCTAGGCATATTGATAGTTTTGGTGAAAATTGAAGCTTTAACAGATTTAATTGATTTTTGATGAGAAAAGAAGAAGATTGAATGGGTTTAATTTGGTTTTGGTTAAGAAAAATGGAGAATTTAGTGGGATTTTATAGTTTTTAGAAAATGATTATGGAGGTTTTGGAGAGAGGGAGCCAAGAGAGAGAGAAAGGAAAAGGGAAGCTAGGGATTTAAAATGAAAGAAAAAGGTGCTGAAATCGTGTTTTTAGACTTGAAAATATAGGTGACACGACCAAGCTTGGTTTAGCTTGGCCGTGTTTGATAGGTTTAGAGGGACACGGCCAGTGGCTTGGTCATATCCTTTGAACGTGTTTGATACTGTTAAACAAAAGATAACAAGACAAAGAAAGAGACACGGGCATAAGCTTGGCCGTGTCTATGTGACATGGCCAAGGACACGGCCAAGCCATTTGGCCGTGTCTGAGCCTGGATATTTTTGGGCTTGCTTGACACGGCTAGTGACTTGGCCATGTCAAGTGGCAGTGTCCTACACAACCATTTTGGCTTTTAATTTTTTTTTTAAATAAGATGGTTTATTTGTGTCACCAAATCTAAAAAAAAAAATGCAATCTTCTTCCTTGTTTAACCCTGAAACACATTCAAGAAAAATAAAAATCGATCAAAGCACCCATTCCATTTTATTTAAACTATACATGAAATTAAAATTGCTAAACATGAAATTGTAACTATGAAAAGAAATGCAAACCGATGGGTTGCCTCCCATTTAGCGCTTCTTTAATGTCGTATAGCTGGACATTGTTGCATTATTCGTTAACAAACACCACGCTTTCCACCATTTTTGCAACTTCAATTTCTTCAAAGTAGGGCTTCACCCTTTGTCCATTGATCTTAAATGCCTCATTGGTTTTTAAATTAAGCAACTCAACAACCCCATATTGGAATGTTTGAGTAACTTGAAAGGGTCCACTCTAATGGGACTTCAATTTCCTAGGAAACAACCGCATTCTTGAATTGAAGGAAGGACTTTCATTCCCGATTCAAAAGTCCTTCTAAGGATCATCCTGTCATGTATAGCTTTTGTCTTTTCCTTGAAGATCCTCAAACTCTCGTAGGCTTCATTCCTAAGCTCATCAAGCTCGAAAATCTGAAGCATTCTTTGCTCCCTTGCTTCATCCAAGTCCATATTCGTGGTTTTTATTGCCTAATAAGCTTTGTGCTCCAATTCCACCGGGAGGTGGAAAGCTTTGTCAAAGACCAACCTATAGGAACTCATTCCCAATGGACTTTTAAAAGCAGTCCTATAAGCCCACAATGCTTCTGAGAGTCGGATTGACCAATCCTTCCGAGTTGTGCTCACCGTCTTTTCCAAAATCCCCTTGATTTGCTTGTTTAATGTAACACCCCGATACCCTATATAAGTACTATGCGTATACCTAGTATACATACAGTAAATATATAAAGTATAAGGATGTCACTTTTCGTTTCCTTTTTAAAAACCTGTAACAGAGTTCAAACCATAATACATTAATTTAAATAACATTTACAAAATCATTATCTTTATCAAAACTTCATTTATACATATAAGTACTCTCTCGTCAGAAATACATCATAATTAAAGTTCAGAAATACAACATAATTAAAATTTATACATGTATGCATTACCCTCTAGTTGGTCTCGACAAACTTTACTCTTCTTGTGGCATAATAAAAGACTTCATATCTTCCATCTATATACCTGCGCGAATAAACATCCGCGCTAAGCCCGAGAGCTTAGTAGTCCAACTATAAAGATATAAACATATCGTATAGAAGTATTGACATATAATGATACATCAATTCAATATATAATTAGTTCTTATCATATCTTCTTTTCTTTTTAATTTCATCTTTAATATATCATAGCTAATTTCATATATGATGTACATATATATACATAATATTATCACCAACCCCAATGCATCACCAATACTCAAAACCAATATATTAATACTCCTACATTATATATACCATACCAATCATTATTGCAATACACACTTTACATATCATACCAATTATTATTGCGATACACACATTACATATCATACACTCATTATTGCAATACACACATTACACATCATATCACTCATTATTGCAATACACAAATTACATATCATACAAATCATAAATCACATTTCCAATAAAGACAACCTTTATCATCAACCACAATTCATTTACATATTACACTTAATAACATTATATTATCCACAATTCACCAAGCATAATTCAGTATTAATACTCACAATCAATATTTCAATACTTGCATTTCACATTGACAATAAAGACAGACTCGGGCCCAAAACACTAATATGTTATTCAAAGTTCAGAGTTACTGCTTTGGTCTATAATCATAATTATCAAGCCCGTAGGCATCATATATCAATATCTCTATCCATGGATAGCGTAACAGACCCAGTCTCTTGGATCATCAACTCGGCTAAACTCGAGGTGATCCTCAACCCGGCAAGACTGTTACCAATCATATATCTCAAAATCACAATTTCTCATAGTGTAACAGACCCAGTCTCTTGGATCTCAATTCAACTCAAAATGAAGAGATCCTCAACCCGGCAAGACTGTTACCTTTTTCATTTTATAGGCATGCCTCCAAACCCAGAACTCTGAAATCGAATAACACATTAGTTACACAATTCATTTATTATTTCATTATCAATCTCATCATCAATTAGGCAAACATGCCTTATCTCTTTCAATTGAATCATCATAGCCAATCATAATGGCTTCATATCATATCATATCTCAATCCATATGATACATATGGCATCATTGATATCACATTTCAAAGTATATTATTCATATAATACATTGCCATACACAAGATTCACAATGTAATAGCTTATTTAACACTTTCATCCCAATGTGTTAATGTTCAAAGACATATAAGGATATACAATCAAATAGAGTTTATGCTTACCTTGTTAATGATCTTCACATCCTTCACATCATTCAATCATCACCTTAGTCCAATTATATTAACAATATAATAGATCACTTAACACATTTGCAAACAAATGTGTTAAGCCTCAAATTATGTAATTAAATACAATCATATGTATTGGTACTTACCTCAAGAACTATTCCCATTCCTCTATACATTTCCTCTTCCAAGAATTCTCAACATTTAGGTTAATGCAACACAATCTCTTCAAAACCTAATCCAAAGATCATTATTTATAGGTTTAGAATCATCCACATACATTTGTTTAGGTCATTCTTTAATTACAAAGTACTTAGAGTGTATATAAAATGTTTAGGAGCAAAAGACTTTTGAAGAATCAAACAATGCATGAAGAACCAAAACCATCACAGTAGCAAACACACCCAAGGGACACGGCCAAGCTTGTGGCCGTGTCTCTCAAAACCAAAACTTCCTGAGGCAGACACGGGCAAGGACACGGCCGTGTCTCTCAACACAACTCAGGCAGTAGCAAACACGGTCAAGGGACACGGCCAAGCCAGTGGCCGTGTCGCCCCAAAACCTATCCAACACGGCCAAAATCCCTCCAACTTGGCCGTGTCGCCCAAATTTCTCAAGTCTTGGCCGTGTTTCTCATCGATTCTAGCCGTGTCACTCAAGAACACAACCCTAATCAAAACCGACACTCTTCCAAATGCATTTTCACACCCTTTGCACAACAATAACTTCATTCAATTTGTTCTAATCAATGTTATTAACACATATCTTACATATTCATCACATTAACCACTTAAACAACACATAAACATTACATTAAAACATTCACCAATATCAAACCTTAAAACCAACTTCCCACTTGATCTTCCACAATCAACCTTCACATATCTTACCATATTCACAACCAAACCAACACCAATTCCATCTTTTAACTTACAATCACTTTAAACACTTATAAACACATATCAAACACACTAAATCATCACATCAATAAATCACAATTTCTTTTAGACACAACTTCAAAATTGACAAAGGAAAACAAGAGAAGTCTTACCTTAGATAAAGAAATTTCACAAATCTCTAACCAATCCCTTTGATTGCCTCTTCAATTTGGTTCTAGCTTCAAGAACACCTCTCTTGCTCTCTCTTTTCTTCAATGGCCGGCACACACATGAGAAGAGAAGAAGAATGAATACAAATCAACCATTTCTTCTTCTTTAAATCTCCACCACCCAATTTAACAAAACAATTACCAACATGCCCTCATCCATTTAATTAACCTTTTGTCTCATATGTGCCCATTATAGTCATTACACATGTCACACAAAAATATCCTCTTGCACTGACTCCACCTTTGACTTATGTATATGTTAATTATACAACCATATAAACAACATATACACTTCTCTCTACACCCTCTTTTCTTTCCCAAAACACAAATACATAACCATTCTCTTCTCAATTTCTTTTCTCTTGCAATTTGACACATATATATTCAATCCAATTTATAACAACAACAACAATAACATAATCAAAACTTCTAAGGCATACATGAGGATATTACATTTAAGATCTCAGCTTGCCCGAACGTTTGGGGATGGTATAGAGTTGCCACTTTGTGTCAGATGCCCATCTTGGTCATCAACTTTTCAAACCATTTGTTGCAAAAATGGCTTCCTCCATCACTCACTATTGCTTTGGGGGTTCCAAACCTGCTCAAAATATTCTCCTTCAAGAATTTCAACATAATGTTAGCATCATTAGTCCTAGTGGGGATAGCCTCAACCCATTTGGACACATAATCCATTGCTAGAAGGATATATTCAAAATCAAAGGATTTGGGAAATGGCCTCATGAAATTAACTCCCCATACATCAAAAATGTCAACCATAATAAAAATGTTAAGGGGAATTTTATTCCGTTTGCTAATGTTTCCTACTTTCTGGCATTTATCACATCTTATACAAAAATGATAAGCATCCTTAAAAAGAGTAGGCCAATACAAACCGCTTTGAAGAAACTTCTCGGCGGTCTTTTTTCCTCCAAAATGTCCCCCGTAATACATATTGTGGCAAAATTGTAGCACTTGCTTTTGTTCATCTTCCGGCGCACATCTTCTTATGACTTCATCCCTGCAAATTCTAAACAAGCACAGCTCATCCCAAAAATAATACTTACATGTATGAAGGAACCTCTTCTTTGCCTGAAAACTCAAATCCTTTCTCACAACACCACAAGAAAGATAGTTAGCACTATCCGCATACCATGGGTGCTTGAGTTAAAGAAAACAAGTGTTCATCTGAAAATTTTTTGAAAGCATTTTCACAAGCAATTTCAGCATCATTATTATAAGAGTTAAGTCTAGAAAGATGGTCGGCCACTACATTCTCGCTTCCTTTCCTATCTTTGATTTCAACATTGAATTATTGTAACATCAACACCCACATAATGAGCCTAGGTTTAGCTTGTAGTTTGTTCAACAGGTATGTAATATCCGTGATTTTGGAGAAATTAAATAAGTATTTGGAGATATAAATTGTATATACTTAATATATATATATATATATATCTAGAGTATATATAATATATACATATGGTATATTAATTGTATATGTTGGATTAATACATTACATATTTAATATTTAATACACACATAAGGTACAGTTGATGTGTATATAAGATACACATTACTTGTGCATATGTGTAATATCCTAAATTTTTGAAAAGTTCTAATTTTTGGAAATTTGATAAAATAAATTATAATTTAAATGGATAAATTAAATTAATGATTTTAAATGAAAAATGAAGGGGTTTTAAATGAAAAAGTAGATAATATATGTGATATATATGTAAAATATACATAACATATAAAAATCAACACTTTTTAAAAGAAAAGTCAAAGTAAAAGGGTATTTTAGTAATTAAATCTTAGAAATTTAAAATTAATAAAATAATTTAAAAATAAATTATTTTTGAATGGAAGAGGGAATTTAGGACTTTTAATTTATTAAATAAATAAATAATTAATTATTAAATTATTTTAATATATATATAGTTTAAAATTAAAGGGTGAAAGGAAAGAGAAATAAAAAAAATAAAGTCTTCTTCTTCTTCTTTCCTTCAAGGCCAAATTTCATGGCTTCAAGACAGGGATTTGCTTCTTCCATACTCCAAAAATTGAATAGATTTTAAGGATTTAAGTGGAGTTTTAGAAGTTTCTTCATCAATTGGTAAGCTTTCTTAACAAATTTTCAAATTCTATGGAAAAGTGTGTTATGTAAATTTTGGAATTCTATAGTAGCATGATTTAATTGCTTAATTGGATATGAATGAAGTTTTTTTGATTGGTTATTAATGATTTTAAAGTTGGATTAAAGAAATGGTTGAGTTTGGGTAAGATTGGTAAAGAGAGAGAATTTAGGGTTATGTAATTTTTGGGGTTTTGAAATCATGGTTTTTAATTGTGCAAATTGATTCCAAATGAGTTTTTTTGATACATAAACAAGTATTTTAAAGTCAAATATTGGATTTGGTTGTGTTTGATTGGAGTTTGAGAATGGAAGTGGAGATTTAGGGTTTTGGAAAAGTGATTTTCCAAAGTGGTTGAATTGTGTGATTTTATTTGTTTAAGCATATTGTTTAGTGTTAAAAGTGATGAATATAAGCTTGAAATGAGTAATGGATTGTGTTGAAATGGAAAATCTTCAATGGGGGAAGGTTATGCCATTTTATGATTTTGTATATAAGAGTGTATTTTTATAATGTAAATGGTTCAAATGTATTAAAATATGCTTCTAATGATATTAATAAACTTAAAAAACTAATTTAAATGGATTGATATGGTTTTTCAAAGTTAAAGTGAGGTGAAGCTTAATTTTGGGATTTGGTTTAGAGTGATGTTTAATTATGGTTTGATGTTGAGAATACCTTAGAATATGATATTAAATGATTATGTATGATCACATTTGGTATAGGCATTTAGGGAGGTTGATCTGCTTCATCCAAGTGGTGAAGGGCAAGTTGGAATGATAGGATTGGAGGTTGTATTAAGCTTGCTTTGCGTTGCTAGTAGAGGTATGTACAAACTTTGAGTATAATGTTTATATTTGCATGACATTTGGACTTAACACATTTTGGTTGAAAAATGTGTTAAGCTACTTGGTTCATTGATTGAGTATGAATAATGTGTTATGACATTTGTAATGTCATATATGTATTAAATGCATTGTGAAAAGCCATTGATAATGGCTAAATTGTGTAAAGAGTGAAAAATGCATATTATGTGAAAATACCCAAAGTAATTGGGTAATGTGTTGTGAATGCAAAAATGATGTAGAATAATGAAATGAATTGATATTGATAAAAATGAGAAAAAAATGAGGAAAGTGAGAAAAATGAGAAAAATGTGAAAAATGTGAAAAATGAGAAAAAAAAAGTGAAAATAAGGCAATGAGCCTAGTTTGATTATGAGAAATAAAATGAGAAATGAATTGTGAAAGTATTTGATAATGAGATAAATGAATTAATTGTGTGCCTAGTATGTTATTCAATTTTCAGAGTTCTGGGTTTGGCGGCATGCCTATGAATTGCTGGGCAGGTGAAAAGACCGGGTCGTAAGCCGAGCCCAGTTGATAAATGATAAATATGATGTTTTTGGGGTGAAAAGACTGGGTCGTAAGCCTCAAAAATCGTAGCAGTCTAGCCGGGTTGAGGACCAAGATACTGGGGCTTAAGGGTCTAGCCGGGTTGAGGTTCAAGAGACTGGGGCTGTTACATTATCCATGGATATATATATTGCCTACGGGCTAGACACATGGTGTCATTATGGACCAAAGCAGTAACTCTGAAATTTGAATAGCATGTCAGATCCTTTTTGGGCCCATGCTTGTCTTTGCTTTAATGTGATGAATTGTGATACAATTGAGCAATATAATGTTATGAGTTGTGAGTATGATATATTTGAAAAATATAAGAAAGTGAAATGATGTGACCTCTATATGCATTGTGCATTGGCATTACTTTACATTTTTATTATTATCAAAGTTTGTACCACTAGGCTTTGGCTTAGCGCGATTGTAATTCGTCGCACAGGTGTCATGGACATTTTGGTAGAGCTGGAGAGTTTTACTAGACCTGGTCGGGTCTAGGTTTGTATTTATTGAGCTTGAAGAGTTGTTTTGGGTACATCAAGATCAGAGCCAGTTGCCAGCATGTACATTTTTTATATTATGTATGTTATGATATGTTTTTGAAGCATATATTGTAAATTGTAAAGAATGATTTGAATAATTTTGTTTAAGATGGGATTTTATATATAATGTTGATATATATTTACCTATATATAAGTATTTTGAGAAAATATGGAGAAATTGAGAAGTATTGGTGAATTGATTTTATTTGGAGTGTTTGTTTTATGCAGGTTGTGTTTTGTTGAATTTTGGAAACGTTCAAATTACAAACAAAACTCTGGCAAATTTTTTCCAGAGATTTTCATATAAAATATTTATTTTAGATTCCTATAACAAGCAAAGAATATTTATATACTATTTATTTTATATATTAGTATTTGAAATCTTAAAACAGAAATGTAAAATTTTTTATTAAATCGGTTTGTGACATTTTTATATCGTATATGCATATTTTACATATGCTAAAAATATGTATTATACGTATATAGGGTATAAGGGTGTTACAAGGTATTTCAAGGCCGTATGATTAGAAAATACTATGACCTTAGAACCTATCAAGTAAGATCTAAATTTGTCTAGCGCAAACACCACAACCAACATTTCTCTCTTAGTGGTCCTGTAATTTACTTGTGCATCATTTAAAGACAAACTTGCATAATAAATTACACACATCAACTTGTTCACTATTTGGCCAACACAGCTCCAATGGCATAATTCGAAGCATCGCACATAATTTCAAATGCAAATCCCAATTTGAGGCAACAATTATAGGGGCAGAAGTTAGTTTCTCTTTCAAAATTTTAAAAGCTTCTAAGCACTGTTCATAAAAAACAAATGGGACATCTTTTCCTAGCAAATGATACAAAGGGCATGAAATTTTGGAAAAATCTTTTATAAACCTCCTATAAAATCCTGCATGTCCCAAAAAACTTCTAATCCCCTTAACTGATGTGGGTGGAGGTAGATTCACAATTAATTCGACCTTAGCCTTGTCTACCTCAATCCCTTCATGGGAAATAACATGCCCTAAAATAATCCCGTGATCAACCATAAAGTGACTCTTTTCCCAACTCAAGGTAAGATTACATTCAATGCACCTTTCAAGTACTAGAGTCAACTTTTCCAAACAATCATCAAAGGAATTACAAAAAATAGAAAAGTCATCCATAAATACCTCAATGCACTTGTCCAACATATCAGAAAAGATGGAAAGCATACATCTTTGAAATGTTTCCGGTGCATTACAAAGTCCGAATGGCATCATCTGAAATGCAAATGTCCCAAAAGGACAAGTAAATATAGTATTTGGTTGATCTTTCGGTGCTATCAGGACTTGGTAGTAACTTGAAAGACCATCAAGAAAATAGTAAAAAGCGTGTTCAAATAACCTATCAAGCATTTGATCATTAAATGGCAAAGGAAAGTGATCTTTCTTGGTGACATTATTTAATTTCCTATAATCTCTGCACATTCGCCACCCAGTTTGTGTTCATGTGGGTACCAACTCTCCTTTCTCAATCTAGACCACTGTCAACCCTGCTTTCTTAGGCACAATATGAACAGGACTAACCCATTCACTATTAGCAATAGGGTAAATTACCCCTTCATCTAGTAGTTTAAGGACCTCCTTTTTGACAACCTCGCTCATGTTAGGATTTAGCCTCCTTTAAGACTCTCTCGCCAATTTAGCCCCTTCCTCTAAAATGATCTTATGCATGCACATAGAGGGACTAATACTCTTAATATCACTCAACCCCCAACCTATAGCTTTCTTGAATTTTTTCAACATTTTTACAAGCTTATCTTCTTCCTCATTGGTAAGGGTAGCAGAAATTATCACTGGTTGAGAGTTATTTTCCCCAAGAAAAATATATTTCAAATGATTGGGAAGTTCCTTAAGTTCAACCCCTTGTAGTTGAATTTGCTCTTCTTCAACTTCGAATTCCTCCTCAACACTCTCATCACCCAACATGGAATTGCCTTCTTTACTCTCCTCATTGGAATCCTCTACTTCTTCCTGCAATTTTAGAGCCCTTTCTAGCTTGTCTTCGCCATTATCCTGCAAGAAAACTTCTTTAACAACATTATCAGTAAAATTAATAAAAAAGCAGTCTTCATATAAAGCACTAGTGGGAATAGGGGAAGTGTTAAAAATTGAAAATTCTACAGTTTGTCCCAAAATAGTCATAGTCAATTTTCCATTTTTAACATCAATTAAAGTGTTGTGAAAATAAAAGTCTCCCTAACAAAATTGTATGCTCGGCATCCCGTGGGGTTTCTCCTCCCATGTCTAAGACAATGAAATCAACGGGTACAATCAAACCTCCTACCTTAACTAGAACATCTTCTACGATTCCCTTAGGGTATCTGAGAGTTCTATTCGCTAGTTGCAAAACCATTTTAGTTGCTTTGAGTTCCCCTAGCTCTAGTTTCAAATAAACTGAGTATGGCATCAAATTAATACTAGCTCCAAGATCACACATGCCAATGGTCTCTTTCCCATTCCCCATAGAGATTCTAACTATAAAGCTCCCAGGATCTTAGTAGGTAACTTATGTTGTAAAACAACACTTGTTACTTTCGAGACTATCACCTTCTCATCCAACTCATACTTTTTCTTCTTAGTGTTTAGCTCTTAAAGGAATTTGGCATAAGATGGCATATTTTTTATCACCTCTAGTAAGGGTAGGTTAATACTTACCTTCGAAAGCATGTTATAAATTTCAGAAAATTGCTTATCATGCTTTTCATTTTTTAACCTGTTGGGAAAAGGGATTGGTTGTCTGTATGGATTTGGAGATTTGTGCAGCTTTGATGCAATGGATGCCTCCTTATTAACCTCTTTAGGCTTTTTTGGTTGAGTTTTGCCTTCTCGCATTTCCTCGCCATTCTCTTGCATTGTACCTACATCTAAAGAATTATCAATGTTATTATCACCGATTTTGTTGTCAAGTACCTTGCCACTTCTTAGAATAGTGATTGCTTTGGCTTACTTCGGTTGGCTTGAAAATTTTCCTTTTTGATTGACTTGAAGTTGATTAGCCAATTGACCCACTTGAGTTTTAACCTTCTTAAGTGATGCTTCCAAAGAGTCAAACCGCTTGTTGTTCATTTCTTGGTTTTGAGTGCTTACTTGAATAAAAGCATTCAAATTGTCTTCAAATGAAGGTTTCTTGACTTGCTCTTGATTTGAGGTTTGCCCTTGAAATTGGGGACCTCTTTGATAAGGTTGGAAAGGTTTTTGAGGTGGAGCATGTTGTTGATTTTTCCATGAAAAATTAGGGTGATTTCTCCAACCGGGGTTATAAGAATTTGAATATGGGTCATTCCTACCCCTTTGTTGGAACCCTTCAAAAGAAAAAGCGTGTTCTTGCTCTTCTTGGAATGGATCAAAATTTGAAGGGCACACATTTGCTTGATGGCCTATAAGACCGAATGATGAGCATGACTCTTGGCTTGGTCCTGGCAAGTTTCCTTTAGCATTCAATAATTTCACTTGTTTTGTCAATTCTGTAATTTGCCTTGCCATTTTTGAGTTTGCACTTATCTTGTGTGTTCCTCTTCTTCTTTCCCCAATACTCTTTTGCTGGGAATTTGCTCCCAACATTTCGAATAATGCAACCATTTCTACAACTGTCCTTTCACCCATTGCTCCCCCTGCTGCATTATCCACTGTGTTTTGACATTGTTGAGTTAGCCCATCATAGAAGAATTGATTGAGCAACTGTTGTGGATAGTAATGATGAGGGCACTGAAATAATAAAGATTTGAAGTGATCCCACGCCTCATGAAATGGTTCTCCATCAAATTGGGTGAAAGTTGCAATACTCCCCCTAAGCTCCTTGGTCTTTTGGTGTGAATAAAATTTTTCCATAAATTTGTTGTAAACCTCTGTCCATGTGGTTAAGGAATTCTCCGGTAAAGTCATCAACCACGCTTTTGCTCTGTCCTTCAAACTATACGAGAAACATCACATCTTGATTTCATCTTTTGATAGTGCTTGCAAAGGGAATGTATGCAATGTTGAGTAAAAATCCCGAATGAAGCTGAGAGGATCTTCATTCGGCAGTCCATGGAAAGATGGCAGCATACTATAGTGAGTATTTTTGAGTTCATAATTTCTCGCTGCGTTGCTCAACCGGATACAAGATGTGGTCACTCCAATGATCGGTCGAGCAAACTCCTTCATAGGTGGTTCTTATGCATCACCATCTCTATTTATATGTTCTCTTCAAATTGCTTATTGGTATTTTCCCTTTCTTGCTCAATTGGATTCGGTCCATCGGGTCTTAGAAGTCTATGGATATTGTCTATAAATGGAGCAAGTTTATTTCCTCGAGACCTTTGTCCGTGCATAAATCACCTAAGCAATTCAAAAAGAAACACTTTAAATGATTTAATAAATAAATTAAAAGAATCAAACTATTAACAAAAATTGCCTTCCTCGGCAGCAGCGCCAAAAACTTATTGCACTCTAATTAACACTACTACAAAGCGGCACTCGCAAGTATACGAGGCTATTGCAGTAACGGTGATCGCCCCAAGGTCGTCTCACAAGGAAGGAATTGCTTGTAATAGTTTGATTAACATAAAATAATAAACTTGAGTGTATGATTGAGTTGGTGAATTGTAATTAACTTTAGAAATGAAAATGAGTGATTTTGTGCAAGATCAATTCAATTATGGAAATGGTGTCTTGGGTTGTAGGTCCATTTAATCAAATGTTTAATTATCAAATTATCCATTAATATAACCTTGTAAATTAATTTGTTCCTTAAGATTAATTAGTCAATCACCAATTCACTAGTTTTCACATTCATGAATTAAGAACAACCAATTATTTTACATTAGCAAATTAATAAACCCTAGAACTTATATTTCTAATTCATTCTTAGGGTAGTCAATTGCATAGTCTCGATATTAAACTTCACCTCTCGGTCCATCATTCAATATTAAGTAATCAATAGGTGGCCAATCTATCAATTTACCTTTAATTTCAATGCAATCAACCAATAACAAGGTATATCAATGGAATCATCAAATTAAGTCATTTAATCAAATATACTACAACCCAAAGCATGAGTAAATTAGCTCATCATCATCTTTAAACAAATGTTCATTTCAATATAAACCAAATCAAAGTTATTCATTGCAATATTAATGTTCTTAATACAACAACAACAAATAAGAAATAGATTAAAAGAAAGAGTTTGAAAAACCCCTTTAGAAGATGCTAAGAGTTGGACTCCTTGTCTCTTTCGTAGCTCCCTCTTTGATGTGTGATGATGAACTTCCAAGCTCTCTTGAATCAATGGCTTTCTTTTTGAAGGATGAATGATAGCTCTCTCAAGTTCACAACTCTCCAATCAAGCCTCTTAAAACCCTAATCCTCAAAAACTAGCTACTCACTTCAATTCCAAAAATTGTCTTTGTTCTTGATGTGAAAGGAAATGGTGAATGAAGATGGAGAGAATGGTGTCTTACTCTCTCAAGCAAGAACCAAGGAAGAAGATGATGGTGTGTAGAGAATGTCCACTCAAATATATTCATTATGTTTTTTCTTCCCCCATGCTCCTCCACTTCCACTCTTTTTAATCTTTTAAGACACCCCATCACTCTTTGTCTCCCACTTTCCTATTTGTTTTATATTTCTTCCATAAATCCATCCACATTTCACTCCTTTTTATCCTTTTTGTCCCCCACTTATTCACACCTCGTGCAAAACATATCAAGTGATCAAGGGTGACACGACCAAGCTTGTTTGCTGTGTCTCTTATTTTTTTCTTGGGACACGGCCAAGCTTCTGGCCGTGTCCCTTACTGCCTCTTTCTTTCCTTTATTCACAAGAGGTGACACGGCCAAACTCCTGGCCATGTCATGTGACATGGCCAGTGGCTTGGCCGTCTCATGTGGGGGTGTCATCTTCTGCCTCTTCCTTTTCATTCTTTGCCTTTTGTTCCTTAGGTGAGATACGGTCAGTGGCTTGGCCGTGTCTTTTGGCCGTGTCAGCTTCTACCCAACTTTGGTTGAGGGACACGGCCAAGCTTGGTTTATTCTGGTCGTGTCCTGCCTTGTCCTTGAACTCTTTAGCTTTTGATGAGAGACACGGCCAAGCCATGTCTAGCTTGGCCGTGTCACATGCTTTTCTCCAAGAAGACTCCATCAAATATTAGTTAAAGCTTCATCAATTGCACCTCAACCTAAATCAACAACTTCAAACAAACTTAAGTGCAATTAACATGAAAATTAACTTAAAATCAATAAAAACATCATAGAAATTATATTCAAAATTAATTCAAACAATTATGTTTTGTAAATTGTGGTGTAACATATTTATACTCTATATACGTATAATACATACACCCCATATATATAAAATATGTATAGAGTGTCACTGTTCAAGTCATAAGAAAATTCTTTCTTAATTCCAATAAAATAATTGATTCTTTAAAAGAAAATACATTAAATAAGTAAATATAAGTAAGTTAAATATTAATATAATATTTATTAATAAAAATCTCTGAAAAATTTTTGTCAGAGTTTTATCCGTAATTTGAGTAGGCCCAAAATTGCACCAACTTTTCACACTCCCAAAATATATTCACTCATTCATATCTACAAGTAATAATTTTCATAATCCAAAAACCAATAGTATCACATGTATATTTAAATATACAAATGGTGGCTCAACAATTTACATTACTTAAACTTACAATAAATTAATAATAATTTCATAAAATCCATAATATATACAGAACATAATGTGTTTATTAAAATAAATAAATAGCTACATACTATGCAGTGGTCTCTGGTATAGTGGCAAACTGATAAACTTCAAGAATTAACCAAAAAAACTCTAGATCTAGTCAGGTCAAGCAGAGTTCTCTGCCTCTATCCTGTCACCTGCACGAAGGATAATTTGTGCTAAGCTTTTTGCTTAGCGGTACATATTTTGATAATAATAAAAATTGAAAGAAAATAATACAAGCATTTTCTTTGAATTTCACAATGTGGCTTGCAAATACATTTTAAACTTATACATTTTCCTTATACAACCATCATATGTCATATTCACATGCATTGAGCCCAAATGACCCTATATAATATTCATGTTCCAGGGATATTATTTTGGACCATTTTGACACCTAGTGTCTACCCCGAAGACAAATAATAGTGATGCCCAGTGTCTAGCTAGAAGGCAAATCATATAATAGTGATGCCCAACATCTAGCCTGAAGGCAAATCATAGGCATGCCATTTCATATCACGAAACACAACACTTCGGAACATGATATTATATAAGGTTAGAAACAATATTTCATACTTTCATCACATTGTCAATTATGCCATTTTTCATATTTTTGGAACATTTTCCATTCTTTCATAATATTTCCATACTTTTTCATCACAAACATTAAATTCTTTCCCATATCTTCATTGTGACCGAATCATGCCCTAAAATTGGCATAAATGCTTTCTTTTCACAAACACATTCAACAATGTCACTAGCCATCTTAAAATGACTTAATTATTCATACATTATGCAATTCATGCCTTTAAACATATAACTATGCATTTTACATGTGATTTCACAAATCGAAGAGGCATAGTACCAATGCCATCATACAATGTAACATGCCATTTTTAATGCATTTCAATACATTTCTATCAAAGTATGCACTAACCTTTGTTTAAGCACTTCTAAGCCAAAAATCACACGTTTCTCACCACTTTTCCACAATGTCCTTCACCACTTGGTTTGGACAATTCCTATCTACAGAACACCTAATCAAAATGTGAATGTATATAATACATTAGAATCACATCTCTAAGTATTTTAACTAATAAACATCAATTTAACACATTTCCTTTAAACTTTAAAATTTTGCCCTAACTCTCTTTAATTTTGAAACATCATTCCAATCAATTCCAAATTGTATTTTGAGTTCATTTCTACCATTAGAATCATATTATAACATATTTTAAACAATTAAATACAATTAAATCAATTCTTTATCAAAGTTCTATCAAAACCCTAAATTGATCACTACCTCTCTCAAACTTCCATAAACCTTAATTATTTCAACCATATAACCACAAAATCCTTATTTCTACATCAAATTAATATCATCCATATCCATTTGAACAATTATCCTAGCCTCGTTCAAAATTCCATATTTCACACGATTAGAAATTGTAAAGAAACTTCAAAAATTCAAAGAAAGCTTACCAATTAGGCGTGTTTTCTCCAAAACCTCCTTTAATCCTTTGAAAGTCCTTGTAAAAATTAAGTATTGGAAGAAAAAATTCCTCTCTTAGCAACGATGGAGGAAAACGGCCAAATGAAGAAGAAAAGGAAGAAGAAGATGTTGATTTTTGACTTTTATTTCCTTTTTTAATTATAACCACACATATATATTATTTAATTAATTAATAAATAAATAATAATTATTAAATATCTCAATTTTTCCATTATCTTTTACTATCCAAAATTATTTTAATTTTTATTTATTTTATTATTTATTTTTTAACTTTTAACATTTTTACTATTCATCTTTGACTTTTGCTAATTACTATTTGACTTTATATGTTATATATATTTTACATATATTTTACATATACATTTTATGTTTTCACCTTTCCAACACCTAATTAACCTTATAAATTATTAATTTAATTTAATTTAATTTTTATTTTAGTGAAAATACGGATGTTTCATGTGGCATTTATAAAATGTGAATTTATCTCTTATAAATTGTAAATCTTCTCAGTATGGCTACTCCTGCAAAAAATATTATTGTTGAACTTAATAAAGGTACTAATTTGAATGGTGAAAATTAAGAAATTTGGAGCATGAGAATCCAATATGTGTTAAAAGAGTAAGGCTCCTGAACCATTGAATTACATCATGGATGAGTTTGACCAAGAGGGTAATATGGTCTAGCATAGGTGTGAGAGTGAGGCCTAACTGCTTGGAAGACAAAGAACTCTTAGGCATGCATCACATTGCTTAATACAATGGATGATGACCTAGTGAAGGAGTTTTATAACTATAAGCATGCAAAGGACTTGTGGACATCATTGAAGGAAAATTTTGGTGGAGTTTCTCTAACAAAACTTCGACCACTCACTATCAAATTTAATACTTGCAAGAAACATCAAGATCATTCCATGAGGAGACATCTAAGAGAGATATCGGGTATGATTAGTGGATTTTTTAATGCTAGTCATGTGTTGACTGAAGAGCAGAAAATCCAACCGGTGTTTTCTTCCTTGCCTAAAGGTTAGGAGCACATAAGGATGCACCTAATATAAAGCTTAATGATTAAGAACTTTGCAGATGCCTATCATCATTTGGAGCTAGAGGCTAATTGGTTAGCCTCTATGCAACCATATCCCATAATGCATATGGTCAAGTCTAGCTCAAACGGAGCTTCGGGCAGAAAATGTAAGAATAACAATTATAAAGGTAAAGGTAAGGGTAAGGAAGACGAGGCCTAAGTGTCACATCCCAAAGTTTAGGTAGTCGAGTATTAGGCAAGAAGGACATAAATAAGTGGTCAAATAGAGGCTCGAGATGGTAAAAAATAAAATCGGTGTGCAAAAGAGGCCCGTGAAGTCGACGGGACCTAAAGGTAATTTTTCGAAAGGCCGAGGACCTAAGAGTAATTTTCCAAAAAGTTGTGTCTGTTCTTAATAGTGATCCTAACGGATGCCATAAATGTGTTCTCGGGATTAATCGGGTCGTAATGGTGGCGCACGATTTTTCCCAAAAACGCACGGTTTGTAAGTTACGGGCGATTTTCCGACAAGGGCATTGTAACACTCCATCTTAGCCTACGTTTATAGACCAAGATGGACTGTTATCTCATGGTGGTTGTGTCTTAATAGTTTACTTAGCCAATTTTAAGGGCAGATTTTTAAAAAAAATTTTGCCATAACCTCCCCTAAAAATGGAGGTCCCAAGTGTCGCCAAAACTGATTCTTTAATTTTTGAAAAACATTTTGTTTCACAATTCAACTCAAGCACACTCTCAATAATCCACCCTTATAACCTCAACTACAATCCTGCAAGAAGAATTCACACTTCTATACTTGCATACATAAGTGCTAAATCCAAATAAGATTTATTAGATCACTAGCAGTGTACGTGTTCTAGCTTTACAACATAATACATTTATTTGCTAGATCATACAAGCTTATGTACATGCCATATTGCTACAATCAATCATATCCAAACTCCTACCCAAAGTAGTAGTCAAGGCCAGCTACGCAGGACATGCTGCAATCTCGTCTCCTCGTTTAACCTACTAGTTTAGAGGGAAACTAAACTCGCTAAGCAATTGCTTAGTGGGTACTTAAATCATTGCAATAAATAAATAAAATGAAAGAATGATTTGAACATACATTTATATACTTTAAATACTTGAAAGGAATCAATACAAAACACAGATGGTAAAAAGGCTTGACTGAATAATTTGAATTTAAATCATTTCTCTTGCTTTTATCATTTTAGTTGCTCTACTGGTTTAACAGAACGTTAGCGGATAAGGAAGAGTCATGATAAACATATCTCATCATGATCATATTTCATTATCTTTCATCACAATTCTTGCACATGTGCCAATGGCCATTATCATTGCATCATTGATCATGTCATTGCAATCATCGGCCTTCAGCCGGAATATCATATCATGTCATAAGCAGTACTGCAGTAATAGTATGATGCATCATACCCTTATCTCAAGGGTTCTGATATACCAAGTAGAGCATAAATAATTTATTAAATTACTTTGGTCATGATATTCAATAGGTCATGATTTTTCCATAAAGCATATATTACTAGGATAACTTCTCATGATGCCTTTCTGATCATTCCAAACCCCTTTCGTGTCATTTTAAATGATATAACATCAATCTATATCATAATATTCAAGTTTTAACACATTTAGAAAAATAACCAAATGAATAGTAGCACGGTGCGTAAAATCGGCAATGCAATGGCGCGCGACAACGAAATAGTAAAATCTATTTTTACTGCTGAAAATCAGTCAACTTTGGCAACAGTTTTGACCAGGTAAACAACCTTATTTTTGGATGAATTTTTGCAGGAAAACACTTTCATAAGTTAACTAAATGCATGTAAAATTTCGTCGAAAAATTCTTTCGTTTGCCTCTTCAACGGACTGCCCAAAATGAAAGCTGCAGAATGGTGCCCAAAAGGGACCATTCGGCCCAATTTTCAAAACTTGAGGGAAATTCATTTTTTTCTTGCAAAATTAATTTTTAGACTCCTTTTGTGATACCATTGAAAGACTAAGGGTCCCTCTTTCAAAAATCAACCCAAAGGGGTGATTAAAAGTTCATCACAGTTTATGGATATTTGAGCAAAGTTTAGCTAGTTTGTTTTGTTTTCATTCTTTTCACAATTAATTGATTACCAAGGGTTCAAGAGTACTTTCCCACATATTTACCACACATAATAACATCATTTCAAAGCAATTTCAAAAGTCCCATAATGCAAAATATGTGAATTAATTGAAAAGGGCAATGATTTAAGTACCAAACCTTAATTCTTTTCACTTGTTTCTAGTTCTTTTATGCCTTCTTTGCTTCCTTCTCTCTCACTTCTTGATTTCCTATAATTTTCATAAAATCCATGTCAAGAACATAATAAAATTTAAGTGCTTCATGCCTTATTTTGCTAACTAATACTACTAGTAATCCTTTTTATCCTTAATCTTATATGTGCAAGTCATCTCTTTCACTTTTCTTCAACTTCTTAAATTTTCTATAATCATCATATTTATTCTTTCACTTGTATCTTACAAATACTATAACCAATGAAAGAAATAGAACCATAGATGAATTTCCTTACCTTAAAATCTTATTCTCCACCCAAGTTTGCAACCTCTCTTTATTCTCCAAAATTAGCTACTTGAAAAAAAAACAATCTCTCTCTCTTTTCCCTTTCTCTTATTTTCGGCCAAGCAAGACCAAAGAGAGTTCTTGGTTTAATTTTTGTGGTGTTCTCTCCTCCAAATGGCAGCCAAGAGGGGTTAATATGTCATGGTGTAAATGTTGATTTCCCATTGGTACACATATGTGGGAAAATGGCTAATTCTCATTGGTCCAAATGTCTCCTTCTTTTATTTATTTACAACCCAAGCTCTTGGACTTCCTTTTAATTATATTTTGGCCCCTCAACCTCCTTGTGCTGAAATTTTATGGTCTAAGGTGTGAAAAGACCAAAATACCCTCCGGCGATTACTTGTTCGTAACTTTTAAACCGCGCACTTTCGCCGAATGCTGTGGTACACTTTTTGACTCAGTTTTTCCTCTACTTTTCATTTTTGAGATCCATTATTACTTTCGAGACACTTTTAAAAATGACCATAATGCCCCTGGTCAAAATCCCCTCTATCTTCCAAACCGTGCGTTTTCGGGAAAAACCGTGTCACGCCGTTGCTACCCGATTTTTCTCTACTTTCCATTTCTGGAGTCTGTTATATGCACTATTAAGGACCTCCGGAACAACTTTTGGTAATTACAGTCACCTCCCCAAAACTTTTTAGAAATTACAGTCGCCTCCCCAAAACTTTGTAATCTTTTCAAATAGGTCCTTTCAGTTCTATTGAACTTCCCTTCACTTCGCGCTCTTGAGTAGCTTCTCGGGATGGTTCCTCTTACTGTATGCGGATGTACTATACATGGATATACTGTACATATGTACTGTACATGGATGTACTGTAAATATGTACAAATTGGGTCGTGACAGGCATTTTGGACGTTTCCACTGGAGGGGTGATTTTGTAATTAAATATAACTTTGGGGGTCAAAATATGAATAAAAGGAAGCCTAATGGCTTGCCAAATAAATAGATAAAAGAAGAAGGCAAGTGGAACAATTAAAAGTGGCCATTTTTGCTATAAGGTGTACCATTTGGAAGTGAACATCTATACCAACATATTTTCACCACTTATGGCTGCCATTTGGATCAAAATAAGCTAAGGAAAGAAAATAAAAGCCCTCTCTTACATGGTGAACTCGTCCAAACCATAAGAGAAGGAAGAAGGAGGTGATTTTTCCAAAGTTTAAGGCTTTTAGTTGAAGATTTTGGTGACAAACAATATTATAAGGTAAGAGAAACCTATCTCTAGTTTTAGTTTCATGGATTAATGGTTAATTTAAGAGATTGAAATTAGGGTTCATGTAGCTAGATTTGGAGAAAATTCAAGAAATAATTATTTGAAGGATTTGATGAAAGAAATGATGGTGTTTAATGGTGAAAATAAGCTAGTAACCATTAGAAAAATCATAAGATAAGACTATGTCTATACCTAGGGTTCTTACCTTTGTATATGTGACATGTTAAATTCATAGGAAATCAAGGAGATTAGAGAGGAAAGGAAGTGAAATAGACAAGAAGAGCAAGGAAAAGCAAGGTTTGGTACTTTAACTAATTGTTTGTTCATTTTCTTGAAATTTTTCTATTTTAGAATTAGTGAAATGCTGTGACTTGTATGATTTTTAATTAAATATAGAAAAATGTTATTGAAGTGAATTTTTGATATGTTGTGCCTCAATGCGTCTAGAATGACTAAAAATTATTTTGATTTGAATTCGGAATGGTTATTATTATGGAAAAATTATTTCTGTTAGATCTGCTCTAGGAGGTACCTTGACTGAGACAGCCATGTTTCCGGATTTTTAATAAAATTTAGAAAAAATGATCTTCAACTGAATTTTGGATATGTTGTTTTTTAGTGAGTCTAGTATTTGAGAAAAATAATTTGGAACCACATTGATTGAATTTAATTTACGGAATTCACAAAATTCAGAACTGCTGCCAGGATGCAGGGCAACTAGAGCAGTCTGGTTGGGTGAACTACTTGACCAAGATTTTGTGTCCATTTTGATCTGAAAATTTAAAGGAATGATTTTAAGATGTAAAAATAAATTCTGTAAAAATTTTAGAGTTTTTAGTCAAGTAGATTATTTTATACAATTTTTCAAAATAAAGATCAAGTTGAGTCCAAAACCAGAATTTACTATTCATATGGTCATTTTGCTAATATTCATTTGGTCATTTTTCAAAAGTAATCCAATTGATTCCTTATGCATATAAATGAGCATAATATGTTATTAAAATGACAAAATATGATATTTCACGTTGAAATAATATAAAAAATATAAGTCGATAATTGTATAATGCATATTCGATTAAGAAATGGCATGAAAATTTTGGCTCCAATGGGTATCTGGAATAGTACTGAGTAGGGTAAGGGTATGATATATCATACTATATGCAGTGCTGCTTTAATATAGGACTTCGGTCCGAGTTATATAGGGCAATCGCCTGAGTTATATAGGACTCCAGTCCGAGGGCTTCGGCCACAGATTCCATAGGGCTTGGTCCGCAATTTTTTAGGGCCATAGCCACAGAATATATATACAGTTGTTTCAGTTAGTTCCTTACCATACATTAGTCTACCAAATTACCTTGTGGAGCGAACTGATAAAATGATAATAACTGAATATATGACATGTATGGATTGTTTTTATTGTGATATTATTTTTCAATACGACTCATTGCTTTTAAAAGTGCATTATGCTTTTATTATTTATTTTCTGTAATTAGTTAAAGTACCCACTAAGCAATGCTTAGCGAGTTTAGTTTCTTCTAAACTCGTAGGTTATTAGCAAGGAGCCAGTAGCGAGCAGAGGAGTCCTGCGATCTGTCGGTCATCAACAAACTTAGGTGGTGCTCTTCATTTTGTATTTTGGTATTAGAAACTAGCATGTACTTATTTGAACAATACAAAGAGATAACTTGATGTAGCATGTAAATCTAGTAATGTATAATAACTGTATGGTTTTAAATTGAGTTGGGTTGTGAATATAGAAGTGTGAATTCTTCTTGCAGGATTGTAGTTGAGGTTATAAGGGTGGATTATTGGGAGTGTGCTTGAGTTGAATTGTGAAACAAAATATTTTTTCAAAATAAGAAAAATCAGTTTTGTCGACACTTGGGACTTATAATTTTAAGGGAGACTCCGTCAAAATTTTTGGAAAATTTTTATAAGGAACATTAAGTAAGCTGACATAACCAGAGCTCGTATCCTGATGTAGCATTCCTCCTCGGCTTATTCATAGGTCGGGAAGGGGTGTTACACTAAGGGAGTAAAAGGCCTAAAATAAACTAACAAGGGGAAAGTGCCTTAAGAAGAGGAACATAGAAAATGTTAAAATTTTCAATTATGGGAACAAGAGCCATTATGCAAAGGATTATACCATACCTAAAAAGGTACAACAAGTTAGCCCATGTGTGAGTGAAATTTTTGTTTCCAATTCAGTTTTTCTAATTGAGGCTCATCCTTTGTGGATTATAGATTTGGGAGCAATCAACCATGTGACAAAGGATCATGAAGCCTTTATAGAATTCCATCGACTGCCCAGTAGGGCAAGATGGATCTTTATGGGGAACAGTGCTCACATTAAAGTTAAAGGAATCGACACCTATAAATTACTATTCCATGACATCCTTTATGTTCCAGAAATAAGACAAAATTTGATTTCTGTTTTGGTTCTCCTTAAACTTAGTTTTTCTTGGAATTTTCATGATAATTTAGTATGTTTGTATTTAGGATAAACATTTTATGGTTCTTGTTATTTGATGGACAAATTTTCTTGTAATGGATATTGTAACACTATAGTTTTCAATGTCAAATTTTCCTTATTTACTACTTCACAAAATTATGAGGATGATATGAATGTATGGCATGCTAGACTTTGGTCATATTGGCCAACATCAAATGGATCAATAGGCTAAAGCGGGTCTTTTATCGGAGATCAATAAAGTGAAATTATCTACTTGAGAATATTGTCTAGCTAGAAAATCAGCAAAAAAATCATTTGAAAAGGGAACTAGAGCCTCTTTTCCATCCAGTTAGTGTATTCAGATGTTTTGTGGTCTAATGAATGTAAGGGCAAGTCATGACGCCTATTATTTCATAATTTTTATTAATGACTATACGCGGTATGGTCACTTCTATTCAATTTCACATAAATCCGAAGCGTTGAGTTGCTTTCATAACTATCTCAACTTGGTTGAAAATGAACTAGACAAGAAAATAAAAGCAGTTAGAATTGAAAGAGGTTGTGAATATTTGGCTGATCAGTTCAAATATTTCTGTGATGAAAAAAGAATAGAACATCAGTTAACTATTCTAAGAACACTACAATAAAATGGTGTTAATAAGAGAAGAAATAACTTTTCTCGAAATGGTTAGATCCATAATGGCTCAAGCTAATTTACCCATTGCCTTTTAGGATGATACATTGATTATAGCCACATATGTGCTTAATCATGTGCCCTCCAAATCAGTTACTACCACTCCATATGAGTTATGGATTGGTCAACAACCAAAGTTAAGCATATTAAAACCATAGGGATGTGCACTGCCTATGTTCGTGATACCTCTCATAAATATGAGAAATTAGGCCCAACGGGTAAAAAGAGTATCTTTGTGAGATATTTAGAGCTATCCAAAGGATATGTTTTTATAGTGAGCAAGACAGTGGCAGGGTAACTGAGTTTGAATCACATGATGTCACTGTAACATCTCTATACCTTATATACATACCATACATATACTTTATATATGTACCATACACATATAAGACATAAGGATGCCACGTTATAGTTCCATTCAAACCTTTCATTATCGTATTTATGCAAATACATATATATAAGAACATTTTTTTTTGTTATCAAACTATATTCTAATTGAAAAACTATTTCCAAACCATTTATAAGATTCATTCGATTACATGTATACAAATATACATTATCCTTTTCAAAATTCATTCATATACATATACATATGGTCAAGCTACAAAATAACAAAATGTACATGTATGCACCACCTTCTAGTTGGTCTCGTAATACCCTTAGTTCTCTTGTAGCACCATTCTCCAATTCTCAGACCAGCAATCTACTCACCTGCGCAATTCACACAACTGCGCTAAGCTAGAAAGCTTAGTAGTACTTATAAACAACATATACATACATTCATAAAATCACATTCACAACACTAACATCATTTATCATCATATTCTTTCATCATTTACCAATTTATCATATTCTTTCATCATTTACCAATTTTCATGCAATGCCAATGTATAAAGCTTATGTACGTCATGTCAATATGTAACATACCATTTCATTTTTAGCATATTTATCAATCATTTTACAATTCACATAACAACAAACACAAGCATGGGCCCAAAGGATCTGATATGCTATTCAAATCTCATAGTTACTATTTTGGTCCAAGTTGACACCATGTGTCTAGCCCCGAAGGCAAATCAAGTAATTGCTCAAAAGATAGCCCCGAAGGCAGATCATATCACAGTGACACCAAGCGTTTAGCCCCGAAGGTAGATCATAATAATAGATCAAAATCTAACCCCAAAGGCCAATAATGAGGATAACCTCATAGGCACGCCACCAAACACCGAACTCTGGAAATTGAATAACATACTAGGCACACAATTATTTTATATTTTTCATTATCCATTTCTTTCACATTTTCTCACATTTAATAAGGAACATTGCCTCTTTTCTCATTATCATCTAGGCACATTGCCTCATTTCTCATTTTTCTCATATCATATCATATCATTTCGTTATTTCAATATGATATCATCATAGTGAGGCACATTGCCTCATTTCTCATTTTTCTCATATCATATCATATCATTTCATTATTTCAATATCATATCATCATAGTGAATCACATTTTATGCAATCTAGCCATTGCCAATGGCTTTTCACAATATCTTTAATGCATATACAACAAATCATATTACCCAAAAACTTTGGGTCATTTTCACTTGTTGCACATGTATCACTTTATACTCGGTTTATCCATTATCAATGGCTTCACAATGTATTTAATGCATACACGGCAAATCACATGTCATAGCACATTGTTCATCTCATCAATGTTCAATATATCAAATAGCTTAACACATTTTCCATCCAAAAGGTGTTAAGCCCAATATAATGCAACATAACTCAAATTCAAGCCAAACTCCTTAAATCTTTACATTCTCTAATTCTTCATAACTTGATCTTTTAATCAAGATATGAATAGTCAAGTTATTAATAACATCAATCTATATATCTCAACTATACAACTCAAATCCTCTCTTTCCTTCTCAACTTATAACACTTAATTCAATACTCCATTCTTTGGAGTTTCTCATTAACTAATACTTTAATAAGTTTCCAAACTAACAATAATATCATATTCATCTCATCCTTATCATATTCATTATTCATTAATAATTCACACTTAACATTCAACCACATTTCTAATTTCATATTTCCATCATGCAGGCATAAGCCACACTCACCATATGACTAATCAACATACCAATATTTAGCATAATCGACATATTTTATCATAATTTTTCAGGTGACACACTCAACTTACAGAAACTTTGACATGCCCAGGGACATAGGCATGTCACTGCCCGTATCCTTAGTCTTGCATTACAGTAGCTATGACATACCCAGAGACATGGGTGTGTCACTGTCCGTGTCTTTAATATTGTATTACGTGTCTGGCTAAATCTCTGGGTATGCCCAAGACATTGCAAAAATGCTCTTTCACTCCATTTTCATCAATACAATACTCACATGTCACATAAGCAACTCCAAATCATGTTAAATCAAATATGTACAAACTCAAGATTATATATATATAAACTCAAGATCATGTGTAAAAACAAAGAGATTATGAACAAACCTTTGGTTATTCCAAGTTTACTCTTCTTTACTTCTTTTTAATCTAAACACAAAATCATAATAACAATCATCATATATTTCATTCATACCATCATCCATATATCAATTCACTCAATCCCCAACTCAACTTTATTAAACCCTTACTCTTTTCCTCAATTCAAACTACTCATCATCATCCCCAACTTCTAACCATATTTTCTTCATCTATATATCAATTCAACATATATATACATCAATAAATCATTGCCATCATATTATTCAATTAATCATCACTTTCTCTCACTAACTATATCATACATACACACATAAAATCCATAAAATAAGCTCAAAAAGAAAGTACTTACGTGGATTACTTGCCAAGTCTTGACTTTTTCCTTTAATCTCTCTTGAATCTCTTGTAAACTTTGATATGTAGCATGAAAAGTTCACTCTTCCCACCCTATCTCTCTATCTCACGTTGAAGAAGAAGAAGAAGAAGAAGAAGACTTATTTCTTCTTTTCTCATCCTTATCTTATATAAATAAAGTATTATAAATAATCTCCACTTTAATTCTCCACCACACATCTTCTTCCTTCCTTTGATTTTTTCTTTCCCTAATTATTATTAATTAATTAAATAATTACAATAAACTTTCCCTACAACCAATTATACCTCATGTATATATGGTGTATATGTCTTATATATGTCATGTTTATTTTAAATATATTTTAAATATATATAACATATACATATATATTACATCTATCTTACAAATTCATCTTATATTTCTATCCAACATAACTATTTACTCTTCCATATTTACTATTCTAAAATACATAAAAATTGGAGTGTTACAGTCACATTCATAGAAAGGCATGTTAAACCAATAATTCTCTTTATTCAAAACCACATATCAAGATTCATATTTATTCGAGTGGGAGGAATTTGGTGGATTCAGTTCCACCAATTAGTCCAAATGAAAGTGATCCTGATCCAAATACGAGCACAAATCCTAGTTCTAATGGGAGCCTAATGGATCTTGGTTTAATTGATATCCCAATAGAACTTAAAAAAATTTTCCTTAAGTTTCTGACTTGATACAAAGTAATTGTGGAATAATTCCTCATAGTGGAGTTGAGATTGAAGGCAGAGAAGAAGTTTTCATGGTTATATCTTAAGATAAGAAAGAGCTAAAGAACATGAAAGAGGCTCTCTCCTGCTCTACTAGGGATAAATGGATGAAAGCAATGGAAAAGGAAATGGAGTCAATGAGATCTAACCAAGTATTGGAATTAAGAGATCTTCCAAAAGGACATAGAGCCATTTAGAATAAGTGGATTATAAAATCAAGCATAAGGTTCATTGCAGCATAGAGATATATAAAGCTCGTCTCATTGCAAAGGGGCATACACAATAGGAAGGAATTGACTATAAGGAGATATTTTCTCCTATTGTGAGATTTACCTTTGTAAGGTTAATTTTAGCTATTGTGGCAAACCTTGCCTAAGTTATATCAAATGGATGTGAAAACTATTTTTCTCAATGGAGAGTTAGATGAAGAGATCTATATAGATCAACCGATAGGCTTCATCTAAGAAAGCCAGAAACATAAGGTTTATAGGTTGAAAAATTCAATCCATGGACTCAAACAGTCTTCAAGACAATCATATACTTGCTTTCATAGTGCAATCATGTCAAATTGTTTCACTATGATAGACGAAGACCATTGTGTTTATATCAAATGATATAAATTTAATATCATCTCATTATATGTTGATGACATACTCATAGGCAGAACTAACAAAGTGTATTTGGGTCATATCAAAGATTGGTTATTGTTTAACTTGGAAATGAATTGCATTTATTCTTGGAGTTACGATTTTAAGAAATCGCATAAGGAAATTGTTGTATCTTTCATAGGGATGATACATAAACAAAGTACTTAAGCAATTTAATATGTGTGATTATAAACCCATGGATACTTCTTTGCTAAAGAGAAAGCTTAAGTTAGAGATTATGTCCAAAAACTCTAAAAGAACAAAAGTGCATGAAAAATGCCCCTTATTCAAGTGTAGTTGGAAGTCTTACGTATGCAATGATGTGTACAAAAACTTTTATTTACTTTATAATCGAGATATTAAGAAAATATCAATCCAACCCAAGTTTGACACATTAGAAAGTAGTTAAAAGTATATTGAGATATTAAAGGGTACTGATTACTCATTGTGTTATCAAGGAGGGAATTTAAGACTAAAAGGCTATACTAATGCTAATTGGGTGGGAGCTATGGAAGAGAGAAAATCTACTGATGGATTTGTTTTCTTAATTAACAATTATGCCATATCTTAGAGCAGTAAGAAATAATCTTATACTAAGTTATCCATAATGGAAGCTGGATTTGTAATATTTTTAGATGTATTACAAGAGGCAGTCTTGCTAATGAGGTTTTTGAACCATTTATGTATGAGTGCTGCACATGAATTTATCATTGTAAACTGTGACAATTAAGCAACTATAGCTTACACCAAAGACCCAAAATTTTATTTCAAGACCAAGCATATTGATACAAAATATAATTTTGTTAGAGACATGGTAACACATAAAGAAGTGGAAATGAAATACATTTCTACATATGACATGGTTGCAGATCCCTTTACCAAACTAATTCTTGGATATGTATTCATTAGGCATACAAGGTCTCTGGGACTGCATAGATGTTGACATATTTGTATTATTTATCTATTTGAAATAATGTTCACTTGATTATTTTATTAACATTGGAACATGATATCTGTGGTGAATTTAATGTTATTGATATTTGAAAGCATGTCAGATAGAATGAAAGTTAACTTCCTCATATAGTTAATTGCCTTTATTTATCTATACGATAAATGAAGATGGGACTAGTTTTGAGTATATCATCTTGGTGATGGTTGAGAACTTATACTTAAAACATGATTGCAGACCTTTAATTTTGGCCTTAAGTTGGTACGATCCTAATTAAAGAATGCCAAGATAAATTTAATCCGACTTTAAAAGATTTAAACCAAGTTTATAGCTTTCAAATAAGTCGGTTCAGTTTCGAAAGGCATAAATTCAATTGATTAATTTTATAAAGCCTTAAAATTAAATTTGTTCGGCCAAAATTAAAACTGTTCGGTCCAGTAACTAAAAATACAATACTAATTTGAGTCGAGACGGCCCCAGGTGACTTGAGACATTGTGTAACACCCCCTATATAGTCCATACACTAACCTACATAGTAGATGTCACCTAACAATCACAAATGTTCTATATATATCTATGTAAGTACTAAAGAAATAAAATCATAATATCTTTAAGCAATAATGCCACTATTAAGTTCTCTATATTACACACATATTTTTATATATTTATAAGAACTCTTAATAAAAACTTACATTATTATAAGTATTCTCAAACTACACTAAAAACTAATACAACTGTCATACAAAATTATAAAGATTTGCTATGTGAACCATAATGAGTACAATATTTACAATATTGTTCATTGAACCTTGATGATGCAGTTGTCCAAGAACGTAAATCTCTCACTCTGCGGTTTCAACTCTCATTGTTTGATCTGCGCGTTAGAAAACAATTCCAACACGCTAAGCAAAGCTTAGTGGTGTTTATGTATTTATAATATACAAGAAAATTTAAATAAAAGAGATATAGCAATAAAAGAGATATAGCAATTAAATAATTTAGAAACATCAACTTGCAAACTAAATTCATTATAAATTGAAATTCTAAAAACAATTAGGTTCAGAATTGTCTAATTTATCGACATTGAAGAACACATTATTTTCATTTTTAAGAACTATTTTTAATTATGCCCAAGCACACTGAACTCAGATTGTAGATTTGTATAACGGGTCACTGATGGCAATTGAATGCCGTTGTATAGAATTTTGGCCAATGGCCCACTGGCAAGAATGCCCACTGAATATGATGACACCGAGTGTCTATTGATGGCACGGAGTGCCCACTAACACTTTGGATATCCTCCCTTTTGGCTAGCCATTCAATCCCAAACTAGATCTAAAATCAGTATGATTAGGGCAATTCATTAAGTTGTAGTTGATACTGAATTATATATATATATATATATCATTTCTATGAAACAATACTTTCATTAACATTTGGTATTCTATACATTTATCACAAATTCAAGGTTTATCACTCTTTTTCATACTTTCAACACTTACACAACACAAAAGTAATAAATATAAACATAATAGCCTCATACTAGGCCCGTATATCACAAAATACAAGTCAAAAACATCATTTAGGTACCCCACGTCTGTGGCATCTCAACTCCATGCCCGTAGGATACAAAAAGAAGCTGTAAAATAATTTTGAAGACCCCACGGTCGTGGCCTTTTAGGGCCACAGTCGTGGCATATAAAACCCTTTTGTTTTATCCAAATTTTTGAAGAAACAACATCACTTTTAATCCCACGGTCGTGGCATCTCAGTGGCCACGACCGTGGCATTGATTTTGGGATTGTTTTCAGAGTAATTTTTCGTCTAACAATTTGAACTCCGATCCCACGGCCATGGCACCTTAAAACCACTCCCATGGCATCTTAAAATCATGTATTTTACACTTGTAACTTCATAAAACACAAATATAATGAAGATCGAAGATAAAAATGAATCAACATCAAAGTTTTAACATGAAAAGAATTTATAGCTAATACCTTACTAAAACTTTAATTAATCAAGTATTTAACAAATGATCTACTCATCAACTTTCACAATCATCATTCAAAATGAAGAAAAACAACATTAACAACTTCAATTTCTACTTATATCACACAATAATTCATTTATCCAAGTTTTAGGAAATATTTCCTCTAAATGACCCAATAAACTAATTTAAACATGAAATTGAAAGAAAAATAAATATTTGTAAATTAAAATACATAAACACATACCTCTTTAACTCTTCTTTTCTCTACTTACTTGTTAATAATCTTAACTTTCTATCTTAATCTTCTCAAAACTTATAACTAAACATTGTTTGCTCTTTGTTTTTGATCAAAACCTTAGACGTTAGGAAGCAAGAAGGAGTTTTGATGAGGAAGGTGGTGCTGAACGTGAATGATGAAGAAAGAAATGAAGTTTCTACACTCTTACACCTGTCCACACACACACACACACACATATATATACAGCTCAATCTAGTGTGGCCAATCTCATCTTAGTTATGGTGCACCCTCTTTCTTAACCGTTGATTCTAATTCGATTTTAACTCTCATAAGACCGTAAAAATAATTAATTGCTTCGGTAATTTTTTTGAGATCCACTATTTACATTACTTATCCATATCACAATTCCCTATTAATTATCACTATTCATTTAAAAGTTTAGTATCTAACATTTTAAACATTACAATTCTCCCCCTCTAAAGAAATTTCGTCCTCGAAATTTACCTGTTATAGATGCTTGAAATAGTTGAGGATATTGTTGTCTCATTATCTCTTCGCTTTCCCAAGTGGCTTCCTCCATTGAATGATTCCTCCATAACACTTTTACTAAAGGAATGCTCTTATTATGCAACTCCTTTATTTCATGAGCTAAGATAGTCACTGGTTCTTCTTGATAATTCAAATCTGGCTGAATTTCAATAGATTCTACCTGAATCACATGTGTAGGATATGATCTATAGCGCCTAAGCATCGACACATGAAATACATTATGAATTTTTGCCAATTCTGGAGGCAAAGCTAGTCGATAGGCTACTGGACCTACACGTTCCAGTATTTCATAAGGTCCAATGAACCTAGACTTAATTTACCTTTCTTTCCAAAGCGGAGAACTTTCTTCCACGGTGATACTTTTAAAAATACCTTATCCCCCACATTATACTCAATATCACACCGTTTCAAATCTGCATAAGATTTTTGTGTATCCATTGGAATTTGTAATCGATCCTTTATAAGCTTCACTTTATCTTCAGTTTGTTTTATGAGATCAGGCCCTATAAGTTTGCTCGCATTCAATTCCACCCAACACAATGGAGTTCTACACTTCCTTCCATAGAGTGCCTCATATGGAGCCATTCCAATACTTGTTTGATAACTATTGTTATAGGCAAATTCTACTAAAGGTAGATATTTATCCCAGCTACCTTCAAAATCGATTACAAAACTTCGAAGCATATCCTCAAGTATTTGTATCACCCTTTCTGATTGACCATCTGTTTGGGGATGAAAAGCAGTACTAAAATGAAGTTGAGTGCCCAATGCTTTCTGAAAACTATCCCAAAATTTGGATGTAAAGCGAGGGTCTTGATCTGAGATAATAGACATTGGTACTCCATGAAGCCTGCCTATCTCATTAATATACAACTCTGCAAGTTTATTCATTGAATAATCAACTCGAATGGGAAGGAAATGAGTCGATTTAGTTAATCGATCAACAATTACCCAAATTGTATCATGCTTCTTTTGGGTATTTGGAAGTCCAGTCACAAAATCCATAGTGATTCTATCCCACTTCCATTATGGTATGGATATAGGTTGCAAAAGACCCGATGGAACTTGATGTTCTGCTTTGACTTATTGACATACTAAACATCGAGTCACATATTCAGTAGTATCTCTTTTCATACCAGGCCACCAATAATGAGATTTCAAATCCTGGTACATCTTATTGCTTCCGGGATGTACAGTATACATAGTATTGTGAGCTTCACCAAGAATACATTCCTTTAGTTCCTTCACATCAGGTACACACAATCGATCTCTATAATACACTCCACCATCTTTTGAGACAACATAATCTGGCTTTTCCCCATCCTGCACTTGTTTCAAAAGTTCTAACAATTTTTTATTTTGTTTCTGAGCTTCTATCACTTTTTGCCTAATGGTTGGTTCAACCCTCAATTCTGCTAACATAACACATGATATCATTTAGTTTATGATATATATATATATAATGTTAAAATATTCTATATAGAACATACCTGCTAAAGTCTTTCGACTTAAAGCATCGGCTACCACATTAGCTTTTCTAAGATGATAGTCGATGATACAATCATAATCCTTGATCAATTCCATCCATCTTCTCTGCCTTAAATTCAATTCTTTTTGTGTTGGCAAATATTTCAAACTTTTATGATTAGTGAAAATATAACACCGTTCACCATACAAATAATGTCGCCAGATTTTAAGAGCAAATACAATAGCAGCTAACTCCAAATTATGTGTAGGGTAATTCAATTCATGAGATTTTAATTGCCTAGAAGCATAAGCAATTACCTTGCCCTCTTGCATCAATACACAACCAAGTCCTTGATGAGAAGCATCACTATAAATAACATAGTCTTTACCTGGAATTGGTTGAGTTAAGACAGGCGCTTCAGTCAATATCGCCTTCAATTGTTCAAAACTAGCTTGACAATGAGCATTCCACTCAAATTTAATTTCTTTTCTAAGGAGCTTCATTAAGGGAAGTGCTATCTTCGAAAACCCTTGCACAAATATTCTATAATATCCAGCCAACCCAAGGAAACTTCGGACTTCAGTTATATTCTTTGGTGGCTGCCAATTCAAAATAGTCTCAATTTTACTTGGATCCATACGAATACCATCAGCTGACACTACATGTCCTAGAAATGCCACTTCCGTCAACCAAAAATCACACTTCGATAATTTAGCATACAATTGATTCTCTCTGAGTGTTTGTAGTACAATTCTCAAATGCTTATCATGATCTTCCCTATTTTTAGAATAAACCAGTTTATCATCAATAAAAACAACTATGAACTGGTCCAAATAGGGTTTAAAGACTCGATTCATCAAGTCCATAAAAGCTGCTGGAGCATTAGTTAAACCAAAGGGCATCACCAAAAATTCATAATGTCCATATCGAGTTCTAAAAGCTATCTTTGGAATATCTACTTCTTTAATTTTCATCTGATAATAACCCAATTTAAGATCAATTTTTGAGAAAACACCCGCTCCTCTCAACTGATCAAATAAGTCATCAATCCTAGGTAACGAGTACTTATTCTTAATAGTCACTTTATTCAACTGTCGATAATCTATACATAATCTTAAGGTACCATCCTTCTTCTTCACAAACAAAATCGGTGCACCCTAAGGTGACACACTAGGTTTTATAAATCCTTTGTCAAGCAATTCTTGGAGTTGCACCTTTAATTCTTTTAATTCCGGAGGTGCCATTCTATAAGATGGAATAGAAATTGGTATTGTACCTGAAACTACATCAATAACAAATTCTACCTCTCTCTCTGGTGGTACTCCAGGTAATTCTTCCGGAAAAACATCTGAAAACTCACTCACTGTAGGTATGTATCCCAAAAACTTGCTTGAATGTCGTGTATCATTAACATAAGCAAGATAAGCTTCACATCTCTTCCTAATTAACCTTCTAGCTTTAGCTGCAGAAATCAAACTAGAAGGATAAAATTGTTTTTCTCCTTGGACTACAATTTCACCATAACCCGGACTCTTACAAGTTACAACTTTCCTACAGCAGTCCATAACTACTTGATGTCGAAATAACCAATCCATTCCCAAGATTAAATTAAAACCATGGAATGGTAGTTCAATCAAATTAGCAGAAAGCTCCACATCATGAACTCTAAGTGGACAATTTCGATATACTCTATTTACTTTCACACTATGGCCTAAGGGATTTGTAACTTCTATCTCATAATCAAGTTTATCAACACACATTTTTCTTCCTGAAGCTATAGTTGTACAAATATAAGAATGTGTAGAACCAGGATCTAACAATGCATACACATCAAGACCAAGTAAAGAAAATTTACCAACTACAACATCAGGAGCATCCTGGTCTTCCACAGCTTTCATGGCATAAGCCCTAACTGGAGCATTGCCTCGAGTCTGAGGTCTATCCACTATTTCAGATCCTCTCTGCTGACTACCACTGAGTCGACCACCTCTACCTGCCCTACGATTTGATTGAGACCTCTGTACAGAACTTTGTCCTTCCACAACTTCTAATTCTTTTATTATTGGACAATCTTTGATTTTATGCTCCAAAGAACCACATTTCAAACAAGCCCTCTTTTGAAACCAACAATCTTCACTTTCATGACCCTTACCACAATATTGACAAGGTGTAGTAACAATTCTTGAAGAAGAGCCTGAAGCCACTCCAAACCTCCCACCTCTAGATTTCTGAAAACTAGCTCCACTTCCTCTACTAAACCCCTGAGTTTGGGCTTGAATATTTCTCTGTCTTTTCTGGCTACCTTGTTGTTGTTCACTAGCAATTCCCTTCTTGAATTGTTGTTTTCTTCCCTGCACTGGTTTAATCTCATTTTCTATAGCGACTGCCGCATTAACAAGAGTAGAAAACTCCTTAATCCTCATTGCTATTAAATACACCCGAATCTGACTATTCAAACCTTGTTCAAACCGCTTACACTTCTCTTCCTCAGATACAACCAACTCTGGAAAATATTTATTGAGGCGAACAAACTGCCTCTCATATTCAGACACAGATAATTGCCTTTGCTTAAGATACAAAAATTCTCGACGCTTCTCCTCCAAATAGATCTCATTAATATATTCCTTTTTGATTTCTTCTTGGAAAAATTCCCAAGTAAGTCTACCTGTAGGTATACCTTTCTGCTTTGTATCCCACCAAGCAAAAGCTTGTTCTTGCAATAAGGAAACTGCACATTCTAATCTTTCCTCATCAGTACAATGCAGAATATCAAAAACTCTCACAATCCTCTCCATCCAATACTCTGCTACTGAAGACTCATCAGTGTCACGAGCTTTAAAATCTTCTACTCCCAATTTTCTAATTCTCTCCAAAGGAGATCTTTGGAGTACTGGCGGTGGTGGTTGTGCAGGAGGAGTAACTCTCACAATTTGCCTGAGGATTTCCCCCATATTTCTCACAAATTGAGGATCTAATGGAATTTGTTCTGCAGAAGGTTCCGATGGCTGCTGATTTCCCACACTAGCTTGACTGTGTGAGGATGCAACTTGATCCTCGGTGCCTTGATGGGATTCAGAGGCCATCTTATACCTTTAAACATAAAAAAAATATCAACTGCATCAAACATTTGTTCAATCATATAGTTCACATAGCAATGACAGTTGTACTTTTCTTTTATTTTAACACACAAATTAGAACCATCTAAACCTTCTCTGATACCACTAATTGTACACACCCCCTATCTAGTCCATACACTTGCCTACATAGGAGATGTCACCTACCAATCACAAATGTTCTATATATATATCTATGTATGTACTAAAGAAATAAAATCATAATATCTTTAAGCAATAATTCCACTGTTAAGTTCTCTATATTACACACATATTTTCATATATTTATAAAAACTCTTAATAAAAACTTACATTATTATAAGTATTCTCAAACTACACTAAAAACTAATACAACTATCATACAAAATTATAAAGATTTGCTATGTGAACCATAACGAGTACAATATTTACAATATTGTTCATTGAACCTTGATGATGCAGTTGTCCAAGAACGTAAGTCTCTCACTCTGCAGTTTCAACTCTCCTTGTTTGATCTACGCATTAGAAAACAATTCCAACACACTAAGCAAAGCTTAGTGGTGTTTATGTATTTATAATATACAAGAAAATTTAAATAAAAGAGATATAGCAATAAAAGAGATATAGCAATTAAATAATTTAGAAACATCGACTTGCAAACTAAATTCATTATAAATTGAAATTCTAAATACAATTAGGTTCAGAATTGTTTAATTTATCGACATTAAAGAACACATTATTTTCATTTTTAATAACTATTTTTAATTATGCCCAAACACATTGAACTCAGATTGTAGATTTGGATAACGGGTCACTGATGGCAATTGAATGCCACTGTATAGAATTTTGGCCAATGGCCCACTATGGCAAGAATGCCCACTGAATATGATGACACCGAGTGTCTATTGATGGCATGGAGTGCCCACTAACACTTTGGATATCCACCCTTTTGGCTAGCCATTCAATCCCAAACTAGATCTAAAATCAGTATGATTAGGGCAATTCATTAAGTTGTAGTTGATACTGAATTATATATATATATCATTTCTATGAAACAATACTTTCATTAACATTTGGTATTCTATACATTTATCACAAATTTAAGGTTTATCACTCTTTTTCATACTTTCAACACTTACACAACACAAAAGTAATCAATATAAACATAATAGCCTCATACTAGGCCCGTATATCACAAAATACAAGTCAAAAACATCATTTAGGTACCCCACGGCTGTGGCATCTCAACCCCATGCCCGTAGGATACAAAAAGAAGCTGTAAAATGATTTTGAAGACCCCATGGTCATGGCATATAAAACCCTTCTGTTTTATCAAAAATTTTGAAGAAACAGCATCACTTTCAATCCCACGGTTGTGGCATCTCAGTGGCCACGACCGTGGCATTGATTTTGGGACTGTTTTCGGAGTAATTCTTCGTCTAACAATCCGAACTTCGATCCCACGGCCATGGCACCTTAAAACCACTCCCATGGCATCTTAAAATCATGTATTTTACACTTGTAACTTCATAAAACACAAATATAATGAAGATCGAAGATAAAAATGAATCAACATCAAAGTTTTGACATGAAAAGAATTTATAGCTAATACCTTACTAAAACTTTAATTAATCAAGTATTTAACAAATGATCTACTCATCAACTTTCACAATCATCATTCAAAATGAAGAAAAACAACATTAACAACTTCAATTTCTACTTATATCACACAATAATTCATTTATCCAAGTTTTAGGAAATATTTCCTCTAAATGACCCAATAAACTAATTTAAACATGAAATTGAAAGAAAAATAAATATTTGTAAATTAAAATACATAAACACATACCTCTTTAACTCTTCTATTCTCTACTTACTTATTAATAATCTCAACTTTCTATCTTAATATTCTCAAAACTTATAACTAAACATTGTTTGCTCTTTGTTTTTGATCAAAACCTTAGAAGTTAGGAAGCAAGAAGGAGTTTTGATGAGGAAGGTGGTGCTGAACGTGAATGATGAAGAAAGAAATGAAGTTTCTACACTCTTACACCTGTCCACACACACACACACACATATATACAGCTCAATCTAGTGTGGCCAATCTCATCTTAGTTATGGTGCACCCTCTTTCTTAACCGTTGATTCTAATTCGATTTTAACTCTCATGAGACCGTAAAAATAATTAATTGCTTTGGTAATTTTTTTGAGATCCACTATTTACATTACTTATCCATATCACAATTCCCTATTAATTATCACTATTCATTTAAAAGTTTAGTATCTAACATTTTAAACATTACACATTGCTCATGTTTACTTGGAGGGCCCAGGTCGATATAAGCCAAAGGCTCATGTCGATATGGTTAACATGGCCTTAGCCCATGTCGATCTGGCACACCAAATCGATATACCCCTAATTTATTTTGAGTTTGAGCCGGCCATTTCGTTTTCTAATTAAGCTAGAATTTATTTAAATGATAGATTCGACATATTAGGTTTAGGGTTTTTGATGATTTTTTGCCTATAAATAAAAGAGTTTAATACTAATAATGGAGGTAAGATTAAGCAACAATGATCAACTAACAATCAGTAAGCAGCATCTATCAAATGATTAAATATAGAAACCCTAGTAGCTTTGAGTGAGCAAAGACACATAACATCAACCACCAATAAACCAGAAGGCAGTGACACATTGCCTTCACCTTGTTCAATCGAGATTCTACAACTGGTGCAAGTACACAGCTTGATCAACATGAAATATTGGTGGAACCGACGAATGGAGTTTTGGAATCCCTTATTTGGTCTATTTTAAATTTACAGTAGTTAATATTGTTTAATTCATTGAGTTGTTTTTAGTTTATCATTGTGTTTTACTATAAGATCTTTCGTAGACTATTTGAGCATAGTTTATATCCACATAATTAATTTTGAATGTCTAGTAGATTACATTATCCATGGTAGCTTGTTTTAAGTTTCATGGAAAACCCATGTTTAATATTACAGTAGCCCGTTAGACCAAATTATCATTAAAGTCTTAATATCACAATAATATGTATCAATTGATCTCATGTAATATTAACTCAAATTAAATATCCAGTAGCCCAAACTTTGTAAATTCTACTACAATAGCTAAGTTCTTCTAAAAACCAAAAACCCTAAATTCTATTTTCTAAAAACCAGAAACCCTAAATTCTATTTTCTAAAAACCAAAAACCCTAGCTTTGTTTTCTAAACCCTAATTTTGTAAAAACCCTAATTGTAGTTTTCTAAAAATCCCAATTTACTTGTAAAACCCTAGTTTAGAAAAATCTCTAATGTGTATAAATATAAAGCCCTAGTTTAGGAAAAATCCTAATTTTCCAACAAAACAATATCTTATAAACCGTCTACCCAATAAATATAAAGCGGGACTGCCGTAAGCGTGACCCTCATCGTAGCACACTATATTTCCTTAATAGGGTAATATTAAGATGTGTTTATTTATTTTTTAATTATTCAATTATTTTTATATGTGTTGTATTATTTTTTCCTTGCTCTATTCTTTTCTTTAGATTTATATGCATTTTTAAAGGGAATTGTAAAGGCATGTTTCCATCGATTAATGGGTGTCCATTTATTTATTTGTTTGATTTTAATGCAATGAATATTTATTTATTTTGATTTGCATGTAGTATGGATAATATTATAATACTTAAGAATTTAATAATATTTAAACCTAAAAAGGAGACCAGTTCCAATGAACAGGGCATTATGGGGGTGCTGGGCCATTTCTCACCTTCCCCGTGTGTACCAAACTTTCCAAACCTATTAGGGGGTTGGGGATTCCTTAGAAATTGAGTTATCCATCCCTTTCTTTTTCCCTACCCATCCGGGTGGCGACTCCATTTTGTCCGGGTTTAGCCCATGTTCTCTAAGGCCCTGAGCCTAACAGTGCCGAAGTCGCAAAAACCATTCCACCTGGAAGTGGGGGCAAAAATCCTTGTTCACAATGATGGTTGTCTCATTTGTATAATGAGATTCATATATCATATTGATGATATTAGAATGGAAAAATTATATGTGATTATGCATTAATCTATCTTCATCACCAGATGTGAGTTCTGTGATAAACTAAGAGATGAGTGAACTTAAGTTAGACATTTAGTGTGTCTAAACTATCATCTATATAGTGTTATGATTTAAAATATATTTTTGATAGACATGCACCCTTTGAAAAGGGAGAAGATTATGGCATATGTTTCACACCACATGAACACAAATTACAATTGAAGGGAGGACAAAAGTCTATGATCTCAACTTTTATTAATGTGAGAATCACCTAAGAATTATGATTCTCGAGAATTATTGCCCTTATGACTTTCAATCCAATCTCAAGGCATAATTTGATGTTTGCTATTTATTATGTCGCTAGATGACCATAAGTGATTCGATCTAATAAGGCATTTCTAGAAAAGCAAGTTGAATTATGATCGAGAAAGCATGATCGAGAGGAAGATTACTATACAATCTCATCCACTTTGTATTCACGGGTTGACTAGTTATGTTGATGAGTTAACATAATTATGAATGCAAGATTGTCATGAGATCAATTGAATGACATGCATAAAGTGATAAGTAATCTAGGTAAATACATACTATATTTATTTAATCTTGTTCTTATCATGATGCTATATATTCCTAATAGATGTATAACTTAAAGCTCTCGTAGTATGATAGTTGCACGATCTATTAGCCCAATACAAGATGGCTAACTAGTTTATCTCAAATGAGATGTGTCCCATCATATGCTAGTGGGACATTTTGGATTTATTAGGTTGGGTCCACCCATAACAAATGGGTAGACCTATGATCCATTGGATATTTAATTAATTAAAAAGATAATTAATTAAATGTATTATTTATTTAAATGAGTTCAAAAAGGATTTGAACTCCTATTAAGATGCAAATGAGGATTTAACTATTATCTATAGAGATATTCATCTCTCTTATCTAAGAAAATAGTACATAGTTCTTCTACTGCTTTTTTTCTCCTAAAAAGAATTTTTCTGTATGAGTACTGTGAGTGAATATTGTGCTTTTTGTATGGCTTCTATGTTATGAATATTGAGGTCTTTCCTACAAGGTGATTGCCCTCTTAATTGTTAGCACAACTTGCAGTTAAGGCCTCTTTGAGACGTGATTGAGGTAATATCTATCCACATTTTATGTGAATAGTTAAATTGATATATTTCCCAACATTAAATTTTTATATAATTTAAATGAATTTATTTTCATATTTTGAAATTGATGTATATGAGATGTTATTGTTGTAATCTAAATGAAGTAGAAAACAAAGTTAAAATACTAATTTTAACAAATAATCAAACATTATTCAAACAAAGGCAGCAATAAAGTAATTAAACTCTAATTATAATGATTAAAAGAATTATGGTAATATAAAAAAATTAGAGAAGCTTAGGAATATGTGGATTGAAGCACACTGAATTTCAGTATTATCCTTTGAGAGGAAATGGTCTATCTGTATCGAATAAATAATCAACCATGTTCCTCTTACAAGATACTTCAATACATTAAAATCCTTGTGTGTAGCTAAGAATTTTCTAAACTAATTATTCTCAATACTCAAATGTGATAGTTTTCAGAAAGGAATTGGTGTTATAGTTACATTGTTGGAGAATTTTGTACAGGAAAAATAGAGTTCTTTGTTTCTATATTTTTTTTCTGCTCTGTGAACTAAAAGTTAAAAATAGAAGAAGGAAAAAAGGTTTATGTTAAAAATCCAAAGATATGACTAAAGAATATGAAAATTGTTGGAGAAAAAAATAGCCACTATTTGTATGATTTTTAGATAATAAATTAAAAATAACCACTAACATTTACTGAAGATAATTTCTTATAGTTTAGGATCCACATGTTTACTAATTCAAAAAAAATTTAATAAAAAATATAAAAATATTAACATTCCCCCCGCATGATTAAAAATTTTATTATATCTAAGCAGACAGTACTATATAATAGGAGTTAGGTACCTTTAGGGTTTGAACATATACTTAGTCCTTATGAATTTATTTTGAAGAAATCATAGTAATATAACTGTTTTGAACTAGGCTTTTATAGCCAAAATAAAATTCACCCCACACACAATATGAGAAATCATCAAGTTCTATTAGTTTTGCATTTTTTGGTCATGTGCATGCATCTATTCATGACTGTCTTTAAAAATGACCCAAATTTTTCATAGTGGCAATTTCAATATGGTACTCACTAGGTGAACCCTCTAAGAGTAATATATGATAATTACCTTGCAAAAATATGCTACTGGTTTGTTAAGAAATAAATTTAATCGATACATCATAGTAGAAACAACACACTAAAGGAATAGAACTCATGATTTTTTTTTTGCAAATAATAATCAATAACAATATGCTCTCCCTAGTTACTAGTCAGCTTCATTTTTACCTATTGAATTTTATTAGTGAGATTGCCATTTATCTAAAAATAAATATCCATTGCCTTAACCAATTGATTGGTCTCAATCCCATTTCCCTCAATGATTGAGGTACATATTGGTGCACCAATCCTTCAGTGAGCAGATATGCAATATTCTCCTAAATATTTCCCAAACTTAGCAGTAAGATCATATAAAGTGGAAATAGTGTTTAGATCATTTTTGTACTTGTTTTTAGTGTGATTTTATGTGTTTTTAGTTAATGTTTCATTTTATTTTTGTTTAACATTTGTTTTAAGTGTTTGTTTTATGTTAAAGTCTAAAAACTCCCTTGGAAGATCAAAATAATGAAGAAAGAGCATGAATAAAGTAAGACATGACAAAGCCAAACCAAACTTGGCCGTGTCCCTCAAAGAATGATGATGGCAGAGCTTGACACGGCCATGAGACACGGCCAAGCCACTGGTCATGTCTCACTTAAAGACCAAAACTAAAGAAACCAAAGAAAGAAAAGAAAAGAAGGGCAAAAGCTGACACAGGCAAGTGACACGGCCAAGTCACTGGCCGTGTCACATGACACGGCCAGGAGCTTGGTCGTGTCCCACCTCATGCCCAAGAATAAAAGACAAGCAAGGAAGAAGCAAAATGAAAAAGCAGTAGGTGACACACCCACATGACACGGCCACAAGCTTGGCCGTGTCACCTCTAAAGAACAAAGAAAAGAAAGAAAGAAAGAAGAAGGCAGTGAAGGACATGACTAGCAAGCTTGGCCATGTCCCAAAGAAAAATGAGAGACACGGCCAAGCCAAATCAAGCTTGGCCGTGTCACCCTTAATATCTATTTAAGTTCTTTCGCACGAAAGAGAAAAAAGGGAGGAGGAGATGGCTAGGGTTTGCAAAAGAGAGAAAAGAAAAGAGAAAGAGGGAGGATACACGATTTGGGAGAGGAGAGAGTGACACTCTCCTTGTCCCTTCATCTTCATCCTCCATTTCTATCCTCTCCATCTTCTCCATCTTCCATTGACAAGATCTTTGAGGTCCTTTGGGATAAATTAGGTTAACAAGCTCTTAAAGGTTGAAGAAGTTTCATTGAAGGATTGGTGACTTGAGAAAGCTCCATTCCATCTCTCAAAGGCACAATCAATTGAAGGATTGGTGACTTGAGAAAGCTCCATTCCATATTGCAAAGGAGAATCACCATTGAAGAGGGCTTGAGTTCTTCATCATACATCAAAGTGGAGCTAAGAGGAAGACTAGTAATCCTACTCTTGGCATCTACAAGGGGTTTTTCTATTCTCTCTTTTAATTCATTTCAATATTGTTTTGTTGTACTAAGAGAATTGATATTGCAATGAACAATTTGTATTTGATTTATATTGAGTTGAATGAATGTTTTAAATTGATGATGTTGAGCTAAATACCCATGCCTAGGGTTTGTAGTATATTTGATTGAATGCTTTGATTTGATATTCCCATTGATGTACCTTGTTGTTGATTGATTGCATTGGATTGTATGCTAGGTTGATAGATTAGCTACCTATTGATCTCTAGATATTGAATGAAGGACCGAGAGGTGAAATTTGATATCGGAATTATGCAATCAACTGCCCTAAGAATGAATTAGAAATATAAGTTCTAGGGTCCATTAATTTGCAAAAGTAAAACAATTGGTTGTTGTTGATTCATGAATGTGAAAACTAATGAATTGGTAATTGACTAATTAAACTTAAGAAACAAATTAATTACAAGGTTAAGTTAATGGATAATATGAGAATTGAGCTTTGATTGAATGGACCTATAACCCTAGGCACCTTCCCTAGAATCGATTTGATCTTGTACAACCATCACACACATTAACCCTTACACTCATTACTCTTAGGTTTAAATTACTCCTGCACCATTCCAAACAATAAACTCTCATTTTTAAATTAGGTATCAATCAAGCTATTACTAACTTCACCTTCCTTGTGAGACGACCTTAGGGTGATCACCTTTGCTACAATTACCTCGTATACTTGCGAGTGACGCTTGTAGTAGTACTTAATTCGAGCACAATAAGCTTTTGGCGCTGTTGCCGGGGAAGGCTGTTTAAGTAGTGATAGTTTGATTTTTATTTATTTAATTATTTGTTTGTTTTCTTTGAATTGTTTGTTTGTTTTATTTGATTTTCTTTCAATTTAATTATTTATTTGTTTTCTTTAAGTTTCTAAGTGCCTTTTGTAAAGATGCAGTTTTCAAGGCATGGGGGAGTTTATGATAGGAACGATGAGTCTGAAATGCCATGGCAATTAGCAGAATTGACGAATCAACTTAAGGTGCTAAATGCAAGAGGAAGAGCACCTATGCCACACCAAGAGATATGTGTAGCATGTGGCAATGCAGGGCATAGTGCAAATACATGCTCATTCGGTTTCACACGATACCAAGAATGGCAAGAGGAAGACTATGCCTATGAAAGTGTCCAGCCAAGGGGTAGAAATGACCCATATTCCACTCCTTATAATCCAAATTGGAGAAACTACCCAGATTTTGCTTGGGAAAAACAGCAGTAAATTCCACCTCAACAATTTTTTCAACCTTACCAAAGAAGTTCTTACTTTCAAGGACAAATTTCAAACCAAGATCACCTTAAGAAACCTACTTTGGAAGATAGTTTGAATGCCTTCATTCAAATTAGAGCACAAAATCAAGATAAATTCGAGAAATCCACAGTGGAAGATGATTTGAATGCTTACCTTCAAATTAGCACACAAAATCAGGAAAGGAGCAATGAGAGGTTAGATTCTTTGGAGGAATCATTGAAGAGGGTGGAAATTCAAGTTGGGCAACTGGCACATCAACTCCAAGCACACCAAAAGGAGGAATTTCCTAGCCAATTGGAGCAAGTCAAGGTAATCACAAATTTGAGGAGTGAACAGGTGATATATAACAAATTTTGTGATTCTTTGGATGTAGGCACTAATCAAGAAGATAATGGCGAGGAGATACAACCCAATATAGAGGAGCCAAGCCAAACAACGGAGGAGGAGAATTTGGAGGCATCAACCTAACCAAAGTTGCATGAATCTTCCAATCTTGATAGGCCACCAAATCCATTTCCATGTAGCTTGAAGGATGAGGAGCAAGGTAAGCAACTTTCTGACATCTATAATATGCACTCCCAAGGAGATAGTAAAAATAAGATTGGGATGACTATGACCTTAGAAGAAGAGCATGAAATGCCCAATTTAGAAATTGAGGAGTGTAAGCTAATTTTATATGCTGAGATTATTGAGATGGGACTTGACATTGTTAGAGTGGATGAAGAAGTGATTCAACCAAACTTGGTTGAACTTAAAGAGTCCCCAAAAATCATCTCTTTTATTCTTGGTGGTGAAGAAGAGCATACAACGGATAGAACCATGTTGCACAATGAAAAAGGGTTTTACAAAGTTCCTATTGCACTAGAGGATTACCCTAAGACGACCTTCACATTTTTTCAAATAATGCTACTTAGTCATAGCAATACATCAGGTATCCTTCGGAGTTGTATGCTATCCATCCCTGCAGTCATGAGCGACAATTGCGTTATGGGTGGAAGGAGCATTGTACATCGCATATGGGAACGATGGAAATCAGGTTTCATCTAAACCATCTCTTTTAGTTGATGCATGCTCACATTGAGGACAATGTGAATCTTTAAGTGTGGGGTGCATTATGTGATTTTGTGTTTTTACTTTTAAGTTATTATTGTTTAAGTTTAGTTAATATTTTTAATGTTTTTCTTTGAATAAATGAATTTTAGAAAGTTCAATTGTTATAAAATTGTTGATAGATGACCTTTGAAATTTTGAAGCATGAATTTGAGAATTGAGTAGAATTGATGCTTATTGTCAATTTTGTTGGTTTTTCCTTGCATTGCCTTTAACCTAGTGAGAAATTGAGCCATCAACTTATTATTCTTTTTGTGGGTGAACATCTTTGATTGATGAGTTGCTAGAACATGCTTTGAAATGCATTTTGAGACTACATAAAAATTTCAATTAGGCATCAAGATGATTAAGGCAATTAGGTGAACCCGCTTTGGCTTAAAAAGACCAACCCTATTTTTTAGCCTTAGTTAGCCAATTTTGAGCTTATTTTATCTTTCCTTTTCTTTCTTTTTCACAACACCATCAGCTTGAACCTTGTTGTTTAAACTCTTACCCTTTCATTAGGTCAAGAGCATTTTAAGAGTGTTTATGGCCGGGTGTTGTGTTGAATTAAGTGTGGGGTTAAATTTAATAGGTTTAAGATTGCAAACTATTATGTTATTTAGTTAAAAACCCTAAAAAAATAAAAATAAAAATAAAAAAATATAGAAAATAAAAAAAATAAGAATAAGAATAATTGATGTTCTTGTTGAAAGGGTTGGAATATGTTTGGGAATAATCATTGCAATATTTAATAAGTGAGTTCCCTTAAAAAGCTCATTAATAACAAAGGGTAGATGAGTGTAAGGTGTTTTGGAATTGTTGGGGGTATATATATATGATTGGTTACTTCATTCTTGAAGTGCTCTTGAACTTAATGATTAAGCTCACATTTCCTAAATGTCATGCCTTTACCTTAGCCCCATTACAACCAAAAGAAAGACCTTTTGATTGATGCTTGAGTGTAATTTTGTGGTGGAGATTTGATTGATGAGCAAGCCTATGGCAATAATCTTTCATTGATTGTTAAGAGTGTAAACACCACCATGATCAAACACTTTTAAGAGTTGGCGAGGGAGTGACAACATAGGTTATGCATGGAAAACCACTTAATTGCATGGGTATCGATTTTGTTCAATTCGATATTGATTGCGGATTTAGGGATAGGAAAGTTTTGATGCATCTTTATAACTCTTGAACTTAACAAAATTATCTTGTTAGCGTGTTTTGATTTTAACCTTGCTTGGGGACAAGCAAGGAATTAAGTGTGGGGTAATTGTTTAGATCATTTTTGTACTTGTTTTTAGTGTGATTTTATGTGTTTTTAGTTAATGTTTCATTTGATTTTTGTTTAAAGTTTGTTTAAAGTGTTTGTTTTAGGTTAAAGTGTAAAAACTCCCTTGGAAGATCAAAATAATGAAGAAAGAGCATTAATCAAGCAAGACATGGCCAAGCCAAACCAAGCTTTGCCGTGTCCCTCAAAGAATGATGATGGCAGAGCTTGACACAGCCATGAGACATGGCTAAGCCACTGGCCGTGTCTCACTTAAAGACCAAAACCAAAGAAACCAAAGAAAGAAAAGAAAAGAAGGGCAGAATCTGACACAGGCAAGTGACACGGCCAAGCCACTGACCGTGTCACATGTGTCCCACCTCATGCCCAAGAATAAAAGACAAGCAAGGAAGAAGAAAAATGAAGAAGCAGTAGGTGACACACCCACATGACACGGCCAAGCCATTGGCCGTGTCACATGACACGACCACAAGCTTGGCCGTGTCACCTCTAGAGAACAAAGAAAAGAAAGAAAGAAAGAAGAAGGCAGTGAAGGACACAGCCAGCAAGCTTGGCCGTGTCCCAAAAAAAAATGAGAGACACGGCCAAGCCAAATCAAGCTTGGCCGTGTCACCCTTAATATCTATTTAAGTTCTTTCGCAAGAAAGAGAAAAGAGGGAGGAGGAGATGGCTAGGGTTTGCGAAAGAGAGAAAAGAAAAGAGAAAGAGGGAGGATACACGATTTGGGAGAGGAGAGAGTGACACTCTCCTTGTCCCTTCATCTTCATCCTCCATTTCTATCCTCTCCATCTTCTCCATCTTCCATTGACAAGATCTTTGAGGTCCTTTGGGATAAATTAGGTTAACAAGCTCTTAAAGGTTGAAGAAGTTTCATTGAAGGATTGGTGACTTGAGAAAGCTCCATTCCATCTCTCAAAGGCACAATCAATTGAAGGATTGGTGACTTGAGAAAGCTCCATTCCATATTGCAAAGGAGAATCACCATTGAAGAGGGCTTGAGTTCTTCATCATACATCAAAGTGGAGCTAAGAGGAAGACTAGTAATCCTACTCTTGGCATCTACAAGGGGTTTTTCTATTCTCTCTTTTAATTCATTTCAATATTGTTTTGTTGTACTAAGAGAATTGATATTGCAATGAACAATTTGTATTTGATTTATATTGAGTTGAATGAATGTTTTAAATTGATGATGTTGAGCTAAATACCCATGCCTAGGGTTTGTAGTATATTTGATTGAATGCTTTGATTTGATATTCCCATTGATGTACCTTGTTGTTGATTGATTGCATTGGATTGTATGCTAGGTTGATAGATTAGCTACCTATTGATCTCTAGATATTGAATGAAGGACCGAGAGGTGAAATTTGATATCGGAATTATGCAATCAACTGCCCTAAGAATGAATTAGAAATATAAGTTCTAGGGTCCATTAATTTGCAAAAGTAAAACAATTGGTTGTTGTTGATTCATGAATGTGAAAACTAATGAATTGGTAATTGACTAATTAAACTTAAGAAACAAATTAATTACAAGGTTAAGTTAATGGATAATATGAGAATTGAGCTTTGATTGAATGGACCTATAACCCTAGGCACCTTCCCTAGAATCGATTTGATCTTGTACAACCATCACACACATTAACCCTTACACTCATTACTCTTAGGTTTAAATTTCTCCTGCACCATTCCAAACAACAAACTCTCATTTTTAAATTAGTTGTCAATCAAGCTATTACGAACTTCACCTTCCTTGTGAGATGACCTTGGGGTGATCACTTTTGCTACAATTACCTCGTATACTTGCGAGTGACGCTTGTAGTAGTACTTAATTCGAGAGCAACAAACAGGTGACACATCAAAATAATCAATAAAAATTTTTCAAAATTTTCACATAATGTGATTGAGATAAAGTAATGCCATCATTATTTTTTGATAATTTAATTCCTAAAATAACATCAGTTTCATCCAAATCTTTCATGACAAAATTACTTAAAAGGAAAGATTTAGTCATATTAATGACATTCAAGCTACTACTAAAAATTAATATATCATCAATATACAAACAATGTATCACATAAGCATCTTCAGCAACATTGAAATAAACACATTTATCTGTACTTTTTATTTAGAAACCATCAGATAATATAATTTTTTGTCAAAATTTTCATGCCACTTTTAAGAGCATTTTTAAACCATAAAGAGACTTTACAATCCTACATACTTTATTTTATTGCCTAAGTATAATAAAGCCTTCTGATTAATCCATATAAATCTCCTTTTTTGGGTCACCATTTAAAAAGGTTGTTTTCACATCTATCTGTTGAATTTCTAACTTATAAATAGAAGCTGAAGAAACTAAGAGCATAATAGTTATAATTTTAGAAATTGGAGCATATGTATCAAAGAAATCTATCCCTTGTTATTGTTTAAAACCTATAACCAATAACCTAGTTTTATATTTTCCTATTGATCCATCAGTTTCTCAATTTCTTTCTAAAAATTCATTTATAACCTGTAGCTCTACAACCTAGTAGAAGATCAACTAATAACCATTTTTTATTTGAAACAAGTGAGTTCATTTCACCATTTATAGCTTCTTTCTAAAAAGGAGCATTAGGAGAAAGCATAGCCTTATGATATGTGTTAGGCTCATCTTCAAGTACAAAATTATAAAAATCAGCATCATAATCTTTAGCTTTTCTACAATTTTTATTCATTTTAGGTTCTTGAGAATTTGTATTATCATTAACCCAATCAAAAGCTAGAAGAGAAAGTATTAATAGGTTTTGACATCTCATTTTTCATGGGAAAAAAATATTTTCAAAGAAACATGCATCTTTAGATTCCATAATAGTATTATTTAGCTTTTTTAGGAATATCAAAATTTAATACCAAAAAATGATAAGTATTATTATTCAGAGAATAACCAGCAAAAACATAATCAATAGTTTTAGGTCCTATTTTTCTTTTCTTAGTAATAAGAATACTTACTTTAGCCAAACATCCACACTTTAAAAAATTTCAAAGCTTGTTATTTATTATATCAGAGTTCATAAGGTGTTTTATAATGATGTTTATAAGGGAGTTTATTAAGAATAAAACATATAGAATACAAAGTTTCAACCTAGAAATTATTAGACAAACCATGAAATTATTAGGCAAACCATAACTAAGTGTAGACCCTTAATTTTAGCCCAAAATAAATTCAATTCTAAGTATACGGGGCCAAATCAAATATGGTTCCAATTAAAAGGGCTCAAATCAAATAGGGTTTCAATTAAAAGGCCACAATCAAAATTCATATCTAATTAAAAAGCCCAAACTGACTATGGTCTGATTTAAAAAGCTAAACCAATATGGACTGTAGAATTGGCCATGCCAATTCGACATGAGCCTTAAACCATGGCTAATCTGGTCTTTAGATGTTCTAATTTTACCTAAACTCGGATCAATTTGGATAGGCAGTAGCTTTTCTAATTAAATTAGGATTTTTCAATCAAGGTTGAATCTGATTACACTCTAATTAGCATTATAAAAGGAGAGCCCTATTAAAAAGTCAAGGGAGCCGCCTTGAATTAAGGAGAAATACAGAGCCACCTTGACTTGAGAGAGAGCAATCAGTAGCCACAATTGACAAGAAACACAGGAAGCCACCTTTAACTATGAGAGCAAAAATTGAGAGCAATATAAATAAAAAGCAGAGATGACCATCTTTAGCACAATAAACACAGAAGCCATCCTTAGCCATTTGAACAGCCATTCAAAAACCAAATCAAGAGTAAGTAGTAGCCAACATTGGGAGAATCAACAAATAATCTTCATATTATTTGAAAAGCAGCTAAGAAACCGATTGACCCAAGCATTTCAACCATTGAAATACAGAACGTGTTGCAATAAACTACCTTAGTGGATCCAACAACATAGGTATGTCTTTATTAACTCCTTCTATTTAATTTTATTGTTCATCTTCATTTAATTTGTTAGGTTTTAATTTATTATTTTTTATATGGATCCTTAATTTATATTGAAAACCTTAATAGTTATTAAAAACCCTAATCTTGCATGTTGGACCATAGATTTAGGACTAAAACCCTAATCTTATATGTTAGACCATAGATTTAGGATTAAAACCCTAATTTTGCATGTTAAACTCAATTATGAGATAAAACCCAAGATTTGCATGATTGAACCCTAGTTTTAGTACAAAACCCTAGTTTGCATGCTAAACCCTAATTTATGAGTTTAACCCAAATCTCATAACTAAACCCTAATTAGATACCAAACCCTAATTTTATTAATTGAAATCCTAGTTTTAAGATTATTTGATGTTTAAGGGTATGTTTAAGTTAATTGTTTATCATGGATGATTAATTTGTATGCATTTATAATTTGGGATTTTAAATACTTGTAAAAGGCATATTTTCACTTCGTGGATGCCTTGTTTATTTTAATTATTTGTTTAATTTTAAGGATTTAAGGATCATTGTAAGGGACAAGTTTTTGCCTATTGGTGGGTATCCTATTGTATTTATTTTATGAACATTTGAATATTGTATTGGCATGTTTCCATCTCATATCAGTGTCCCTTTTTGTTTAATCTATTTTGATTAATAATATGGCATTCTTTATTTAAAAAATGTTTGTAATATGGATGATGTCATGAAAATTAAGAATTCAATAATATTTAGACCTAAAAAGGAGGTCGGTTCCAAGTAACCGGGTTTTATGAGGTGCTAGGCCATTTTTCACCTTTTCCATGCGTACTCAACTTTTCAAACCTAGTACGGGTTGGAGATTCCATAGGAATAGAGTCATTCACCCTTTTCTATCCTTCAGCCAATCCGGGTGGCGACTTCTATTCTCTAGGTTTAGGACCGTACTCTCTAAGGCCCAGAGCCTAACAGTCTGAAGTCGCAAGAACTATTCCACCGGGAGTGGCGACTCCACTGGGAATAAGAGAAGCTAATTTTATTGGTCTTTATATTATTCTATTCTTTCTTATTATGATATTATCCATTACATCACTTAGAATTGTATTGTGTACATGAGTTAGGATGCCTTGTATAACCAGTGTTATGTGTGTGTAAGGGATACCATACTTTCATTCAAGGTATGGAGATTGAGCATCACATAACCACCTATAGCCTCATACCTTTTGGAATATAATTACTATAGGAACTTAAGCTTTTATACCTAAAGACTAAAGCCCATGTAACTGGCCTAGTAACTTTCCTTAAGTTTATCCCAAATGCTTGTTGTGTGGCTATGATTAACATATTTTGGTTTGAGTTATGGCCTATTTGTTTTTTCTTCTCCTAATATGACCTAAATATGATGTAAGTCCAAAATAATTTTACTTTTTTAAGCCTAAAAGACCAAAATTATTTTCAAATTTTTTCAAGATGGACTTTGGGCATAAAGCCTTTTTAAGATCATTTTTTACCTCATGGCCCAAGCATGAAGCCTAGAATTAATTTTTGAAACAAATATTTTACAATGGCCTTTAAATAGTTTCAAAGATGGACTCAAAAACATTTTTCACTTTATGGCTTAAACTAAGCTTTTATTAAAACCTTTTCTTAAATGGGCTTTCAAATAGTTGGGTCAATTATGGAATATTAAAATTAATTATGTGCCTAATTTATACCAAGACTTTTTAATCATGGATTTGTTTATGGCATGGATCATTAGTTGCCTATTTTCAAATGAGAAATCTATTTATGATAAACCTTTTCATTTATTTTTAATCCATAATATAAAAGCTATTTTTCAATTGACCCCATGGATTAAGGATTAATTAGTAGGAATTATCATGGACTGATTTCTTTATTTGAAAAGGCAATTATTGGTTAATTCATTTGAGTGGATTTTTCAAAAATAAAATATCTCATTGTTGCGCTCTAATTAACACTACTAGAACTACACTCGCAAGTATACGAGGCTGCTGTAGTATCTTGGTGAACACCTCAAGGTCGTCTCACAAGGAAGCTAGATAAGGTAATTGATTATCAGATTGAAAATAACAAATTATCAATAAATTTAAATTGCTAACAACTAATGAAGACAAATTGAGTGGAGTTTAAAACAATAAAAGTAAACTGAGCTGATATATTGATTCACTTAATAGAAGGGTCTAGGGTTTGCACTTCTCTACTAACTTATATGTATGAACGGTTATTTCTCTCAACAAATTTAATTTTAAAGATTAAATCTCAAGCAACTTAATTAATCAAATCAAGGAAATAAGCTTTCGCATTCAATCCTCTCTCAAATAATCTTGTTACAATTGAAATGATCTTTTTCTTAGGTTTATATTTCTAATTCACCTAAGTCCCTAATTGAATTGTTCCAGCATTAGACTTCATTTCTCAATCCTTCATCTAATACCTCAAACACATAATTGGTGGCCAATCAATTATTTATTAACAGTAATCCATTCAATCAAGGCTAAAGAAATAATTCAGTTAAGAGCAATAACCAATTCATACAATCATAGTAGATCCATACAAACCCTAGACTAGATCAAATTAGTTCATAATGATGCTATCAAACAGATTCATCTCATTAAAATTCAAAGAAATTAATTTAGACATAATAGAATTCATGAATACAATTCCAATGAAACTTAAGAGATAAAGTTTGAGAACAAAACCAAATTACAAACTTTCTTTAGCTTATGAAGAATCTCTTGTTCAGATCTTCACTAGAAGAATGTTGCAGTGGCTAAAACAAATTTAATCTAGACTGTTTGCATCAAAGTGTAATCAAAATTCTCCAAGAAAACAAATGGAAACTCTAAAGTTATTGTTTGACGGCTGATAAAATTCTCTCAACCTAAAAACCCTAATCCTCTTATTTATACGAAACTTTCTTAAAAATCCGCATTTTCTTTCTCCCTTTAGTCCATGGAGTGACACGGCCAAGCTGGTGGCCGTGTCATGTGACACGGCCAGTGGCTTGGCCATGTCACCTGGATGTGTCAGCTTCTGTGTAATCCTTCATCTTTTCTTCTGTGGAATGGAGTGTGACATGGCCAAGCTTCTGGCCGTGTCATGTGACACGGCCAGTGGCTTGGCCGTGTCAAGTGGGTGTATCACCTACTGATCTCTTCGTTCTTTGCTCTCTTTCCTTTGGTCTTCTTCCTTGGCTAAGTATGGGACATGGCCAAGCTTGTGGCTGTGTCATGTGACACGGCCAGTGGCTTGGCCTTGTCACCTGAGTGTGTCACTTACTGCCAAATTTTTCCTTCCTCTCTTGGTTCCTTGGTTTTGCCCTTAAGGTGAGACACTGCTTCATTCTATTCTTTCTTCCAAGGAAATATTTTGCATATTAACCTAAAACAAACACTTAAACAAACTTTAAACAAGAATCAAATAAACATTAACCAACAACACATAAACACCACACTAAAAACTAGAACAAAAATGACATAAACACTGAAATAAATTAAAACTACCAAAATTGATGAAATCACTAAATAAACAGATTAAAACTACCAAAATACCTGAAGAAAACAATAATCATCATAATAAATAAGATACAATTCTATGACAAAAACTAATAAAACAACTATCCCACACTTAAAACTTTGCTTGCCCTCAAGCAAATTCACATGGCATAAATTAAAAACTCAAACAACCTTAACTATAAATTCCAGTATATAAGATGAAATCCTTTAAGACTCAGCCATAAATAATTGCAATTTACTTCAATCAAGATTTTCTTAACTCATTCATTAATCCTGACATAACAAATCTCATCTCTCATCTAATTGTTTCACTCGATTTCAAAGGTTAATTCACTCAAACCACTAATGACTGCATACTGCCATAAACTTGCTTAATTATCCAATCTCTCTGACTGATTTTCTCAAGAAATAATCCGAAGGTCTTTTATTTGGATGTAATGGGGCTAAGATGAAGGTGTGAGAAAAGACATTTAAGTTGGAACATCAAGAAATGGAGTATCTAAATTAGACAATACTCTTGCTCAGAAACTTGTAGCTCCCTCAAATGACATATTCACCAACCCTTGATAATCTCACATACTTACATACATAAAGAAAAGTACATGAGTCGACATTCCTCTAATGCTAGAAAATATATGAATTTTGTATATATATATCTTCTCTTTTATTTTCTTTTATTTTTTTATTATATATATATATATACACAAAATATACAATTGCATGGAACATCTAGCTTAAAATGTAGAGGAAAAGAATAATCAACTCTTAGTCAAATATAATATGCAAAGTATGCATTTCGGCCCCAAATCTTACTAAAGCAATACTATTTTTTTTTAATTGCTTACCCCACACTTATGAATTAAACCACCCTATTGTCATATCATAAGAAACTCCATTCCTTAATGCAGGTATGATGATAATAGGAAAATGTTGAGTTGTGAATTGTGTTGATCAATCAAGAAAAAGTCAAAGGCTCAACTTGGCTCACTAAGGAATTCATAATTAAGGGAGGTCTTTTTAAGCTAAAGGGCCTTCATCATTTTAAAACTTGAGGTGAAATCATAATGTGAGTTCAATTAGTATGCAATAGCAAGCTCTAGAGATGCAAAATCATGAAGGTGCACACTTAAGAAAAGAAAATCAATTGACAATAATATTCAATCTATGAGGCTCAAAACTCACAAAGGGTGGGTTCTCAAAGATTTATATGTCATGAATTGCAGAATGTGAAAATTGATCCTAAATGAATTCAAATGCTAATCTCTATGCTGATACTAAAGTCTCAAATATAATGCTAGAATCACAGAAAAGTCAATAAGTTTCCAACAATTATGCCATGCACAATACACAATATAACACACAAAGACAAACAAAACAAGAATTAAAGGAAAGCTTAAAGATTACCCCACACTTATAAATTACATTATCCTCAATGGAAACAAGGATAATAAAGAAAAAGAGTTAAGGTACAACCTGTTTTCCATCGTTCCCTTGTGAGGTAAACTCTACCTTTTCATCACAAATAGCAATTATTCAAAAAAAAAAACAAAATAAAATATATAAAATAAAATATCCAAAATGTTAACATTAAAAACAAAAACGAAAAATAACAATGAAAATATACTATAACTAAAGACAAGAAATTAAGGAAGTCTCTCAAAAGATTAGAGCCAATGTGATCTACGGGGAAGGAGGATGTGATGATGATGCAGCCGAGAGATGGAGACTCAGAATCTTAGCAAGGTTGATATTGATTTGGTCAAACTGTTGCAAGATAGCAGCATGGTTATGATTGACCTTGCTCTCCAGTGCCTCTATCCTATTAAGTATCTCCTGATTATCCGGGACCGGAGCATCTTCATCCAAATCAAGAGAATCCGAGTCGGACTCCTCATGGACTCTTGTTCTCTTTTGTCTGCCCCCCGGTGCTTCTGGCTCAGCTGAAGCCATCACATAGGCCCCTCCCCTGTTCACCACCATATGCATCTTCTCAAGTGTGGCCAAATCCAATGAATCATTACCCTTAATTTTAGTCATACGACAGGTACTCGGGTCAAAATCATCAAGAAGGGTTGTTGCTAATGTGGTAACCAGTCCTCCAATACAAATAGCCCCCTTCTTTTTGTTTGCCACATTATCAAAAACATCGGCCAACCAATAGCCGATACTAATGGGTATTACATTACACGCACAATCTAAGAAAAAGAGCTCACTAAGTTCCACTGCACCTGGGCTTTCCTTCCTAGCAAAGAACCCACAGGACATAAAGCGATGCAAATACCTTAAAGCGGGATTACTCAATTTAGTTGCCTTGGCCGATTTGGCCACATAAGTTCCCGAGCCCAATGCTCCCCAAGCAAATTGTTGTTTAAAATCCTTAGGTACAGACCTTTCACCGTGTTGATGGAAACCAAATATAACATTCAATTGCTCAATACTAACCACAAATGATTTCCCAAGCAATTTAAAATTCAACCTAGAGCAATTTTTTTGTTCATCTCTTTCAACCTTAAGAGATGTTAAAAATTTCAAAGTAAGCTCTTGAAATTGCAAAGGTCGAAAGGAGACTAGGTTCTCCAACCCAAGGTTTTGAACATAACTATAAAAATTATCCCTAATATGAATAGCATTAAGGGATTCATCACTGACATACCTCGTCGGAAAGAAACCCCTAGCCAAAAGAGTCGCTCTCTTTAAAGATGAAGATGCAGCTGCAGCTGCAGTTGGAGGTCGCTTCCTCTTGTGGTGGGACACCATCTTCATTCTTGGCATATTGAAAGATCTGAAAAAAAAAATTTGAAACTTAAACATATTAAATTGAGTTTTAATGAGAGCAGAAGAAGATTGAACGAATTAATTTCAGTTTTGGTGAAGGAAATTGAGAATTAATGGGATTTTGGAAGCTTTGAAAGAACAACAATGGAGGTTTTGTGAGAGAATAGTCAAGAGAGAGAAAGGAAGCAAAAATAAAACTAGGGATTGAAATGAATGAAAAGTGCTAAAACCATATTTTTTAACTTTAAAAATTGAAGGGACACGACCAAGCTTGGGTGAGCTTGGACGTGTCTGATGAGTTTGGAGGGACACAGCCAGTGACTTGGCCGTGTCCCATGGGTGTGTTTGAAACTTTAAATAAAGGGTTGCAAAAACAAAGAGGAGGGACTTGGGGTGAAGCTTGGCCGTGTCTATGTGACATGGCCAAGGACACGGCCAAGCTTGTTGGCCGTGTCAGGGGCTGTGTGAATTTGGTGATTTTAGGTTGGCTTGACACGGCCAGTGGCTTGGCCGTGTCAAGTGGCCGTGTCCTTCACTGCCATTTTTTTTATATATTTATTTTTTTGTGTCACCAAATCTTAAAGAAATGCAATCCTCTTCTTTGATTAACCCTAAAACACATTAGAAAAATAAAAAAAACCGATCAAAGCACCCATTTCATTTATTTAAACCAAACATAAAATCAAAATTGCTGAATATAAAATTACAACTATGAAAAAGAAATGCAAACTGATGGGTTGCCTCCCATTTAGCGCTTCTTTAATGTCATATAGCTTGACATTACTGCAAGACTTAAGGATCGTAGATCAAAGTGCTATCGATGATCCTTACTTCTTAGAACCCTTCATTATATGGTTTAACTCTCTGTCCATTTACTTTAAAAGTTTCATTTGTTGGAGAGTTAAGCAATTCTATGGCACCGGAAGGATATACCTGAGTTATCTCAAAAGGACCACTCCATCGAGACTTGAGTTTTCCTGGAAACAGAAGGAGATGAGAATTAAAAAGCAAAACTTTCATACCTGGGCTCAATGTCTTTCGCACTATAATTCTATCATGAAGTGCTTTAGTGTGATCCTTATAAATCCTCGAACTCTCATATGCCTCATTCCTCAGTTCATCTAACTCTGAAATTTGCAGAAAACGTTCTTTCTTTGCCTTGTCCAAGTCTAAATTCAGAGTCTTGATTGCCCAATACGCTTTGTGCTCCAACTCCACTGGTAAATGACAAGCCTTACTAAAAACCAATCAGTATGGACTCATACCCAAAGGAGTCTTGAAAGCAGTCCGATATGCCCATAATGCATCATGCAATCTACTCGCCCAATCCTTCCTTGATAAGTTGAATGTTTTCTCCAGAATTCCTTTTATTTGCTTGTTGGATGTTTCAACTTGTCCAGAAGTCTGTGGATGGTATGAGGTTGCCACCTTGTGTTTCACACCAGATTTGTGCATTAATTTCTCAAAAATTTTGTTGCAAAAATGACTTCCCCCATCACTGACTATCACTCTTGGCATGCCAAATCTGCTAAGAATATTTTCCTTCACAAATTTAACAACCACATTAGCATCATTAGTACGGGTGGGGATTGCCTCCACCCATTTTGAAACATAATCAACAGCAACTAAAATATATTCATAACCAAAAGACTTGGGAAAAGGACCCATAAAGTCTATTCCCCACACATCAAATAGTTCAATAACAATATACGATTGAAGGGGCATTTCATTCCTCCTCCCAATGTGACCCACTCTTTGACAGCGGTCACAATGCTTACAATATTCTTAAGCATCTTTGAATAGAGTAGGCCAGTAAAAACCACTTTGAAGCACCTTTTCTGCAGTCTTTCTCCCTCCAAAATGACCACCACAGTGAAGGTCATGACAACATTTAAGAACACTCAGTTGTTCTTCTTCAGATACACACCTGCGAACTATCTCATCTTTGCATATCCAGAATGGGTAAAGTTCATCCCAAAAATAAAATTTACTCATGTGCAGAAACCTTTTCTTTTCTTGAAATGAGATGTCAGAACGCAAAATACCACAAGCAAGATAGTTAGCAATATCTGCAAACCAAGGTGCATTCATTACCACAAACAACTGCTCATTAGGAAATGTTTCTAAATTTTTATGAATGCTATCAGATGCAAGATTTTTACCAAAGAAGGGTAATCTAGATAAATGATCAGCTACAACATTCTCACTTCCCTTAGTATCCTTGATTTGAAAATCAAATTCTTGCAATAATAACACCTATCTAATTAAGCGAGGTTTAGCATGTTGTTTTGTCAAAAGATATTTTAGAGCTGCATGATCAGAATGCACAATAATTTTTGACCCAATTAAATATGCTCTAAACTTATCTAAAGCAAAAACAAAAGCTAACATTTCATTTTCAGTTGTTGTGTAATTCATTTGCACACTATTCAGGGTCAAGCTAGCATAATATATTACTCTCAAAAATTTCTCAACCCTTTGCCTAAGAACAGCTCCTACTGCATGATTAGAGGCATCACACATAATTTCAAAAGGTAAAGAACAAACCAGAGCTACAATTACCGGTGCACTAGTCAGTTTTTCCTTAAGGGAATTAAAGGCTTGCATGCATTGTGCAGTAAACTCAAATGGAACATCTTTCCCAAGCAAATGACACAATGGTTGGCTTATTTTAGAAAAATCTTTAATAAACCTCCGGTAAAAAACTTGCATGCCCTAGAAAACTTCTTATTCCCTTAACAGAGGTAGTGGGGGTAACTTAGCAATTAATTCTACCTTAGCCTTATCCACCTTAATCCCATTACTCGACACAACATGGCCTAATACAATGCCCTGAGTAACCATGAAATGACTCTTTTCCCAACTCAAAGTGAGGTTACATTCAATGCATCTCTCAAGCACAAGAACAAGTTTATTGAGGCAATTATCAAAAGAATCACCGAAAACAGAAAAATCATCCATAAATACCTCAATAAAATCATATATCATGTCTGTGAAGACAGACATCATGCATCTCTGAAAAGTTGCAGGCGCATTGCACAAGCCAAATGGCATACGCCGAAATGCATAAGTCCCGGAAGGGCAAGTAAAAGTAGTCTTGGATTGATCCTTTGGTGATATCGGCACCTGATAATAATCTGAAAGTCCATCCAAAAAGCAATAATGTGAGTGTCTAGAAAGTTTATCCAACATCTGATCAATAAAAGGAAGAGGGAAATGGTCTTTCTTTGTGGCATTGTTCAACTTCCTATAATGGATACACATTCTCCACCCAGTAGTAGTCCTAGTAGGAACCAATTCATTCTTTTCATTTTTCACCACAGTGATTCCTGATTTCTTAGGCACTACATGTACTGGGCTCACCCATTCACTATTAGCTATCGGATATATCACTCCTTCATCAAGCAATTTGAGCACTTCCTTCTTAACCACTTCACTCATGTTTGGGTTAAGGCACCTTTGGGTCTCCCTCACAAGTTTAGCTCCCTCTTCTAAGGTGATTCTATGCATGCACATTGAAGGGCTAATACCTTTGATATCACTCAATCCCCATCCTATTGCTCTTTTCAATCTTTTTAGCTCACTCACCAACCTCATCTCTTCCCTTTCACTAAGTTCGCTAGATATTATCACAGGTAAGGTATTGTGATATCCTAAAAACACATATTTCAGATTTTTAGGTAACTCTTTCAGCTCTAACTCAAGTGAAGGATTTTTCTCTTCCTTTTGGATGGAGGGAAGTTCAAATACTGGATCCTCCTTAAGTTCCTCTATTTCAGCACTCTCTAATGTCTCAAGGCAACTGGCTATTTCTGAATCAAAAATATCCAAACCACGATCTAAGATCAGTGCCAGCTTCAATTTATCCGAGGAACCTGTCTGCAAGAAAACATCTGAAATAACTGCGTCAATACAATCAATTAAAGAGCAATCCTCACATAATGCAGTTGTAGGAATGGGAGAAGTGTTAAAAATAGAAAATTCAACCATTTGTCCCAAGATAGTCATTGACAATTTACCATTTTTAACATCTATCAAGGTGTTGGTAGTAGCCATAAAAGGCCTACCCAGTAGAATAGTGTGTGCAGATGGTGTAGGGTTACTTCCTTCCATGTCAAGAACTATAAAATCCATAGGCACTATCAACCCACCAACCTTAACTAACACATCTTCTATAACACCTTTCAGGAATCTAAGAGATCTGTCAGCTAATTACAACACCATTTTGGTAGGTTTAAGTTCCCCAAGTTCTAATTCAAGATACATAGAATAAGGCATCAAATTTACACTAGCTCCTAAACCACACATGCCATCAGTCCCCTTTCCATTACCCATAGTAATTTGAATTATGAAACTACCAGGATCCTTTAGCTTCAGAGGTAGTTTATGCTGCAAAACAGCACTAGCTACCTCTGTTACTATCACCTTTTCATTTGGCTCATACCTCTTTTTCTTGGTGTTCAGTTCCTTGAAGAATTTGGCATAAGCTGGCATGTTCTTTATTGCTTCAAGTAAAGGTAAGTTAATACTTACCTTAGACAACATGTTGAAGATGTCTGAAAATTGCTTATCTTGTTTATCATTCTTCAACCTACTGGTGAATGGTATAGGTGGCTGGTAAGGATTACTTGCCTTGTGTAAATCTGTTGAAGGGGATTTCTCCATTGATCTTTCTCCAGCACCTTTGTTCTCTGGTTCTCCTTCCTTCTTGTTCTTTTGATGACCTGCATTCACAGAATTATTTTCAACATTATTGTTTATTACCTTGCCACTTCTAAGAACAGTCACTGATTGTGCCTGCTCAGGTTGACTTTGAAATTTCCCTTTTTGTTGAATCTGCATCTGTTGTGCAAGTTGTCCCACTTGAGTCTCCACTTTCTTAAAAGATGCTTCTAATGAATCCAGCCTCTTGTTATTCATCTCTTGATTCTTAGCACTGACTTGGATAAAGGCCTATAAACTATCCTCCAAACTCTCTCTCTTAGGCTGCCCTTGATTTGAAGATTGACCCTACGGTTGGTTTTGTCTCTTGAGTAAATGGAAAGGTTGTTGAGAATTATTTGTTGCCCAGGAAAAGTTTGGATGATTCCGCTAACCAGGATTGTAAGTATTTGAGTAAGGATCATTCCGGGCCCTTGGTTGGTATCCCCCCATAGCATTGACTTGCTCAGCTTCATTTCCATAAGACTCATGTGCGGAGGGGCATATATTTGCTCCATGCCCGAAAGTTCCACAAATTCGACACACTTCTTGAGTGGATGAAGAAGCATTGTTCTTCATGTTAAGCATCTGCACTTGCCTTGTCAATTCAGCTATCTGATTGACCATCTCACTGTTGGCTTCCAATTGATTCACCCCTTTACTTCTTCCTCTTATACTTTTCTGTTGAGAATTAGCTCCCAACATTTCAAAGATTTCATAAGTTTCATCTGCTGTCTTTTCTCCCATAGCTCCCTCAGCTGCGTTATCAACAGTATTCTGAAATTGCCGGGTTAGATCATCGTAGAAAAACTGATTCAGAAGTTGAAGTGGGTAATGATGGTGTGGACAGTGGATCAAAAACATCTTGAACCTGTCCCAAGCCTCATGAAATGGCTCTCCTTCAAATTGAGAGAATGTAGCTATTTTCCCTCTCAATTCAGCTGTCTTCTGATGTGAGTAAAATTTGCCCATAAACTTATTATAAACTTGCTCCCAAGTTGTCAAAGAATTTTCAGGCAACATCATAAGCAAGCTTTTTGCCCTATCCTTCAATGTGTACGGAAAACACCTCATTCTCAACTAATCTTCTGTTAGTCCTCCCAATGGAAATGTGTTGAGGGTGGAGTAAAAATCTCGTATAAAGTTCAAAGGATCTTCATTTGGAACTCCATAGAATGATGGCAGCATGTTGTAATGGATGTTCTTCAACTCATAATTTCTTACTGAATCTGTCAATCTTATACAAGAGGTGGAAGTTCCAATGACAGGTCTAGCAAAATTCCTCATAGTTCTTTACCTTTCTTCTCCCATATTGGTAGATTGTGCAGTATCCGACTCAAAATCAGAAGTGTCCTCCTCTGTATCAAATTCGATGTACAGTTCAAACTCTTCTCTGCTCCTTTTCACTCTCTGAATTTTTGGAATAACTGGGTATAGTTCTACTCCGAGTGATCTCCTGCCTTGCATAAACAAAATTTTTAGAAAAAGGGAATTATTAAAAGCAAAAGACAAATAAAATCAAATGTAAACAATGAAAAATAATTTAAAATATTTATGCCTAATAAATAATTACGCCAATTAGCTTCCCCGGCAGCGGCGCCAAAAACTTGTTGCGCTCTAATTAACACTACTAGAACTACACTCGCAAGTATACGAGGCTGCTGTAGTATCTTGGTGAACACCTCAAGGTCATCTCACAAGGAAGCTAGATAAGCTAATTGATTATCAGATTGCAAATAACAAATTATCAATAAATTTAAATTGCTAACAACTAATGAAGACAGATCGAGTGGAGTTTAAAACAATAAAAGTAAACTGAGCTGATATATTGATTCACTTAATAGAAAGGTCTAGGGTTTGCACTTCTCTACTAACTTATATGTATGAACGGTTATTCCTCTCAACCAATTTAATTGCAAAGATTAAATCTCAAGCAACTTAATTAATCGAATCAAGGAAATAAGCTTTCGCATTCAATCCTCTCTCAAATAATCTTGTTACAATTGAATGATCTTTTTCTTAGGTTTATATTTCTAATTCACCTAAGTCCCTAATTGAATTGTTGCAGCATTAGACTTCATTTCTCAATCCTTCATCTAATACCTCAAACACATAATTGGTGGCCAATCAATTATATATTAACAGTAATCCATTCAATCAAGGCTAAAGAAATAATTCAGTTAAGAGCAATAACCAATTCATACAATCATAGTAGATCCATACAAACCCTAGACTAGATCAAATTAGTTCATAATGATGCTATCAAACAGATTCATCTCATTAAAATTCAAAGAAATCAATTTAGACATAATAGAATTCATGAGTACAATTCCAATGAAACTTAAGAGATAAAGTTTGAGAACAAAACCAAATTACAAACTTTCTTTAGCTTATGAAGAATCTCTTGTTCAGATCTTTGCTAGAAGAATGTTGCAGTGGCTAAAACAAATTTAATCTAGACTGTTTGCATCAAAGTGTAATCAAAATTCTCCAAAAAAATAAATGGAAACTCTAAAGTTATTGTTTGACGGCTGATAAAGTTCTCTCAACCTAAAAACCCTAATCCTCTTATTTATATGAAACCTCGCTTAAAAATCCGCATTTTCTTTCTCCCTTTAGTCCATGGAGTGACACGGCCAAGCTGGTGGCCAGTGGCTTGGTCGTGTCACCTGGATGTGTCAGCTTCTGTGTAATCCTTCATCTTTTCTTCTTTGGAATGGAGTGTGACACGGCCAAGCTCCTGGCCGTGTCATGTGACATGGCCAGTGGCTTGGCCGTGTCAAGTGGGTGTGTCACCTACTGATCTCTTCGTTCTTTGCTCTCTTTCCTTTGGTCTTCTTCCTTGGCTAAGTATGGGACACGGCCAAGCTTGTGGCCGTGTCATGTGACACGGCTAGTGGCTTGGCCATGTCACCTGAGTGTGTCACTTACTGCCAAAATTTTCCTTCCTCTCTTGGTTCCTTGGTTTTGCCCTTAAGGTGAGACACTGCTTCATGCTATTCTTTCTTCCAAGGAAATATTTTGCATATTAACCTAAAACAAACACTTAAACAAACTTTAAACAAGAATCAAATAAACATTAACCAACAACATATAAACACCACACTAAAAACTAGAACAAAAATGACATAAACATTGAAATAAATAAAAACTACCAAAATTGATGAAATCACTAAATAAATAGATTAAAACTACCAAAATACCTGAAGAAAACAATAATCATCATAATAAATAAGATACAATTCTATGACAAAAACTAATAAAACACTCATGTTGATGTTTTGTTGACCATAACACCTAGGAAAGAGACTCGCCACTCGTGTGTGGAAGGTATAAGGTTGGAAGGACACCCTAACTCTCTTTTTCTTTGATTGTTAAACATTGATACATGCATTGCATTGTATTGCATCACATAATTCATTTGACTCATAGAGCAATATTTCTTGTACCATAAATAGTGCCATCTAAAGAAGTGATTTTGATTCAAGTAAGGGATATAGTTAATGAAATTGTTAAAGCCAGGATGGCTAAGTTACTGGAATAATTGTCTGGGATTATGAAGACTTGTTGGTTGAGATTCTAGAGGTCTTCAACAATGCCAATGTGGCATCTGCCACTAACATAAAGAAGAAGAGAAGGTTGACTTTAATTAGAAATAAGCCCAGTGATAGAGATCTAACAAGAAATGATAGGTCAATTCTATTCTATAAGAGCAATTGAGCCATACACCGATTAGGCATTTTAAAGACTTATATAAAGTTGATCTATAGTTAAAAGATTATGAGAAAGAAAATAGCTAAACTAAAAAAAAGGGGGAAAAGTATAGCTATTGATCAAGTCAAGGAAATCAACAGCTGACCAAAGTCCATTCTTCTACTTCTTTAAGGAGATTTTCAAACTTGGGGAAACCTTTACTAAAGGTGTTTGAAGATCTAATGAAGATGAGTTTGCTTCAACCATTGATACCTTGACATTACTAGATCCTCTACCACCTAAGTTCAACACTCAACGTTATTACCACTTCCATCAGACACTAGGTCATGACATAGATCAATACATATATTTGAGGCATGAGACAAAAGATCTTATTAATAGTGGAAAGGTCCTCGCCCCTGATATGTCCAAGTAGATGAAGCACCTTCGACTACAATTTAACAAACTTCCTTAGGCTTGAGTGCTACTTATTTTATTTCTTCTTTCTTTGATATTTTTGGAATTATTATTTTTCAATTAACATTTTTGCGAATAAATTATTTTTATTACACTAATATTTTTGTAGGTCTTTTTTCATTTTAGTGCTCAACCAATGATGAATGTAGCATGATATTTATAAATTAATGTACCTATGCATCATACTTCAAATGACTTTGATAGGTGAGGGATTGTTCTGCTATATTGAGCTGTGTATGCTTACTTAAAGATGGATCTTACATAATTATGAGTGTCTAGATCTTAGTCAATCTTAGAACATACTTTGATGAAAATTCAAGGTGAAATTGAACTGTGCTTATTTAAGAAAGAGATGATCTAGGCATTGTTTGATGAGCTAACTAGAATCTACCATGTTAATATTAATCCCTAGTTTATCCCTTTGAGCCTTCATGACATTTTTAGCTTACTTTTTATTGACTTGTGAACTTGATAACTTATCTTATGCTATTGTGACACTTATGGCAAGTCTGATGACTGCTGAGTTGCCAAGAAGATAAGAAGATCAAGAAAAGGATACATAATCAAGACCATAAAGACGGTCAAAGTTTACCATATCTCTGATCTATTTCATCATTGAGATGACTTCAAAGCAATAAAGGATCCATCCTCATTGAAGCAAATTCGTGCTACTCCATAGTCAGAAGCATAAGACAGTATGAACAAAAAGACTCTTTTAGAGCTAGAACCCAATAAAAAAGAAGAAGAAGAAAAAGAAAAAATGGAATAGGAAAAGGAAAAAAAATAAAAGTTTAAATTAAAAATCCAAAAGGGAAATTTAAAAATCCAATAAAGTTTTATCTACCTAAAGCGACAAAAGGTTTTCATTTGAATTAGTCCATCCAAACCAGAAACTTAGCTAAAATAAGAGAAATAGGAGAAAGACCATCTTTTATTTTGTTCATGATATCGAACACAACTCCAAGTCAACAATATTGAAAAGTCCCTCAAAAGAGGAAAAGGGCGAAATGATAAAATGCTATATTCCTAGAAAAAAAAAATAAAAGGAAGAAAGAAGAAAAAAAAATAAAAAAGACAAAAAAAAAAAGAAAAGAAGAAAAAGAAAAAGAAGAAGAAAAGGGAAGAATAATAGAGTTTCAAAATTTTTGCAAAAGTAAAGATCATCCTAATCAAATATATATTTCTACCAAGAAGATGAATTCTTTCTTTTTAAGTAACAAGATGCCTAAAAGATGGAAGTGATGCCCAAAGTTTAAGAATACCTCCAACAGTATATGGTTTCAACTAAAAGTTAATACTGTGAAGATTTGTCAGTAGTATCACATCAGCTCTAATTTAAAAATGGACTTCACTTAACCCATATTCCTTATAGACCCCATTTTAAGCCTATTAGTGGAGATTTTTTTTTGAATAAGTATGCATATGAGATAGACAATACTTAAACTCAATGAGATATTTGGGTAAGTAATGTATATGTGCCTATCTGAAGTGTAACAGTTCTTACTTAAATAGAAATGATTACCAAGTTTAGTACGGTAACTAGGGTTGTCATGTTATAAATATGTTAATTTAGAAAAATTGAGCCATGAGGTATAATGACATTGAATTGACAAAGCCAATATGTGATTCTAAAAATTAGAAAAAAGCACTTTTTGACATCTTCAAGTTTAGGGAAGTACGTTGCACTGTCAAACCTCAAAAGATATATTGGACAAATGTGGCCAATGAGAGAATCATTTGTAAGGTCTTGTCATAGAGAATTTACCAACCAATATGTTGATTTTTGGGCTAAAATGGGTATTTTCTATGTCTTTAACTACTTTGCTTAGGCCCCCACTACTCATATTTTCATCTTGGAGATAAAGCAATAGATGTGAAGTCTTCTATGTAAGACCTGAATGAGCATTTAGAAGGAACCAATGGGAGTGCTTTGGCTTAGCACCTCGGTTTGTGAGTTAATAGAACTATTGTAAGTATCATTCATGAATATCATGCATACACGCATATATGAGCCTATCACACTGTATTTTTATCTTGTGTTGCCTATTCTTTGTCAAAGTGAACAACATGCACCTTGTGAAATAAACAATCAAAAGTAGATATGGAATCAAGGGGCATGAAAGAGCCATTACAAAAGATAGTAGAGTTGCATGCTTATATAGAGAATGAGATAAAAGCAAACACCAGTCAGAGCCTGCATGGGAACAAAATCATTAGTTTGAGCCTATACAGAGAGAAAAACTTATCTTTTTCAATTTTAAGTTTATACATATACAAAAAAAAAATTTAGACTCTTTTCATGTTTTTCCAAAAAGGGGCAAAGAGAGGATTTGACGGCAAAAAATTGCTGAATTCTTTTTTACAAATCAGAGAATTGAAATAATGGAACAAGTGACTAGAAAAGTCAAAACTCTCAAATAAATGAAGATACAAATAAAAAAGGCCAGTCAAGATAGAAGAGTTTAAGTTGATACTGAACAAAAGTCCAGTCATAAAAATTAGGATGAAGATCCACCTTTTGTAAAGGTAAATGAAGATACAAATGACAGAAAGTCAATCAAGCCGAAAGAGCTGAAGTTGATATTTAATATTAGGTATCCATCCTTTGAGTTTCTGTTTGTTTTTATCTATGTGTTTTGTTGATGCAAAATCTAAGATTAAGGCAAATTGTTTTTCACTCTCTAAATAAATTTAAGATCATTCAAGCAAGGAGTAAGATTGTAAACCCTTAATTTTGGTTTGGAATGAATTCAGTTCTAATTAAAAAGGGCCGAATCAAATATGGTTCTAATTAAAAGGCCCTAATCATATCCGATTTTAATTAAAAAGGCCACAAATCAAAATTTGAATCCAATCAAAATGCCCAAACCAACACTAATCTGATTTAAAAAACTAAAACAATATGGACTGTCAAATTGGCTAAGCCAATTCATCATGAGCCTTAAATCATGGCCAATCTAGTCTTTAGATGTCCTAATTCTACATAAACTCAGATCAATTTGGATAGGCAGTAGCTTTTCTAATTAAATTAGGATTGTTCAATTGATATGGAACCTGATTAAACCCTAATTAGCAATATAAAAGGAGAGCCGCAATAAAAAATCTGGGGAGCCACCTTGAATTGAGGAGAAACATAGAGCCACATTGAATTAAGGGGAAACACAAAGCCACCTTGAATTGAGATAGAGAAAGCAATATCCATAATTGACAAGAAATAAGCCACCTTTAATTCAGAGAGTAGGAGTTGAAAGCCACAAATAAAAAATAGAGATTACCATCTTTAGCAAATTAAACATAGAAACCATCCTTAGCCATTTAAATATCATTCATAAACCAAATTGAGAGCAAGCAGTAGCCAACACTGTGAGAATCAACAAACAATCTTTGGATTATTTGAACAGCAGCCAAGAAACCAATTGACCCAAGGCTTTCAACCATTCAAATAGTCAGCATGGTTTAAAAAATTACCTCGGTGGAGCCATCAATGTAGGTATGTCTTTGTTAACTCCTCCTATTTAAATTCCATTCTTCATCTTCATTTAATTGATTGTGTTTTAATTTTTTATTTTTAATTTGGAGCCTTAATTTATAATGAAAACCTTAACTGCTATTAAAAATCCTAATTTTACATATTAAACCCTAATTATGAGATAAAAACCTTGCTTTTCATGATTAAACCTTTGTTTTTGTATAAAACCCTAGTTTGGATGTTAAAACCCTAATTTTATATGTTTTAACCTTAATCTCATTACTAAACCCTAATTGGATAACAAACCCTAATTTTATAATTGAAACCCTAGTTTTAAGATTATTTGATGTTTAATGGTATGTTTAAGTTAATTGTTTATCATGGATGATTGATTTATATTCAATTATAATTTGGGATTTTATTTTAATTATAAAAGGCATGTTTCCACTTCATAGGTGCCTTGTTCATTTTAATTGTTTTGTTTAATTTTAAGGATGAGACTATCGTAAGGGACGTGTTTTTGTCTATTGGTGGGTGTCCTATTTTATTTATTTTATGAATATTTGGACATTGTAAGGGTATGTTTCTATCTTGTATGGGTGCTTATTTTTGTTTGATATGTTTTGATTAATAACATGGAATTCTTTATTTTTTTAAAAAAATATTTGTAATATGGATGATCCCATGATAATTAAGAATATAATAATATTAAGACCTAAAAAGGAGGCCGATTTTAGTGATCCGAGCATTATGGGATATTGGGCCATTTCTCACCTTTTCCATGTGTAGCTAACTTTCTGAACCTAGTAGGTTGGAGATTTCATAGGAATTGACTCATGCACCTCTTTTTATCTTCTCAGCCCATTCGAGTGGCAACTCCTATTCTCTAGGTTTAGGCCCATATTCTCTAAGGTACAGAGCCTAATAATGCCAAAGTTTCAAGAATCATTCCACTGAGAGTGGGGCAAAAATCCCCACTCCCACTAAGTAACATAGGATTAACCATATCTATAAGATTTCTACTTATCGTTGTGGCTACCCCATTTGATTGAGGTGGGTAAGGAGGAGTAAACTGATGAATAATACCATGTAACTAACAAAAATCATTCACATCATTAGACATACATTCACCATCTCTATTGGAATTTAAGATTTTTTTTTTCAAATTGATTTTCTACTTTTGATTTATACATTTTGAAATTATCAAATATTCACTTTTGCAATTAATCAAATTCATATAACAATACTTAGAAAAATGATTAGTAAAAGTAATAAAATATCCCTTACCACCATGATCTCTTTTTTGGTTCATGGTGCTAGCATTTCAAAGTATTGCTTTCAACTTGCTAGGTCAATTTCAATTCCTTGTTAGCTAACCATGTGCTCTATAAATATTTTGAAAGCTGCCCTAAGAACACAATTGGTGAGATTGAGCTTCAAGCTGTGTTGATGGAGTCTAAGGAAGAAACATCACAAAGCTTCTATGTTTTGCTTTGCTTTATTTGATTTAATGACCATATCATCGACATAAACTTCAACATCCTGTTACATCATATCCTAGAAGAGAGTAGTGGCCATTCTTCTCCAGCATTCTAGAGATCGAAGGGCATGACCCTATAACAATACATACACTATTATGCAATAAAGGTTATCTTCTCTTTGTTTAGGGAATGGATCAAAATCTTATTGTATCCATCATAGAGGTCGATTAACGAACCGCCTCAGATTTGGCCATGCAATCCATAATAAAGTTAATATGAGGTAGAGGGAACTTACCCTTTGGGACATGCTTTATTAAGATCTCTATAATCTATACACATGCACACTTTCCTATCTTTCTTTGGAATCAGCACTATGTTGGTTATCCATTTGGGGTATATGACTAGTTCAATGAACTTATTTTCTAGTAGCTTCGCTATTTCTTCCTTGATTTTTAAGAACCATATAGGTTTTAGTCTATGCAACTTCTATTTGACTTGCTTCATGTGATCATAAGTGGGATCTTATGAATTGCCATTGATGGCTATCCACTGGACTCTTAGATGAAACAATCTTTAAATGCTTCCATAATCACCTTCAAATCCTACTTATTTATGAATGAGGATGCTATGTGAGTGTTTTTTGATACATCCAGTCTTCCCAAGTTTATTATTTCTTTATCTTCATAGATTTCATTAATATTAAATATTTCTTAATGGTCATCAGAAGACTAAGGAAACAAGGAAAAGTAAACATAAACCTTAGAACTTTTATTAATGATAAATTGATTATAAGGTTTGTTATTACTCTTAGACCAAAATTCAGATGACTTGGAAGAATCAAACTCTGAATTGAGAAACTAAAAATTTGAATTGATAAACTCTGATTAGGTACTTGATTCAGACTCAACTTCAAGCTTGGACTCAAATTTTGGCTCGACATCTGAAATAGGCTTGGAATCCATCTGAGACTTGGACACTGACTCTGGGTTAGACTCTGACTATGGATCTAACTTTGTCTTGGGCTAGGCTTAAGACTTTAGAGGTGATGGACCACATTCTTCTTGAAATACCAGTTATTGTGTACTTCTGCAACTGACTAGATGAGGTGGCTGAAATCTAATGCTGCTCCCTCTTTTAAGATGGCTACTTGGAAAAGACCAAGCTCCATGTTATCTTTAAAATCTTCCTCAGTCTCTAAGGCAGGCTCGTTATCTTCTAAGCTAAGCCTAACATCAAAGAAAATTTCAAAACTCAGAGTTAGTGCATTAGTAATTGAGTTCAACCATGGTTTAAAAAATCTCTAGTAAATAGAATTTGTTCCCTCTTTAACAAAATATTCATTCAGGTTCTGAATTATAGTCTCATAGGCCAATCAAATATTTCTCCCTTATTTTTGCATTAGGACCTTCCCTTAGCCTTTCCTTCATCTCTAATATGTCTTCTTGGGGAGGCTAAAAGCTCAAACCAAATGGTGGACAGATTGAAGGGTATTTTAGGAATTGTAATATACCTTGATTGTTTTTATGTAATCCCATTCTAAGGAAGTAGTTTATATGCATGAGCATGTTGGCAACTGCTGGATTACCATAAGGATCAAAGTTAAAAGATACAATTTCTTTACCTATCTCTTCTTCATTGAACTAGATGGTATTGAAGGTGAACCCTAAGAGTGCTATAGCTGAGGGTTTTGGCTGAATTTCCAAAATGGAACTTGAGTGGGGAGATCTGACTTTCCACTTGGGTCCCTTTTATGGTGACAACCCAGTCCTTGTAAGGAAACTTGAGCTTCTGATGGGGAGAGGAAGGAACTACCTTTGATTGATGAATCCATGGCCTCATAAGCTGTAGGTTGAAACAATCTGGAACATTTAAAACATAACAAAGGATTTCATGTTCTATAGGGCCAATGGCCACCTTGATGTTGGCTACCCTAAGACTTCCCTTTTAGTATTATCATATGCCCTTACTATCTGATCAGAGGGCATGAGCTCAGCCATTTCAATTCCCAAGTAACTAGTAACCTTCGATGGACAAACATTTAGTGCTGACCCATTATCCACCAAGACCATGGATATTGTTTTCCCTCGAGCTAGGACTATAATGTAAAGTGCATTATTATGGCCCATTTCCTTTATAGGTAGGTCCTAATCTGAGAAGGATATTGCTATTGACTTTGTTATGGATGCAACCAAAGCTTCAGAAGTTATCTTGATTGGCATCTAAATTTGACTCAAAGCCTTGTAAAGAGCTTAGAGATAAGGACAATAGGACTAAAGTAGGCTCTAAATAGAAAGTCTAGCATGAGCCTTCTTACACTATTTCAATATGGGATTCTTTTCAAGTTCAAGAGTAGAGTTTATCTTTGGAGGGAGAATAGATCAAAATAAATGCAATGGTTGCTGAGACACTCTTCCACTTCTTGTCATTGCATTAATTAAGGTCCAACACACAACATTATTCTTAGATTAAAGAGGTGGGATCTATCATGTCATTAGTTAAAGAATTAATAGTATTGATACCTTGATGGGTTGGTAATGGGTTAATGCTTATATTAGGCCACTTGGGGATATAATAGACCCATTAAAAACTAGGTCTTAGATGCAGTGCCCAAAATTTTTATAGACATCTATCTTATGACCTGTACCTTGGTGGTACTCATAGTGTTCATTGACATTCCACTTCTTGGGAAGTGGATTTGATGCAGGCTTAGGATCCAATGGTTGAATGAGCTGGGCTTCCAAGCCTTTCTTGTATACCATCCTGAGTGGTATATCCAAGTCTATAAAAACTCATTGTTGGCTCTTTTCTAGGTGAATATATGGTTACAGAGTGATATTAGCCACTTCCCACCTTTCTAATTGGCAGTCTAAGGATTAATGCAATTTTCATTCTTCCTTAATCGAGAGGAAGAGACTGTCTCACCCTTGATTTTTCTAGTATGCATCAAATCCTCAATTTTAGTAGCTGTAGCAATGAGAGCCTTGAAGGATGGTAAATACTAGGTCTGCATATGGGTTTGGTACATAGGCAGTAGGTTCTTAACAATGTTGTCAATATGTTCTTGCTCAGAAGGTCGGTTGACCATTTTTACTACCATTCTTCTCTACCTCATAAGGAAGGAGGAGAAAGACTCCTTTTGACCTTGCTTAGCAGTTTGAAGGTCTCTTCTTACTATATCCACTTTAATACTATAGTGGTATTGCTAAGTAAAAGCATTGCAAATATCCTCCCAGGTTATGTACTTTTTTTCTCAAAATCTATAAACCATCTAACTACAGCATCAGTGAGGGACCTTTGGAACAGTTGAACAACGAGCTCATCATTGAGTCCCACAAGCTTGAAGACCCTGACATACATCTTAAGATGAGTCTTGGGACAGTTGGTCCCATTAAACTTATTATTTTCAAGCATCTTAAACATAAAGGGTAACTGTGCCTCTGGATACAAAGTTAGAGACTTAAGATCTAGAGTCTCATTTTTGTGTTTGAAATTCTCAATCCGCTTTCTATGGCTTCAGATTTTTCCATAAGGATTCTAGTATCAGATTGTCTCCCTTAAAAAAAGATTCACATAGGAGCTAGATGCAAGGACCTTCTATGATTCAGTAGTTGTCCCTTGATGGGTAAGGTTAATAACTAGTGCCGACTGGCTAGATGATGAACTAGTGTGTAGCCACTTCCCACTCAATATAGTTTGAACCTCTGGCATAATCGAGTTCTGTTGTGCACTCAGAGAAGCAAATAAGCTCTTATCGAAGTCAGTTTACCTAATGATAAGCATACTTTTGAAACTTTCTTCTTGCCTCTTGAGGATGGTTTCAACAAATGTTTGTATATCAAGAGATTCAATTGGTTGAGTCATTGGTACCTTTGCAGAAGAAAGATAAGGCTAGGTTAGTGAATGTTCAAAGATTTTTGCATATTTTGATGCATGATGTTGGGTGAATGTTTTTCTATTTTCGTTTAGACTTTTTCAAGATAATCTATTAAAGATTATTTATATTTTTTTCCTCAAAAGAAAAATCCTTATTGAACTCCTTACAGACTAAACTGATTTAATAATAGGGTCTTCCTCTTCTTGGTTCATGATTTGACCTTTGAACAAAAAAAATACAACTTTTAGAAAGTAAATTATCCCAAAAATGCAATTGGCTAGGAGAAGAGATGTTTGGCTTATGGATGGGAAAAGCTATTTGGGTGGTCTACATGATTTAAGGTAAGGTTCTGACCTTGATGTGTCTTTTATCTTGTAATTTTTTTTAGATTGCTAAAAGTTTTTTATGATTTTAGGCCAATGTGGCTCATTTTAGTTATTTAGCTTTAATGATTCTAAAACATTAGGGCTTAATTTCATGTTGAAGAATCAAACTCATGTGGTTTGGCTAAGTTATATGGGTTAGGCCGATGTGGCTCAATTTTGGTGACAGGTGGTGAAGATAATTATAGCTTTTAGTTTTAAAGGTTAAGCCGATAGGACATTATTGGGTTCATGTTTTAGTGGTTAAGCAAATATGGCTTAGTTTTATGTTAAATGGTTAAGCCAATGTAGTTTGGGTTCATTTAGGGGTAATAGTAAAGCTTAGGTTTTACAGGTAATGTGATGGGAAAGTTGATGTGGATTGGGTTTATGTTTATGGGTTTAAGCCAATGTGGCTTAAGTTCATGTTTCATGGTTAAGCCAATGTAGCTTGAGTTTGTGTTTTAATTTTGAATTTTTTAAAAGACAGGTCCCATAAAGTTTTAGAGGTCTTTTAAGGTTTTGATGGTGCATATGCATGTATGCATGAATGAAAAAGGTTTCATGAGTATGGTATAAGGTCTTCATGGTTCAAACAACCTTAAAGGTAAGATCTATAGTCCTTACGTGAATAAAAAGGTGATTTTGTCCAAAGGGTCCCATCACACTATGTAATATCACAAAATTTTTAAAATATTAATTTTTAAAAATTAAATAATGATTTAAAAGTATATATAATTAAGTGAAAAAGGAAAATGTGTATATGACATATATATATGTAGATATTTATAATATATATAAGTCAACATTTTAATATGGTCAAATGTCATTTTAGTTATTAAGATATTAATTAAATGGTTAGTGGAAGATGACATAGTATATATTAATTAAGTAATATATTTTACTTGGTGCAGGGTGAAAGAGGAATAATTGTGTGGTTAAAAGGGATTAGTTTGTAGTGGAGTTGGTGATCATTATCTTCTTCTTCTTTTTCTTTCTTCGTTGAAGCCGGCCACCTTCATCAAAGGAAGAGAGGAATTTTGTTTCTTGCTAACTCAAGTAATTGAAGAATTTCAAGTGTTCAAGTTGGAGTTTTAAGGATTTTGTTCATATTTGGAAGTTTCCAACTTGTTTCTTTGATTTTCTTTGGAAGTTGTATTTGTGTGAATTGGATGTTTGGTGTAGTATGTGTTAAAGTTTGTAATTGTGTATTTTTGCTTTTAATTGAGTTGTTTTGATGTTTACACAGGGATTATATGGTATAATAATGGATTTGGTTGAGTTGGTATGGAGTTGAAAAGGTTAATGAAAGATAATAGTTGGATGTGGAATTTATGTGTGGATATCAGGATTTTTTGTCTGACACGCTCGATGACACGGCCATGCCTTTGGGTATGTCGATGGTTCTATTTTTTAGTGTTGGTGACACAAGCAATGACATGCCCATATCACTTAGCGTGTCATAGCTTATGTGATGTTACAGTATTGACATGTGCAGTGACATGCCCATGTCACTGAGCGTGTCATATCTACTGTGTTGTTGTAGTTTTGACACGTGCAGTGACACGCCCATGTCACTGAGTGTGCCATAGCTACTATGTTGTAAGAGTTTTGGCACGGTCATTGACACGCCCATGTCATTTAGCGTGTCAAAGCTTCTGTGTTATGGGTTTAGGGCACGGTCATTGACACGCCCGTGTTGTTGAGCGTGTCATGTGTAGAGTTTGCCCTAGATAGTTCTTTTCTTTATTCTTCTGTGTATCTTATCCTTGTATTAAGAGGTTTTGTTTATACCTATAAGTGTATCACTAAGTGATTATTTATAATCCTATTTGGTTTATGCTTTGAAGAGACTTGAGTTACCCCAATCCAAGTGTTGAGGGATATCTTGGAAGAGGAGGTTAAAAGTGGTGTTTGTTGCTTTTAGAGGTAAGTACAAACTTTGAATAATTATTTATATTTACATGACATTGGGACTTAACACATTTGGTTGGAAAATGTGTTAAGTTACCTACTACATTATAGGTGCATGAGAAAAATGCTATGATTTGTATAATGTTACAAATGCATTATATGTAATGTGAACTTTGTGCAAAATATGATAATGGCCCAAAATGTAAGGGTATTGCAATTTGTTATGTATAAATTAAATATGGTATGTAAAGCCATTGGTGATGGCTATATTGATATAAATGAGATATTTGAAGCATTATGCCTAGTTTGATCATGAGAAAATGAGAAAGGATTTGATAATGGAATTATGAAAGAATTGTGTGCCTAGTATGTTATTCAATTTTCAGAGTTTTGTGTTTGGCGGCATGCCTAAGATGTAACAGTCTGTTGAAGCTGGGTTGGGCTTGGTCCTTGAATCCTAGTTGGGCATTACATGATGTAGCAGACCCTTGAAGCTGGGTTGGGCCTAGTCCTTGAAGCCTAGTTGGGATGTTACATATGAGGCAATCCTCATTGTGATTATGATTTGCCTTCGGGCTAGACACAAGGTGTCATCTTGGACCAAAGCAGTAACTCTGGAATTTGAATGGCATATTAGATCCTTTTGAGCCCATGCTTGTGTTTGCTTTTATGTGAATTACGAATTGTGGAACAATTGAGCAATTTATCAAGATTTAATGTTATGAGATTTAATATCCTTATATGTTGTGCATTTGCATTGCATTTGAACTATATTGTTATCAAAGTTTGTATCACTAAGCTTTTGGCTTAGCGCTATTGTGATTCATCAAGCAAGTGACAGGGTAGATCCGGTTGAGCTGGAGAGTTCATCTAGACTGAGTCAAGTCTAGGCTTGAGACCTTGAGTGCAAAGTTGATTGTTAGACATCAAGATCAGAGACAAACTGCCAGCATGTATATATTTTATATTTTAGTACATATTGATTTCATGTATTTATGTATATTCCACAAACTATCAAAAGTGTTTTGGATAAACCTTTGGTAATAAAGTATACATATGTGTTTTAGCAAGTAATATTTCATCTATTATTTATATGATATCAGTTGAACATTTTAAGTTTATACAGATTTTATAAGTGAATATTTATTTTGTTAAAATGGGTTGTGACATTCTTGTATCCTATATTCGTATATTACATATATTGGGTGTATGTAGTGTATGTATATTGGGTATAAGGGTGTTACATTTATTTTAGTATCAGAGCCTAGGTTTGAGGTTCTCAACCTAGATCGGTTGTAAGAGAAAGAAAATGGAAATTTTTAAATATGGTTTTTAAATATGATACATGTATTGGCACTGGCAGTTTCTGATCTCTGATGTGGCAATTTCTGCTGTGTTTGCATATATAAGTAGTTATGGCGTCTCAGACACGTCAGTCTGCTGAGGGTAGTACAGAGAGTGTGGCTCCTGTTAAGGGTAGAGATGAAGCTAGAGTTGAGATAGCTAGGGGGGCACTTACTCCTATGCCAGAGAGACCAGTAGTTGATGAGATTCCGTCGGACTAGGTACGACATATGGTGGAGTTGTTGAGATAGGCTTCAGTTCAGCAGTCATTGCCACCGCAGCCGCATCCATAATTATTGATGAGGAAATATGATAAGTTGAGGAAGTTTGGAGCTGAGGACTTTATTGGTACTATAGACCCTGCTGTAGCTGAGTAGTGGCTAGATAGAGTCCAGAGAATGTTCATCCAGCTGCAGGCTACTCCAGAAGAAAAGTTTAATTATGCTAGATCTCTTTTGTAGAGGAATGCATATGATTGGTGGAAGACGATTCCACATGCCCTGGATGATCCACCAATCTTGACCTATGATGCTTTTCTGCGAGAGTTCGAGCAGAAGTATACTCTGAGGGAGTATAAAGATGCAAAGAAGATAGAGTTCTTGAGTTTGAAGCAGGATACCAGGACTGTGTCAGAGTATGAGATATAGTTTACCCGGTTGAGTCAGTATGCTAGCGAGATTATTTCTGATGAGATTAACTAGTGTCGGAGATTTGAGGAGGGGATGAGATCCTCTATCATGTGCATTATCGCAGGCTCTCAATATCAGGATTTTTGCCAGTTGGTTGCAGCTGTCAGGAGTGTTGAGAGAGCATAAGGTCTAACAACAGTGCTAGAGATGAGGAGACCAGAACTAGGAGACCTCAGAGTGAGGTAGGATCTTCATCTGTGAAGAGAGGCCGAGGAGGATTTTTTTTAGGTTTAGTAGGAGCCAGAGGCAGTCTGGTAGGTTAGTACAGTAGTAGAGGCAGAGATCAAGACCTACAGTTTTTGTGGCAAGTGCTCCGACTCCAGTAGTTCAGAGGTCAGTTCCATATACCTATGTCCATTATGGTAGGGCACATGGGGGTGCTTGCTGGAAGACAGGTGGACCAACCGTGTATTATAGATGTACGTCACCAGAACATTTCGTCAGAGATTGCCTTAAGCCACCAGAGGATAGACATATAGATACTGCAGCTTCTCGACCCAGTGTTAGAGGGGGTCGTGGTGGCAGAGGTTCTAGCAGAGGAGGTCGGATATGGTCTGGTCAGAGAGGAGGTTCTACTACAGGTAGTAGAACAGAAGAGGCAGGACCGTCTTAGTGGGTATATGTGATGCACAGGCAACCAGATGCTTCAACTATTATTGCTGGTATTTTTTCTTTATTTGGTACTTCAATTCTTGCTTTGATAGACCCTGGGTTGACTCATTCATACATTAGTGCATCCATCTTGCCCGTGACTGATTTGCATTCAGAGTCCCTAAGATTTGATATTTTGGTGACAAATCCTTTAGGGCATAATGTTATAGTTAGCAAGGTGCACCGTAATAGTCCGGTTGTGGTTCAGGATGAGGAGTTCCTTGGTGACTTGATTGAGATGCCTTTCAAGGAGTATGATTTAATTTTAGGCATCGATTGGTTATCCAAGCATGGCCTATGGTAGATTATCAGCAAAAGTGTATTACCCTGAGAACCTGTGATGGTAGAAATGTGATGGTATCTAGTGAGCAGAGACATCTTTCATCCATGTTTGTTTCAGCTGCTTCAGCTAGGAGGATGATTCGAAAAGGATGTGAAGCTTATCTTGCTCATTTTGTAGATACCAGAGTAGTGGGTTCCCAGCTTGACAGTATATCCACAGTTGCTGAGTTTTCAGATGTTTTTCTGGAGGAGTTGCCAGGGATACCCCCTGAGAGAGAGGTTGAGTTTGGTATAGATTTGTTACCTAGTATTACTCCCATCTCTATTACTCCTTATCATATGGCACCTGCTGAGTTGAGAGAGCTGAAGATGCAGTTCCAGGAATTGTTGGATAAAGGGTTCATTCACCCTAGTGTGTCTCTGTGGGGAGCGCCCGTTTTGTTTGTGAAGAGGAAAGATGGTACCTTAAGATTGTGCATTGATTATCGACAGTTGAATAAAGTGACCATCAAGAACAAGCATCCATTGCCTAGGATAGATGATCTCTTTGATCAGTTGAAAGGAGCAGCAATATTCTCTAAGATTGATTTAAGATTAGGGTACCATTAGTTGAGAGTCAGAGATAAAGATGTACCTAAGACATCTTTTTGTACGAGGTATGGGCATTATGAGTTCTTGGTGATGCCTTTTAGGTTGACGAATGCACCAGCAGCATTTATGGATTTGATGAATAGGGTATTCAAACCCTATCTAGATCAATTTATGGTGGTTTTCATTGATGATATTTTGGTATATTCATGTAATGAGGAGGATCATGACAAGCATTTGTGGATTGTATTGCAGACTCTGAGAGAGAAGTAGTTATATGCTAAGCTATCTAAATGTGAGTTTTGGCTTGATCAAGTGACTTTTCTTGGTCATGTGGTTTCAGCACAGGGTATTAGAGTTGATCCGAGTAAAGTAGAAGCTATTTTGAATTGGAGTCCACCGAAGACCATGACAGAGGTTAGAAGTTTTCTGGGTTTGGCAAGCTATTATCGATGGTTTGTGAAAGGTTTTTCTATGATAGCTATTCCACTCACCAGATTACTTCGGAAGGGAGTTAGATTCATGTGGACAGATCGGTGTCAGACAAGCTTTGAGCAGCTAAAGTAGATGTTGACTCAGGCTCCTGTCCTTATTTTGCCTGTGGAAGGTAAACCTTATGTGATTTACAGTGATGCTTCACATAGTGGTTTAGGTTGTGTTCTGATGCAGGAGGATAGAGTCATTGCTTATGCCTCTTGACAGTTGTAGCCGTATGAGCTAAATTACCCGACGCATGATTTCGAGTTAGCAGCTATAGTTTTTGCTTTGAAGATTTGGCGACATTACTTTTATGGGGAGAAGTGTTTCATTTATATAGATCTCAAGAGTTTGAAATATCTGGGTGTTCAAAGAGAGTTGAATCTTCGATAGAGAGATGGTGATTAGAGTTAATTAAAGACTATGATTGTTTAATTGATTATCATCCTGGTAAGGCAAATGTTGTTGATGATGCCTTGAGTCGGAAGTCTTTGGCCGGTTTGACTGCTTATTCGCTCTTGTTGCTTGTTGAGTTGAGAGCATTGCATGCCAGATTTGAGTCTTGTGATGATGGTGCATTGATGGTTCAGTTGCAATTGAGGCTGATGTTATTGGATCAGATTAGGGAGACTCAGTTGATAGATGAGAAAATCTAGAAAGTTGTATTGGATTATCTAAAGGGGGAGAGTCAAGACTTTTATGTAAGAAGTGATGGCAGTTTATGGTACAGAGATAGGTTATGTGTTCCTGATGATGCAAGACTGAAAAAGGTAATTTTGGAGGAAGCACATCAGTCAGCTTATGCTGTGCACCCTGGGAGTACCAAGATGTATCAGGATTTGAAACAATATTATTGGTGGTCAGGTATGAAGAGAGACATAGCAGAGTTTGTATCCAGATGTCTCACTTGTCAGAGAGTGAAGGCTGAACACCAAGTTCCTTCGTGATTACTTTAGCCATTATCAGTGCCAAAGTGGAAATGGGAGTGAGTGACGATGGATTTTGTGACTGGATTGCCTTTGACTCAGAAAAAGCATGATGCAATCTGGGTGATTGTTGATCGGATAACAAAGATAGCTCATTTTCATCCAGTTCAGATGGATTATTCTCTTGAGAGGTTGGCTGAGCTATATATCAGTGAAATAGTGAGGTTACATGGAGTTCCAAATTCTTTGATATCAGATCGAGATCCCCAATTTATATCGAGATTGTAGAGAAGGTTACAAGATGCTTTAGGATCTCAGTTAAATTTTAGCACTGCTTTCTATCCTCAGACAGATGGGCAGTCAGAGAGAGTGATACAGATTTTAGAGGACATGTTGAGAAGTTATATCATTAATTTCTCTGGGAGTTGGGACAGATTCTTACCACTGATTGAGTTTGCTTATAATAACAATCATCAGTCCAGTATTAGAATGGCACCTTATGAGGCATTGTATGATACGAGATGCATAACACCTTTATGTTGGGATAAGGTTGGAGAAGGTAAGTTTATTGGTCCTGATTTGATTAGGGAAATAGAAGAGAAAGTAAAGGTGAATAGAAATTGTCTAAAAGCAGCCTCAGATCGACAGAAATCATATTTCAATTTAAAAAGAAGAGACATAGAGTTCAGTGTAGGAGATAAAGTTTTTTTGAAAGTGTCTCCTTAGAAGAAAATTTTAAGATTTGTCCGCAAAGGGAAGTTGAGTCCTCATTTCATAGGACTTTAAGAGGTACTAGAGAGAGTTGGACCAGTGGCCTATAGACTAGCTTTACTACCTGAGTTGGATCAAATTCACAATGTCTTCCATGTCTCTATGCTTCGGAGATATAGGTCAGACCCATCTCACGTTCTATCAGTAGAATCAATTGAGGTGAGTCCAGATCTGACTTATGAGGAAGAACCAATGGCTATTTTGGCACGTGAAGTGAAGGAGTTGAGAAATAAGAAGGTGCCACTTATGAAAGTTCTTTGGAAGAATCACACTACTAAAGAGGCAACATGGGAGAGTGAACGGATGATGCGGAATCAGTATCCCCAGTTGTTCTAGACTTGAGAGCAGGTAATTTCGAGGATGAAATTTATTTATGGAGGGGGAGAATTGTAATATCCAAAAATTTTAAAAATATTAATTTTTGAAAATTAAATAAATGATTTAAAAGTATATATATAATTAAGTGAAAAAGAAAAATGTGTATATGATATATATATGTAGATATACATAATATATAAGTCAACATTTTAATATGGTCAAATATCATTTTAATTATTAAGATATTAATTAAATGGTTAGTGGAAGATGACATAGTATATATTAATTAAGTAATATACTTGGTCGAGAGTGAAAGAGGAATAATTGTGTGGTTAAAAGGGATTAGTTGGTAGTGGAATTTTGCTTCTTGCTAACTCAAGTAATTAAAGGATTTCAAGTGTTCAAGTTGGAGTTTTAAGGATTTTCTTCATATTTGGTAAGTTTCCAACTTGTTCCTTTGATTTTCTTTGGAAGTTGTATTTGTGTGAATTGGATGTTTGGTATAGTATGTGTTAAAGGTTGTGATTGTGTATTTTTGCTTAAAATTGAGTTGTTTTGATGTTTACACAAGGATTATGTGGTATAATGATGGATTTGGTTGAGTTTGTATGGAGTTGAAAAGGTTAATGAAAGATAATAGTTGGATGTGGCATTTATGTGTGGATATCAGAATCTTTGGCCTGACACACTCGGCGACAAGGCCATGCCTTTAGGCGCATCGATGGTTCTATTTTTAGTGTTGGTGACACGAGAAATGACACGCCCATATCACTGAGCGTGTCACAGCTTCTGTGATGTTGTAGTAATGAAATGTGCAGTGACACACCCATGTCACTGAGCATGTCATATCTACTGTGTTGTAGTTTTGACATGTGCAGTGACATGCCCATGTCACTCAGCATGCCATAGCTACTGTGTTGTAAGATTTTTGGCACGGTCATTGGCACGCCCATGTCACTGAGCGTGTCAAAGCTTCTGTGTTGTGGGTTTAGGGCACGGCCATTGATACGCCCGTGTTGTTGAGCGTGCCATGTGTAGAGTTTTCCCTAGATAGTTCTTTTTTCCTTATTTTTCTTTGTGTATCTTATCCTTGTGTTGAGAGGTTTTGTTTATACCTATAAACAAAACCTCTCAACACAAGGATAAGATACACAAAGAAAAATAAGGAAAAAGAACTATCTAGGGAAAACTCTACACATGGTTTTGTTTATACCTATAAGTGTATCACTAAGTGATTATTTATAATCACATTTTGTTTAGGCTTTGAAGAGACTTGAGTTACCCCAGTCCAAGTGTTGAGGGATATCTTGGAAGAGGAGGTTGAAAGTGGTGTTTGTTGCTTTTAGAGGTAAGTACAAACTTTGAATAATTGTTTATATTTACATAACATTGGGACTTAACACATTTGGTTGGAAAATGTGTTAAATTACCTACTACATTATTGGTGCATGAGAAATATGCTATGATTTGTATAATGTTACAAATGCATTATATGTAATATGAACTTTGTGCAAAATATGATAATGGCCAAAATGTATGGGTATTGCAATTTGTTATGCATAAATTAAAGATGGTATGTAAAGCCATTGGTGATGGCTATATTGATATAAATGAGATATTTGAAGCATTGTGCCTAGTTTAATCATGAGAAAATGAGAAATGATTTGATTATGTAATTATGAAAGAATTGTGTGCCTAGTATGTTATTAAATTTTTAGAGTTTTGTGTTTGGCGGCATGCCTAAGATGTAACAATCCCTTGAAGCTGGGTTAGGCTTGGTCCTTAAAGCCTAGTTGGGTGTTACATGATGTAGCAGACCCTTGAAGCTGGGTTGGGCCTAATCCTTGAAGCCTAGTTGGGATGTTACATATGAGGTAATCCTCATTGTGATTATGATTTGCCTTTAGGCTAGACACATTGTGTCATCTTGGACCAAAGCAGTAACTCTGAAATTTGAATGGCATATTAGATCCTTTTGGGCCCATGCTTGTGTTTGCTTTTATGTGAATTATGAATTGTGGAACAATTGAGTAATTTATCAAGATTTAATGTTATGAGATTTAATATCCTTATGCGTTATGCATTAGCATTGCATTTGAACTATATTATTATTAAAGTTTGTATTACTAAGCTTTTGGCTTAGTGCGATTGTGATTCATCGCGCAGGTGACAGGGTAGATTCGGTTAAGCCGGAGAGTTTGTCTAGACCGAGTCGAATCTAGGCTTGAGACCTTTAGTGCATAGTTGATTATTGGACATCAAGATCAGAGACAAACTGCCAGCATGTATATATTTTATATTTTTGTACATATTGATTTCATGTATTTATGTATATTCCGCAAACTATCAAAAATATTTTGGATAAACCTGTGGTAATAAATTATACATATGTGTTTTAGCAAGTAATATTTCATCTATTATTTATATGATATCAGTTAAATGTTTTAAGTTTATACAAATTTTATAAGTGAAGATTTGTTTTGTTAAAATGGGTTGTGATATTCTTGTATCCTATATTCGTATATTACATATATTGGGTTTATGTAGTGTATGGATATTGGGTATAAGGGTGTTACACACTAAGAGAGTTATATATTTAACCATATATTAGATAATGAATCTGGCATGGGCCTAACAGTACTGCATATCCAATACACCTCAAAAGAATTGACAATTCATTACAGGTTGGATGCTTTTGCTATCTCGTAACATACCTAATAAAGGTTAATAGGTAGATACTACTTGTTATCTAAGGGTTTACTAAACTAAGAGTAAAGAACTTTTTATGCAATATGATGGATGAAAAGAGAAGATTTAATTGAAGGGGAATGTAGCCTTACTTGAAAATAGCCTAAAAAATTTTATTTTGAAAAAATTTAAGTCCCTAGTGGAGTCACCAAATGTGTGGCCTTCCCCGAGCACCAATCCGACGTACTAAAAATGGGAGCTGAAATGATCATTTTATTTTGAAAAAGATTTACTCTCCTTTATTTTAAAAAGAGAAAATGACTTTATTTTGAAAGCTTGGTTGAAGAGTCACCACTTTAAATTATTTAGTTTTGGAAAACTTTAAGGAAAAATCCATTTTTAATTTGACTCTATAGAAAATATGATTTTTACCCAAATGACACTAGTCTGAAACTAATCACAATAGGTTTCAAGCTAGGTTTTCAAGTGGATTTTAAGTAATAAAATGTTCCCCTTTAAAGATATCTTAACTTTTTGAGAAAAATTGGTTTTCGAATGGCGAATAAAGTATGAATGGCAATTAATAATGCATGAGCAATTAAATATGAATTCCACTGAATAAGAAAGTAGAAAATAAATTTACAATCCCAAATTGACATACACAAGAGAGCTTTGACTCTTGTCCTTATGGGTAATAGGTCAAGTACAAATCCCCATCTAAATTAAATAATCAATTGTAACTTCGAAATAACATATATAGAGTAGTATTAGCTCAACTCTTACGGTTATAGCTATGCACCAATAATCAAAGTTGCAATTAAATAAAAAATTAAATAAAAGAAAATATATGAATGAGATAAAATTAAAACAATTTAAGTAAAAGAGCTAATAAACAATGGGGACCAATTTTAGAACCATAAGTAGTTCTTGCTCTTGAATGGAAAGGGCAAGGTTTGGTTAATTAAATGTTTGGTTATGTAACCGAAGTAACAAAGAATGAGTTAGAAAAAATACCTTTGCAGATTTCCTTTTCATTGCCCTAATGTAGGGTTAAATAGCTTTCCCACTTCGCAACTCTACCACTTGCACTTAAGGAGAAAAAGGGAACATCACTTGAATTACACTAATAGAATTTTTAAAACAAAAAGAGAGTAAGAAAATTAATTAATTAATTTTTGAGAGAATTTTCTAATTTTTTGGAACTAATTTGAGAATAATTGACTAAAAAAATTTTGAACCCTTTTTCTGAAATGGGGGCCACTATATATAATGAAAAAATAGGGCAAAAACCTTAGAAAATCGCACTGCAGAGGTCTGCATTGCCCAGGTGTAGCTCGGTTGTGCTAGAAATAAAATTATTTAAATTTTTTTATTTTTTAAATAAATAAATAAAAATTGATTCCTATTTTTTTGAGAATTTGTTTGTCCAATTTTGAACCGAAATCATCTAAAGTTAATAAGGTGATAAATATTTGGTTCACAATAATCTAACCCTAATTAAGGTTTTTAGTTAATCATAATTGAAAAAAGAAACTAAAATGAGAATTGAAGAAAGTAATTGAAAACATTGAGTATAAAAGAACAAGAAAAATCAAACTCTAAATCTTCTTTGGATTGAATGAAAGTCTTCTTAGATCTTGAATCTCTTCAGCTAGCCAAGCCTATTTCTCTCTCTCAAAAGAAATCCTCAAAGCTTGAAGAAAAAATTAAATGAATATTGGATGATTCTTAGATAAATATTGCATGATGGGGGCTTGGGGTCCTCTAATTTGAAAAGTATCTAGGGAAAATCTTAGAACTTCTTTCTTGATTAGGAATCAAAATTATATAAAAAACTTTATGAAATTGCAAGATGAAGTCACCATGAGCTTCATTTGGAATATCACACCTATACATAATTGTACCACTCAAACTCTGTGAAATTTCTCTTAAAATAGTGTCAAATTCAATTCCATGGTCATGGCTTTGAAATCCCACTGCCATGGACTTCAAAATGCTTTTGACCTTGCTTGAGTCGCTACTAAAATACTTAGACAGATTCGATTTAAAGTCTATGGGTGTCAATTTTGAAACCCATGGGCATGTAGTTCAACTTTCTTTTGGACTTTTTGTTTTGTTGTCTCCAATGATATTTTCAAGTGAATAGCCATGTATAGTGATTTATATAAGCATGTGGAGTCATTTTCTTCCATTTTTTAGCTCGCTTTAGGCTCTTTTTTAATTTTTTTTTCAATTTTCCACTATTCCTAGCCAAAATAAACTCCATTTTCTTATTTTTAATACCATACTTGAAATAATAAATATTTTAACATTTATAATAAAAATTGATCAAATTCAATTGATAAAAATAAAAATATAACTAGAATAATCACTAAAGTATGTGCAAAATTTGGCCTTATCACATTAAACTTTCAAAAATAAACAATCATATTTTATTGTTGCAAAAACCTTGTTGAGAACATTTAGTTAAGATATTAATTAATTAATTAATCTTAGAGATGCTTAATCGAGTAGAAAGTAAAAAAAATATTGGATGAGGATATTGTAGCTTTAAACTAACTTCAAATCATTGTGTTCATATTATACTACTATTTATTACTATTAACATATATGTAAACAGACATATAGTAATTAATCTAAAAACATAATAACAAAATTTCCTTGAGACGAACACCTTTGCATAGTGGACTTGTTTTATTTTTTTAGAAGATAATTTGTCACATTCAAGTTTAAATATTTCTTTCGATTTTTGTATCATTTAATTTAATAGAAAGAAAACAAAGTCTAGTTAAACAGTACAAAATGGGGACTTGGAAACTCTCTCTTTAGGCCCCAAAATTAGTTTCATCAAATCCATTGGAAAACATCATCATCATCATCATCATCATCATCATCATTATTATTATTATAACATTTCTATTCACTTAAAGGTTTGATATATTCTGGGCATAAAGTAAAAGTTTCTTTAAAGAGAAATTTTTTATTACTTGAAATATACTTGAAAGCCTAGCCTGAAACTTTAAAGATGATGACTCTACAATCAAGCTTTGAAAACAAAGCTATCCCCTCTTTTCAAAATAAAGGAGAGTAATCTTTTTAAAAATAAAAAGGCCATTTTAAACCCGTGTTTATCAAATTGACTAAAGACTATACACGGCTATATTGTGTGACTTCAAACCAAATGAATATTTTAACTCCCTTCTAGCAGGCCGAATTAGATGCTCAGGTGAGACCTCATACAACCCGGCCATTACTTAGGTTGGGCTTTAGGCTAGGAATAAATTGGGTCTAGCCCTACCCGAGTACACCCCTAGGTGGTATTGTTATACAATAATATTGACCAACCTTCTCTACAAAGCTCGTACATCAGCACAAACATCATCACTTAAAAAAAAAAAGGAAAATCTTATCTTAAACTGGGTCTATGACCCCATCCGTTCTCCCAACCAATAACAATATGTGAAGTGGATCATAATATTAAAAAAACTTAAAATTTAATTAGTTTTTATTTTTAAATCATAGGTTGTAATTAGAATATTTAGGATTGTGTATGGAAAAAAGAAGGAAAACTTTCTCTCTTTACACTCTAGGTTTGGCTTCTTCAACAATTGTTTTGCTGAATAGATTTATCTATATCACTATATTGTTTACCATTACATATTTGTTCAGCCTTTTCATTAAACCACTCATCTATCTTTTAGTATGTATTAGGATTGTTCAAAAAGCTTATAGCCTGATGAACCCGGCCTAATTCGAATGGTTCGGGCTGAGTAGGGCCAGCCCGAGCCACTTAACAGGTCGGCTCAGGGTTTATAAGCTTAATCCGAGCTGTAATCGAGTTGGCCATTGAGTTTGCTTTGAAAATCCTTGAACCAACCTGACCTAGCCCAAGGACATTATTTTATTTTTTTTCAAAATATATATATTAAAAGGAAACTCTATATGCTCATTTTAATATTCACGCAGACATAATAGCCTACCCATTTTCTCATCTCCTTTTCTTCTTTTTTTTCATTTTCTTTTCTTAATTTCTTTCTCTGTTTCTTTGATCTTTTAGTTTTTTTTTTCTCAATTTCTCCTTCCTCTTCTCATTTCCATCACCAATCGAGCTCTAGCTCAACAGTCCATTCTCTAAAAATCTACAGTAGTCGCCGCACACATGTTCTTCGCCATCACAGTCGATCTACTTTTTTTTCCTCTTGTATGCTTTTTTTGTCAATTCTATTTTTTTATTTTGAACTGAGATGGAGGGGTTTTATTTTTTAATTTAATTCTTTTGGTGTTTGAATTGAGATGTGGGACTGTGGGTATAGCTTGTGAATAGACATTTTGTTTTATGTATGGGTTGTTTGAGGAGGATCTAGATCCCATGGGGTTAGGTGGTGTTTGTGTGGATTTTATTGATTTTTTCAATCATCTATATCCTCGTACATGTTTTCCAATAGTTCTGGATGTTTCTTTGTGGAATCGAATTATTTGCTTTGATTTCTAAATTTCTCTCAATATTTATAAAAAAATATTATAAATATTCAATATTTTAATTTTGTAAACACATAAGATAAAATAAAAATAAAACAATGATAAGAAAAATAAATTTATAACAATGAATAAATATTATGAATTGATTATAATATATGTAGAAGATGCCCCCATAAAAGCATAAGAATTGACCCCTAAATTAATATAAGTACTTTAAAAACCCAACAAACCCAATAGTTAAAAATATTAATTTTTAAAAAAATATATAACATGTGGCCTGGTCCGTTTGCTCGATCAGCCTGGCCTAACTCAAGCTAGCCAGGCCGGCTTGAGCTTAGGGTTTTGCCATGGGCATTGTATTCTAGCCCGAGCAAATCTCAAACCAGGCTACGGGATGGGGTAAAACAAGGCCCAGCTTAGCCCAATCGAGCTTAGGGTTAGGCCATGGGTATTGTATTCTAGCCCAAGCAAATCTCGAGAAGGGCTATGGGCTAGGGTAAGACAAGGCCCAACCCGACCCGAGAACACCTCTAGTACGTATTTGCTTAGCCACTTTATTAAGTCATTTTTCTTCTGTCATTTTAAACACAGAAATTCTCTTAGATTTTTTTTATAATTTTTTGTATGAAAGGGCAGGGGAAAATAGCCTAAAGATGAGGATAAGAGGATTATCAAAGCCAATGTAATATTAAATGGGTAGATTATGTTTTGTTCCCTTAGATATTTAAATAATTTATTTGCATCTCTTGATTGTAAGTACCTTTTATTTTCACTTTCTCTCTTATGATTTTAGTTTTTCTTCCCTTTTGCATATCTGCAATGTAATTTTCTAAAATTAAATTTTATTTTGTGAAGTGGTTATAATATTAAGATAAATTAAAATTTCATTATTTTTATTTTTAAATTATAGGTTTCTATTAGTTTGGTGCATGGGTCGTATATCCAATCTCATTTTCTTCACTCTCTTCTTCTTGAATAAATATTTAGTATTGTATATTGAAAAAAAAAAAGGAAAACTCATTTAAAATTTTCTAATATCATATTTATTATTCAACACAAAAAATAAATTAATTAAATAATTTTATTAAATTAATTATTTACATAATAAATAATTTTATTATATACATCATAAAATAAATTAGTAGTTAAAATTGAATTATTAAAATAAAATAATAAATAGCATAAATATTTTTTTAAAAAAAAAGTAAAAACCATTAAAGTAAGACTTGGCCCACACCACTGGGACAAAATGCCATTTTTTTGGTCCTATTTTATGACACAAAAATCTTATGTGGCATTAAAGTGTGATCTATTAAAGCCTTTTTTTGTGAGACTTAAGCCGCCCCCCCCCCCCCCCCCCCCCCCCCCCAACAAAACATTTCTTATTATCATTGGAGATGCTTTGAGATATATAAATTCTCTGGATTTATAAATATTATTTGTATGAAATGACAAGGAAAAATAGCTTGATGGTGAGAATTAGAGGAGTATGGTAGACAATATAATATTAAAATAGTAGATTATGTTTTGTTCTCTTGGTTATTTAAATAATTTCTTTGCATATCTTGCTTCTAAGTGCTATTTTAATTTCATTTTCTTTCTTATGATTTTAGTTTTCCTTCCCTTTTGTATACTAGCAATATAAATTTCAAAAAATAAATTTAATTTTGTGAAGGGTTATAATATTAAAAAATTAAAATTTCATTAATGTTTATTTTTAAATCATAAATTTTCATTAGCTTGGCGTAAGGGTAGGGTCATAGACCCGATCCTTTTTTTTTCACTTTCTTCTCTTTGATCAAATATTTATGATTACATATTGAAAAAGAAGAAAAACTTTCTCTTTGCACTATCTAGGTTTGGCTTCTTCATCAATTGCCTTGCTGAATAGATTTATCTCTATCCACATATTCCTTCTCACTATATATTTGTTCATCCTCTTCTTTAAACCACTCATTCATCTTTTAGTATGTATTTCCTCAGCCTCCTTATTAAGTCATTTTTCTTCAGTCCTTTTAGACAAAAATTTCATGGATTTTTTTATATTATTTATATGAAAGGACAAGGGAAAGTAGCTTGATGATGAGGATTAGAAGAATGTTGGAGCCAATATAATGTTAAAAGGGTAGATTATGTTTTGGTTCTTTGAATAATTTGTTTGCATCTTTTGCTTCTAAGTGCTATTTTATTTTCATTTTCATTTTCTGTCATATGATTTTAGTTTTCCTTCCCTTTTGTATACTTGCAATGTAATTTTCTAAAATTAAATTAAATTTTGTGAAGTGAATTATAGTATTAAGAAAAGTTAAAATATCATTAGTTTTCATTTTCAAATAATAGGTTGTCATTGGTTTGGTGCACGAGTAGGGTTATAGACTCAATCCTATTTTTTTACTCTCTTCTTCTTAATTAAATATTGGATTGTGTATGGAAAAAGAAGGAAAACTTTCTCTCTTCATTCTCTAGGTTTGTCTTCTTCATCAATTGCCTCACTGAATAGTTTTATCCATATCTTTATACTGCTTCTCACTATATATTTCCTCAGCCTCTATATTAAACCACTCATTCATATTTTAGTATGTATTTGCTCAGCCTCCATATTAAGTCACTTTTTTTTTTGTTATTTTAGAGCACCCCTAGTGGTGCAATTATAATGAGACTCGATCACACAAGTGAGACTGAGCTTAGGACTTGCTCTGTTGAGGAACAATTCCCAATGTGGGACGGTCCCTCTCTAGCTCTACTATTGCTCAATAAAGGACTGCCACATGACAAGCCTTTATAAAAAAAACTAAAATATTACTGTTGTTTCAATTAAAATAATTTACAATTTTAAAATATTTTCTTTATTATTCAACATAGAAAATTGTATTACATAGTTTAAAATTAACTTAATAAGAATTACTACATTAATTAAATAACTTTATTAAATAAATTATTCACATAATTAAATAATTTTATTATTTCATCATAAAATAAATTAATAGTTAAATTGAACTATTAAAAATAAAATAACAAATAACAATATATATATATATAGAAAAAAGTAAGGCTCATTAAAGTACGACTTGGCCCTCACCATTTGAGGACCAAATCTCACTTTTTTGGGATCCCATTTTAAGACACAAAAATCTTATGTGCATTAAGTGAGATCTATTTGTGGGATTTGCCCCCCCCCCCCCCCCCCCCCCCCCCCTATTCTTATCACCATTGGCTATGCTCTCAGATACATAAAGTTTCTAAATTTCTCGATATTATTTGTATGAAAGGGCAAGAGAAAATAGCTTGATGATGAGGATTAGAGGATTATCATATTGTTCTTTTGGTTGTTTAAACAATTTGTTTGCATCTCTTGCTTCTAACTACTATTTTACTTTTATTTTCTTTTATATGATTTTAGTTTTATTTCCCTTTGTTATACTTGCATTGCAATTTTCTAAAATAAAATTTAAATTAGTGAAGTGGTTATAATATTAAAAAAAATTCAAGTTTCATTAGTTTTTACTTTAAAATCATAAGTTGTTATTGGTTTGGTGTACGGGTGGGGTCATACACTCAATCCTATTTTTTTTTACTCTCTTCTTCTTGATTAAATATTTAAGATTGTGTATTGAAAAAGAAGGAAAATGTTCTCTCTTCACTCTCTAGGTTTGGTTTTTTTATCAATTGCCTTGTTGAATAGATTTATCCCTATCCCCATATTACTTCTTACTATATATTTGTTTAGCCTCTTTATTAACCACTCATTCATCTTCTAGTGTGTATTTGCTCAACCTCTTTATCAAGTTATTTTTCTTCTATATTGTTAGAGCAACCTCAATGGTGTAATTAAATAAGACCCAATCCCACTTGAGGAATTGAGCTTTGGACTTGTCCCATTATGGAGCAAGTCCCAAGTTGGGACGGTCCCTCTACTGTTGTCGAATGAATGGTATCCCTTTTATAAAAAAATCAAAAGGTTACCATTTCTTCAATTAAATTAATTCAAAATTTTCTATTAATTAATTTATTATTTTAAATAATTAAAAATTAACTTATTAAGAATTAATAAATTATTTCAATAATTTAATTAAAAAAATATTTACGTAATTAAATAATTTTATATTGTTACATCATAAAATAAATTAATAGTCAAAATTGAATTATTAAAAATAAAATAATAAATAGCACAACTATAAAAAATAGAACCCATTAAAGTAGGACTAGTTCCTCACTATTGGAGGACAAGTCTCACTTTTTTTAGGGTCTCATTTTATGACACAAAAATCCAATGTGGCATTAGAGTATAATCCATTTGTGAGACATGGCCTGCCTTTTTCTTATCACCATTGGAGATGCTCTCAAGTACACAAATTTTCCAGATTTATTGATATTATTTGTTTGAAAAGGCAGAGAAAATAGCCCAACGATGAGGATTAGAGGATTATCAGAGCCAATGTAATGTTAAATGGGTCCCTTAGTTCTTGAAACAAATTGTTTGCATCTCTTGCTTGTAATTCCTATTTTTTTTTCATTTTCTTGTATATGAATTTAGTTTTCCTTCATCATATATACTTGCAATGTAATTTTCAAAAATTAAATTAAATTTTGTGAAGTGGATTATAATGTTAAAAAATTAAAATTTCATTTGTTTTTATTTTTAAATCATAGGTTGTTATTGGTTGGGTGTGCATGAGTCGGTTCAAAGACCCAATCCTATTTTTTTCACATTCTTCTCCTTGATTAAATATTTAGGATTGTGTATGAAAAAGGAGGAAAACTTTCTCTCTTCAATCTCTAGGTTTGGATTCTTCAATTGCCTTGTTGAACAAATTTATTTCTAGCACAATATTGCTTTCCATTATATATTTGTTCAACCTCTTTATTAAACCACTTATCAATCTTTTAGTATGCTTTTGCTCAGCCTCCTTATTAAGTCATTTTTCTTCTATCCTTTTAGCTACACAAATTCTCATGATTTATTGATATTATTTGTTTCAAAAAGCAAGAGAAAATAGCCTGATGATGAGGATTGAAAGATTATTGGAGCCAATGTAATGTTAAAAGGGTAGACTATGTTTTATTCTCTTGGTTCTTTAAACAATTTGTTTGTATATCTTGCTTCTAACTGCTGTTTTGTTTTCATTTTCTTTCATATGATTTTAGTCTTCTTTCCATTTGCTATACTTATTATATAATTTTCTAAAATTAAATTTAATTAGTGAAGTGGTTATAGTATTAAAAAAAATTAAAATTTCATTAGTTTTTATTTTAAAATTATAGGTTGTTATTGGTTCGGTGCATGGATGGGGTCATAAACCCAATTTTATTTTATTTTTTCACTCTCTTCTTATTGATTAAATATTTATGATTGTGTATTGAAAAAGAGGGAATACTTAAAGAGGGAAGACTTTCTCTCTTCACTCTTTAGATTTGGTTTCTTCATCAATTTCCTTGCTTAATAGATTTATCTCGATCCACATATTGCTTATCACTATATATTTATTTAGCCTCTTCATTAAACCACCCATTCACCTTTTAGTATGTATTTACTGAAGCTCTGTATTATATTAATTTTCTTCTGTACTACTTATAGAACTAAGTTTGGACTTGCTCTACTATGGAGTAAGTTTGGAGGGACCGTCCCAGTTCTATTATTGTCCAATGAATGGCAACCCTTCATAAAAAAAAAATAAAGGGGTTACCATTGCTTTAATTAAAATAATTTAAAATTTTTTATATTTTATTTATTATTTAACCCCAAAATTATATTACATAATTAAAAATTAACCTAATTAGTATTAATAAATTAATTAAACAAATTATTTACATAATCAAATAATTTTATTACTACATCATAAAATAAATTAATAGTTAAAATTATATTATTATAAATAACATAATAAATAGCATAAATATAAAAAAAAATGGACCCATTAAAGTGGGACTGGGTCCTCACCAATGGAGAACCAAGTCCCACTTTTTTTGGGATCCCATTTTATGGCACAAAAATCATATGCGACATTAAAGTGTGATCCATTGGCCGTATTTTTCTTACCAATGTTGGAGATTGATGCTCTAAAAACAAAAATTTCCTAAATTTGTTGATATTATTTCTATGGAAGGGTAGGAGAAAATAGCCTGATGATAAGATTTAGACGATTATCGGAGCCAATATAATATTAAAAGGGTAGATTATGTTTTGTTCCCTTAGTTATATAAATAATTTGTTTGCATCTCTTGATTCTAAGTGCTATTTTATTTTCATTTTCTTTCATATGATTTTAATTTTTCTTCCTTTTCTACACTTGCAATATAATTTTCAAAAATTAAATTTAATTTATGAAGTGGATATTAATATTAAAAAATTAACTTTTTATTAGTTTTTATTTTTAATTCATAGGTTTTTATTGGTTGGGTGCATAGGTGGATTCATAGACCCTATTCAATCTTTTCTACACTCTTCTCCTTGATTAAATATTAAGGATTGTGCATGTAAAAAGAAGGAAAACTTTCACTCTTCACTCTCTAGGTTTGACTACTTTATCAATTGTCTTACTGAGTAGATTTATCTTTATCCCCACATTGCATCCCACAATATATATTTGTTTAGCCTCTTCATTAAACCACTATCCATCTTTTAGTATATATTTGCTTAGCCTCCTTATTAAGTCATTTTTCTTCTATCCTTTAAGACACAAATTCGCCATACTTGTTGATATTATTTGTATGAAATGGCAAGAGAAAATAGATCGATGATATGGATTAGAAGATTATCGAAGCCAATGTAATTTTAAAAGTGTAGATTATGTTTTGTTTCCATAGCTCTTTAAACAATTTGTTTGCATCTCTTACTTTAAAGTGATATGTTATTTTTATTTTTATCATATGATTTTAGTTTTCATTCCATTTTGTGTACTTGCAATGTAATTTCCTAAAATTAAATTAAAATTTGTGAAGTGGATTATAATAGTAAGAAAAATTAAAATTTATTTTGTTTTTATTTTTAAATTATAGGTTGTTATTAGTTTGGTCCATTGGTGGGGTCATAGACCTGATCCTATTTTTTCACTCTCTTTTCCTTGTTTAAATATTTAGGATTGTGTTTTGAAAAAGAAGGAAAAATTTCTCTCTTCAATATCTAGGTTTGGCTTCTTCATCAATTGTCTTACAAAACAGATTTATCCCTATCCCCATATTGCTTCTCACTATATATTTTTCAGCCTTTTCATTAAATTACCCATCCATTTTTTCTAGTATATAATTGCTTAGCCTCCTTATTAAGTCATTTTTCTTCTGTCCTTTCAGAGCACTCACAATAATGCAATTAAATGAGGCCCAGTCCTACTTGTAGGACTAAGCTTGGACTTACTCCATTATGGACGAAGTCCTAAGTTGGGACATGTCCCAGCTCTATTATTGCCCAATGAATGGCAACACTTCATAATAAAAATCAAAACATTACCATTACTTCAATTAAAATAATTTAAAATTTTTTAATTTTTTTTAATTTATTTATTATTCAACACCAAAAATTATATTACATAATTAAAATTTAACTTAATAAGAATTAATAAATTAGATAAATAATTTAATTAATCAAATTATTTTTATAATTATTTAATTTCATTATTACATCATAATAAATTAATAGTTGAAATTGAGTTATTAAAAATAAAATAATAAATAGCACAAATATAAGAAAATGAGACCCATTAAAGTGAGACTTGGTCCTCATAATTGGAAGACCAAGTCCCACTTTTTTTGAATCCCATTTTATGACACAAAAAATCTTATGTGGCATTAAAGTGAGATCGATTTATGGGACTTGGCCTGCCTTTTTCTTATCATCATTGGAGATGCTCTTAGACAAACAAATTATCTGAATATGTTAATATTATTTATATGAAAGGGTAGGGAAAAATTGCCCAATGATGAAGATTAGAGAATTATCGGAGATAATGTAATGTTAAAAGGGTAAAAACTGTTTTGTTTCCTTGGTTGTTTAAACAATTTGTTTGCATCTCTTACTTCTTGGTGCTATTTATTTTTCAATTTCTATCATATGATTTTTATTTTCCTTCCCTTTTATATACTTGCAATGTAATTTTGTAAAATTAAATTAAATTTTGTGAAGTGATTATAATATTAAGAAAAATTAAAATTTCATTAGTTCTCTCATCACTCTCTATGTTTGGCTTCTTCATCAATTGTCTTGCTGAGTATATTTATCTCTAAGCTCATATTGCTTCTCATTATATATTTATTCAGCCATTTTATTAAACTACTCATCCATCTTTTAGTATATAGTTACTTAGTCTCTTTATTAAGTCATTTTTCTTTTGTCCTTTCAAATCACCCCTAATGGTGCAATTAAATGAGGTCCAGTCTTACAATTGGGATTAATTGAGCATGTCTCAAGCTAGGACGGTCTTTCTCCAGCTCTAATGTTACTTAATGAAGAGTTGTGACGTGATAGACCTTCATTAAAAAAAAATTCAAAATGTTGCATTTACTTCAATTAAAATAATTTAAAATTTTTTACTATTCATTTTATTATTCAATATCTAAAATTATATTACATAACTTAAAATTAACATAATAAGAATTAATAAATTAATTAAATAATTTAATAAAATAAATAATTTACATAATTAAATAATTTTATTATTACATCATAAAATAAATTAACAGTTAAAATTCAATTATTAAAATTAAAATAATAAATAGAGCAAACATAAAAAATGGGACCCATTAAAGTGATACATGGTCCTTACCATTAGACGACCAAGTTTCACTTTTTTGGGGGGACGATAGAGAAATCTTATATAGAATTAAAATGAAATCTATTTGTGGGACTTGGCCCCCCATTTTTCTTATCACTATTGGAGAGGCTCTCAGACATACAAATTATTCTCTAGATTTCTTTATTTTTTTTTGTATGAAAGGACAGGAAAAAAATACCTCGATGATGAAGATTAGAAGGTTTTGTATTTTCATAAATTTAAAACCCTGAATCTTACAATATTGTATCTTAGCTTTAGGTCTAAATATAATTGGAACCCTAATTGCATGTTACCTTTAAATCTAAGACCCTAGCTTGTATGATTAGTGTTAAATTGATTTCACAGAAACACTGATCTACATATTAAAACCCTAATTCTAAACTAAAAACCTTAATTTTCATTTATAAACCCTAAAATCATGTTTTATCCCTAAAAACCCTAGTTTAGGAAAAACTCTAATTTGTATAAATATAAAATCCTAATTTAGGAAAACCCTAATTCCCTAACAAAACCTTAATTTTCACTGCCCCCTTGACCCTCGCCCACTAACGAGTTAGTGGGACCGTCGTACATGATCCCTCGTCAATGATGTCAATATTTGTTTGTGGATTATAATTTTTTGTGATTAACCTAAATTTTCTTTCATTAAATTCTAATTTATTATTATTTTTATGATGATTAAACTGTATGCTTGAATTACATATTTTATTATGAATGATTGAACTATATTTATTTATTGGTTATATTTTTAAGGATGTAAAAGGCATATTTTCACTTGTGAGTGCCTTATTTATTTGGCTTATGTAGTTTAGTTTATTTTATAGATTTTGGGACAATTTTAAGGGATATGTTTCCACCTTTTGGCGGGTGTCCTATTTTATTTTCTTTGTGGACATTTGAATGTTTGTAAGTGCATATTTCTATCTTGTATAGGTGCCCATTTATTATTTTGTTTGAACTTATTTTGGTTTTAATAAAATGAGTATTTTTTTATTTTAATTTACATGTAGTATGGATAATATTATAATACTTAAGAATTCAATAATATTTAGACCTGAAAAGGAGGTCGGTTCCAATGAACCGGACGTTATAGGAGTGTTGGGCCACTTCTCACCTTCCTCATGTGTAACCAACTTTTTGAACCCAATAGGGGTTGGGGATTCCTTAGAAATTGAGTCATCCACCCCTTTTTATTTTTTCAGCCCGTCCGGGTGATGATTCCATTTTCTCTGGATTTAGGCCTGTGCTCTCTAAAGCCCTAAGTCTAATAGTACCAAAGTCATAAGAATCATTTCATATGGGAGTGGGGGCAAAAATCTCCGCTCACAGTGGCAACTCTGTTGGAGATAAGAGAAGTTGATTATGTTGGTCTTTATATTATTTTATTCTTTCTTATTATAATATTATCAATTACATCATTTAGATTGCATTGTGTGTATGAGTTAGGATGCCCATATAACCCATGTTGTGTTATTTAAGGAATACCATACTTTTACTTAAGGTATGGAGATCGAGCCTGACATAACCACTCATAGTCTCGTACTATTTGGTATATACTTGCTATAGGAGCCTAAACTTTTCAACCCAAAGACTAAAGCTCATGTAGTTGGCCTAGTTACTTTTCTTAGGTTTTTACCCTAATGCTTTTTGTTTGACTATGATTGATATATCTTTGTTTGAACCATGACCTATTAGGTTTGTCCTTTTTCTAATATGACCTAATTATGGTGTAATCCCAACGTAATTTTAAAGTCCAAAATAATTTTACTCTTTAAAAGACCAAAATGATTTTATTCTTTTAAGCCAAAAGACCAAAAAAATTTTCAAACTCTTTTTCAAAGACGATCTTTGGACGTGACACCCTTTTTAGATGGGCCAAAATCCTTTTCTACTTCATGGCCCAAATACAAAGCCCAAAATTCATTTTTAAACAAATTTGTTTACTATAAGCTTTGAAACAAAACTATATTTATAGTTCATTCAAATCAAAACCTTTTTCATTGGGCTTTTAAACATTTATTCATGCGTTTTCTTGAGTAGACTTACAACTAGTTAGTTTAATTATGGAATACCAAAAATCAATTGTGAGCCTAGTTTATACCAAGCTTTGTTAATCATGGGCTTATTTGTGGCATGAATCATTAGTTATTTTTCCAAATGGGAAATCTATTTATGATAAACCCTTTAATTTAGTTTTAATCCAATATAGCATAAAAGCTATCTTTTTATTGGACTAATGTATTAAGGCTTAATTAATGAGAATTATCATGAACTGATTTCTAAGTTTGAAAATATAACTATTGATTAAATCATCTGAGTGAATTATTCAAAAATAAGATATCCCATGCTGATATTTTGTTAACCATATACCGAGAAAAAGAGACTCGCCATTCATGTGTGCAAGATATAAGGTTGGAAGGTTCATTCCTACTCAGTTGGTTTGGTTTGGTTGGTTTGTTTGTCACTTGTGCATCCATGCATATATGCATACATACATTATATTACATGGCATTGATCCTTTTTGGCTCACAGACTTAGAATACAATAGTTCAAGAACTTATGACAATCCGACCTACGTCAGTGACTCAGAGTTTAGTGAGAATTCAGTCAGCTTCTCACCAAAAGCAATGGAACCTAAAAAGATTCAGAAAATGGTGGATGATGCGATCAAGTCCAAGATGGAAGAACTGAAGGAGGCCTTGGCTGAGACCATGAAGAGCCTGCTGGCTGCACTATTGGAGAATACTGTTGAAGCATCTGCCAGTACTAAGAAAAAGACAGACAAGGGAAAGGCTAAGGTTAGTAAAGGGGTTATGGACGATGATAAAGTGATGATTGATGATGATAATTGGGCTCAATATTTTCAAGACCCTCAAGATAAGAAGGAAGAAATTAAGGTTATGGAGAAGATAACTGTAATATCCCAAAGTATACCCTAGAAGTTTTGGAGTTATTGTTGTATTTGGATTTAATGTATATGTATAGATGGGAAATATAAATATAATATATATATAAGACATATACATATACATCATATATACATGGGATATAAAATGGTGTAGGAAAAGTGAGTTGTATATATATATATTTGTATAATTAATTAATAATAACAATAATAATGATAATGAGGACAAAAAGAAAAAAAGAGAAGAAGAAAGTCAAAGGTTGGAGAAGTGTGTGTGTGGTGGAGATTTAAATTATATTATTATTATTATTATTATTATTATTATTATTATATATAAGATAAGAATGAAGAAAGAGGAAAACTCTTTCTTTCTTCTTCTTTTTTCTTCTTCTTCTTTTTCGTGAACTAGAGAGAGAGAGGGAGAGCAAGAGAGAGAGAGAGAGAGAGAGAGAGAGAGAGAGAGAGAAGCTAGAGAGAGAAAGGTGATTTTGCTTATATTTACACCAAAGATTGAAGGATATCAAGAGATTTGCAAGTGGATATTGAAGATTTGGGCAAAGAATCCAAGTAAGTGCCCTTTCTTTGTGTTGATTTCTATTGATTGAATTGATATTTGATATGATTAAGGTGTGATGATAGTGAAAGTTGTAAGTATGGATTAAGTAGATGAATGAGTGAAAAATAGTCTTTATATGTTGGATTTGAACTTTAACTCAATTTTTAGAAGAAAGGAAGAGTTTGATTATGTTTGTGTTCATATGGATTGGTTTAAAATGCAAAATACTTGAGTTTGTTTCAGAAAACAATCCCGGATTGGATGCCACGGCCGTGGCAAATGAGGGCCACGACCGTAGGGTTATAAGGTTGACTGTGTCTTCATGAATTTTAATAGAACAGAAGAGTCTTCAATGCCACGACCGTGGCCCTTGAAGGCCACGACCGTGGGGGTTGTAATGAAAAATGGACAGAACCGTGTTGGATCCCACGGTCGTGGGGATTGGGAAGCCACGACTTTGGGGACCTAAATGTTGATATTGGCTTGTGAATTATGATCTAAGGGCCTAGTATGGGACCAATAGGTGAATCATTGTATTGGAATTTATGTGTATTTGTAAATAAGTGTGTATTATTCCAAATATTCTTTACCATTTAAGTTAAGGCAATTCAACCTCTTCATAACCTAATTCAAAGGAATAAAATAATTGTAACACCCCGATACTCCATATAAATACTATACATATACCTTGTATACATACAGTAAGCATATAAAGTATAAGGATGTCACTATTCGTTACAATTTAAAAACCTTTCACTTAGTTCAAATCATATCTTTTCATAAAGTATTTCTTTTAATGAACTTATACTTAAATATAATGATAATAATAATCTTATTTTATCAAAACTTTATTTATACATATGAATACATCCTTGTAGTAAAATACAACATAATTAATTAATACATGTATGCAACACCCTCTAGTTGGTCTCAGAACACTCTTACCTTTCTCGTGGCATACCCATTTGACTTTTAGATCAACCCCCTATTTACCTGCGCGATTTACATAACCATGCTAAGCAAGAAAGCTTAGTAATACAAAGAAATAATTTCAAAATAAACATTACAAGTAAATCTTACTTTATATATTAATATCATGTATTACCAATTTCTCATCATATTTACTCTTTTCAATGCACTCTCTATATATGTTTCCACCAATCTCATAATATATATATATACTCATATACATCATTTCAACAAATCACAATTCAATGACTCATCCAAACTTTCATGAGATAATGTTCACAATTTCCACATCCATAAACACTTTACACATCATATTATGTTTTCATAAACTCATCATTCAACATAGCTTCTCAAGCCATATTCACTTTCAATCATTTACTTATATATTGTATACATCTCATTCCATGATTATCATCATATATCACATAATAGTACATTTCATTCCATAATTCACATTAAAACAAAGACATGCATGGGCCCACAAAACACTAATATGCCATTCAACTTTCAGATGGTTCAATCATCACATTTATCATTATCCCAACTAGGCTTCAAGGATTTAGGTTCAACCAAGCTTCAAGGGGAACAAAGCATGCTAAGTATCAACCCAACTTGGCTTCAAGAACCAATCCAACCTAGCTTCAAGGGTTGTAACATCTCAATTAGGCTTCAAGGACTAGACCCAACCAAGCTTCAAGAGGAGTAAACATGTTAAACTTTAACCCAACTTGGCTTCAAGGATCAATTCCAACCTAACTTCAAGAGATTGTTACTAATATTAGGCATGCCACCAACAACAAACTCTCAAAATGGAATAACACATTAGCCACACAATTCATTTATTATTTCTTTATCAATCTCATTCTCAATTCTCATCATAGCCAATCACAATGGCTTCACATCACGTTTGATTCATTATAGCCAATCACAATGGCTTCACATCACATTTGATTCATTATAGCCAATCACAATGGCTTCACATCACATTTGATTCATTATAGCCAATCACAATGGCTTCACATGTCATTTGCATCATCATATCTCAATTCACATTACAACACTTCATCATTCAAGTATACATAATCAATTTCATTGAACACATAGACAACATGTCCACTTATTTCATTTCAATCATTATTACCAACCATAATGATATCACATTTCATCACTTCTCAAGACACATTAATATACTTCATCATTAAAATATTTATCATAACAAATTGCATTACACATACCTTTTTGAATTATCACCATAGCTTTCACACTATACAATTAATAACATTAGTCACATTGTATTAACCATATAATAAATTACTTAACATTTTTTTTGGTCTCAAGATCATATAAAAGAATGCATCTTTGTAAGTTGTACTTACCTTAAAGATAATTCACATCAATCCATACACTTCCTCTTCCAAATATTCTTTACCATTTAAGTTAAGGCAATTCAACCTCTTCATAACCTAATTCAAAGGAATAATACACACTTATTTACAAATACACATAAATTCCAATACAATGATTCACCTATTGGTCCCATACTAGGCCCTTAGATCACAATTCACAAGCCAATATCAACATTTAGGTCCCCACGGTCGTGGCTTCCCAATCCCCACGACCGTGGGATCCAACACGGTTCTGTCCATTTTTCATTACAACCCCCACGGTCGTGGCCTTCAAGGGCCACGGTCGTGGCATTGAAGACTCTTCTGTTCTATTAAAATTCATGAAGACACAGTCAACCTTATAACCCCACGGTCGTGGCCCTCATTTGCCACGGCCGTGGCATCCAATCCGGGACTGTTTTCTGAAACAAACTCAAGTATTTTGCATTTTAAACCAATCCATATGAACACAAACATAATCAAACTCTTCCTTTCTTCTAAAAATTGAGTTAAAGTTCAAATCCAGCATATAAAGACTATTTTTCACTCATTCATCTACTTAATCCATACTTACAACTTTCACTATCATCACACCTTAATCATATCAAATATCAATTCAATCAATAGAAATCAACACAAAGAAAGGGCACTTACTTGGATTCTTTGCCCAAATCTTCAATATCCACTTGCAAATCTCTTGATATCCTTCAATCTTTGGTGTAAATATAAGCAAAATCACCTTTCTCTCTCTAGCTTCTCTCTCTCTCTCTCTCTCTCTCGTTCACGAAGAAGAAGAAGAAGAAAAAGAAGAAGAAAGAAAGAATTTTCCTCTTTCTTCGTTCTTATCTTATATATAATAATAATAATAATAATAATAATAATAATAATAATAATAATAATAATAATAATAATATAATTTAAATCTCCACCACACACACACTTCTCCAACCTTTGACTTTCTTCTTCTCTTTTTTTCTTTTTGTCCTCATTATCATTATTATTATTATTAATTAATTATACAAATATATATATATATATATATATACAACTCACTTTTCCTACACCATTTTATATCCCTTGTATATATGATGTATATGTATATGTCTTATATATATATTATATTTATATTTCCCATCTATACATATACATTAAATCCAAATACAACAATAACTCCAAAACTTCTAGGGTATACTTTGGGATATTACAATTCTCTCCCCCTTAAATAATTTCGTCCTCGAAATTATCCAGTGTAGTAACAATTCATTCTTAACAAAACACTATCTTAATTTCATATAATATTAATTGTATTCTTACATTATGATTTCATCAAATCACATAACTTCTACTCTCCCCCTTAGAGATAATCATCTTCTCTGAAATTCATAATTCATCATTGTATAGGTATATATATATCTTTATATCTTATTACTTTCTCAACAAAGCAATCAAGATAACTCATTACATTTCCAATGAATTTTATCTTTATATTAGAGTCAGATTATCACTTTATCTCTTTATAGATATTCTCTCAACTTTAACCTCAAAAGTCATTAATTAATATCTTAACATTGATTATTCCGTTCTTACAATCACAATCACTTTCAAAATAAACATTTACCAAACCTCAATTGATAACAATATTCTTACTTTCTTTAGCTTGCTTCTCACTTAATATAAATATCAATACAATACTTTTAAACTTACTTAACAGATAAACAACATTTTCCTTTTTCTCACCATGTACAATTGATATAATTCAATTTATTTATGTTCATTCATAAGCCAGAATATTACATCATGCACATTACCATTTAAATTTTATACTCCCCGTACAACTGTACGTATTAAATCTCAATATAGACTCGCAACTTTAGCGAAATCTAAATTAATCGATCTATTTATCACAATATACTAACATTTTAACCTTATTTGATTCAAACCAACAATTAACTTATCGAAATTTATCATTGGATTTCACAGTATATATATATATATATAACCTAATTCCATTAGGTCAAACTTATATTCAAATTCTAAATTTTTCAGATTCATATTCATCTTTTCATATACTCATATTTTGTTTTCTATTATCTTAGTACAACTTCCACAAAATTCTCATGATTATCTCACACCATATTTATTATTCATACTTCCATAAATCTTAAGTTCATTTACTTATTCACTTTACACTGTAAATGTATTCCGTATAACTTTCAATCACATTTGCAATTTCTTCCCTTTTATTATTTCTTCACCTCACATATTATTACTATATTCATATAATTATTTTTATATCACATAATTCATAGCTTAAAACATTATCACAATTCTCTTTTCTTACTTTACTTCTCATAATTATAATTAATTTTTTAACATAGAAATTATAAGGTATAACTTCACCAATCATATCTTTTAACCATGTTTCTAGAAACATAGTTATCAATCTCACTAAAACTGTATTACAGTTATATCATCTCCGTTCTAAATCTGAAGATAATAAAACTAACCAACTAATCACACTAACCAAATCATATGACCATGATATATTAACAATCACGTTTGGGGTTTGTAAATCAATATTGTTCTTCTATTATTCGATTTCGAGCCTTTACAGTTATAATACTAGATTGTATCACAAAAAATATATATATATTCTCCAAACTTTTGTTACACCAAGAGTTAACACATTTTAATTCCATCTCAAAACAGTTGCTTTTGATTATTTGATCATCATTAACCTAACTCATGTTCAATAATATTATCTTTAGCATTTTCTACGCCCAACCTTCAATCAGATACAAATCTTACACAAGTTTCATTCATTACTCCATTTCCAATCCATCTCTTCTAAAAATTTTCAAATACATTATTCTTTCCTTGTTATACGCTTATACATAAAACGTTTCCACACACAAATACTTTGAGTCCCAAAACATCTTATGATAGCCTAATTTAGTTTTTGCCATAACAATTTCACTGTTCAATATTACCCAAGTCCATTCTCATTTTCCATTTCATCACATAGTCTATCTCTGTGTAAATCAAGACTAAATCTCTCTTAGATCCGCTACTATATGCAATATCATTAAACATGCAATTGTCTAAGATAATAAACATATCACATACACATTCATAGATCACATTTAAAAATGTGACTCACTTCCCACATTCCTTACATAATACAGTTACATTCATATTGAAAAACCTCTCTCATATATCCTATACATGTATACACATAATCATGCAATTTCATTTAATTTCTCTGTTGCATATAATCTATACAAATTTAATGTTTATCACTTCCCTTTGACTATTATCATTCTCATTATTTCAACATAACTTAAGTTATTCATTAACTTCAATAAATATATACACTCTACTTATAATATTATTTCACAAAGATCTTAATCACATTTCCAATGTGATATCTCTCTCACATTTGTTTTTAAATACCTTTAACATATCTTTCATATTCATTTTCATCCTTTTCCAATCAAATTACTTAAAGTAACTCATTTTCATTTGCTCAATTCCTTTTCTTTTAATTCAAACCAAATTTTCCTACTATCAATCACATCCCCCAATTCACAATACTTTCATGTGCATTAATATTCATTTCATATATCTCACGTATTAAATACATTAAACTATCAATATCTAAATGATCTTTATCCACCTTCCATTAAAACTATAAATTTTCAACTTTAAAAACATCTTATATGTATATACCACAAAACAACATCAAAACATATAATTTTCACAATTATCAAGCTCATTTCAAAAATCTCAAATATCACATATTACCACCATTAATATGAGTTTTCACAATATTCAAAGCATATCACATTTCTAACATCGAAATTACAATGTTTGCATTAACATAACCATACAAACAACACCAATATGTCTTCTTATTTAACCAACATGATCTCTTTTTCTTTTAAACAAAATCTCAATTTGATATACCCGAACCTTCCATAATCACACTTTGTCTATACCAATCAACTCACTCACTATTCCACCATACTCTTTTCATTTTAATAACACATCTTTCCATATTAACAATCCAACAATATTTCCTCTTTCTAGTAAACTGTGAACCTCGGTTTTCCGCCTGAAAAGGATCCGGGCGAAAGTTCACTCGTTGTCAGGAGTCGCCACTCAGTTTATTTTATTCGAAGGGAAAAACTAAGAAAACCCTTGTTTGACTCCAATAACTTGTCCAATGTAAAGGTTTCTAGTCTGCGAACCCAAGGAGGATTCGGGGACTATGTCATGTATTTGACTAACTCGACAATAAATAATAAAAAAAAGAAATGAATGTAAAAGGGATGAAGAAAACAGAATAAAGAGATTGTTATTAAAATGTGGACTTGCTATTTGGGGTGAATCCCAAATATGCCTACATACTCTCGTTTTTATGAGAGATCAAAGCCCATGTAGTTCGGGAAAGCCTATTTAAAGGCGATGAAATTTATGCTTCATGCATGTGTGTGTGTATGCTTCGTGCATTTTTCGGGCATTTTGCCAGAGTTGTGAGTTTTAGCACTTAGTGCAAAAATTGTATAATTTCGGGTACTTAGTACCAAAAGAGTTCGATTTAGGCTTCATGCCAAAAGTTCATTTTAATAGTGCCGTTTAGGTACTTAGTACCAAAGAGATGCAATTTAGGCTCCGTGCCAAAAAGGTTGATTTTATTTACGGCTTAATGCCGAAAGGGTGATTGATTAGTCCATTAGGCCCTCAGACCTAAAAAGATTAGGTCTTTGACCGAGAAGAAATTAAGAAGAAGATTAGAATGCTTATGATATGCTCGAATTGACCAAAGATGAATTATGATATTACCTTGATTAGAATTTTCCACTTCTAAGTTCCAGATCTTGATTCCTTACTCTTTTGAGTATGATTCTTGCTTTCTACAACACAATATTAGAAATTCTTAAGCATAAAAATTTCGTCAGCATCTGGGCGTAGGAAGTCCAAAAGTCTTTTCTTCTTTGAAAATCTGAAGCCTATTTATAGGCAAAATCGGGCTGGACGGCGGCCTAGCCGCCAGCCACGGCGGCCGGGCCGCCGTCCTGGCCCACCGCGACTCGCGCTATTTCTGCTAAAACTTACTTTCCGGGAGCCATGGGCCTCTAAAAATTATTCCGAGACCATATCCGTGATCCTTGCGTCGCACCGGACATTTCAAGTACCATGAAGACATACTTTCGGTGGAGTTTTACCGTTGTTCCCCGGTCCGGCCTGGTCTGAGGAAATTGGCTTTCCGAGCCTCAAAATTCGAGTGTTCACAATTTCCCCTCACTGGGGTCCATAAAAATTATTTATGGAACTCAGTGGTCTTCTGAAGAGCGAATTTTGAGCGAGGTGCAAAAAGACCTACATTTTCATTTTTTTCTATAAATAGGCTCATTTCATTCAAATTTCATTTGCTTTCATTCATTCTTCTTCTTTCACTTCTTTCAAATTCTCTTTCGACGATGGATTTCACCGGCTTTGAAGACCTCGAAATCCCACTCCCTCCCTGCAATCTTTTACTTGAGGAGGAGAAGCACAGTTCTCGGACCGGCTGCTATGAGGTGAGTACATTCCCGTTTGTCCATCTAGTATGCATGCTTAGGAATTTTATTTATTTCCAGTAAGGAACTTAGAAATAAATTTTAGGAACCTTTCCTTTACATGTACTAGTAATGAATTAGGATCTGTACCAGGCTTCATTATGTTCTGCCATCAGTAATTATTTCTAGTAAAGAACTTAGAAATAATCCTTTAGGAATCCACACCCGGCTGGAGAAAGAACTTAAATCTTTTCTGAATTTGTCCAACTTTTCTGAATTTTTTTTATAGGACTCTACGATCAAGATATCTATAGCTGAGCGTCCGATGGTCACTATTCCGGCTTACATCTTTGATGCCGGGCACCCAGTGGGGGATCTTATCAGACCTGCTTTCCTCCACCATTTGAGGGCTATAGATGTGGGCAGAGATATCCACCGGGATTTGATCTGTGCTTTAGCCGAGCGCTGGTGGCCTACTACTGACACTTTCCATTTTTCTTGGGGGGAGATGACAATGACGCCTACTGACTTTTCCATCATTTCTGGGATTCCCTTTGGCGTTGAGATGGTGGAGTCCTATGATGATTGGCGGCAGGACATTTCTTCAGCCGACATGATTACTTTGATCGGGGTTGACTATCCTCGATATCAGGTGCCTCGCTGCATTCAGCGGAGGTGGCTTGTGGAGCAAGCGCCAAGTATCTACACTGGTTACGAGATAGGCAACCTTACTGCTGACCAGGCGGCCAGGTTTACCTTGCTTCTCCTATTTGCTAGCTCCTTCTTATCAAACAGGAAAGATGCAGTGAGTCTCAATGTGCTGAAGAGCCTACTTGACCTGACACGGCTTCATACATACGATTGGGCTAGCATGATGCTGTGTAGGTTGTATGACGACATGTCTGACCTCTGCTATACCCGTATTGCTCCCTGTGGCTTGTATTACTTCTGGGAGGTAATGTAAAGAACATTTCCCCTATCTTTATATATGTTGACATACACCAATTCTGATACCTTCTCTTTCTCTCTCTCTCTCTCTCTCTCTCTTTTTTTCAGACTTGGGCTTACGAGTACTTTCCTAGCATCGCCCCTTTTCTTCGTGAGATACCTGCCCCCGCAGATCCTCTTTCCCCCATTGCTTGGAGGTCGTATAGAGAGAGGGTAGAAGTACCAAAGAGGAAACTTCCCATCAGAGGGCTGAGATCATTCTTCGACAGCTGCCCAATGGACTCAGTAAATGCTTTATCGTCATCTTTTTTATTATATTAGAGAAAATGATTCACTAATATAACAAATTTTTACAGGTTGCATATGAAGTGATGTCTCACCGACTGGCAGAGTGGATTGCTCAAGATTACAGCTTTCGGCGATCAGAGTTTCTGACTCGCCGTCGATTCATACTTCCCCATCCAGAGTTTCGACGGTATTATCTCGCTGAGAGGGTGACTTTTCAGATCGCCGGTTTTCGTGCAGTTCCCATGGATCCCCCTGATGATATGCTATCTTCAACACTTCTGCCTGTTACTGTGTCCCAGTATGAGGGCGACCCTTTCGAGTCGGCTTATGCCCCGGATGAGGATTATGACTTCTACTGCCTTCATCGACTGATGCCATGCATTGGGACACGATTTGACTCTGTACCTCCTTATCGGTCTTCCCACTCTTCGGCTCCCACTTCTGGCACTCCGAGAGACCATCCCTCTCCCGACCGGCAAGCTGACAGACCCTCTTCCTCTAGGGCTGAGACTTTCGCTTTCAGGGCCGGACCATCACACACTGGAGGAAGCAGCAGCTCATCTCATTTGAGGCCTCCCGCATCCGTCCTTACAGCTACCGGCCAATTTGACCCTATTTTAGCCGACTTGAGGCTGCCTTATGCTGCTCGTTATCATGCACCTGGTGGTTGGGTGACCCGACCAATTAGTGCAGAGGGTGCATTATATCGGAGCTTTGCTCATGTCACTCAGGTATATTCTCATAGAACTTTTCATGAAAAGGATTCATAAAATTCTCTTGAGATTGATTGTGATTTCGTCTCTTTTACAGGTACCAGAGGGCCTGATCACGGAAATGGCGGCACTGATTACTGCTTTCTCGGATGAACTGTCTGGTGCTTGGACTGAGGCTGCTTACGAGAGGCAGAGTAGGCCGCAAAGACGGAGAGGCCGGCACTGATTTTTTCATACTTGTCTTGAACTATGCTTGCTGTATTTAAACTATTCCCCTTCTGTACTTTGTACCTTTCATGTTTTTCAGCTGTTATATGAACTTATCTGTAAACCTGCACTTATTTGTTAGTATTAACAGCACATATGAATGCATGATGCTTTTTCTTTTTAGAAATCTATTTTAAAAATAAATCCCTGACACAATCCCAAAAAATAGCACATAACAGGGCCTAAACAGGGCCAAAACATGAGAATTTGACAAAACATCAAAAAAAAGGAATCAAGACGGTCGGCAACGGCGGCCGAGCCGCTGCTCGGGCCAGACCAGTATAAAACTCAAGGTTGTCTTACATCTGTGGGTCAGAAAGCAATCCTCTTACTGCAAGATCTTATTATTTTTTTCACATAACAATGAATCCCCTTTTTAATCATGTGATGCATAATTGGACCAAAAGTCTCCACAATGTTGAAAGGATCAACATGGGGAGGTACGGGTTGAAAGCTGTCGCCACCCTCAGAGGTGTAGCTGTAGACTGGGATTTCTTGCACTCTTGCATCAGGTTTTGGGATCCCCAAGCCCATGTTTTCAGATTTGGGGCTCGGATGGAGGAAATGTGTCCTCTTTTTGAGGAGTTCTGCTCGATCATTGGGTGCGACCCAAATGCCCCTCTTGTGAGGCATGAGGTCCAAATCGGCTATGTGGGATCTTTTCAGAGGCTTTTTAGCTTCACAAAACCCCAAGCCCAAGCTATGATTGTAGATGGGGATAAGGCGATGCTGCTTCCCCTAATTGATGAATTCTTGACCGCCGATTTTGAAGAAGATATTCAATTGAGGCATAGAATGCGAGCCTTCGTCTTTTGTCTGTTAGCTGGGTTCCTCTTCAACCGTGACCCCGGCTTTGGAGATTTGAAACTTTGCCCAATGGTTAGGCAAATGGAAGAGCTCAACTGTATCAGGGGCATGATCCTGGCTGAGACTATTCAGAGTCTCGACAGATGTGCACTTGGATTTGAACGTTGGACCGTCACCCCGGTCATCCTTCAGGTAATTTATACCTTTTGTTTCTTTTGCTTATTCCATCATCTCTCTTTTCCTTTGTAAAATAGAAAGGATCTATTTTTTCAGGTTTGGCTGAGAGATCATCTTCGAGTGGTTGCAGCCCCCCAGACTTTGACCTACAACCCTTCGCAGTACCGCACCAGGAAAATTCAGATTTCTTTTCCCTCTATGGTCGAATGGACTGTTTGGATGTTTGAACTTGGACCGGAAGAATTATTATGGTTCGTCCCTTGGTATAGGATTCCTCAATTCATGGAGGCAAATGCCATGCACAACCATGTCTACCTGCTTGGGTTCACTCACAGTACTTGGTACAGTGCTTCCCGCGTCCTTAGGCAGATGGGTATTGATCAGAGAGTTCCCCTTCCTGTCGGGCTTACCATTGCTTCTCCTATTACCCCCGGGGTTACTCGGGCTGTTCTACAGACTTGGGTCAGAGACAATCGGATGATCAGGCCTTGTGCAGAGCCTTCTCTCGTTCAGCCCACTCCAGAGTACAGGACCTGGTTTATAGCTGAGGTTTGGCCCGTTGAGAAACCGAGGAGGTGTGCATTGCTGCAGGAGTTGGAGGGAGAGGGGGTGTAGGATTTAGATCCCAGGGTGACTCCATTGTCTTTTCTGTTTTTGGGTTGTTTTTACCTTTTTGGTTTTTTTTGTTTTTGGGAATATGACTTGACCTTTTTGTATTTTATAGGCTGAATGACTCTTTTTGTAACAGATGATTCTCTTTTTGTAATGAATGATTCTTAATGGATGACCCTTTTGTTTGCTTTCCAAGCATTATCTACTTTATTTATTTGCTCTTATTTTTGCCTAAGCCGTCCTTTCAGATTTTCAACTTAGCGAGCTCTTACCCATTCTTGCCTAAGCCGCCCTTTGCGGGTTTTCAGCTTAGCGGGCCCCACTATTGCCTAAGCCGCCCTTTGTGGGTTTTTGGCTTAGCGGGATCTTTTGTTTTTGTTTTTTTATTTTTTGTTGTTTTGTTTTTTTTTCTTTTGGCAAAAGAAAGATGAATGAATGATTTTTATTAAAATTTAGACCGTGCTCAAGGAGAGCTGCCTACATATCTCGAATTAGTTTGCGAGAATCAGGTCTATGTAGTTCCTTATGGAATGCATGATCATACATAATATTTCTTTAGTTGATCCAGATTGCATGGGTTTGTGAACTCCAGACCATCCAAATCAGACAAGATGACGGCTCCGTCGGAAAGTATTTTCTTCAAAATGTAGGGTCCCGCCCAATGAGGATGAAACTTCCCACGAGGATCTGTAACAGGTGTTCTGATCTCCTTCAAAACCAAACAACCTTCTTCCAACTTTTGATCTTTGACCTTTTTGTTGAAATGTCTGGCCATTCGCCTTTGATACCCTTGAATCTGATGTAGAGCTTGAAGTCTTTTTTCATCCAAACTCAACAACTGATGATGATAATTGCTGATCCATTCAGCTTCATTTATCTGACTTTCTTAAATTATCCTCGCCGATTAAACTTCCAGTTCAATGGGGAGTACTGCTTCCATTCCGTATACCAGTGAATACGGGGTTGCCCCAGTAGGAGTTCTAACTGATGTTCTATATCCCCACAAGGCCAGTGGTAACTTCTCATGCCAACGCCTATGTTCCTTGATCATTTTTTGTATGATCACCTTTATAGACTTGTTCGCTGCTTCTACAGCTCCATTTGTTTGGGGTCTATAAGGAGAGGACTTATGATGTTGGATTTTCTTATCCTGCAAGATTTTAGCAAATTCTGCTTGGAAATGAGTTCCATTATCTGTGATAATCTCGAATGGTGTTTCGTACCGACAAAGGATGTTGGTTCGGACAAACTGTGCTGCCTTTTTGGCGTCTAATTCTGCATAGGAAGCTGCTTCAACCCACTTTGTGAAGTAATCCACTGCTACCAAGATAAACTGATGTCCATTTGATGCTTTTGGATGTATTTTGCCAATTATATCAATTCCCCAAGTAGCGAAGGGCCATGGAGAAGTGATTGGATTCAGGGCAACAGGAGGTTGCTTCTGTAGCTTAGCAAATATTTGGCATTGATGACATCCTTGCACAAATGCCACACAGTCTGCATTCATGGTGGACCAATAATATCCTAGATTGGCAATTTTTCGAGCCAGGGCGATCCCATACATGTGTGGTCCTGATTCGCCACCATGTACCATTTCCATGATCTGCTTAGCTTCTGCCTCATTCACACACCTTAGGTACATTCCATTCCAACTCCTCTTGTAGAGGATATCTCCATTAAGAATGTAACCTGTGGCAAGCTGCCTTATTGCCCTCTGATCAACCTTTGATGATCCCTCCGGATAATTTCCATCCTTGAGATAGGTCTTGATATCCCAAAACCATGGTTTACCATCGGCCAAGTGCATTACATGGGCGGGTTGCTTTTGAAGCTGAACTTTCAATGGACGAATGACTTTCCCCTCCCTGATATTGATCATGGAAGCTAAAGTAGCCAAGGCATCAGCAAACTGATTCTTTGCTCTTGGGAGATATTCGAAGGATAGACATTGAATTGTTGTGCCAAATGATCAAGGCGTTGTAGGTAAGGAACCAAACGCTCTTCTTTTATCTTCCATTTCCTTAAGGCTTGTGATACTATTAAAATAGAATCACCATAGACCTTTAGGTCCTTAATCCTCAATTCCAGGGCGGCTTCAAGCCAATTGATGCAAGCTTCATATTCTGCTTCGTTGTTTGTGCAGCTAAAGTCAAGTTTAACTGCGAATGGAATGTATTCTCCACAAGGAGTTTTGAACACAATCCTAATTCCGTTTCCATGATAATTGGATGCCCCATCAAAATACATCTCCCAAACACTGCTTTCCACGTTCAAGAGGTCTTCATCAGGGAAACCCATTTCTCGCATCTCGTCATTCACGGGTAATTCTGCTAATTGGTCAGCTATTGCCCCGCCTTTCACAGCTTTCCTTTGAGCAAATTTCAAGTCAAAGGCTGCCAATGTTGACACCCACTTAGCCATTTTGCTGTCCAAAACAGGCCTCTCCATAAGGAATTTCAAGGGACTCTGTTCTGCAATGACATAAGTAGTGTAAGAAGACAAGTAGTGTTGCAACTTCGTGCAAGCCCAATACAATGCTAAACACAACTTCTCAATCCTATTATACTTTAACTCATAGTCCGGCATCCTTTTGCTGAGGTAGTAAATTGCATTTTCCACCTTTGTATCTTCGGCTTCTTGAGCTAGCATTGCACCCATGGCTTCATCTGTTACAGACAAATACAAGAGCAGAGGTTTTCCCATTCTGGGAGGTTGTAGAATTGGCGGACTTAACAAGTATTCTTTGATCTTGTCGAAGGCCTTCTGACAGTCTTCATTCCATTCTTGTGAAGCACCTTTTCTCAGTAGCTTAAAGATTGGACCACAAGTCTCAGCCAACTGTGATATGAATCGATTGATATACTGTAATCTACCTAGTAAGCCTCTAATCTCCTTTTCTGTTCTTGGTGGTTGCATTTTCAGAATAGCCTTTGACTTTGCTGGATCAACTTCTATTCCTTTCTTGCTGACCAAATATCCCAAGAATAAGCCTGATGTTGCTCCAAACAGACACTTTGCAGGATTAAGCTTCAAATTGTACTTGCAAAGTCTAAGGAAGAACTTCTCAAGTGCTTCAACGTGTTCTTCTGGAGATTTTGACTTGACAATCATGTCATCGACATACACTTCTACTTCTTTGTGTATCATGTCATGAAAGACTGTTGTCGCCATCCTTTGATAGGCAGCCCCTGCATTTATCAACCCAAAAGGCATAACCCTGTAGCAGAAAGTGCCCCATTCTGTAATGAAAGTTGTCTTCTCTTTGTCTGGTGGGTGCACCAGGATCTGATTATACCCAACTGCGAGGTCAGTCATGGAAACCATCACATGCCCAGCCATCCTGTCTATCAGCAAATCGATGTGAGGTAGCGGGAAATCGTCCTTGGGACAAGCCTTATTCAGATCTCTGTAGTCAACACACATTCTGACCTTTCCGTCTTTCTTCGGGACCGGTACAATGTTTGCTAACCAGGAAGGGTAGGCAATTGGTTCTATGAACTTATTGTCCAGTTGCTTGGCAACTTCCTCTTTAATTTTCAAAGACCATTCTGGCTTCATTCTTCTCAACTTCTGCTTAACCGGCTTTGCCTCTGGGTATAGCGGAATCTTATGCACTGCTATGGCTGGGTCTATTCCCGTGACATCACTTGCCTTCCACATGAAGCAGTCGACATACTTCCTGATGCAATCGACAACCTGTTCTTTATTCACACAATCATATGCAATGTATGTATGTTCATTTTCTTTGCCAATTATTATCTTTTCATTTATTTCTTTGATTTCATTAATTTCATTTTTGCTAGATAATACTTGGAAAGCAAAAGACATAGGGTAACCAAGAATCGAAACAGTTTCATTGATAATGGCGGAGTCATTCTCCAAGATTACATTAGACTTGACATTAGGGCTTTCTAAATCTGAAATTACAGAAGACTCAGAATTAGACTCTGACTTGGTTTTTGACTCAGAATTAGTACAAGACTCGGTACAAGACTCAAGTTCAGGGTGTGACACAGGACTAGGTTTAACCTCAGCAGCTTGTCCCTCCTCGGCATACCAGTTTCTCAGCGGTCCATCCGTGGTCTTGATCAGCTTTGTGAAATCCCTATTGTCTTCAAAATTGGTTATCATAGCAACCTCATCAAAGAGACTAGGCCGCATGAAATCTTCCATTTGGGGGTCAGTTTCAGGTTCTGGCTCTTCTTCTTTCATGGCCACAACATCAGCAAACATTTCAAAACCCGGTAGCTTCTTTCCGGTCATAGGAGAATAGAATGGTTCCTGAAAACCACGGTGATGAACTGCCTTTCCAGGTTTGCAAAAGTGACCATTTAGAGTTCTAAAGTAAGGGCGCATTTTGAGGCTTCTTGCCCCCCAATTTCCCTTTTTCTTCCTTCCACGCTCAAACTCCTCTATTTCCTCGTCTGTAGGTTTGTACCCCAAGCCAAAAGTTCCCTTATTCTCAGGCTCTTCCCATGGTCGTACTATGGGTATTCTTCTCCCAGACTTCATCATTTCCATCCCGGGCAATAGACCTACCCTCAGCATCATTCCCACTAGGCAGTTGATTTGGACCTCCCCAAAGTCATATGAGACAAATGGTCCTTTGGGTTTTTCACCTTCTATGCATTGAACTGTGTCGTAATGAAACCCAGTCAAGGTCATGGCAGTTTCACCAGGAACAACCTCAAGGAGAGACTGATCCATGGTTTTCCTGTTGATTTCGCAGGTGTCCCCTTTGATAGTGATGATTTTTCCTTCAAAAGGGAATTTAAGTTTTTGGTGTAGTGAAGAAGGTACAGCATTAATCTGATGAATCCACGGCCTTCCAAGGAGGAGATTAAAGCTCGCGGGTACATCAATGACCTGGAATGGTACTCCCATTTTCATCGGCCCAATAGCAATTTCCAGAGTGGCAACACCCAAAATTTCTCTTCGAGTGTTATCATATGCTCTCACAATCTGATCAGAAGGTGTAAGATCTGTAGCCTCCAACCCCAGACAGCTTGCTACTTTCAAGGGACATACATTTAAGGCTGACCCATTATCAATGAGAACCATGGGCACAGTCTTTCCCCCAGTCTGTATGGTGATGTATAGAGCATCATTGTGTTTCTTACCGTCTTCTGGTAAATCCACATCAGAAAACCTGATACTCAATGCCTTGGTTGATTGGGTCAAAGTGGCCACCAAAGCTTCTGGGCTTGTGTCCACAGGTGTATCAAGTTGACTCAAAGCTTCGCTGAGAGCCTGGCGGTGTGGGAATGAGGAAGTAAGGAGCTCCCAAATTAACACCTTAGCTTGGGTTTGCTTAAGCTGAGTGAGGACAGGGTCTTCTTTTGGCTCTGGTGTTTTCTTATGGGGGTGATTTGAGGTTGTAGGGGTTTTTCCCAAGTCAAGTGGCTGATATTGTCTTCCACTTCTTGTCAGAGCACTGACCTCTTCAGCGAGGTCGTTCAAATCTAACACACACACTTCATTCATTTCCAAGAGAAGTTTGAAAGGATCAAACAGCTCTTCTTCCACAGTAATGGCGTGGATAGAATGATTGGGCAAAGGGTTAGTGTTGATGTTTGGTTGCCTCCTTAGAGGAATGATGTCACCACTATCCACCAGATCCTGGATGCGGTTTTTGAGTGTCCAGCAAGCATCTGTTTTATGCCCATTCCCTTGATGGTATTCACAGTATTCATTGACTTTATAACTGGAAGGTAATGGGTTTGGAGGAGGTCTTGGGTCCAAAGGCTTCAAATATTTCCCTTCCACAGCCTTTTTAAACACCAAATGAAGGGGCACTCCAAGGTCAGTATATTGCCTTCTCGGCTGATTTCTCGGCCCAAGATTGCCCACACGTAAAGGATTCGCAGGGGAAATATTGGCCACTTGATTGACCTTGCTTGAGGAAGGAGTTTGGCTTTGTTTCTTATATTTCGATGCAGCCCCCTCATCCACTATTTTACCCAACTGTATCAAATCTTCTACCTTGGTTGCAGTCGCAATGAGCGATTTGAAAGTAGGTAGATATTGGGTTTGCAGTTGAGCCTGATATGTAGGTCTTAAATTCCTGATTATGATATCAATTTGCTCTTGTTCTGAAGGGCGATTGATCATCTGGGCGGCTTTTGCCCTCCACCTCGTAAGGAACGAGGAGAAGGGTTCATTGTTGTTTTGTTTGGTAGTCTCAAGTTCTCTTCTAGTGACATCCACCTTTCTAGTGACATCCACCTTAATATTGTAGTGGTATTGAGAGTTAAATGCATTGCAGATGTCTTCCCATGTCTTAATCTTGGAACGGTCTAGACTCACAAACCATTTAAGGCAGCCCCAGTCAGGGATTGTTGGAAGAGTTGAGCAAAGAGCTCATCATTTAAACCCCAAGGACTCAAGGCCCCCACATACATCTTCAAATGGGTTTTAGGGCAAGTGGTCCCATCAAATCTGTCCATCCCCGGCATCTTGAATTTTGGAGGTAATCTGGCTTGGGGAAACAAGGATAAGGAATCCATGTCTACCACCTCTTTGTGAGTTTTCATGGCAGTGATTGACCCCTCAAGCAATTCAAGTTTCTTCTTCAGTTCATCTGTTTCATTCTTGGAGGGTGGATCCTCCAAATTGATGACAGGGGTATTAATCTGAGCAGTCACGGGGGTACTAGTTTGCCCCATAATGGGTTCCTTCCCCAAATTTCCAGGAATAGGGACTGTCTTTGGTGCCCCTCCCAATTCAGCCAGGATGGCTACCCTTTGGGCAGCTAAAGCTTCATCAATTCTCTCTTGCATTCTAGCTTCAATTTCCTTAACCTGTCCATCTAGCAAAGCCTTAATTTGTTCAATTGTAGCCATTTCAGGAATTGGAGTGGTTGGTGAAGTTGGAGTGGTAGGGCTTGTGGGTGATTGCCCAGTTGGAGTTGGTGTAGTTTGTGTAGGTGACGGCACACGGATAGTAGGTACCTGAAAAGGTCAAGGGTAAAAAATCAGGGTGGTGTGTAGGGTAGGAAAACTCTTGGTCCACTTATGTACATCAAAATTTTCCCCCAAAACAATGTTGTTATGTTGCATGAATGCACCTCATCACATCATAATTCATTTTAATGGAATGTGGCACTATCATTGGGTACATACAACCTAAGGGAAGGTTCTATTGGCACATGAAAAATAGAGAATCGGCTTATAATAGGGACCCTTGAGTCTTGAGTAAGATATACCTAACCACATGTGAAACAAGGAGTTTCGCGTGGGTCCAACAGTACGATTACTCATAGGCCACTCCAAAAGGATTGGAATGGTTTGCGACAACAGGGAGGACGCTTTGGCTGTCCGCCGGCATAATCAAGGAGACCTGCCAGTCAGCGCTACTTGCTATCCAGACTCAGAACTTTGAACAGAAAGAGAAGAAATTCATTTGAAAACAATTTTTTATGCAATGGAGGAAAAGGATTCCCCCATATATGCAAGAGAAAAAGATTCTCTGAATGACAAAACAAATGCACAATTTATCAAATAAGGGACCATTAAAGGAAAAAGATTCCTTTTGTCAACTTTCAATCCAACATCCTTAAAGAAAGGATATATAATGCTAGGGTACCCTGCAAAATGAATAAAAATACCCTAAAGAAGGGCAAATCAGTTAAACGAATAATAATAACAGTCTACTATAATTCCATAAATCATTATTATTATCATTTTTTATTATTTTTTTTCGTGTAATATATAGCCATTATTTTATTTATTATTATTTTTTATGGTCCCCAGGAAGATATTTTTTTCAATTTTCAGTACTAACGTCTTTAAAGAAAAGACAACCATTGCTAAGGTACCCTGCCAAAATAAATAAAAATACCCTAAAGAAGGGTCAGTTAGTCAAATAAACAATAGTAGTCCACTAGGATCACATAAATCATTTTTATGTCCCTAGTGGAGTCGCCAATCTGTGAACCTTGGTTTTCCGCCTGAAAAGGATCCGGGCGAAAGTTCACTCGTTGTCAGGAGTCGCCACTCAGTTTATTTTGTTCGAAGGGAAAAACTAAGAAAACCCTTGTTTGACTCCAATAACTTGTCCAATGTAAAGGTTTCTAGTCTGCGAACCCAAGGAGGATTCGGGGACTATGTCATGTATTTGACTAACTCGACAATAAATAATAAAAAAAAGAAATGAATGTAAAAGGGATGAAGAAAACAGAATAAAGAGATTGTTATTAAAATGTGGACTTGCTATTTGGGGTGAATCCCAAATATGCCTACATACTCTCATTTTTATGAGAGATCAAAGCCCATGTAGTTCGGGAAAGCCTATTTAAAGGCGATGAAATTTATGCTTCATGCATGTGTGTGTGTATGCTTCGTGCATTTTTCGGGCATTTTGCCAGAGTTGTGAGTTTTAGCACTTAGTGCAAAAATTGTATAATTTCGGGTACTTAGTACCAAAAGAGTTCGATTTAGGCTTCATGCCAAAAGTTCATTTTAATAGTGCCGTTTAGGTACTTAGTACCAAAGAGATGCAATTTAGGCTCCGTGCCAAAAAGGTTGATTTTATTTACGGCTTAATGCCGAAAGGGTGATTGATTAGTCCATTAGGCCCTCAGACCTAAAAAGATTAGGTCTTTGACCGAGAAGAAATTAAGAAGAAGATTAGAATGCTTATGATATGCTCGAATTGACCAAAGATGAATTATGATATTACCTTGATTAGAATTTTTCCACTTCTAAGTTCCAGATCTTGATTCCTTACTCTTTTGAGTATGATTCTTGCTTTCTACAACACAATATTAGAAATTCTTAAGCATAAAAATTTCGTCAGCATCTGGGCGTAGGAAGTCCAAAAGTCTTTTCTTCTTTGAAAATCTGAAGCCTATTTATAGGCAAAATCGGGCTGGACGGCGGCCGAGCCGCCAGCCACGGCGGCCGGGCCGCCTTCCTGGCCCACCGCGACTCGCGCTATTTCTGCTAAAACTGACTTTCCGGGAGCCATGGGCCTCTAAAAATTATTCCGAGACCATATCCGTGATCCTTGCGTCGCACCGGACATTTCAAGTACCATGAAGACATACTTTCGGTGGAGTTTTACCGTTGTTCCCCGGTCCGGCCTGGTCTGAGGAAATTGGCTTTCCGAGCCTCAAAATTCGAGTGTTCACATAAACTCAACATAAACTCTATTATAAAGAGATTCACAATATAGAGAAGAAAGTATATACTTTATTCTTAATTTTTTTTTCAAATCATTTTCAACTTTATTCTCCTATTCATTTCTTTATATTACAATCACTTTTCAATAATCAATATTTCAAAATTTACTTTCCTTAAGTAAATTCCCATTCTTGAACTTACCAATTAAACTTTTACCAATTTTTCATATCATTTCTTTTTCCAATATTACTTTCATATAAAATCTTATTCACACACTATCATCCATCTCATGTAATTCAGATACATTACAAATCATATAATGCCACGTTTGAGACCAACCTAGGTGTTAATGCATATGCATGTATTACCCATTTGCATTTCAAAACTCTTCTTTTCACTTCTATTTAAACTTTTTTTTTTCACTTAGGCCGAGAATCTCGAACCTAAGCTCTGATACAAAAATATTTGTAACACCCCGATACTCCATATAAATACTATACATATACCTTGTATACATACAGTAAGCATATAAAGTATAAGGATGTCACTATTCGTTACAATTTAAAAACCTTTCACTTAGTTCAAATCATATCTTTTCATAAAGTATTTCTTTTAATGAACTTATACTTAAATATAATGATAATAATAATCTTATATTATCAAAACTTTATTTATACATATGAATACATCCTTGTAGTAAAATACAACATAATTAATTAATACATGTATGCAACACCCTCTAGTTGGTCTCAGAACACTCTTACCTTTCTCGTGGCATACCCATTTGACTTTTAGATCAACCCCCTATTTACCTGCGCGATTTACATAACCACGCTAAGCAAGAAAGCTTAGTAATACAAAGAAATAATTTCAAAATAAACATTACAAGTAAATCTTACTTTATATATTAATATCATGTATTACCAATTTCTCATCATATTTACTCTTTTCAATGCACTCTCTATATATGTTTCCACCAATCTCATAATATATATATATACTCTTATACATCATTTCAACAAATCACAATTCAATGACTCATCCAAACTTTCATGAGATAATGTTCACAATTTCCACATCCATAAACACTTTACACATCATATTATGTTTTCATAAACTCATCATTCAACATAGCTTCTCAAGCCATATTCACTTTCAATCATTTACTTATATATTGTATACATCTCATTCCATGATTATCATCATATATCACATAATAGTACATTTCATTCCATAATTCACATTAAAACAAAGACATGCATGGGCCCACAAAACACTAATATGCCATTCAACTTTCAGAGTTAATGCTTTGGTTCAATCATCACATTTATCATTATCCCAACTAGGCTTCAAGGATTTAGGTTCAACCAAGCTTCAAGGGGAACAAAGCATGCTAAGTATCAACCCAACTTGGCTTCAAGAACCAATCCAACCTAGCTTCAAGGGTTGTAACATCTCAATTAGGCTTCAAGGACTAGACCCAACCAAGCTTCAAGGGGAGTAAACATGTTAAACTTCAACCCAACTTGGCTTCAAGGATCAATTCCAACCTAACTTCAAGAGATTGTTACTAATATTAGGCATGCCGCCAACAACAAACTCTGAAAATGGAATAACACATTAGCCACACAATTCATTTATTATTTCTTTATCAATCTCATTCTCAATTCTCATCATAGCCAATCACAATGGCTTCACATCACATTTGATTCATTATAGCCAATCACAATGGCTTCACATCACATTTGATTCATTATAGCCAATCACAATGGCTTCACATGTCATTTGCATCATCATATCTCAATTCACATTACAACACTTCATCATTCAAGTATACATAATCAATTTCATTGAACACATAGACAACATGTCCACTTATTTCATTTCAATCATTATTACCAACCATAATGATATCACATTTCATCACTTCTCAAGACACATTAATATACTTCATCATTAAAATATTTATCATAACAAATTGCATTACACATACCTTTTTGAATTATCACCATAGCTTTCACACTATACAATTAATAACATTAGTCACATTGTATTAACCATATAATAAATTACTTAACATTTTTTTTGGTCTCAAGATCATATAAAAGAATGCATCTTTGTAAGTTGTACTTACCTTAAAGATAATTCACATCAATCCATACACTTCCTCTTCCGAATATTCTTTACTATTTAAGTTAAGGCAATTCAACCTCTTCATAACCTAATTCAAAGGAATAATACACACTTATTTACAAATACACATAAATTCCAATACAATGATTCACCTATTGGTCCCATACTAGGCCCTTAGATCACAATTCACAAGCCAATATCAACATTTAGGTCCCCACGGTCGTGGCTTCCCAATCCCCACGACCGTGGGATCCAACACGGTTCTGTCCATTTTTCATTACAACCCCCACGGTCGTGGCCTTCAAGGGCCACGGTCGTGGCATTGAAGACTCTTCTATTCTATTAAAATTCATGAAGACACAGTCAACCTTATAACCCCACGGTCGTGGCCCTCATTTGCCACGGCCGTGGCATCCAATCCGGGACTGTTTTCTGAAAAAAAAAACTCAAGTATTTTACATTTTAAACCAATCCATATGAACACAAACATAATCAAACTCTTCCTTTCTTCTAAAAATTGAGTTAAAGTTCAAATCTAGCATATAAAGACTATTTTTCACTCATTCATCTACTTAATCCATACTTACAACTTTCACTATCATCACACCTTAATCATATCAAATATCAATTCAATCAATAGAAATCAACACAAAGAAAGGGCACTTACTTGGATTCTTTGCCCAAATCTTCAATATCCACTTGCAAATCTCTTGATATCCTTCAATCTTTGGTGTAAATATAAGCAAAATCACCTTTCTCTCTCTAGCTTCTCTCTCTCTCTCTCTCTCTCTCGTTCACGAAGAAGAAGAAGAAGAAAAAGAAGAAGAAAGAAAGAATTTTCCTCTTTCTTCGTTCTTATCTTATATATATATATATAATAATAATAATAATAATAATAATAATATAATTTAAATCTCCACCACACACACACTTCTCCAACCTTTGACTTTCTTCTTCTCTTTTTTTCTTTTTGTCCTCATTATCATTATTATTATTATTATCTAATTATACAAATATATATATATATATACAACTCACTTTTCCTACACCATTTTATATCCCATGTATATATGATGTATATGTATATGTCTTATATATATATTATATTTATATTTACCATCTATACATATACATTAAATCCAAATACAACAATAACTCCAAAACTTCTAGGGTATACATTGGGATATTACAATAACTGTGAAAAAAGACTAAAACTTCATATATGGAAAAGATGATTGCTGATCTAGAAAAGAAGTTGAAAAGAAACTGAAGATTGATGAGATGTCAGAGGTAGACAAGCTGTTTGAAAAAGATGATAAGGTTCCTTATAAGTTCAAGATGCCTTCTTTTGCTAAGTCTGATGGAACTGACAATCCTCATCTATATGTTAAGCAACATATCACAGCCATGTAGTCAGCTCGAGCTACTAAAGCTCAAACCCTAAGGTACTTCATGCTCTCATTGGACCCTATTGTGTAAAACTGGTTCAATACCTGAAAGGAGAACACCTAAAAAGATTGGAATCTACTGTACAAAGCCTTTATTCAGTAATATGGGTATAATGTGGAATTAGAAGTTACCCTAATGGAGGTAGAGTCAATTAGACAAAAGCAAAATGAGAATTTTGTTGACTATATGAAGAGGTGGAGAAACAAAGAAGAGGCCCGATGAGTCAGACCAGATTAGGATAATTGTGAGAGGGGTGCTGGCTAATCTTTATGAGCAGATATCCCATACCCTTATTAGAGATTTAAAAGATCTTCTCCAAGATGTCTTGCAAATAGAAGAATGGGAAAGAGAGAAGAATAATTTTTTTGGAAGATGAAGTGATATGGGAAGCTATCAGTCTTATAGTCAGGGTATACAGAAGTCGATGGATGTCAATACAATGACTGGTCAAGCAAATAGAAGACAATTTTCAGAGTTGGAGAAACCTCTATCTTGGGTTTTCAATAAGTTATAGAAGAAAGGACTATTACAACCATTGGCTCCTCGACCGTTACATGATCATATGCCACTAAACTTTGATACTAAGGCCTTCTGTCAATTCCATCAAATGCAAGGGCATGATATAGATAAATGTGCTTGATTAAGGCATGAGATCCAAGATTTGATCAACAGTGGTAAGCTACCCGAGCCCGATAAACCTAATACTAAAAGCAATCCATTGCCTAAGTTTGGAAGAGTGCCACCACCAGCAACCTTCATGGTACAAGGAGAATTGATGGAAGTTTCTTTCTTGTCATACTTTCAAGATGTAGATAGAGGAATTGTGGATGAGAATGTGATGACCATTACCCCTGACATGTTCAAGTAGATAAAGCACCATCGATTATAATTCAACAAACTTCCTTAGGCTTGAGTGCTACTTATTTTATTTCTGCTTTCTTTAATATTTTTGGAACAATTATGTTTTTTTAAATTAAGATTATTTGAATAAATTATTTTCATCAAAATTTTATTTATATTGGTCTTTATTTATTTTGGTGCCCAACCAATGGCTAATCTAGCTTGATATTCATAAATTAGTGTATCTACACATCATGATCCGAATGACTTTACTAGTTGAGAGAGTTGTTCTATAGTATTAAGCCGTGTATGCTTGCTTAGAGAGGGCTCCTACATAATTATGAGTGTCTAAGTCCTAGTCGATCTTAGAACATGCTTTGACAAACTTTTAAGGCAAAATTGAACTTTGCTTATTTAAGGGAGAGATAATCTAGTTATTGTTTGGCTAGCCAACAACTTTTATCCACCCTGTTTAATATCAATCTCTAGTTTGTCTCCTTGGACATTCATAAGTTTTTATTTTGCTTTTCATTGGCTTATAAATCCAAATAACCTAACTTGAGCTGTTATGAAACTTCTGACAAGTCTAATGATCACTGAGTTGCCAAGAAGGCAAGAAGACCGAAGAAAGGGCTGTTTAATCAAGACTATGAAATTAATAATTTTTCTTTACTTGCTGCTAAAGTGGATACAATTGCCAAAACTTTAGAGCATGTCAATTTGTTATCATCTTCAGCATGTGAAGGATGTGGAGAAAACCATGAGATGGCAGATTGTAAAATTATAGAGCAAGTCCAATTTTTAGGGAATCAAAATAGGGGTCAAAACTTTCAAGGAAATAATTATAACCCAACATGGAGAAATTATCCAATTTTGTCATAGGGAAACCAAAATAACCAAAAAGCTCCATACCAACCTCCATACATGAAACACCAAAATCAAGAGTTCTTCAGAAAAACCAAGTTATGAATCAACTTTAAAAAAATTCATATGAGCAATATTAGAGAGATTTGATAAAATTGAAAGGCAATATAATAAACTCGAACAAAAAATTGAACGCCTTTCAACATAAAATAGAAATCTAAAAACTCAAGTAGGTCAAATTGCAAGTTCACTTAATACTCGCAATCAAGGAACCTAGCCAAACAGAGATTAATACAAGGGACATTGCAAAGCTGTTAGCTTAAGAAGTGATTTGCAACTTAAAGACCCTCAACCACACCAAACTCCAAACTTAGATAAGGATAAGGAGAAAAAAAAAAGAAGAAGAAATTAGAGAAGCACCGAAAGAAATTATTAAACATTATGCGCCTCCAATTCCTTTTCCTTAAAGCTTAAAGGAATAAAAATTAGATAAGCAATATGAAAAATTTTTAGAAGTTTTTAAACAACTTCATATTAATATTAACTCTTGGGAAGATGCCGACATATGTGATATTTTTTAAAGAATTGCTTTCTAATAAAAGAAAACTGAAAGACAATGTGAAAATTACTTTAATTGAAGAGTACAGTGTAGTAATTCAAAATAAGCTTTTGCCAAAGTTAAAAGATCCAGGGAGTTTTTCTATACCTTGCACCATTGGTGAAGTTGATTTTCATAAAGCATTATGTGATTTAGGAGCTAGTGTTAGTCTAATGCCTAGTTCTATTTGCAGGAAACTTGGCTTCACATAACTACAACCAACAAGAATGTCTCTTCAATTAGCTGATCGTTCAATAAAATATCTTGTTGGCATAGTTGAAGATGTTCTTATGAAAGTGGATAAGCTTTACATTCTAGTAAATTTTGGGATTTTGGAAATGGACGAGGGCATCGAGATTCCACTCATTTTAGGAAGGTCATTTTTTGCTACAGCCAGAGCCATGATTGATGTTCAAGGAGGAAAGCTTACTTTTCAAGTAGAAGAGGAGAGAGTGGAATTTAACCTGACAAAAGCAGCCAAACATCCAGCATTTCTTGATGATTGTTTTCTAATTAACGTTATAAATGATTATGTGCAGCAAACATGTGAACAAACAAATGATGATTCTTTGGGAACATGTCTTGTACAAAGTTTTATAGTAGAAAATGAAAATAAGGAAGTAGCTGCTTATGCTTCAGCATTTCAACAAACTCCACTCATATACTTTCAAAAATTTAAACCTTTTGGAAAAGGTAAAATCTTACCACCTCCTTCTATTGAAAAGGCACCAGATCTGGAACTAAAACCTCTTCTAAATCATCTCAATTATGCATATCTTAAATCCAATAATACTTTGCCTATTATTGTCAATGCTAATCGATCTAAAATTTAATTAAGTTAAACTTTGGATTTAATTAGAAAATATAAGAAAGCAATAAGTTAGACTATATCTGATATTAAAGGAATTAGCCCTTCAATTTGTATGCATAGAATATTATTGAAAGAAAATGCTAAACATGTGATTGCTCAATAAAGAAGATTAAATCCAAATATGAAATATGTAGTAAAGGCAGAAGTGACTAAGCTTTTAGATGCATGAATTATTTATCCTATCTCTGATAGTTTTTAGGTAAGTCCTGTACATGTAGTTTCAAAGAAAGGAGGAATGAATGTTATTAAATTGAAAATAATGAATTAATTTCTTCAAGAATAGTCATTGGGTGGCGTGTTTTCATAGACTATAGGAAATTTAACAAAGCTACTCGCAAGGATCACTTTCCTTACTAGTTATTGATCAAATGCTTGAGAGATTTGCAGGTAATGCTTATTTTTGTTTATTAGATGGATATTCAAGATATTTTCAAATTCCTATAGGGCCAGAAGATCAAGAGAAGACAACATTCACATGTCCACATGTCACTTTTGCTTATCGAAGAATGCCTTTTGGACTATGCAATACACTAGCGACCTTTCAAAGATGCATAATGATAATATTTTCAGATATTATGGAATTTATTGTTGAAATATTCATGGATAATTTTACTATTTATGGTACCACTTTTAATAATTATTTATAACATTTGGAGCGGGTACTTAAACGTTGTGAAGAGATATATCTAGTTCTTAACTGGGAGAAGTGTCATTTCATGGTGGAAGAAGGTATTATTCTTGGATACAAAGTCTCCAAAAGAGGAATTGAAGTAGACAAAGCAAAGATCAAAGTTATTGAATGACTACCACCACCAACCAATGTTAAGGGAGTTCATAGTTTCTTAGGACATGCAGGGTTTTATAGGCGTTTTATAAAAGATTTTCAAAAATTGCTAAATCCTTGTGTGAATTACTAAATAAGGATGTTGTTTTTAATTTTTCTAATGAATGCTTAATTGCCTTTAATAGGTTAAAAGCAGTACTTATGACAACTCTATTATTTCACCACCAGATTGGTTGTTACCTTTCGAACTCATATGTGATGCTAGTGATTATGCCATTGAAGTTGTGTTGAGTCAAAAGAAAGATAAGAAGAGTCATATCATATATTATGCAAGCCGAACTCTTGATGATACTCAATTCAATTATGCTAGAACAGAAAAAGAACTACTTGCTATAGTTTTTGCTCTTAACAAATTCAGATCTTTTCTTTTAGGATATAAGGTTATTATTTATACTGACCATGAAGCAATCAAATATCTTATGAGCAAAAAGGAAGCCAAACCAAGGTTTATTAGGTGGATTTTGCTTTTTCAAGAATTTGATCTTGAAATCAAAGTTAAAAAGGGAGTTAAAAATTATTAGCAGATCATCTGTCATGATTAGAGAGGCAATCTAATCAGGACATTTTGCCTATTAATGAATCATTCCCCGATGAACAACTTTTCTCTGTTAAAACTTATATCCCATGGTATGCTTATTTTGTGAATTATTTGGCAGGTGGTGTTCTTCCATCCGAATTGACTTATGCTCAACGGAAGAAATTTCTTGCTGATGTTAAACATTACATATGTGAGGAGCCTTTATTGTTTAAACATTGTGGGGGTGGAATAATTCGTAGATCTATCCCGGAAGAAGAAATAAAAAGTATTCTAGATTTTTTCATTCAAAAGAATATGGAGGTCATTCTAGCACATCTAAGACAATTGCTAAATTTTGGTAATCTAATTTTTTCTGGCCAACTATGTATAAAGATACAAAAAATTTTATTCAGTCTTGCTATAGATGTCAAAGGGTAGGTAATATTTCCAAAAGACAAGATTTTCCACTTAACACTATTTTAGAGGTTGAATTGTTTGATGTTTGAAAAATTGATTTTATGGAACCATTTCCACCATCATTTAATAATCAATACATTTTAGTGGCTATAGATTATGTTTAAAATGGGTGGAAGCCTTTGCAAGTCCAACAAATGATTCTAAGATCGTAACTAGGTTTATAAAGAAAAATATTTTTACTAGATTTGGAGTTTCTAGGGCTATAATTAGTGATGGGGGTACTCATTTTTATAATAAGAGTTTTGATGTTATTGTTAAGAAATATGGAGTACATTATAAGGTGGCAACACCTTATCACCCTCAAACTAATGGACAAGTGGAAATATCTAATAGGGAACTTAAATGGATGAAATATCTAATAGGGAAGTTAAATAGATCTTGGAGAAAATAGTGAGTAATTCGAGGAAAGATTGGTAGATTAAGTTGGATGATGCTCTTTGTGCTTATAGAATGGAATACAAAACTCCAATTGGTATGTCACCATATAGACTTATCTTTGGAAAGGCATGTCATTTACATGTTGAATTAGAACATAAGGCATATCGGGCTATTAAGCAACTGAACATAGATTGGAATAAGACCGGCCAAAAGCTTCTTTGGCAATTAAGTGAGTTAGATGAGATTAGGTTTCATGCTTATGAGAATCCCAAAATCTATAAAGAAAGGACTAAAATGTGGCATGATAAAATTATCAAATTTAAGTAATTCCATGAAGGACAACAAGTTTTATTGTACAATTCTAGATTAAAACTCTTTCCTATGAAGCTTAAGTCTCGTTGGTCAGGACCATTTATGGTTGTGAAGGTTTATCCACATGGTTCAATCAATATACAAAATCAGAGTGGAGAAATCTTCAAAGTAAATGGCCAACGATTAAAACCTTATTTCATTGGTAATCCAATAGATGTCGGGACCGTCTATCACTTCACTACATGAGCATTCAACCAGAGAATGTTGAGCTATCGACAATAAACTTAGCGCTTGTTGGAAGGCAACCCATTTTCTTTTCATTTTATTTTTTTTATTTTATTTTTAAAATTTTGAATAATAATGTTTAATTTTTGTTTTGTAGATGATTTAAAGTGCAAAACCACAATAATTTGAAGGAACAAATGTGCCAAGACCATGGCCATTCATCCCCATGGCCGTGGGAATCAACTTGAAGTTGTAAAATTAGAAACGAGGGAAACTTTTTGAAAAAAACAGCAAAGAAAAGCATCCCATGACCTTGGCCTTCAAAAGGCCACAACTGTGGGTTTGATGAAGAAACGGCCAACATGAATACACAAAGGAAAATAAGGGAGGCAGAGGCAAAACCAATCCCACGACTGTGGCCTCCCAAGAGCCACGACTATGGGATTACAATTGAGGTTTCCAAAGAAGGAGAGCATGAGGAAACAAAGTGGCAGTTGAAACAAAAAGCAACGACCATGGCAAACCATGCAAAACTACTTTTGACAAGTCAAATAGAAAGCCACGACCATGGCACTTATAGGCCATGACTGTGGCACCCTAGAACTATATAGACATCTTATTTTCTTTCTCTCTCTTCACTTTTTAAAGCCCTTGCCTCCCAATTTTAAAGCCCTGGCCGCCCAATTTTGAAACATATATGCAAAACCTCTGTACCCATGACCTAAACTCCATTTTTCAGTCAATTTTTTCAAATCTTCTTTATTTTTCACAAATCAAACACAAAATTGGTTAGAAGTAACACATTTGCCATGAAATCAATAAGAGATGAATTAAAAGGTCGCAAATCTAAAAGAAGGCGCCAAGATGAATCATCATCATCTTCATCAACACCTTCTCCACCATCGTCTCGGCACCTTAAGGACCACACATGTATCTAAAAATTCATTTCCGTGATGAGGAGCAACTACAAAGGTACCAAAATCTCAAATCAAGAAAAATTATTCCTTTTAGGTTCATAGATGGAATTGTTATTAGAAAATTGAGATGGAACAATGCATTGCTTAAAATGTTTACCGATATGGAATGAATTATGTTTGCTAGTATGTGTTATCCGACCTATGCCAAATTAACCCTAGAATTCTTGAGCAATTTTTGATTTATCCTACCAGATAATAATGCTGCCCACAATAGGAAGGTAGAGTTTAGATTAGCCAATCAAAATTATAATTGGTTCATTGGTGAATTTGGGCATGCTTTGGGAGAATTGAAGGGTTTGATGAAAGTGAAACTTGGACTAGACTTGGGAGCATGCATCAATTTAATAGTAAAATATCTAAAGCCTCTAATTTTACAAACCCATTTTATTAGTATATCCATGTTGTCCTAGCAAATAAAATTTTTGGGTGAGGGGTGAGTCAAGGCACCGTTAATTTCAAAGAGTTGCATTTCTTTTATTGTGCCATGAAAGAAAAATTCAATGTTGGGTTTTGGTTTACCAAGAGGTGTGAGGAAGTAGTTAGGCAGAGCGGTAAGATTGTCATTAGGGGAGGATCACAAAAATTGTTGCATAACTAAACATAGGATTTGATCACCTTGTACCCATATCGGGTGAACTTACTATTGATATAGGTACCGTGTTAGCCATGAGATTAGCAAGAAAAAGAGAGAACCAATATGAATTTAGGACCCCCAGATGTCGATATTAACATTGGCATAGATGAGTTATTTGGAGAGGGATGCGATTTTGAGAAACCCGTAGATCAACCACCACCTCCATCTTCTGAGGCTGGTCCATCAGCTTCACCTCCACCTTCTGAGGCCAGTCCATATATTCCACCACCAAACACATTTGATTATATTGCTAATAGACTTGATTCTTTTAAAAATGAGATGAATCGCAGGAATGCAATCTAGGAGTAGCTTTGACAATATGGAGCAGCGATTTGTAGGATTTGAGCACGAGGTGAGCACTATTTCAACTCTGATGACGGGTCTTAGTGAGCAGTTTAATTCTTTCTTTGCTCGATTCAGACTGTACTACCCACCTCAACAGCATCCCCCTCCACCTGGTGATGATCCTAATGATGGCACCACTGAGGACAATGGTGATTCAAGTTTGTGGGAGTTTTCCCTCGAAATTATTGAATTTATGCAAATTTGTGGTACTTTTTAATTTTTGGCATTTTGGTATAATCTTTTTCATTATGTTTATCTTAAGAATACTTATGGTTTTATTTTGCATCATTTTGTTTTGGTTTTATGGATTATATATGGTTTAAAGTTTTGATATGATTTAATACAATGAATTTTTCTTATATATAATTTATGATGAAAATAATTAGAGTACCTTAGATTTCCTTATATGTTATTTTATATGTTAAAATTTTTACAATTTTAAGGTTAAGATTTGGTGGAAAAAAAAATATCTTATGGACTTTAAACCAGATGAGCTCTTCAAATTAATTAAAAGTAATTATTTATTAAATTTTAGTTTAAGCTTGTATTCTTTCATATTATTTGCCTAGGCCTAGAACATGTTTAAAAAAGCTTTTGAGACAAAATTGAATCTTGCTAAGTAAAAGGAAAATATGATTTAGGCATTGTTTGTGAAACTAAATTCTAATACCTACCAATTTAAACATTATCCCTAGTTGTCCCTTTTGAGCCTAAAATAAATTTTTTAGCTTAAGATTTTCTTTGATTTGATAAGCTAAATAAACCACCCTTTTCAAGGTTAATTATCTTTTAAAAATTTTCTCAAAATCAAATTATTCATATTATGAGGATAACAAGTTTATAATAAGAGACTCATACGTTTAAAGTTTGGGGGAATATATTTGATTTAAAAAAATAAATAAATAAATAAATAAAAATAGTTTGTGGTAGTCTTTATTGATGATATTTTGGTGTATTAGCATAATAAGGAGGAGCATGACGAGCACTTGCAGATAGTATTACAGACCTTGAGAGAAAAACAGTTGTATGCTAAGCTATCTAAGTGTGAGTTTTGGCTTGATCAAGTGAGTTTTCTGGGTCATGTGGTGTCAGCAGATGGTATAAGAGTTGATCCGAGTAAAGTTGAAGCCATTTTAAATTGGAGTCCACCGAAGTTTGTGACTGAAGTTAGAAGTTTTCTGGGTTTGGCAGGCTATTATCGATGGTTTGTGAAAGGTTTTTCTTTTATAGCTACTCTACTCACCAGATTACTTCGGAAGGGAGTTAGATTCGTGTGGACAGATCAATGTCAAGCTAGTTTTGAGCAGTTGAAAGAGATGTTGACTCAAGCTCCAGTTCTTACCTTGCCTGTGGAAGATAAACCATATGTGATTTACAGTGATGCTTCACATAATGGTTTAGGTTATGTTTTGATGCAACAGGGTAGAGTCATAGCTATGCTTCTCGGCAATTGAAACCACATGAGTTTAATTACCCGACGCATGATTTGGAGTTGGCAGCTGTAATATCCTCATATATGCCCTAGAAGTTTGATTATGTTGTTGATGTTGTTGTTAGTGTTGTTGTTGTTATATATTGGATTGAATATATGTGTTAAATTGTAAGAGAAAAGAGATGGGAAGAGAATGTATATGTATATGTGGTTTGGAGAAGAAATTTAGGGTTTAGAGACAAGTTTATATGTTGTGTATATGATAATATATATAACATATAAATTGGTCAAAGGGAGAGTCTGTAATATCCCTAAGTGAGCCTAGAAGTTATGATAATATTGTTATTATTGAATTGAATGTGCGATTGATAAGTGGTAATTATGTATGGTTTATGTGAATGATAAAAGAAATGGAGAGATAATGTATATGTGTGTAGTTGGAGAATGCATTGTGTAGAGAGAAGTGTATATGTAGTGTATATGGTGATATATATAAAATATATGTTGGTCAAAATGGAAAGTCAAGGGAAGAGGATATTTTATTTGTGAGATGTGAAATTACCAATATGGGTATATATGAGACAAAAGCTTAGTTAAGTGGATGAGGGTATTATGGTAATTTTCTCTTGGATGGCTATTTAATGCATATTGACTTTGTGTTTTCTTCATCATTTCTTCTTCTTCTTCTTTGTGTTGGCCGGCTCATCATAGACAAGGGAAAACAAAAGAACAAATGAGGGTTTTGTTATTTCCAAGCTCAAAGTGAAGAAAGCTTTCAAATTTACAAGTTGGAGTTTCAAGGAATTTCACTATTTGGTAAGTTTCTCTTGTTTGATCTTGTTATTTTTGGAAGTTATACTTGAGTTGAGCTGTGATTTGATGATGAGATGATTATAGTTGTTTATGGTGTGATTTAAGTGTTGAGATTGCTTGTTAGATAAGAAGCTAGGTTGGTGTTGGTGATGGAAGAGTAAGAGTTGTGTTTAGTGAAAATTTTTCTGTTTTACAATTAGTAAAGGCTGTGACTTGTATGATTTTTAATTAATTATAGAAAAATGTTCTTGAAGTGAATTTTTGATATGTTGTGCCTCTATGAGTCTAGAATGACTGAAAAATATGTTGATTCGATTTTGGAATGGTTATGAGTTTAGAAAGATTATTTTTATTAGACCTGTTCCAGCAGGTACCTTAACTGAGACAGCTATATTTTGGGATTTTTAATAAAATGTAGAAAAATCATATCCAATTGAATTTTGGATATGTTGTTGCTTAGTGAGTCTAGTATTTGAGAAAAATAATTTGGAACCACGTTGATTGAATTTGATTTATGGAATTCACAAAGTTCAGAACTGCTGCCAGGATGCAGGGCAATTGGGGCAGTCTGGTTAGGTGAACTATTTGACCAAGATTTTGTGCTCAGTTTGATCTGAAATTTTAAAGGAATGATTTTAAGATACAAAACTAAATTCTGTAAAAATTTTAGAATTTTTAGTCAAGTAGATTATTTTATACAATTTTTCAAAATAAGGATAAAATGGAGTCTAAAACCAGAATGTACTATTCATATGGTCATTTTGCTAATATTCCTTTTGGATTAGGGTTTGAAGAAGGTGATTTGCCCTAATTTGAGAAGTGAGAAATCTTATGAATAAAGGATTGCTTAGAGTTGTGTGAGTGTTCATAAGGTAAGTACCAATACATATGATTGTATTTATTTACATGATTTGAGACTTAATACATTTGTTTGCAAATGTGTTAAGTGGTTTACTATAATGTTAATATAATTGGATTAAGGTGATGATTGAATGATGTGAAGGATGTGAAGATCATTAAAAAGGTAAGCATGAACTCTATTTGATTGTATATCCTTATATGTCTTTGAATTTTAACACATTTGGATGAATGTGTTAAATACTCTATTATATTGTGGATGTAAATGAATAATGTAAATTGCTATATATATATATATAGAGTGGATAAAATATGAAATGGGAAAGGTAGGAAGAAATGAGGATCATTCTTAAGGTATGTGCAATTTGTTATGATAAATGCTCTAATAATGAATGGTGTTAGTGTGTTTTAAGAAATGATGAAAGGTTATGTTATATGCATTGTAAATGACAATATGTTATATGAATAATATATTTTGAAATGTTATATCAATGATGTTATATGTATCATATGGATTGAGATATGATATGTTGTGAAACCATTGTGATTGGCCATGATGATTCAAATGTGAGATGAAGCCATTGTGATTGGCTATGATGATCCAATTGAAAGAAATAAGGCATGTTTGCCTAGATGATAATGAGCATTGAGATTGAAATTGATAATGAAACAATAAGTGAAATATGTGTTTAATGTGTTATTCAGTCTTCAGAGTTCTGGGTTTGGAGGCATGCCTATAAAATGAAAAAGGTAACAGTCTTGCCGGGTTGAAGATCTCTTCAAATTGAGTTGAATTGAGGTCCAAGAGACTGGGTCTGTTACACCATGAGAATTGTGAATATGAAATATATGATTGGTAACAGTCTTGCCTGGTTGAGGATCTCCTCATGATGAGTTGATGGTCCAAGAGACTGGGTCTGTTACACTATCCATGGATAGAAATATTGATATATGATGCCTACGGGCTTGATGATTATGATTATAGACCAAAGCAGTATGTAACACCCCCACATCCAATGCACACACACTACAACTACAACCATGTAGCATAAGTGCACCAAACATAGGGATGCTACGGTTTTCTTCAACATTCAAAAAATTTAAATAGATACAATACTATTATCATTATATAATATAGAAAAGTAGATCATTTACTTTTAAAATAAAACACATTAGATATATATATACATACATATAGTTATTTCACAGCGGAAGTCATAAAATATTTACATATTTGAAAACACTTAATTCCATATTTACAAATATACAAATATGTACATTTAATCAATACTTTACAAAATATAAAAAGAGTTATACATGATTGGCAAATCTCCTTTGATCTTTAAGTCTCCAAAATCAACTCTTCACTGTCTACCCTCGGTCGGTTTCGAAGAGCTCTCGGGTTCGACTCTAACAGTTCTATCACCTGCGCGATTAAACACTATCGCGCTAAGCCAACGGCTTAGTAATATAATCATGCTAATGATATGCTTTAATGCAATGCAGTACCAATTCTTAATCCATATTATGCATGTAACATCATATATGCCAAGTTGATAACATAGCTTTCCATTTTATAACTCAACATATATATATATATAGGCATATCATACTTCACATCTTATCATAGACCTCATTTATATTCATTTAATCATTCATCATCAACAATAAGCTAAAGCAAGCATCATTCATGACTCACATTGACCATAGACAAGCATGGGCCCAAGACACACTAATATGCCATTCAATTTTCAGAGTTAATGTTTTGGTTCTATCATCACATTTATCAATATCAATATCATAGACCCAACTAGGCTTCAAGGATTAAGTTCAACCAAGCTTCAAGGGGAGCAAAGCATGCTAAGCTTCTACCCAACTTGGCTTCAAGAACTAACCCAACCTAGCTTCAAGGGTGGTAACATCTCAATTAGGCTTCAAGGATTCAATCCAACCTAACTTCAAGAGATTGTTACTATCATTAGGCATGCCACCAATAACATACTCTGAAAATGGAATAACACATTAGCCACACAATTCATTTACATATCAATTATCATTTCCATTCTCAATTCTCATCAACATTTAGGCAAACATGCCTTCATTCTCTCAATATTATCATCATATAGCATCATTCATCATAGCCAAACACAATGGCATTGTCTCATATCATATCTTATTTGAATTATCATTTCATCTTTGATACAACATTTCAAGGTACATTACTCATAAAATACAATACCTTTCACAATGCATAACATAACCTTGTTTAAATCTCAACAATGCAATTAGGGCAAAGAACAACTTATATGATTCATAGGTTTAGGATATTTCATATGCATTTGATTAGCTCATTCATAGTTTAAAGTATGTTTAGAGTGTTTAAGTTTAGGTTTAGGAACCAACCTACCTTTGAAGAACCAAAACATTGCAACTAGGTCAAAGAAAACAAAACTTACCTAACCCAAATGAGAGACACGGGCAGCACACATGAGGGACACGGCCAAGCTTGTGGCCGTGTCTCTCAATTCAACTTTGGCAGTAGCAAACACGGCTTAGGGACACGGCCGTGTCTCTTCAACCAAAACTCACAGTAGCTCACACGGCTTGGGAACACGGCTGTGTCACCCAAAAATTAATCCAACACGTCCAAAATCATATGACTTGGCCGTGTCTCACATGGCCTTTGGCCGTGTCACCCAAAACCAAAACCCTAATTCTATCCAACTCTCTTCCAAATGCATTAAAACTCAATATACATCATACCACATGCTTCAAATGAACATCATCAATGTTCTAAATACATATTCATTACAATAATCACTTTAAAACACCTTAATATCACAATTAAACAAACACCATCTCAAAACCCTAACTCAAACTCTACTCTTGATTTTCCACTATCAATCTTCACTTATTTTTCCATAATCACAACCAAACCAACACAACCTCCAATTTTTAACTTACAATCAACTCTAACACTTATAAACACACATCAACACACTAAATCATCATCTCAACAATTCTCAATACACCTTAACCACAATTTTCCAAATTAATAAAAGAAAACAAGAAATTACTTACCTAAAGTGAAGAAATTCCACAAATCTTCAACTTGATTCTTCAATTCTCCCTTCAATCTTGATCTTACTATCAAGAACACTTCTCCTTCCCTTTTTCTAATGGAGAGCCGGCCACTACCATCAAGAGGAAGAGAAAATGATCAAGAATCACAAAGTCAAACTTCATTAAATACCCATCCAAAGGAAAATTACTATAATGCCCTCATACATATCTTAATTCTCTTTGTTATCTCTTGCCCATTTTGGTAATTTCACATGCCCTAAAAAAAATATCTCCTCTTGCCTTGACCAACTCTTTTGACCAATGTATATGTTATATATATCACAATATACACAACATATAAACTTGTCTCTAAACCCTAAATTCTTTCCCAAAACACTTATACTTTTCTTTCTCAATTTAAACCAACAATCCAATAACAACAACAACAACAACATGCAAAACTTCTAGGGCATAAATGAGGATATTACAATTCTCCCCCTCTAAAAAGAAATTTCGTCCTCGAAATTACCTGAAATCAATTCTGAAACAACTGAGGATATTGCTCTCGCATAGTCTGCTCACTTTCCCAAGTTGCTTCTTCTTTTGCATGATTCTTCCAAAGAATCTTCACCAATGGCACTCTCTTGTTCCTCAATTCCTTCTCTTCCCGTGCCAAGATAGCAACTGGTTCCTCTTCAAATGTCAAATCTGGGCTCACTTCGATAGACTCAATTGGCAACACGTGAGATGGATCCGATCTGTACCTCCTCAACATAGAAACATGAAATACATTATGAATACGATCCAACTCAGGTGGCAAAGCAAGTCTATACGCCACTGGCCCAACTCTTTCTAACACTTCATACGGTCCGATGAAACGAGGACTCAATTTTCCTTTTCGACCGAACCTCAAAATCTTCTTCCAAGGAGATACCTTCAAAAATACTTTATCCCCAACATCAAACTGAATGTCTCTCCTCTTCAGATCTGCATAGGACTTCTGTCGGTCTGAAGCTGCTTTCAATCTGCCTCGAATCAACTTCACTTTCTCTTCAGTTTCTTGAATCAAATCAGGCCCAATCAACTTGCTATCACCAAGTTCACTCCAACAAAGAGGTGTTCTGCACCGTCTGCCATACAATGCCTCGAATGGGGCCATTTCGATGCTGGACTGGTGACTGTTATTATAAGCAAACTCCACAAGAGGTAAGAATCTATCCCAACTTCCAGAGAAATCGATGACATAGCTTCTCAACATATCCTCAACAATCTGTATCACCCTCTCAGACTGTCCATCCGTCTGTGGATGAAAAGCAGTACTGAAATGCAGTCGAGAACCCAAAGCACCATGCAAACTCTTCCAAAATCTCGAAGTAAACCTGGGATCTCGATCAGACACTAAAGAAGTTGGAACACCATGCAGTTTCACAATCTCATGGATATACAGCTCAGCCAATCTCTCCAAAGAGTAATCCATCCGAACTGGGAGGAAATGAGCTGTCTTAGTCAATCTATCCACAATCACCCATATAGCATCATGCTTCTTTTGTGTCAATGGCAAACCAGACACAAAATCCATTGTCACTCTTTCCCACTTCCATTCTGGCACTGACAATGGTTGAAGCAACCCGGTTGGGACTTGATGCTCTGCTTTAACCTTCTGACAAGTGAGACATTTCGATACAAACTCAGCAATGTCTCTCTTCAAACCAATCCACCAATAATGCTGTCTCAAATCATGATACATCTTCGTATTACCCGGATGCATAGCAAACATTGACTGATGAGCTTCTTCTAAAATGACTCTTTTCAAATTAGCATCATCGGGTACACACAATCGGTTCTTAAACCAGAGACTCCCATCATCTTTCACAACAAAATCTCTAGTCTTCCCATTCTTGCAATCTGAAATAATCTTCTGAATCTTCATATCAATCAACTGAGCCTCTTTGATCTGATCTAACAAAACTGGTTTCAAAAGCAACTGTGCCAACAATGCACCATCGTCACAAGCTACAAAACTGGCATGCAAAGCTCTCAACTCAACAAGCAACGAGAGCGAGTAAACAGTTAAACCAGCTAAAGACTTCCGACTTAAGGCATCAGCAACCACATTTGCTTTACCTGGATGATAGTCAATCAAGCAGTCGTAGTCTTTAATCAATTCTAACCATCTCCTCTGCCGAAGGTTGAGCTCTTTCTGAACACCCAAATACTTCAAACTCTTGTGATCAGTGTAAATGAAACATTTCTCCCCAAACAGATAATGGCGCCAAATCTTTAATGCAAAAACAATGGCAGCCAACTCCAAATCATGGGTAGGATAGTTAAGCTCATGCGGTTTCAACTGTCGAGATGCATAAGCTATAACTTTCCCTTCCTGCATCAATACACACCCCAACCCTCTATGTGAAGCATCACTGTAGATCACATAGGGTTGGCCTTCTACAGGTAAAGTGAGAACAGGCGCTTGAGTCAACAAATCTCTCAACTGTTCAAAGCTAGCCTGACACTGATCTGTCCACAAAAACCTCACTCCTTTACGAAGCAATCTGGTGAGTGGAGTAGCTATCAAAGAAAATCCTTTCACAAACCGCCGGTAATAGCCTGCCAAACCCAGAAAACTTCTAACCTCTGTCACAGACTTGGGTGGACTCCAATTCAAAATGGCTTCAACTTTACTCGGATCAACTCTAATGCCTTCTGCTGAAACAATATGTCCGAGAAAAGCTACCTGATCCAACCAGAACTCACACTTCGACAATTTGGCAAATAACTGCTTCTCTCTCAAAATCTGCAACACAATCCGCAGGTGCAAATCATGTTCCTCTTCATTCCTCGAATACACCAGAATATCATCGATGAAGACCACTACAAACTGATCCAAATAGGGCCTAAACACCCTATTCATCAAATCCATAAAAGCTGCAGGTGCATTCGTCAGTCCAAAAGGCATAACTAAAAATTCATAATGCCCATACCTGGTCCGAAATGCAGTCTTCGGAACATCTTCAGTTCTGACTCTCAGCTGATGGTACCCCGATCTCAGATCAATCTTAGAGAATACTGACGCTCCCTTCAACTGATCAAAGAGATCATCGATTCTAGGCAAAGGATACTTATTTTTAATGGTCACCTTGTTCAATTGCCTATAGTCGATGCACAACCTCATAGTACCATCCTTCTTCTTTACAAAGAGCACAGGAGCTCCCCAAGGAGAAACACTGGGGCGAATGAATCCTTTATCCAACAGCTCCTGTAATTGCACTTTCAACTCCCTCAATTCTGCTGGTGCCATTCTGTAAGGAGTAATAGAGATAGGAGTGGTACCGGGCAACAATTCAATACCAAACTCCACCTCTCTCTCAGGAGGCAATCCTAGCAGCTCCTCTGGAAATACATCTGGGAACTCTGCAACTGTGGCAATGCTATCAATAGGAGAACCCTTCACTCTAGTATCTACCACATGAGCAAGATAGGCTTCACACCCCTTCCTAATCAACCTCCGGGCTGCAACAGCTGAAACAAATAAGGAGGCTAACTGTTCCTGCTCATTAGATACTATCACCTCTCTCCCATCACCGGTTCTCAAAGAAACAATTTTCTTTTTACAATCCACCACAGCTCCATGTCGAGATAGCCAATCCATACCTAAAATCACATCATATTCCTTAAATGGCATCTCAATCAAATCTCCAAGGAACTCCTCACCCTGCACCCTCACTGCACTATCCCGATGCACTTTACTCACAATCACACTATGCCCTAACGGATTTGTCACCAAAACATCAAATCCTAGGGACTCAGCATGCACATCAAACACAGGCAATACAGATGCACTAATATAAGAATGGGTGGAGCCCGGATCAATCAAAGCAAGTACTGCAGTATCAAATAAAGAAAAAGTACCAGCTATGACCGCCGATGCATCCGGCTGTCTCTGCATAACATACATCCTTTGGGAAGAACCAACCTCCTCCGGTCTATTCTCCCTGGATGCAGCACCACCTCTAGAACTGAACCCTGCTCTACCACCTCGGCTGGCACCTCTGCCTCCCCTCACACTGGCTCGAGAAGCGGCAGAATCAACTGACATCTGCCTCTGCCTCTCAGGGCAATCTCTCACAAAGTGATCCGGTGACCCACACCTGAAACATACCCCAGCAACACCAGCTTTCCAACATGGACCACCATGGGGCCTCCCACAATGGATGCAAATAGGTAAGGTGGATCTCTGAACCATAGGGGTTGGAGCACTTGCCACTGAAGCTACAGGTCTGAATCTTTGTCTCTGGAACTGCACTGATCTACCTGCTGGTCTCTGGCTCCTAATACTCCGAGGAACAAAGCTTCCTCTACCCCTCTTCACTGAAGAAGACCCTGCCTCAACTGGGGCCTTCTCACTCTAACCTCATCCTCTGAAGCAGCTGCAATCACTTGAGCTCGCTCTACACTTCGAGCTGCTTCCACTAACTGGGAGAAATCGTGATATCGAGATCCAGCCACTAAACACATAATCGAGGGCCTCAATCCCTCCTGAAATCGCCGGCATCTATCAATCTCATCAGCAATGATGCCCCCAGCATACTGACTCAGTCGAATAAACTCAACTTCATACTCAGTAACAGTCTTGTTATCTTGCTTCAAGCTCAAGAATTCCATCTTCTTCATATCCTTATACTCCCTAGGAGTATATTTCAACTCGAATTCCCTCAAGAAATCTGCATATGACAAAGTTGGTGGATCTTCCATGGAATGTGGCACAGTCTTCCACCAATCGTAGGCATCCTTCTGTAGCAAAGATCTTGCATAGTCAAACTTTTCCTCAGGGGTGGCTTGTAACTGAATAAAGATCCTCTGAACTTTGTCAAGCCACTGTTCTGCCACAGCTGGATCAGTGGTACCAATAAAATCCTCAGCTCCATACTTCCTTAACTTGTCATAGTGCCTCACTGGCACCAAAGACTGAGGGGGTGGGTGCACTGGTTGTACTGGCGCTTGCCTGAAAGTCTCCATCATATGCACAAACCAAGCTGGTGGAACCTCCTCACCAGTTGGTCTCCCCGACCCAGAAGCAGGTGCCTCCCCAGCACTCTCAACTCTAACTCCCTCATCAGGAGCAACACTCTCCTCACTGCCCTCAACTGACTGTCTCAAATGAGAATCCATCAACACCTAATACTGCAAACACAACAGGACACACCTTATTAAAGATCAAAGATTGCCAATCCCAAACATGTATTTTCTTTCAAAAACTCACTTTTTAATTCAAAATATTCTTTTTATAACATATTACCTAGGTTGAGAATCTCAAACCTAGGCTCTGATACCAAAACAATTGTAACACCCCCACATCCAATGCACACACACTACAACTACAACCATGTAGCATAAGTGCACCAAACATAGGGATGCTACGGTTTTCTTCAACATTCAAAACATTTAAATAGATACAATACTATTATCATTATATAATATAGAAAAGTAGATCATTTACTTTTAAAATAAAACACATTAGATATATATATACATACATATAGTTATTTCACAGCGGAAGTCATAAAATATTTACATATTTGAAAACACTTAATTCCATATTTACAAATATACAAATATGTACATTTAATCAATACTTTACAAAATATAAAAAGAGTTATACATGATTGGCAAATCTCCTTTGATCTTTAAGTCTCCAAAATCAACTCTTCACTGTCTACCCTCGGTCGGTTTCGAAGAGCTCTCGGGTTCGACTCTAACAGTTCTATCACCTGCGCGATTAAACACTATCGCGCTAAGCCAACGGCTTAGTAATATAATCATGCTAATGATATGCTTTAATGCAATGCAGTACCAATTCTCAATCCATATTATGCATGTAACATCATATATGCCAAGTTGATAACATAGCTTTCCATTTTATAACTCAACATATATATATATATAGGCATATCATACTTCACATCTTATCATAGACCTCATTTATATTCATTTAATCATTCATCATCAACAATAAGCTAAAGCAAGCATCATTCATGACTCACATTGACCATAGACAAGCATGGGCCCAAGACACACTAATATGCCATTCAATTTTCAGAGTTAATGTTTTGGTTCTATCATCACATTTATCAATATCAATATCATAGACCCAACTAGGCTTCAAGGATTAAGTTCAACCAAGCTTCAAGGGGAGCAAAGCATGCTAAGCTTCTACCCAACTTGGCTTCAAGAACTAACCCAACCTAGCTTCAAGGGTGGTAACATCTCAATTAGGCTTCAAGGATTCAATCCAACCTAACTTCAAGAGATTGTTACTATCATTAGGCATGCCACCAATAACATACTCTGAAAATGGAATAACACATTAGCCACACAATTCATTTACATATCAATTATCATTTCCATTCTCAATTCTCATCAACATTTAGGCAAACATGCCTTCATTCTCTCAATATTATCATCATATAGCATCATTCATCATAGCCAAACACAATGGCATTGTCTCATATCATATCTTATTTGAATTATCATTTCATCTTTGATACAACATTTCAAGGTACATTACTCATAAAATACAATACCTTTCACAATGCATAACATAACCTTGTTTAAATCTCAACAATGCAATTAGGGCAAAGAACAACTTATATGATTCATAGGTTTAGGATATTTCATATGCATTTGATTAGCTCATTCATAGTTTAAAGTATGTTTAGAGTGTTTAAGTTTAGGTTTAGGAACCAACCTACCTTTGAAGAACCAAAACATTGCAACTAGGTCAAAGAAAACAAAACTTACCTAACCCAAATGAGAGACACGGGCAGCACACATGAGGGACACGGCCAAGCTTGTGGCCGTGTCTCTCAATTCAACTTTGGCAGTAGCAAACACGGCTTAGGGACACGGCCGTGTCTCTTCAACCAAAACTCACAGTAGCTCACACGGCTTGGGAACACGGCTGTGTCACCCAAAAATTAATCCAACACGTCCAAAATCATATGACTTGGCCGTGTCTCACATGGCCTTTGGCCGTGTCACCCAAAACCAAAACCCTAATTCTATCCAACTCTCTTCCAAATGCATTAAAACTCAATATACATCATACCACATGCTTCAAATGAACATCATCAATGTTCTAAATACATATTCATTACAATAATCACTTTAAAACACCTTAATATCACAATTAAACAAACACCATCTCAAAACCCTAACTCAAACTCTACTCTTGATTTTCCACTATCAATCTTCACTTATTTTTCCATAATCACAACCAAACCAACACAACCTCCAATTTTTAACTTACAATCAACTCTAACACTTATAAACACACATCAACACACTAAATCATCATCTCAACAATTCTCAATACACCTTAACCACAATTTTCCAAATTAATAAAAGAAAACAAGAAATTACTTACCTAAAGTGAAGAAATTCCACAAATCTTCAACTTGATTCTTCAATTCTCCCTTCAATCTTGATCTTACTATCAAGAACACTTCTCCTTCCCTTTTTCTAATGGAGAGCCGGCCACTACCATCAAGAGGAAGAGAAAATGATCAAGAATCACAAAGTCAAACTTCATTAAATACCCATCCAAAGGAAAATTACTATAATGCCCTCATACATATCTTAATTCTCTTTGTTATCTCTTGCCCATTTTGGTAATTTCACATGCCCTAAAAAAAATATCTCCTCTTGCCTTGACCAACTCTTTTGACCAATGTATATGTTATATATATCACAATATACACAACATATAAACTTGTCTCTAAACCCTAAATTCTTTCCCAAAACACTTATACTTTTCTTTCTCAATTTAAACCAACAATCCAATAACAACAACAACAACAACATGCAAAACTTCTAGGGCATAAATGAGGATATTACACAGTAACTCTGAACTCTGAATAACATAGTGGTGTCTGTTGGGCCCGAGTCTGTCTTTGTTGTCAATGTGATATACAAATGTTGAAAGAAATGGATAATGAAATCTTTGGTATACTTCATTGGACATGTGGTTGATGATATGTAATATGTGTGTTGAAATATTGATTATGAGCACTAATGGTGAATTGTGAATAAAGAAATGTTATGATTGGTATGATGTATAATGTGTGTATTAGCATTGATTGTGAATTCAATTGATGAATTGTGGTTGATGACAATGATTGTATTAATTGGAAATGTGACTTATGGTTAGTATGATGTATAATGTGTGTATTGAGATGTTGATTGTGAATATTAGTGATGGGTTGGAATTGGTAGAAATGTTATGTATATATGGGTATAAGATATGAAATTAGTTGAAAGATATGAAAGGTGCAAATGAAAAGGGATAAACTTAATAAGAACTAAAAGTATATGGAATTGATATATCTTTATATGTTAGTGTTTCCATGATATATGTTTGTATTTTATATTTGTACTACTAAGCTTTCGAGCTTAGCGCGGATGTATTATCGCGCAGGTAGCTTGGTGGAAGATATGAAGTCTTTTGGTATGCCACGAGAAGAGTAAGATTTTGTCGAGACCAACTAGAGGGTAATGCATACATGTATCCACTTTAAGTATGTTATATTATATGTATAAGTGAAGTTTTGATAAAGACAATGATTTCGTAAGTGTTCTTTATATTGACCTATTATAGTTTGAATTTTGTTACAGGTTTTTTAAAAGTAAAAAGGAAAAGTGGCATCCTTATACTTTATATACTTACTGTATGTATACTAGGTATATGTATAGTGCTTATATAGGGTATCAGGGTGTTACAGCAGCTATAGTTTTTGCTTTGAAGATTTGGCAACACTACTTGTATGGGGAGAAGTATTTCATTTATACGGATCATAGGAGTTTGAAATACTTGGGGGTTCAGAGAGAGCTAAATCTTCGGCAAAGACGGTGGTTGGAGTTGATCAAAGACTATGATTGTTTGATTGATTATCATCCTGATAAGGCAAATGTTGTTGCTGATGCCTTGAGTCGGAAGTCTTTGGCAGGTTTGACTGCTTATTCGCTCTCGTTGCTTGTTGAGTTGAGAGCGTTACATGCTAGTTTTGAGCCTTGTAATGATGGAGCTTTGTTAGCTTAGTTGCAATTGAGACCGGTGTTGTTAGATCAGATTAAAGAGGCTCAATTGCCTGATGAGAAAATTCGGAAAGTTGTGTCGGAATGCCAAAAAGGAGAGAGCCGAGATTTTCTTGTGAGAGATGATGGTAGCCTTTGGTTCAAGGATAGATTGTGTGTTTCTGATGATGCAAGATTGAGAAAGATTATTTTAGAGGAAGCACATCAATTGGTTTTTGCTATGCACCCTGGAAATACTAAAATGTATCATGATTTGAAGCAATATTATTGGCGGTCAGGTATGAAGAGGAATATAGCGGAGTTTGTATCCAAATGTCTCACTTGTCAGAGAGTGAAGGCCGAGCACCAAGTTCCAACAGGGTTGCTCCAACCTTTTTCAGTGCCTGAATGGAAATGGGAGCGAGTGACGATGGATTTTGTGACTGGTTTACCTTTGACTCAGAAGAAGCATGATGTCATTTGGGTGATTGTTGATCGGTTGACGAAGGCAGCTCATTTCCTTCCAGTTCGGATGGATTATTCTCTTGAGAAGTTGGCTAAGCTGTATATTAGTGAGATAGTGATATTGCATGGAGTCCCAATTTCTTTAGTGTCTAATCGAGATCCCTGGTTTACTTCAAGGTTTTGGAAGAGTTTGCATGCTACTTTGGGTTCTCGATTACACTTTAGCACTGCTTTTCATCCGCAGATAGATGGGCAGTCAGAGAGAGTGATATAGATTTTAGAGGACATGTTGAGAAGCTGTGTCATTGAATTCTCTGGAAGTTGGGACAGATTTTTGCCATTGATGGAATTTGCTTACAACAACAGTCATCAATCCAGTATTGGAATGGTACCATATGAGGCATTGTATGGTAGAAGATGTAGAACACCTCTATGTTGGAATGAAGTTGGAGAAGGCAAGTTGATTGGTCCCAATTTGATTAAGGAAACGGAAGAGAAAGTGAAGATAATTCGGGATCGGTTGAAAGCAGCTTCAGATCGACAGAAATCCTATTTAGATTTGAAGAGGAGAGATATAGAATTTGATGTTGGAGATAAAGTATTCTTAAAAGTGTCTCCTTGGAAGAGAATTTTTAAGATTTGGCCGCAAAGGAAAGTTGAGTCCTCGTTTTATTGGACCTTATGAGATTTTAGAGAGAGTTGGACCAATTGCTTATCGACTTGCTTTGCCTCCTGAAATGGATCGAATTCGCAATGTCTTTCATGTTTCTATGCTGCGGAGGTATAGATCAGACCCATCCCATATCTTGTTAGTTGAATCTATTGAGGTGAATCCGGAGCTGACTTTTGAAGAAGAACCAGTTGCTATTTTGGCACATGAAGTGAAAGAGTTGAGAAATAAGAAAGTGCCACTTGTGAAGGTTCTTTGGAAGAATCATGCTAGAGAAGAGGCAACTTGGGAGAGTAAGCAAGCGATGCAAGATCAGTATCTTCAATTGTTTCGGACTTGAGATCAGGTAATTTCGAGGACGAAATTTATTTTTATAGGGGGATAATTGTAATATCCCAAACTATATCCTAAAATTTTTGGAATACTTATTGTTGTTTTTGGATTAAATGTTATAATTGTATATATGTTTAAGTGGGAAGATAAGAAAGGTTAGAGGAGTGTGTATATGTTGTATATATAGATATACATACAACATATACAAGTCAACATTTAATTAAAGTCAAAAGGAGATTTATTAATTATTTTTAAAAGGGAAGTTAAAGTAAGTGGAAGATGATATTTATGAATATTATATTATTATAATTGCTTGGTGGAGATTAATTGGAGAATTGTGTGGTTTAAGAGTTGAGAGTTGTTTGACTTTTCCATTATCTTCTTCTTTCTTTCTTCCAGAGCCGGCCACCATTATCAACCAAGGAAGAGAGGGTTTTGTGATTTCCTAACTCAAGATTTGAAGGTGTTTCAAGTGATCAAGTTGGAATTCTAAGGGTTTTCATCACTTTTGGTAAGTTTTCCACTTGATTCCTTGGTTTTCTTTTAAGTTTGTGTTTTGAGTTTGGTGTTTGATTGTTGATGGTATGTGAATATTTGATTTTGGTGTAATTGAGAGTGGTTGGTCTTATTGGTGTTGATTTTGGGATTGGTTTGAAGGAAAGGTTAAGTTTGATGTTGGAAAGCAAGTGTTGTGTTTTGTGTATGTGATGAGTTGTGATGATGATTGTGATTTGTGTTTGATGTATGTATTGAGTTGTTTTGATGTTATGCAAGTCTAGTATGGTTTATTGATGGTTTTGGGTAAGATTGTTAGGAGTGGAAAAAGGTAAAGTATGTTGTTTGTTGGATGTGGTGTTGTTGGTGACGAAATTAGGATTTTTAGCCTGACACACCTAGGAACACGTCCATGTCTTTAGTTCTGTTCTCTGGGTTGGTGACATGAGCAGTGACACTCCCATGTCACTGAGCGTGTCACAGCTTCTGTGTTGTAGTAGCATTGACACAGCCAGTGACACGCCCATGTCACTGAGCGTGTTATAGCTTCTGTGTTGGAGGAGGATTGACAAGTCCAGTGGCACGCCCATGTCACTGAGCGTGTCATAGCTTCTATGTTGGAGGAGGATTGACATGGCTAGTGACACGCCCATGTCACTAAGCGTGTCAAAGTTTCTGTGTTGTGAGTTTAGGGTACAGTCAGGGACACGCTAGTGTTGTTGAGCGTGTCATATGTAGAGTTTGCCCTAGTTGGTTCTTGTTCTTATTATCTTATGTGTATCTCTAAGTGGGTGTGTATGATCACTTTTGGATTAGGTTTTAAAGAGATTGAGTTGCCCTAATCCAAGTGCTAGAGGATTCTTGGAAGAGGAAGTGTTTAGATTGGTGTGAGCTGCTCTTGAGGTAAGTACAAACTTTGATTGATTGCATACAATTATATGACATTGGGACTTAACACATTTAGTTGAGAAATGTGTTAAGTTACCTGATATGTTGTTGATGAATAAGTTATATGTTATGATATGCATAATGTTGAATGATGTGATGAGATATGTGAAATTATAATGGAACAAATTGATATTGATATAAAAGAGAAGAATGAGAAAAATGTTGATATAATAAGGCAATGAGCCTAGTTTGATTATGAGAAATGAAATGAGAAATGAATTGTGAAAGAGATTGATAATAAGATAAATGAATTAATTGTGTGCCTAGTATGTTATTCAATTTTCAGAGTTCTGGGATTGGCGGCATACCTATGAAATGAATTGCTGGGCAGGTAAAAAGACCAGGTCGTAAGCCGAGCCCAGCTGATAATTATGATGTTTTTGAGGTGAAAAGACCGGGTTGTAAGCCTCAAAAACTATAACAGTCTAGCCGGGTTGAGGACCAAGATACTGAGGCCCTAGGGTCTAGCCGGGTAGAGGTCCAAGAGACTGGGTCTATTACATTATCCATGGATATATATATATATCGCCTACGGGCTTGATGAATGTGATTATGGACCAAAGCAGTAACTCTGAACTCTGAATAGCATATTAGTTTCTTTTGGGCCCATGCTTGTCTTTGCTTAAATGTGAATCATGAATGATGAAACAATTGAAGAATATAATGAAATGTAATGTTATGAAATATGATGTTCTTGTGAATTGTTTATAATATTTGAAAGTATTACATTTGCATTACATTAAAGCATATTGTTATCATGGTTTGTACCACTAAGTCGTTGGCTTAGCGCAATTGTGGTTCATCGCGCAGGTGACAGGGTAGAACCGGAGAGTTCAGCTAGACCGAGTTGAGTCTAGACTTGTGAAGTGTTGATTGTGGACTTAAAGATCAGAGACGAACTGTCAAGCATGTATAAACTCTATATATTTTTTAAATAATGATATTTATATATATATATATATACCGCTACATTTTTCGCTGCTTAATAAATAAATGTTTTATCTATTATGTTTTATAATGCAACTTAAATGTTTTAAGTTTCTTATATTGTATAATGTGAAAGATTGGTTTGGTTTAAAATAGACCATAACATTCCTGTATCCGGTATACGTATATTACAGATATGGTTGTACGTAGTGTGCATATATGGGGTATAGGGGTGTTACACACCATTCGTGTGTGAAAGTTATAAGGTTGGAAGGAACGTCTTTTGTATCATTGTTTATTTCTTACTTGTGCATCCATGCATACATACATACATGCATTGCATTACATGTCATTGATCCTTTCTGGCTCACAGCCCTGGAGTACTACAATTCAAGAGCTTACGACAATTTGACCTACGCCAATGACGTAGAATCCAGTAATGACTCAGTTAGGTTCTCACCAAACCCGATAGATCCTGAGAAAGTTCAGAAGATGGTAGATGATGCACTCATCTCCAAGATGGAAGAGCTAAAGGGAGTCCTAACTGAGCCAACTGGCTGCACTATTAGGGAACACTACTAAAGCATCTGCTAATACTAAGAAGCAAGAGGGCAAAGAAAAAGTTAAGGATGGTGAAGTAGTTATAGATGATGACAAAGTAATGATGGATGATGATGATAACTGGGCTCAATATTTTCAAGATCCTCAAGATAAGAAGAAAGAAATAAGGACTATGGAGAAGGTAACATTGGAAAAGACTGAAACATCGGATGTGGAGAAAATAATTACTAATTTAGAAAAGAAGTTTGAAAAGAAGCTGAAGGTTAATGAGATGTCAGAATTAGACAAGCTATTTGAACAAGATGAGGAAGTCCCTTATAAGTTCAAGATGTCTTTCTTTGCTAAGTTTGATAGAACTGGCAATCCTCATCTACATGTCAAGCAATATATCATAGCCATTCAGTCTACTTGAGCTACTAAGGCTCAAACCCTAAGGTACTTCATGCTCTCATTGAGCTATGTTGTGCAAAACTGGTTCAATGCTTTATAGCAGAACACCCAAAAAGATTGGGATTTGCTATACAAAGTCGGCATTCAGCAATATGGGTATAATGTCGAGCTGAAAATGACCTTGATGGAGGTGGGGATTATAAGGCAAAAAACAAAATGAAAGTTTTGTTGACTATGTGAAGAGTGGAGAAGTAAGGCTGCTCTTCTTAAAAAAGAGGCCTAATGAATCTGATCATATTTGGATGATAGTGAGAGGGGTGCTGCCTAATCTTCATGAACGGATGTCTCACACTCTCATAAGGGATTTCAAAGATCTACTTCAAGCTAACTTGCAAATAGAATAATGGAAAAGAGAGAATAATCATTTTTCTGGAAGAAGAAGTGATAGGGGAAGCTGTCAGTCTGGTAACCAGGGTACACAGAAGTTGGTGGATGTTAATACAACAACTGGTCAAGCAAATAGAAGATAGTTTTCAGAGTTAGAGAAACCTATGTCTTAGGTTTTCAATAAGTTATAGAAGAAAGGATTATTACAGTCATTGGCTCCTCGACCACTACACAATTCTATGCCACCAAACTTTGATGCCAAGGCCTTTTGTCAATTTCATCAAAAGCAAGGGTATGATAAAGATAAATGTGCTCGATTAAGGTACGAGATCCAAGATTTGATCGATAGTGTAGCTACCCGAACCCAATAAATCCAACACTAAAAGTAATCTATTGCCTAAGTTTAGAAGAATGCCACCGCCAGTGACCTTCATGATAGAAGAAGGATTGATGGAAAGTTCTGTATTGTCATCTTTTCAAGATGTAGATGGAGGAATTATGGATGAGTATGTGATGACCATTGCCCCTGATATGTCCACGCAGATGAAGCACCATCGATTATAATTAAACAAACTTCCTTAGGCTTGAGTGCTACTTATGTTATTTCTGCTTTCTTTGATATTTTTGAAACAATTATATTTTTTAAATTAAGATTATTTGAATGAATTACTTTCATCAAATTTTTATTTATGTTGGTCTTTGTTCAATTTAGTGCCCAACCAATGATGAGTCTATCTTGATATTCATGAATTAATATATCTATACATCATGATTCGAATAACTTTACTAGGTGAGGGAGTTACTCTATAGCATTGAGCTGTGTATGCTTACTTAGAGAGGGCTCCTGCATAATTACATTTGTCTAGGTCCTAGTCAACCTTAGCACATGCTTTGACAAACTTTCAAGGCTAAATTGAATACATATTTAAGGGAGAAATGATCCAGGCATTGTTTGGTAAGCCAACGACTAGAATCCACCTCATTAACATCAATCCCTAGTTTGTCCCATTTAAGCCTTTATAAGATTTTAGCTTGCTTTTAATTGGCTTGTGAATCTTGATAACCTACCCTAAGCTATTATGACACTTATGATAAGTCTGATGATCACTGATATAAAGGAGGACAAAGATCAAGGAAGATGATGCAAAGTCAAGACCATAAGGATAGTTGAAGTTTACCCGAATTGAACTTAATATCTCAGATTTATCAAGGAAACAAAGGATTCATCCTTGTTGAAGCAAACTCACCCCACTCCATTCATAGCTAAAAGCATAAGATGGTACAAATAAGACAACTCTCTTATTGTAAGGGCAAAACAAAGAAAAAAAACTAAAACTAAAAAAATAAAATAAAAACAAAAGGAAAAAGGAAAAAAATGGAAAAGAAAGAAAAAAGAAGGAAAAAGAAGAAAAAAGAAAAGGAAAAAGAAAAGGCAATTCAGAAAGCCAATCGAGTTCTTTTTTTACCTAAAGCAAGTACAAGACTTTCACTTAGTTTACAAGAATATATTGACTTGAATTAGTCCAGTCTAGCTAAAGATTCAAATAAAATTAGAGAATTAAGGGAAAGACCATCTTTTATTTTATCCAACGTAGCTCCAAGTTAGTAATATTGAAAGTCTTAAACTTGATATTCCAAAAGGGGAAAGGACATAAAGAAAAAAAAATGTGGTCTAAAGATAGTACTAATTGGATTTAGATGTTTGCCAAAAAGATAGAAGGACATTCAAGCTTCGTATTTTCATAAAGTCAGAAGGAAATGGTACCCAAATGTTAAGATTACCCCTAACGACAATAAGAAGTTTATAGTGTGAGGGTTTGTCAGCAGTATCACATTAGCTCCAATTTAAAAATGGCCTTCATTTAACTCATGTCACTTATAGATCCCATTTCAAGCCTATTAAAAACTTGTTGATCTCTCTTGATAGGTGGACTCTATTATTGGAGATTGTTTGAATAAGTATGCATATGAGATAGACAATATTTAAAATCAATTAGACCTTTGGCCAAGTAATGTGTATGTACCTATCTGAAGTGCAATAATTCTTGCTTAAATTTAAATGATTCCCAAGTTTGGTATGGTAATTAGGATTGTCATGTTATAGATATATTAATTTGAGAAAATCAAGTCCTGAGGTATAATGACACTAACTTGACACAGCCAAAATATGATTTTAAGATTTAAAAACAAATGTTTTTTTATCATACAAAGCCTTCAAGTTAAGGAAAGTATGTTGCATTGTCAAATCCCAAAGGATATAATGGGCAAAAGAGGGCTAATGAATGTATCACTTGTAAGGTCATGAAGAAGTTGCCAACCAAATGGATGTCTATCATGTCTCTACCTTGCTAGGGCCCTTGTTACTCATACTTTGTAAATCTAGAAGATAAAAGCTATTAATGTGAAGTCTTGTGCCATTCTAATGCAAGACCTGAACAAGCATCTGGAAGGAATCCATGGGAGTACTTCAGTTGATCACCTTAGTCTGTGAGTCAATGGAACCATTGTAAGTATTATTCATGCATATCACACCACATTTTGTTGCCTTGTATTGCCTATTCTTTGTCAGAGTAAACATCAATATTCTATAAAGCAAAAATGAAGCAGATATGGAATCAGGAGAGCATCAAAATGCTCATTGCTTAAGAAAGAGCCAGTCACTTTACAAAAATAGAGATGCATGCTTGTGCAAAGAACCAGACAAAATGCGAACATCAATCAAAGCTTATATGGGAACAAAATCATTAGTTTGAGCCTACATAGGGGGGCAAAGTTTCTCTTTTCAATTCTTGATTTTATGCCTTTACAAAATATTTTAAAAATTACTTTCAATATTTTACCACGCAAGGGACAAAGAGATGATATGAGGCCTAGCTAAAAAATAGCTGAATTTTTTTGCAAAAGGAAGAACAAAAGAAGAAAGTAAGAACTCTAAAAGAATTAAGATACAAAAGACAAAAGATTAGTCCAGCTAGAAGAGCTGACCAATGCAGGACAATTTCAAAGGATGAAGATCCATTTTGAAGGCTAAAGACCCAATGTCCAAAGGATGAAGATCCATTTTAAAGGGTAAAGACCCATTGTCCAAAGGATAAAGATCAATTTTAAAGAGTGAAGGCCCAATGTCCAAGGATCAAGATCCATTATGAAATGTGAAGGCCTGAAATAACGAGCTAGAAGAAAGCCAGAACTCTCAAATGACAGAAGGTCAGTCCAGCCAAAAAAGCTAAAGTCAATCCATTAAAGAATGGAACCAATTGACTAGAAGAACACTGGAACTCTCAAACAATAAAAGGATAATCAAGCCAGAAGAGCTTAAGTCACGAGTCGAGTACCCAAATCAAATCTAATTTTGGGTCGAGAACCCTAATCTATTTTTTCGCTCTCTTCTACTGAAGTCACAGATCGCTCAAGTAGGGGATAAACTATGCACACCTAATTTTAGCCCTAAGCTAATCTGATCTCAATTAAAGAAGGCCAAGCTAAATTTGGTTTGATTTTAAAAGCTTAAACCTAGTTTATAGCATTTAAATAAGTCGATCTAGTTTGAAAAGGCCTAAATTAAATTGGTTCACTTTTTAAAACCTAATCCGATGTAATTTTAAAAGACCAAACTAACTCTAGTCCGATTTAAGAAGACACTATACCAAATAGATATGAGCCAAATAGTGTCACTATGCCAAATAGACATGAGCCAAATAGTGTCACTATGCCAAATAACATCCAAATTGACATGAGCATTGGCTCATGTTGATTTGGAGCATCCAAATTGTTATGAACCTAGCTCATGTCCACTTGGACACTCCAAGTCGACATGAGCAATGGTTCATGTCGATTTGGACGCTCCAAATCTACATGAATCCTAATTTGGAAAGGATTTGGCCAATTTAAGAATTATAATTGTGTTTAACTTCAGGACAGGGGAACCCTAATTACCACATTATAAATAAATGGCCTTAAACAATAGAAGGGGGACTGAGGCATCAAAGTAAGAATTATTAGAGAGCAATTAACATAGAAAGCTAATAACAACAACCATCAACAAGATACACGAAATTCAGTAACCACTGTCTTTACTTTACTTAGTCAGAATTCTAAATTGGTTAGGTAGTAGCTCGGATCAATGTATAATTTGATGGAGCCTTCAACGCAGGTTTTATTTTTTAAACTCTTTAAAATCTTAGCAAGTCCTATTTATTGATGTCATAAAATTCATACTTACTGTAGTTTTTCTTAAATATGTTCAGATTGGGTAGTGTACATGAAGTTTCACTATTTACTAATAATTGCACCAATGGTAGAGTGAGATTAGGGGTTTGCTAGAATTTTAGTTAAAGTGGAGTTGTTTAGACAATTTCCTAATGAGATTTTTGGAAGATGAGCATAGGGTTACCCTGGTTCAACTAGCTGTATATGAATGGATTCCTGCCTTATGTGTTAAATGCATGGCCATTGGGATAAGGAGTGTTTAACTAACAAACAAAAGGTTTTGTGGTAGGTTAAGGCAAAGCTAGACATATTAAGTATCACTGTTGATGAGGGCATAAGTTATGGTATGAAGGATAAGATTGAAAATGAAGGGGTGGTACCTAAGGGAATGGTTGAGGGTAGTAAAAGGCACGATGTATCTCTTATTATGAGTGATAGTTAGACTGCAGTTAGTAAAAGTAAGGCAAAGGGTAAAGCAGTAGTATCTAAGCAAGATTCAAATACTCTAAGGGGAGGTAGCAAAGGAGATGCTTCTAATATTGCTCCCGATCATTCTAATGCTCCAATTGTGGGAACTACAAAAGATGGCACGCAATTAGTGAAGCCTTGAAAAACCCATGATAGGGAGAAATGATTGCTACATAGAACATAAGGGGTTTTAATAACCCAATAAATAATTAAACGTCTGAGCTCTAATTGTTAATAAAAGGTTATGGCTGATTGGTATTTTGGAGACCAAAGTAAGGCATGTTAATTAAGAAAAGGTATAAAAAAAAATTGAATCTGAATAGGTGGTTGGCTAAAATGAACTATCAAGAAGTTGAATTAGGGAGAATCTGGTTGGTGTATAACCCAAATATGGTTCTAATTCAAGTTATGCAAATCACTGATAAGATTATTCACTGTAGGGTATGTAGGGATCAGATTGTGTTTTTTTTAGACAATTATGTATGGCAATAATTCAGCAGTGGACAAGAAAAGGTTATAGAAAGATCTCAAGCTTTTGGGGAGGATTATGGATGGGCCTTGGATAGTACAAAGGGACTTTAAAAGCATTATTGGTAGTCATGAGAAGGTAGGGGTGGTGATTTGGATTTGTCTAGTTGTGATGAGTTTAGAGAGTGTTTAATCTCAGCTGGTCTTATGGATTTAAGGTTTAGGGGATGTTACTTCTCATGGAATAATAACAAGGATGCTAGTACTAGAATATGGAGGCGTCTAGATAGATGTGTTGTGAACTCGTATGGATTGAAGAGTTTTTATTGTCCGATTGTGAAGTAATCAATGTTGGTATTTCTGATCATTAACCACTGGAAGTGGATATAAGGAGGAATAATAAAGTTACTAGAAGTCCTTCTAGATTTTTTTTTAATATGTGGATTTTTCATCCTAATTACCTCGATATTGTGATAGGATATAAAGGGGTAATGTTCAAGGATCTACCATGTTTCGTCTATGGACTAAATTGAAATGGCTTAAGAAAGAGTTGAGAGAGCTTAATAAAAGTGAGTTTTCTGAGATACCACAAAGGGTTACAACCTATAAAGAGATGTTTAGTGCTTTGTTGTACTCAATTTAATATGATCCTTTAAATTTTGATCTGTTGAATGAAGAAAGGGTGGTAGTAACACATTTAAGGAATTTGTTAAAACATTAAGAGGACTTCTATAAGCAAAAGTCTAGAGTGGCATTGGTTCAATTGGGTGATGCCGACATGAAATTCTTTTATAATCAGTTGAAGATTAGAAAAGCCAAGAATAAAATAACAAAGTTGGTACTTATTTATGGGTCTGCAACTTCTGATCCTGAATGTATAAAGCATTTTATTATAGAGTTTTATAAGCAATTGATTGGAACAAATAACCATGATAGGAAGCATGTTATTGCTAAAGTCATTATGAATGCTAAGATGGTTAATGAAGAGGAGGTTGTTCACTTATGCAGACAAGTGAGTGCAAAGGGGTTAAGAAGCTGATCTAGTCAATAGAAAAAGCCCATGGAGTCGTTGGGTTTAATAGTGTTTTCTTCAAAAGATCATGGGGGACTATTGATAGGGACGTAACATAAATAATTTTAAAGTGTTTTGAATAAGGTATATTATTGAAGCAGTTTAATTTGATGTCTTTAACTGTTATACCTAAGACACAAAATCCATCTGGGTTGACTAATTATCATTCAATAGCTTATTTTACAGTTGTGTATAAAGCTATAACAAAGATTATTACTAAGAGATTATGGTCTAGTTTGAGTAGAATCATAAATCCTATACAGTTAGCATTCATCTTAGGGAGAAGAATTGTGGATAATGTTATGTTAGCAGATGAATTGGTTCGGAATTACCATAGTACATGTTGAAGTGCTAAATGTTTGATCAAGGTGGACTTGCGAAAAGCCTATGACTATGTGCAATGGGACTTCATAGAAGAATTGTTGATTAGCTTAAAGTTTCCACAAAAAATTTTGCAATGGATTATTGTATGTATTAAAACTCCTTTTTCTATAATGGCTAATGGAAGCATGAAGGGTTATTTTCCAAGTTTAAAGGGCTTGAGATAGGGGGGCCAAATGTTTCCACTTATCTTTGTTATAGCTTTGGAGTATCTATCTAGAGGGTTTTGTTATCAAGTGCCAAAGTTGGTGAGAATTAATTATATGTGTTTTATTGATGACTTATTTTTGTTCTTCTCTGGTGAACCTGACTCTATTAGGTGGTTAATGAGAACTATAAAGGGGTTTGAGGAAGTTTCTAGTTTGCAAATTATTAAAACTAAGAGCTTAATCTTTTTCGGTAGAGGTAGTGAAGAGCTATGTTCTACGTAAGTTAAGGTTTAGAGAGGGATGTTTACCTGTTACATTTCTTGGTGTGCCTTTAGTCCCAACTAGTATTTTAAAAAAAATTCATTATGAGGTTTTGGTGGAAAAGATTAATGCTAGAATAAACTCTTGGGCACAGAGAAGTTTGTCATATGCAGGGAGGTTACAATTAATCATTGCAGTCCTAAGGAGTATGTATGTATATTGGTGTAGTGTATTTATTTTACCTAAGGCTATAGTAAAGGAGATTGACAGAAGGTGTAGGAACTTTTTGTGGGGTAGTTCTGTAGAAAACTCAAAGAAATGTGTTGTGGCTTGGGCTAATGTTTGCAAACCAAAAATGGAATGAGGGTTGGGGATTAAAAATTTAGTTTCATGGAATGAGGCAGCTATGGGGAAACATGTTTATGAGTTATTATGTGATAAACCATCTTTGTGGGCTACTTGGTGGGAATCAACAAGCTGAAGAGATTAAGATTTAAGGTTCTAACCAAGCCACTGGTTGTGCATTGGGTGTGGAGAAAATTGCTAAAATTAAGGGAGATTAAAACCTTTATTTCACTATAAGCTGAAGGAGGGAAATTTGTCATTTTGGTTTTATCCATGGCTAGATGGTAAGAGCTTGATTGATAAGTTCTAGGGGACTAATATAGTGGATACAGAGCTTCCTAAGAAAGCTAAAGTTCGAGATAGATTGATAAATGGAACCCGGTACCTCCCTGGCCCAATAGATGAGATCACTGCTCAAGCTTGGGACGAGGTAGGCAAATTTATAGTCCAAGAAGAAGAAGCTGATAAAATCACATGGGGCCTTACCAAAAATGGTGTTTACACTATTAAGAGTGCCAGGGATGCAATTAGGACTAAAAGAAGAGTAGTAACATGGGGGAAGCTCATATGGGAGAAAGGGAACATTCCTAGGCATAGCTTTGTTTGTTGGCTTGCTGTTGTGAATAAATTGGCTACTAAATCTAGGCTTCTGCAATGGAGAATGGTTACTAATGATTTGTGTGTGTTCTGCCATAAGAGTTAGGAAAATGTTGAACACTAATTCTTCGATTGTGAATTTAGTACGAGTATTTGGAATCAAGTTCTATTCAAATGTGAAATAAATAAAGGAAGATTATCTTGGAGAAGGGAGATCAGCTGGTTTTCCAAGAAAGCTAGAGGAAAAAGTTCAAAACCAACAGTTAGAAGGTCTGCAATGCTAGCCAATGTTTACTAATTGTGGATGGAGAGAAACTCAATTGTATTTCAGCAAGATGTTGCTAATAAAAAAAGAGCAAATAAATGTGTGGCCAACTCTATAAAGCTTAACTTTGGTTTCAATGGATGTTTAATGGATGATAGATGGAACAAATGGGACTAATAGGAACTGCTGGATGACTATTAATATGTGCTGGTTTGGTGTGTAGTGAACAGGTCTGCTGTGTCTATGGTTTGAGCAAAATATTCACAGAAGCAGCATTTTTGTTTGTACAGAGTTTAGGGAGTCAATGGGGTTGGAAAATGGGGTGTATATGTTACAGTAAGGTTGAAAATGGTTTATTTGATTGTATTGGCAATTGCTTTGTTTTTACGGCTGTTAATGTTATGATTAGGCTGCTGCTAATTGTTGTTGGGCTGATACACTGTATGCCCTGATTAGTTGTCGTATTCTCTCTTTTTGGCAATAAAAATTTATTATTGACAAAAAAAGGCTATTTTTTAATACAAAAGAAATTGATTTCTATCTATTATATATTTCTAAACATGGTAAATGTTATTGCCAAAAAAAAAAAAAGGTAAATGCTAAAATTGAATCTAATTAAATTAACTTTTTATAAAATTTGAATTTCCGAAATAGGCGTTTTGAGTTTTTAATTCAATCGTGACACCCTCATCTCAAAAAATATCAAATCTTTAGTTTGTAATTGTCATAATCGACCACACTACAATAGTAATAGAATGTAAGGTAGCTTTCATATTAGAACAATATTTTCATCCTCCTGTTTCTTTTTTTCTTTCTCAATAAGAGAAATCCATAAATCTTAATACAAATAGTTTAATAGAGGCAAAAATTAAAAAACATTTAAAAATATTTCAATTTGAAGCAGAAAAATCATTGATCAAAATCATAATATACTATAAAAATTCAATTAAGATGTATAAAAATATGGACTCCATAGAGATCAAGTGTAATCCTAATTCTTAGGGGAGGGTCCCAGCCCTTTCCATTAGGCAACAAAGAGTAAGACATCAATGAGATTCTGTACCTCTACCCTTTCCCAACTCACTCTTTTTTTTTTCATACACCACTAATGGTAATAATGGCAAAAAGAAAAAAAAATATTACACACAGTTACGACGGATCTAGAATTTAATGTTAGTAGAAGCAAACTTATAAATATTATGAATATTTCAGTAAATTTGCATCTCATATTATTAAAAAATCATAATATATTTTTATCTTTAATATATGAAAAGAATTCATTATACATACTATTATACTAAAATAAAAATAATATTTACGATAGCATTCACATTTATAAAAAAATTTGATATGAATTTAATAAAAATAAAAATAACTAGTTTAAAATTTTAATTTATATTTATTTAGTCAAATTTAATTTATATTTAACTTTGGACTTAATTCATAAAATATACATACTAATAATTAATATTATTAATAAAATTTTTTAGCTAAAATATTATTTTTAATAGGGATAAAAAATTATATATAAATATTTAAAATAAAAAATTAAATGGGGCGAGTGCCCGATAGGGCTGTGCATGGTTACTCCTGGAACCTCCCCAGAACCGGGAACCAGACCGAAATCGGTACTGGACCTGAAAAAGAACCGGTTATTTTGGACCCGGTCCGGTACCGGTACCGAAAATTATAATTTTTGGTACCAGTTCCGGTTCCTCTGCTAGAACCGGACCAGAACCGGTACTGGAACCGGTACCGAACCGGAACTGAAAAAAGAAACCGGTTTCTCTAAAAAAACAAAACCACTTATAAACATTAAACAACTAAACTTTTAGGTCAAAAATATTTTCCAATTGCTACTCCTCTATTCCTCTCTCTTGCGCAGCCGCTTAACTCCTTTCATTCTCTCTTTTAAGCCGCCTTGCCACTGCCGTTCTTTCACTTTCATGCTCAACTGATCATCTTCAGTCGCCTTCTTCTTCCCTCTGCTTCCGTTTTTCAGGTCTGATTTTTTTATTTTTTTTTGGAAATGTCTCTTTTATCAGTTGATTTTAATTGTGTTTGTGTTTGTGTTCTTGGATTTAGCAGTTAATTTTATTTTGGCATGGATTTTTTTTCTGATTTAATTTTGGTATGATATTTAGTAGTTTAACCATGCCCGTTCTTTTTTTTTTCTGGTTCCTCCAGTAAACTCTAGTGCTTTTAATTTATCTATATATCTTTTATCTTGCATTTTAGTGTTCTTGAGCTTGGAAATAGTGAGCTGATGCAGTACCCACGCCCATCCCTGGTTTCAATTATTATTGATCTCATTTGTGGTTCTTGCTTTTATGAACAAGTAGAACAATCTCTGTTTTTTTACTACCTCTTTGGTTTGTATTATGCTTTGCATTAGCTTACTGCTGCTACCACGATGATTTTTATTAGCCATTTTGCCTGTACACTTATTTTGGAAATTTAAAAAAAAATTAAATCAAATCGGAAGATCTGGATGTCTTCCTTTGTAAATTTTTTTTATAATATTCTCCCTTTTTCCCTTCTATATTTTATATGAATTTAATTGTGTTTGTGTATAATTCAATAATTTTTTTTAATAAAGTTATTCGGGTTTGTATGTTACAAGATACTATAATTTTCAATTTAATAGCATTTAGTCTTAGAAATTTTGATTGATTTGATTAGGTTTGGTGAGATGCATGATTTTATATATATATATATATATGATTTGAATATGAATTTACTGTTGATTGATGTTGTGTTGCTATATTTTATTGTTTGATTTGATAACTGGAATAGTTTGTAATAGTGAACTTGCATGCATGGAATTTGTTAATGATTGGTGGTAGATAGACTACATGTCCTGTAGTTCTTTAGAGTTGATTTCAATCAATTTTGGCAGAGGTAAAAGCATGGAATATAACCAATTTTATTTTGATACAAACTGGAATCACTCTATGCCTTTTTCTAGATTCATAATTATTAATTATTGTAGGTATCAAGCATATATTTAGTATATTCAATTTCATTAGTATATAATAATATTATTAATATATGTTTTTATTTATTTATTAACTTTTTCATATGGCCGGCAATCAAAAAAGGAAAAGAAATAATGATTCTAGTAGAGAACCAACTACGGGAACAACATGTCAATCTGAATTTCGTGGACAAACCAATGAAAGTGCTATCCCTTTGATGCAAATGGAGGCTAATGTAGGTGATAGCAGTTCAGCTGATACCTCTGCTGCTTCTGATGAAGGTAACGTTGAAATCCCTACTGAGGTTAAGATACGTTATAGGAGTGTTGTATGGTTGCATTTTGAAAAGTTATATGATGTTGATGGTCACTATGCTAATAAAGCTAAGTGTAAGTGGTGTAAAAGGGATTATCAATGCATAATTGATAATGGCACTTCGAGTTTAAGAAAACATTTGAGAAAGTCATGTAGATCATTTAAAGAAAGGGATTCCTTTTTCAAAGATGAAAATAAAGATAAGAAACAAAAATTGCTTGCTTTTACAAAGGGGGAAGATGGGGGGAAATTGGCATGTTGGAAATTTGATCAAGAAAAAGTTAGACAATATTTAATTAGGATGATAATTAAAGATGAACTACCATTTAGGTTTGTTGAGAGAGATGGATTTAAAGAATTTTGTGAAATTGGCATGCCTAATTTTAAAATTCCATCTAGATTCACCATAGCTAGAGATTGCTATCAGTTATTCATTGAAGAAAAAAAGAAATTGCATTCTTTTATTATAGCTGAATGTCAAAAGATTTCTTTGACAACTGATACATGGACTAGCAATCAGAATTTAGGTTATTTATGCTTGACTGGTCACTTTATTGATTCTAAATGGAATTTGCATAAACGCATATTAAATTTCACTACCATTAAGGGTCATAAAGGGGTCAATATTGCAAATGCCATTGATTTTTGCATGGAAGAATAGGGTCTTAGTAAAGTCATGTGCATCACAGTTGATAATGCATCATCTAATGACACTGCTATTACACAATTGAGAAAGAAAATGCTAAAAAAGAATGCATTTGTGTTGGATGGTGATGAATTGCATATGAGATGTTGTTGCCATATCATTAATTTGGTTGTTAAGGATGGACTTGATTACATTCAAGATTCCATCAAAAGACTTAGAGATGTTGTCAAGTACATTAGGAGTAGTCCACAACGCTCTGAAACTTTCAAGAGATGTTGTGCGTTGGTAGGACTTGATGTTAAATCTTCTTTGCAATTAGATTGTCCTACTAGATGGAATTCCGCATACTTAATGTTAGATTCATCTTTAAAATATCGAAAAGCTTTTGATAAATTAGATGACTTAGATAAGAGTTTTGAAAAGGAATTTGGCTCAGATCTTCCTGGAAATGATGATTGGAAAAATGTGGGAATTCTTCACAAATTTCTTAAGAAATTCTATGATGTTACATGCAAGTTGTCTGGGTCTTTGTATTCTACTTTAAATATTTTTTTACCTGAGATAATGAAAATTCTTAAGGAGTTAGAAAGTTGTAAAACAAGTAATGATGATAAAATCAGGGGCATGGGATCCGCAATGAGAGATAAATTTGACAAATATTGGGGTTCTACTTGGAAAATGAATGTGATGTTATTTGTTGCTATTGTTTTAGATCCCCGATACAAGTTAAATTACTTGAAAGTTAAGTATACAACTTTTTACTCTGAAAGTGTTGCAAATGATGTGTGTGCAATGGTGTTGACAACCATACAAAAAATGGTTGATGAATATAATGAGGGAGAAGCAAGTGTGGATGGTTTAAGTGCAAATGCAAGTGCACACAAGAATGATAAGAGGGAGAGTGATGATATTGATGATTATTTTTTGTTAATGGAGAGGGAAAAAGAAGTAGAGCTTACTTCAGAAATAGATAAGTATTTGGATGAACGAGCGGTAGCGTTTCAAACAGATTTTAATGTTTTGTTATGGTGGAGACTTAATACGGTGAGGTTTCCTGCTCTATCTAACGTTGCAAGAGATGTTTTAGCCGTTCAACGTTCTACAGTTGTTTCTGAGTCCGCATTTAGCATAGGTGGTAGAACTTTGGATCAATTTAGAAGTTCTTTATTACCTACGACTGCTGAAGTGTTGATATGTTGTCAAGATTGCTTAAAACAAGCATCTAGGCCTATCATCATTGAAGAAACCATCGAAGAACTTGAAAGTTGGGAATCAGGTATGATAAATGTTTAAAAATATTACTTTTATTTATATGGAATGTATGTTTGCAACTTCAAATATTTTATGTTATATGTATAAACACTTATGTATTTTTTTTTTTTTTTTGCTATTTCAATATGTTTAGAGATTAGAAATGATCCTGAAGTTTTGGAGAATATTATTTCAAGAACTGAAGTGGATTGCTAGATATTTTGACTTCTACAATCTACATGGTATATTAATTTTTTTTATAATTAAATTATGTTAAAATGTTAAGTGCATGTTAACTAATTACTAAATAATTTGTAAATTTTAAAATGCAGATTGTGAAATATGGAGGGTTATATGGTTCATTTGGAATTTTTTTTTTAATTTTTTTAATTATGCACAACTTATTTGTACGCTTACGGAGCTTTCAAACTTATTTTCTTTAGACTTAAGTTCCTTAATGGAGCTTTTGGAACTTCTTGATGGTGGTGCTTGAGAACTATTTTAACAATTTAATTATGTTGCTTGAGAACATAAGTAATTTTTTCATATATACTACGTTTAAGTTGGTTTTATTATGTTAGTTTTGGAATGATTTTTTTTTTTTAGGAAAATGTTAATTTTGGAATGATTTTTTATAAATATAGATTTGATTTAATGATGGTGATTTCATAGGTTTTTTTATAATTGGATTGATTATACAAAGTCCGGTTCTTTTCCCAGAATCGGTACCAGAACCGTACCTGAAGAACCGGTACTGTTAGTACCTGAAACTGATATCAGAACCGGAACGGTAACTGGAACAGTACCGGTACCGGTTCTAGGTACCAACGGTTCCGGTACCGATTCCTCAAAAAATAAGAACCGGTCATTTGGTTACAGTTATCGGTTCCTTCAAGGGACCGGTACCAGAACCGGTCCCGCACAGCCCTAGTGCCCGATTGCCCCATTGTAAATCCGCCCTTGATACAGCCACATGCTAGCATATTTTGTGTATTAGAAAATAACTGGACATACAACGGTGAAATTAAAACTTAAAAGTTAAAAAGGGATTTTTTTTTTTTGTTTTGAAAATCTAATTTCATCTATATTTGTGTCTCCAAATTCTTATTTTGGTGCTCGTTATATTATTCATAAATAATAATTTGTTTATAAATTTATTAATTTACTAATAAATTATTTTTATATGTTAATCAAACTAACAAAAAAATACTTATAAATGTGTGTATATATTTTTAAATTTATCTGATAATATGTTAAAAAAATAAAGAGAAAAAATATTAAATCATAAACATATATATAATCTTGTAATAGATAGTTGAAGTTCAAAACGTAATAAAAATTTTAAACTTATATTTTTTTAATTTTTAATTTCTCATTAAGTTCAGATTAATTTAATTAAAAATTGTATCCTGATCTCTTTTTTTTTTTTTTTTCTCTTTTTGACATTTGAAGGATATCAATTTTATATGTCTAAGTGTATATATGTATATGTATATGTATATATGTGCATATATGTATATGTATATATATATATATATATTTCAAAAGAGAAGGGAGCAGTTTGTCACTGGGCAAGATTGGAGGGTGGTGACAAATTGCTCCTCCTCCATAATGCGGATTCGCCCAGATATGCAGTTTAACGGAGCACATGATGCACATGTAGTGCAGCCAAATATTGCCAAAATTTGGTTCTCTTTAGGAGCAGATTCTTTTTATTTTTTATTTTGAGGCCACCGCTTTGGTTGACTCTGCCCTAACTTTTAGTTTTATTGAAAAACTTGCTGCATTTGTTTAAGCTTTAATAAAATGTAATCAAATTCTCTTTTAAAATTATATATCTTTCATTAACATTATATCTCATTCCGGGTTCGGCTTATAAAAAAAATTTATATAATATAATTGTAATTTTATCTAAACATTCTATTTAAAATGATAAATTAATTAATAATATATTTTTAATATTTTATTATCACAAAATTAAAAATTCACTGAAAAAATTCCACTATATAATTAATTCACCATTTTAACTCAAATGTCTAACTAAAATAAATGTTGTATCATACAATTTCTCATCATAATATCTTTAATATACAAGAAATGAACTTTACAAGGAGACACCATAATACAAGCAATTATCAGACTTGTAATTTAAGCATATGAGACTTCTAATTAAAAGATACAACAAAAGCTTAAGCCCCCACCCCCCAAAAAAATAAAAATAAAAACAAAAGTGGTAACAGCACAGATGTTAGAATTAGCTTCCTTTCTTCATCATCACATGTAGAATCAATGATCAAATCCTAAAGGTACCCAATTCACTTTCTTCTTGAGATACAATTAATATGGCAACACAAGTTAATCATAACACAAGTTGAATCAAGGGGCAGACAACTAAGCACATATATATGTATCACAATCTCTCAAGAATGCAATGATGTTAATGAAAATGAAATAGAATAATCAAGATAATAGAACATATCTGTAGGATATGGATGCAAATTTAGTTACAGAGTGATGGAAATTCTTTTCTGTGTTTGCAATATCAACAGTGTATACAGTAAGAAAACACTAAACATGCGTTCCCATTTCATCTACGTCAGAGAATTGTGTTCAGAACATCACCAACATCACCATCTGAATCTATACAAAATCTATACTTCAGAACTCCTAGAAATGTGCTCATTCTTATAATTCTTGAGCTACAGACCTTCTTATTTGGGAACAGTTTTGGATTCCACTTCTAAGTACTTCGCGTGATCATAGCCGTCACTCAAAGCATTTTCGTGATCCAGAGCTTATATTTCTTTATATACAGATATACAAGAGAAGGTCCAATCAAATTTGCATCAGAAAGGCGCTTGCAGAGCTTAAGATAAGATTCCACACTTCCCCATTGTTGGATTCTTTTTCTCAGTCCCTGCACCACAGCCACCCTATCCAAATAGTCTGGACATAAACCCAAATCAAGCATTTTAGTAAGTGCTTCTGCAGCCTCATCATAATGTCCTCCCTTAATGTAACCTCTCAACAGCCATGATAATGTTTTTTTCTTCTGAAGAGAGCTTATAACCTCTATTCTAGTAAGTAATCTTGCTATGGCACTGGTCTCCTTTTGGGAAGCACAGATAGCTAAAACGATATCATAAAGGTCTGCATCAGCTTCCTTACCTACAAGTTTCATTTCCCACAGCTGTCTTTCTGCCTCTAGTCCACGACCAGCACAAATATACATAGCAAGAAGCCGTTCGTGAACCACACCATAGAAGGAAGGGCTTCCCTCCTGAATCACCCAACTGGACAAGCATACTCCATCACTTAGTAGATCTGACTGGTATTTCTCAATGAACTGTTCATTTTCAGTATCAAATTCAGCTATCAAACCTGACTTTGCAAAACCTTTCAACTTGCGTAAAGCTTTTGCAAATTCATTTAGCTCTTTTACCACAGCTGTCATTGCAATAAGGTAGGAGTACATATCTGGCTTCAAATCAGATTCTCTGAGATGGATAACCAATTTGACTGTGTCCTTGTAGTTTCCATCAGCCTGATACAAACTTCAAGTTGTCACTAACTTGACATACAAATTCCTGCTTTATCAAAAATTCATGACACGAGGAAAAACAAAATAAAACCTTATAAAGATTAGTAACTACCATTCTCTTCCAAATTTTTGCTTAAATTCAATTTTCTCCTACTTTAGATGATAAGCTCACAAACTCTTACATTACAATTAATCAATGAAAGAACACTTTGCAATTAATCAATGAAAGAACACTCTAAAATAGCCAACTGGCGATACCTCAACGAATATATGCATATAACAATCAGCAGAAAGAAAAAGCATCATATGCAGAAGGCGTTCTACAAATTCAATGCTTTATGATTTAACTATCAAGTTCATAACATACACACAAAATCAAAATAGATCATAGAATAGAAACCGATTTTAACACAATATAATATATCCGAGGGTTTGGAGGGTTGTGGTCGACAAGGTGACACCTAAAGTCGAAAGAGACTGGTAAGCCCATGTTTGATCCAAATAAAGAAAATGGGTGCGCCTCTGCTGACAGCTTAAGCTTTTGGTAGAAATGGTTAGCGTTCTTTCCGATTAAGCGTATTAGTGTATGATAAGTACCAGGATTGGTGACCTCCTGGAAAGGGCTTGGCCTAGCCGCATCATTTGATATTAGAGTCCATTTATCGAGTCTGGTCCCACTGCTCCAGATTCGAGGACGAACCTCCTTAAAGAGGGAATGAATGATGTGTCTGAGGGTTTGGAAGGTTGTAGATCAGATTGGACAATATGACATATAAAGTCAAAAGAGATTGGTGAGCTCATGTTTGATCCAAATAAAGAAAATGAGTGCACTTCTGCTAATAGCTTAAGTTTTTGGTAGAAATAGATAGCGTTCTTTCTAATTAAGCATGCTGGTACAGAATAAGTACCAGAATAGCTGACCTTCTGGGAAGGACTTAGCCCAGCCGCATTATAATAGACCATCCAAATGGAAAACATGATGCAACACTATGAAGGAAAACAATTCAGGAACGGTTTCAAATGATGAAAGAGACATCATGTTTATTCCAGAAAGTTTACACAAAATCAGTAAGAAGGCAACAACAAATTCCAAATCATTAAACATATGCAAAATTAACAAACAAACCCAAGAAAGTTCCACCAGTCTCTTTTAGCAATTCAGTGTAATAAAGGGAGAAAATCTTTGTATCTTAAAAATTATGCAGTCTTAAACATGAAGCGTGAAACCAACTAAAGATGAATGAAACAACTCAAGAAATAAAAGCATACCATCATCTTCCATGCAAGATACCCTGCAGGGCCTCCCTTCATACCTTCATCCTCTGAATAGGTAATTCCTCGTCTCAAAACCTCTTTAACAAATGAAACCGCTCTCTCTTTCTCATCCATCTCCCAATATAAAGATATTACCTTTTCAAGCATGCTAAAGCTGGGTTTCAATCCCACACAATCCATATCTACTAGAAGGTCAACCACATCTCCAGTATCGTGTTCCTTTTCAATCAACTTCTTTACCCAACTACACATAATCGAAACCATAAGCTCCATAGTCTCCTTATCAACTCGATTTTCTTTTCTTAGCCACTCAAACACTTCAAGAGCACACCAAGAATCTCTCCCCTCTTGAGAGAAGTAGACCAGCACTAATTGTAACTCTCTTGCCGAAAGCCTATCATTCATTTCCTCAAGAACATCAGAGGGTTCTCTTGTCATTCTCTCTAATTCCTCAATTGCCTCAAAAAACCCTTCACTCATTTCATCTTCATCATCACTTGTAATATATTGGTCCACTTCTACCGATTTGAATAGCCTAAATTCAGCAACTCTGCTTTTACTTTGATTTGCAGCCACAAAATTAGCAATTTTAGTGCTTTCATAGTTGCAGATTATGCTAGTAATCCAAGGAAATTGACGAATCCGCAGTCGATATCCTCTCTGAACTGAAAATGATGGAGAAATTTGAGTTAAGAAAGTATATGCACAAGCAGAGGCCATTTCTTCAAATATTAGAAAAATTCGCTATTTGGCAACCGAGAAAATTTAGGAACTTACACCAAACGTATCAATTGGGTAACCATTTACCTACTATTTCTGGGTAAAATGAAAATTAGGGCTTGCAGCGAACTTATCAACGGGAGACAAGAATCGATAGATAAGCTCGAGAATAGATGGTTAGATTGATAGCAATGGCGGTCATTCGGCTTCTGTAGACACAAGCAGAGTTCGTGACTTAAGAGGGACACAGAAAGTTCTCTTTCGATGACCCAAAAATTAAAATTTTTTTTTGCGGGGACGAGTTCAAATGATGACTGTTCGCGTAACGTTGTACCCAAAAATAAACATATTTTAATTTTTAGATGAGAGAATAAATGTGTGTTTTAAAAAGTTCTAAGAAACTCACAGAAAAATCTTTTAAAGTCTTAATACATAGTTTGCCTTTTAAAGACTTAATATATAGTTTTCCCCGGACTTGGCAATAATGGTTATTTTATTCGAGCAACTAATTAACTCCTCAAGCTTGACTTTGTCTTTATATTTTAACCTTTTCTTTTTTAATAATCTGAGGCTAAGGTTAGACATGTGAAAAACATGCACATAAAATAGCTGCCAACTAAGATTTTTCTTTACAAATGTGAGGAATGCAATCACTACAAAAATATTCGGCATTTGCGACGAAAATCTGCGATGAAAATTTTTCGTCGCAAATTTGCGACGAATCTGCAACGGTTTTGCGACGGATAAACACAGTGAAGGAATTTTGAGGAAGCCGTCGCAAATCGGTTGCAAATTCGTAGTAAATCTGCAACGGTTGTCTGGTCGACGCAAATTTTCGTCGCAAAATTTGGCGCGGCTGCTTGGCGAGAGAATGTAGCGTGGGGAATTTTCTCGGAAATTAAATCCGTCGCAGATTGGTTGCAAAAACGGTAAGAAAAAATTCATTTTGCAACGGATATTTGCGACGGACTTACTTTGCGTCGCAAATATGCAGCACAGTCGCAGATAAGTCGCAAATTAAGTTTAAAGATATTGCACGTGCCAAGCACGTGAACCACTCTTCTGCTATCTCTTTGTAAATTATTCCCCCAAATTCTATTATCCCTAATTTTGGCCGAGAACCTCCAAAACCCAAAGTGGAGTTTTAATTTTTTTTTTCCATGAATGAGCCTCTTCCATCTCTCTTTCTCTCCAATTTCATTAAGCAGTCACGCCTTTCTTCTATCGTCTTCTTCCCTACCCTCTCGTTTTCTTCATCCGACGCCACCCACACTCACCCACCACCTCCTGTTCTATCACTCACCGCCAAGCCGACACACCAGACACCACCTTCCACAAGCACTGATGGGGCGACGACAGTCCAGTCCTCGGCTACAGCTGCTCGAGCTTCAGGTAATTTCTTACGGCTATGCTATTTTCTTGTTTTAGTTTCCATGGTTTGTTTTTGGCTTTTTGTCTCTTCTCTTGGATTGAATAATGTGTAGTGTAATTATATTCCATTCTGTTTCTATAAATGCAACAAAAGAAAGATTCAATTAATTTTCAAGATGTAATTGTCCGAATAAATTGAAGAATGAACTCGCTGAAGCAACTTTTGTGTTTGTAAAGTTTATTAATATTGATAATATTCTTCATTTCTTGTTGTTGGTTGTTTTTGGCGCCTATATTTCTTTAAAACCATACTAAAAATGTATTCTGCAACTGAGGCTCTTAGCATATTAGAGACAGAGTTTGAGTTTTATTCTTGTTGAGTGTGTAAAAATTGATTTCGATTTTGAATTGAGAGAAGCTAGTTTGAAGCATAAACTTATTAAAGAAAATTTAATAAAGAAACTGGATAAATTTAATAAAGAAAATTTATGCTCTTAGCATATCAGAGACAGAATTTAATAAAGAAAATTTAATAAATTTAATTGAGTTTGAAGGTAGTCTCTGCTGGTTTTCTTCATCTTCTGAACTTATTAAAGAAAATTTAATAGATCCTCAAGCTATACATATACATTAAAGAAATTGGAAAATTATATACCAGTTTTTGATATTTTACTATATATATGATTCAGTCCCAGTTGAAAGAAAGTTCAGTATAACCAATTAGCATCTATTAAACCGTGTACTTGTTACATTACATACTCTAGAAGAAACTTTCTTCTTTTTTTTTTCACTGTAGAAGAATATAACAGAAGGTAAAAAGAAATACAAATCCATTGGGTTTATATTTTAATATTTTATGTTTTGGGAAATGTCTTTCTACTTCTACAATAGGCAATATATGTTTTCTATCTTCAGCGAAAATTTTCAATTTTCATAAGATCCTAAATAAGAATAAACTATAAAGAGAAAAATACAATTGAATCCTTGAGTTTTAGTAGCTAATACTTAGTTGGATACATTTTGGTTTTATCTATTCCATAATGTTGTTTGAAATAGATAGTTTTCTTTTGGTGTTTGTAAACTGATATTTTACTCTTCTATTTGGAGAGAATGGTGCCTATATAAATTCTCATTCCAATAAAAATGTGATACATTTAAGCTGTGTTCTGTTTCTGGCATAGCTTATTGCGATTGCACAAGCTTTTTTTTAGCGTTTGGTAAAAAAAATAGCATACGAGCTAGTTTTCAACTGTTTTAGCAGCCTTTTATAAACTTCCAACCCCATAATTTTTGGTTTTTAATGTTTTGTAAATAGTTGTGATGAATAGTTTTAATTTTATTCAATACACCTAATCATTATCATTAGTTACTACAATGGAAAATTATATACCAGTTTCTGGTATGTTAATAGTTTATTGACATGATCTTAATAATTTTGTTAATAATGGCAGAAATCATATCATATGAATAGCCGGCCTTATTGGTTTAAACTTATACTAATTGGGTTATAAAACACCTAGGATGATTCTGATTGGCTAATGATGGGATCCAAAAGTTTCTAATTGGCTACTTTTCATTAATAATACATCACTATACCACAAATGCTCATAAATATGTATGAATTCTACACTGGACATACACTTGAAAGACTGAAGGTAGACTTTGAAAATGTCAAGAGTCAACCAACCAGAGAAGAGAAGTCTACTAAATTCATTATTCATAATTGCCCTTTGCTTTTGTGAATAATTGCATCTTTGACTTGCAGCTAGCTTCTTGGAAATAAGGGACTTCCACTTCATGTTTCTCATTTTGTTTAAATTGGATGTTTCTAATAAATTAAAATAAAATTGCATTAAATGAGCATGTGACCAAACAAATAAATATAATTGGACATTGAAACGTTCTCCTTCTTTCTCATTGGCAGACAGACACAAACAGAATCCTAAAAATAAAAAGTTCTCATTTTTCTTTTTACATGTAAAATGATAAAGTTAGGAGCTTTATATGATTTTTTTCTTTATTCATTTTATAAAAAAAAAAATTTGTTATTAGGGTGTATTCAGCAAGGTGGTTAAGTTACTGTTTAGTTATTTGACTAATAAAAATACATAAATATTTTTTTGCTAATAAGCATAAATATTTTTTTGCTAATATTTTATTTCTCAGTTTAACTTGCTAATAAGCAGAAAATTGCATTTGTATTTTCTACCCTAATAACTACCTAAGGACACTCGGACATAGGGAATTACTAAATTCTGTTTTCTACCTGTTGTGTTGATTTCTACCTAAGATGCATTCTAAATTATATCATTTGCAGATGAAAGTTATGATATTTAACAATCTACTCTACTCTTATTCTTTGTCTCTATTTTATATAGAATTTTATTATCTTTAACCTTGAAAAACTTCAAATTCATGTTACTCTGGTACATGAGAGAGATGCTGAATTATGTGCCTTGTGAAAGCTTCCAATAACTATTTTGCTTATTTTGTTTGTGAATTATTGACAACACTATTTATTCCTTCTATGAGCATCTCTCTCAGAGCCCATTGCTTATATATTATCTTCTATTTCTAATAAAATGTTCTTACTTCGTTGTGGAATATCATTTTAAAAGTTAAATGTAGATAAAAGCCCTTTTAGAGGACATTTGTAAATCAGGTATCTTCTTGGCAGTAATCTTTTAGATTGTGATATCATTTGGAGCTAATTGGACATATTTGGCAATTTTAGTGGCAATTTTGGCAGTTTTAAAAAGTACCCCTCCCCCTTTTCTCTTTAAAAATTTAGTTACAAATGCATGGTCACTTGCTTGTGCCATTCTACATGTAACTCAACACTCGTGTTGATGCAAACAAGAAAATCTATAAAAAGCACGAATGATATAATTAAAAATAGTATTTCATAACAAAATCTGATTATGAATATGAGTTAAAATAATATTCCTTAAATGAATATGATTAATAAATTATATAACCTCTGTTTATATACTATTATTGTAGCATTTTCTAGAATGGTAGCTATCACATGAAACACAACCACACTTTAATATTTTGCACCCACAGTGTGAAATAGGAGGTCTGAATGTCACTTTTTATTGGGCTTGATTATTGATTTTTTATTCTTTTAGTACATTTTTGACGATTCACATAAGACAACAAGTATGGACCGGGGATGGATGTATGAAACGTATGCTGGGGGACGTTTGAATAAAGTATTTCAAGAAAAACTACAAGAGTTTTTAGACTACGCAATTTCTCATCCAGCAAGTATGGATGGGACCAGAATTAGGTGTCCTTGTTCGAAGCCGAAATGTAGAAACCGATTTTTCCAACCGGTGGAAGAAGTCCGCTTCCACGTGACAAAATTTGGTTTTATGCCAAATTACTATTAGTGGGTATCACATGGGGAACCATGGCCTGAGGATACAAGTACAGCTTTTAGGGATCTTGAAACTGGATTGGTCGATCAAATGCATAATGAAACAGGTGCACAATATCATGAAATGGTCCTCCAAGGGCTTGGAGTTCCTAATTCTCATTCTGATTACATGGAGGAGGAACCGAATCAAGAATCTAAAAAGCTATTTCAAATGCTGGAAGCGGCTAATGAGGAACTATGGCCCAATTGTGTAAAGCATACGAAGTTATCTGCCATGGCTAATATGTTCAACATGAAGGTCGAACACCATTTTTCGGAGAGATGTTTTGATCAGATAGCAGAATTCGTTAAAGAAGTTTTGCCAGAGGATAATGTATTCCCTAAAAATTTCTATAGAACGAAAAGATTGATTGAAGGTTTGGGCCTCCCAGTGCAGAAGATTAACTGCTGTAGAAATAATTGTATGATATACTAGGGTGATGATGTAGATTTGCTTGTGTGCAAGTTTTGCCAACAAGCAAGATACAAACGAATTGGCAATGTTAAGAAGGCATACAAGGTCATGCATTACTTCCCTCTCATTCCAAGGTTGCAATGGCTCTATGCATCTAACGCCACCGCAAAAGACATGAGGTGGCATGCAGAACACGAGTCCGAGGAGGGAGTTATGCGTCATCCATCTGAATCTCCTGCTTGGAAGCACTTCCACAATCTGTATCCCTCATTTGCTTCTGAGACTCGAAATGTCATGCTCGGGTTAAGTTCTGACGGATTCCAGCCATTTGGGAAATACAGCGAACCGTACTCATCGTGGCCAATCATTGTCACTCCTTACAATCTTCCTCCATGGATGTGTGGTAAGTCGGAGTACATGTTCTTAACAGTCTTAGTGCCAGGGCCTAATAATCCGAAAATGAAAATAGATGTGTTCCTACAACCATTAATTGCCGAGTTGAAACAATTGTGGGATGTAGGGGTTATGACATACGATGTGTCCATGAAGCAAAATTTTGTTATGCATTCTGCATTATTATGGACTATTAGTGACTTCCCTGCCTTGTCAATGCTTTCTGGATGGAGTACTGGTGGAAGGCTATCATGTCCTCGTTGTATGGGAGAGAAAGATGCCTTTACACTTCCGAATGGAACAAAACAAACATGGTTCGATAATCATAGGAAGTTTCTTCCAATTGACCATCCATGGAGAAAGAATAGAACTTGGTTCAGAAAAAATAAAATAATTCAGGACATGCCACCACCTGTGAAGACTGGGGAAGAAATATTAGCTGAGCTTAATTCTCTTGGTTTACTGAAAGTTACTGATCTAGACTCAGATGATGTTAATGCAACAATTGGTAGACGGAGTGGGAGTGGATGGAAGAAATAGAGTATTTTCTGGGATTTGCCATATTGGAGTTCTTTGCTAATTAGGCATAACCTCGATGTGATGCATACTGAAAAAAACTTCTTTGATAATTTGTTCAACACCATTATGAACATCGACGGTAAATCGAAAGATAATGCCAAAGCAAGGGAGGAGATGATGGTGTTATGTGACAGGCCAGAGTTACAAAAAAATGTACAAACTGGTCAATATCCAAAAGCAATATACTCATTGGATAAGCATGGAAAGCAAGCAATTTGTGAGTGGTTAAAAGAACTAAGGTTTCTCGATGGCTATGTTTCTAACATGGCTAGATGTGTAAACATGAAAACATTAATAATGTATGGGATGAAAAGCCACGATTGTCACGTGTTTATGCAACGTTTACTCCCGATTGCCTTTCGTGAATTATTACCAGCAAGAGTTTGGGAGGCAATAACTGAAATTAGTATATTTTTTAGACAATTAACAAGTTCAGTCATAAGGGTAGATGATATGATACGGCTTGAAGAGGAAACTTCGAAAATCCTATGCAAATTAGAGAGGTTTTTTCCTCCAGGATTCTTTAATGTTATGGAACATGTTCCTATCCATCTACCATATGAAGCTCGGATTGCAGGGCCTGTACAATATCGTTGGATGTATCCATTTGAGTGGTAATTTACTTTTCTCCTTAAACCCTTTTATTGAGCTTACTTTACTAATAAATGCATTGTAAGCCTTATATAAACATCTTGCAGTTACAATGGTGATTTGAAAAAGGATGTAAAAAATAAGGCACAAGTTGAAGGGTCAATTGCTAATGCGTACATGGTAAAAGAAGCAGCTGCATTTTGTGCCCATTTTTTTGAGCCACATGTATCAACTAGACATCATCGTGTGCCACGGAACGATGATGGTCAGGCTGAGGAGGAGATTGAAGGAATGTTATCAATATTCCAGTCTTGTGGTCGACCGATGGGTCAACCAAAGAATCGAAAATTGACAGAACGTGAGAGGAACGCGGCTCAGTCTTATGTACTCATGAATTGTGCAGAAGTTGAGCCATTTGTCGAGTATGTTAAAATTGAATTTCAGTAATATTGTTTTACACTCCCATTCTTGATATACTTAATGATGGTCCTTTATACTATGAAGATTGTTCGTTGGCGAATTACGTACTCAAAATCCTAACATTAGCAAGGATGAGATTGATATGCATTTGGATAATAATTTTCCCCAGTGGTTCAAATCCTATGTAAGTTTATTACCTAGCATTTTGTAGTCAATATTATCTAAGGCACTTGTATTGAATATTTATGCTTTTCATATAGGTGCATGACCCGTTGAATGCTGTGAACAACCAATTTATAAAAGACTTGGCACAGGGACCTTACAATGATGCTAAGGCATATTCTGGGTATTTTGTGAATGGATTTAAGTTCCATACAGAGAGAAAAAGTGCAAATAGATCTACCAAGAATAGTGGTGTATGTATTAAAGTGACAAACTACAGTGAACAATCAAGCGATTACTTTGGTAGGTTACAGGAGGTCATTGAAATAGAGTACCCGGCACTACCAATTAAGCGGACAACTTTGTTCCTTTGTGATTGGTATGATCCAACGCTAGATGTGGGTATGAGGTGTCATAAAGGATACAATATTGTAGATGTTCACAAAAGGAAGAGATTTGGGAAGTATGAGCCCTTTATTTTGGCAAGCCAAGCACAACAGGTATACTATGCTCCTTATCCGTCTATAAGACGGGTTGATAGTGATTGGTTATCTGTTGTGAAGGTTAAAGCTAGACATTATAGCTCCTTCCAATGTTTCTCAAACAGCAATGGCATTCCAAGAAGATGATACAGCCAGGCAGACTTTTGATGTAAATGACAATGAAATGGCTGATACTTTAAATGATGCTGAAGGTGTTGTAATGCATATAAGTGAGAGTTTGGAGGAAGGGAATGATGAAGAATTTCAGTATTATTCTTCGGAGGATGAAATGATGAATAATGATGAAGACGAAGAGTAAATTCATTAGAAAGAGTGATGATTTGTAATTAGTTAAGAGGCAAATGACTAATTAGTATTTAGTTCTTTTTCCTTGTTTTGATGTTTACTTTGACTATACTTCAGATTTGGGAACTATTTATGGCCCTTTTTGAAATGTTATAATAATTTTGCTTTAATTTATTAATTTACTACATATGCTATCAATTCCTGCTGCATACATGGTAGTTACATATGTATTTATCACATGCATTCATAACATCATGCTATATGAAACCTTTACGCGATATGCTGACAATATGCTTCTGAAATCGTTTTGCAGATTTGAAATTGTGTTGGGGTAGCAAATCACCGGTCCTTCATCGCTTTCCTTTTTTCACCCATTTGAACCTTGAGAATCTGAATTACTTGTAAGTTTCATAAATTCTATCACACTGGTACTCATTCTCAAAGATTTTCATTTGTGGCTTAATACTTGCTTTGTTGAGTTTTTTTTTTTAAAATTTTTTTGTGGGAATTATTTTGTTGTTCCTAGTTGAACCATTTTGTCATGTTTAAAATCAAGTAATTATAGGCTTCCAGTTGATTTAAAAATTCTTTGAATTTAAATGATACTCTTGTACACTGTAGATTGAATCTGTTCTGCAGAATATATGCATATTGTTCTAAAAATATCATAATCATAATTAAGCATGCTAGGAAAATTGAAGGGTTAGTTGATGCTGTTGATATCTCTACTGGTGCATCCATACTTGAGCTTTCCTTTTATCCTTAATGATTGTTTTATATGTATGCCAGCAATGCATGTTTCTTTTAATTTTTTTTTAATTAGGTGGACTGATTTAAGTATGACAATCATGGTGATTCTGTTGTCAATTTAAATAACTGATTTTTTGACAAGTAACTCACTCTGTTGAAGATGCCATATCTGGCAAGAGGATCCTCTCGATCACCTTCATTTATAATAAACTCCTAGAAATGTCAACAACTTCAAAATGTCAAAATCAAATGGAATGGAGATTAATTTTAACTTGACAAAGGTATATAACTTGATGGAATTACTTGTAAGTTTCATAATATATGCTTTTCTTTCAGAGCTTAAGCCTCTGAAACAACTTCTTGTTTGGTTTCATAGCAAGCCCCTGTCTACTAACCATGCGCATGAAAATTCACAGGGAAGCAAGTTAGCATTGCATGTTTTGAATGTTTGGACTTTAGAAGTCATATGATAATTCATTTCTTGTTTGCAAATATTTCCTTCTTGTATCTGTGGTTTGCATTCTTCTGCTGTCCATTGATATACTTGTTGTACCTAATAACCCCACCTGAGTTGTCTACTGTTTCCTCGTTGTCTCTTTCTATTTAAGTTTAGTTTATATTCATTGTTATGTAGCTTTATTAATTTATTTTTAATTGTTACTTTTTTTTAGTCTAGTTGTACCTTTTGTCGATTATACTAAATAAAGTTCCAATTCGATGATTTGATGCTTGATAGAGGAGTTACACCCCATAAAGGCTACATTTGCTATGTGATTGAAATGAAAATGGAATACAGTTTCTTGAACATAGGTGGGAATAAAATGTGGGCAAACCCAGAAAATTGGGAGCTAAAATTTCCATTACCAAATTAAAATTATACAAAAATTAATCACCACCATACAGTAAAACAATAAGAGAAGCTTAATTAGCCTTGTATATAAACATCACAACCCAAAACCCATTTTTCTTTTGCCTTACACCTCTCTTTTCTCTTCAGTATTACTATTACTTGCTTCTCCTGCTTTCACCTGATTTCTACCCTCTTCAGTTATCATCATCTTGCCTGCATTAAGTAACATCATTATAACATAACAAATTTATATGTAATTCCCTAACTCTAACTCAAACAAACTTGAATCCTTATTACCTATAGGTGTTGAGATTCTTTCACCTTGACCTATGCTTGACAGCCTTCCCCGAAGTTCGCGTTGGAACGAATCATTTTCTCGGCTATTCGTGTAATTTTCGCCACCCAGCCTCATAGGAGTAGGTTTAGGTGAGTAGGTTGTTGACCATGATCCTCCATTTGATCCTACTAAGGCCATTATAACATCTGCCTGAATACATGAAAAAAAAAAATTGTTATCCAGCTTCAACAAATGATTTAGAATGTTATGACAGTATAAATTAGATTTTGTAGATAACTGGAATGCCATACTAAAATAAAAACTAAACTAGAATTCTTCATGGCCATTATTCTAATTCTTTAATGCTGAGACTGTTCAGACGAAAATAGTGTCAAGCTCATTACAATATCAACAGCCACTTATAAACTGTCAATCAATATCATCCAAAACATCTGATAGTATACCTTGTATTAGCCAAAAAATTCGTAAACAGCCATATCCATACCCTCCGGTGGATGCACTTAGTTTGCATACTACTAAAAAACAAGAACAATTGCTCTAAACAATATTAAACACTAATCCCCATAGACTGCATACATGCATCAATTATCAACCTAATGCCACAAGGAAATATGCAGTTAAATATGGCATAATTATAGGCAGTTCATACGCAAAAGAGTCAAACTGAAAATTACAAGGTTAACCAAAGGAAAGATTGCAACTTCAATTGATCCATTAATGATAACAAAAGCAGAAAACAGACATTATAATCAATTGTCTCTTTCTTTTGTACAAACAGACATTTTATATATAAGTTCATTTCATTATTTGATTCTTCGCATGCTTTGTTGTGTCAAAATTCTTGCAAAATTATTACTTCCTGTGTTTTCTTTCGCTCTTTATTTGTGGCAGGAACTGAACTTCTTAATTAGTGTTGGATTGTTCTGGATTTAAGAGCAAGTGAATTTCTTATTACTGTGAAAATTTAAGGTAACAACATTTTTAAAATTTTTAACTGTATCATCTCTATAGGCTATACCATTATTGTGTTAAAACAATAGCAACAAGCAATTACTGAACCTCCTTTCATTTAATATTGCTACTCTTTTTCTCTATATTTAATCTTATGTTTTATGGGTTCTTACAGATATGGCTAGAGGGAAAGGTCGCAATATTATTCAACCACCAGTGGGAAGAGGATGATCCACACGTACAGTTCCAGTAGCCATGGTACCTACCCAACCCACACCAATAGCCATTGCACCTACCCAACCCACACCCACAGCCATAGCACCTACCCAACCCACACCAGCAGCCATAGCACCTACCCAACCCACACCTGCAATTCCAGCGGCTGTAAGTCCAAATTCAGAAGCAACTCCAACATTTGGGAGAAGAACCTCTGAATCTTCAAATCCTAACATAGATGGAACTCCAACATCTAGGAGAAGAACATCTGAATCTTCTAATCCTATAACACCACCCTCTTCTACTCCCTCACTGGATAACATGCATGGATTAGGAATAGAAAATCCCCAAATATCAGCTTCATCTCCTAATTCTAGTGAACATGAACCTCAACCTGATGTTAACAATGACGCTATAAGTAGAGGCTCTCGATCCTAAGAACCAGCCCATGATGCTGATGGGCGAATAATAATTAGTTGGTCAAAGGCTGATGGGTAATTTACTAATTTTATCCTATTTTGGCACTATTTTGGCACTTTATTAATAATCTTAAGTTGTTTCAGATTTAATCCTGATTTATGGGGCATATCACATGCATGCACAGAAGCTTTTCTACGGTATCCTGATAAAACAGGATCCTCTTGGGCAAAACTGTCTCGACAATCAAAGGACTTATACTTCGGAGAGTTTAAGGTTAATGTTTATCTAATATTCATTTTTATTTGTTTGTTCATATTCTTTAATAATGATAATGGCTAACATATTTAGTAATTTTTACTTACTTTGCAGAAATTATTTACTTGGAGGTCATCTGAAGATGGCTTGATGAGAAAAGCTTGGGAAAGCAAAGTAGCAAGGAGATACAGTACTTTCATTTACAATGTGAGACATAACAGATTAGTGAACTGTCCCGTGCCTTCCGAATTTGTAGAAGAGTGGAAAAAGATTAGGAAATGGAAGATGCTAAAAAATTATCAGAGCAATAGTCTAAGAACAGACTGTCTGAGCCTGCTGGACCAGGAACAGGGCCATCTACTCTCACTTGTGGGTCGAAATTGATGAAAGAGCATGCGAAGGAGTTGTATGTAATCTACATCTTATTTTGTTAAATAAATTGACTATTTTTTTCATCTTATGTTTGTGTTTCATATTGATTTAAACAGGTTGCAGCAAATGGGGGAAAGTTTCTTGGAAATTATGAATTGTTCAAGCATAGCCATACCAGTAAAAAAGATCGGGGGAAGTTTATAGATAAGATATCGGAACCTGTTCATGTAAGTTAATATATTTTATTTACATTATTTTATGGATGAGTTTATAATGTTTTTGTTGAAAATATGACTGATATGGTGTGTGGTTTACTTGGTATTGCATAATGTATACACTCTCTTTCAAATTTTCAGATTTCAATTAATATAGGCAGTTTGATTTCATAGTAATTTCTTTGTGTTTTCATGGTACTCGAGTTTTGTTTACTTCTTGATTCTGGAATTTGTGTTAGGTTTTGACGATTTCTTTTCTGTTGTTTTTGTAATTGTTTCATTATAAATGATAAACCTTCAAACTAATGATATGTGCTTATTCTTAAACATTTCCAAGTGTGGATTCTATCACCTGGTTTTTGTATATGGTTGCTGCATCTGAACTAGAATCTTATGATTTTATGCTTTTTTGTTATTAGTTGATTGGCTTTTCTTTCTAATATTTTGTTCTTAGGTTGTGTTATAGTGCGCTCTAAGTTTTGTTATACTTTTTTCTGCTTATTTGATTTGTTTCGCCATAGGGTACTTATGTGATTGTGGCTCATTGTTGGCTCTTTAGTTTGCATCAATCAATAATATTTCAACATAAATTTTTACTTGCATCTAGCTTATAGGAAGTGACTGCTCTGCAAAATTTCCCCTGTTTTAAAATTTTAAACATTAATGTAAATACCATCTTCTTTCACCCTTTTTTTCTTAAAGTATTGTCAAATATTCTGCAGAGTTGTCCCTTTAATTTGTTTGTGAATGATGGAAATATTGCCCATTGTCTGTTTGTATGGCTTAGCCACTTAGTTCTTTAACTCCTCTTATCTGTAAACAAATTGTTCTTTGCATTGCAATTCAATTGGCAGTTTTTGAACTTGTAGCCTTCAATTTTTTTGAGTTTCAACTTGCATTTGGAACCTCATCTTGGTTGTGCTGCTAGTACAATTATTAAAAAGAACTAGTCGAATTATTCGATTTTTGTGTTTATGAGGAGATCATAATCATTGGAACTGAGACCCATAAATAGGTTATGTCATAATCTGGTTAATACTTTTTTTGTTAAATGTTATTAAATTGCCTGTTTGTGAATATTGCTTGTGAATTGTGTGTATTGGCTACTGGATTCTTTTGACTCTAACGTTGTTTTGATTTTCATTTTTAGGGAAGCTTTCAAAAATTGAAAGCATCACAATCTACAGAAGAGGCAAATGGAGAGGAAGTTCAATCTTGTACTAAGGATGATGATGATTTATTTGTTGAAGCGGCAGGAGGAACAAAGAAGGCCAGAATATATAGGTTGGGGAATTTAGCGAGTTCTCACATCTTTAAGGGAAGTGGAAGTGCATCTCAACAAGTGAATGAGAATATGTTAACTGAGATACGTGATGAGATAAGCAATAAAGTCAGTCATATAGAGAGCAAATTAGAGACCAAGATTGCAGATATGGCTCGATTTTTGGTTGAGAACCAGACTTGGATTCAGAATATGTTACTAGGACGGCCAACTGAACCTCCTAGATGGGCTCCAACACAACCAACCCCACCAGCAGAAGATCAAGTAATAGAAGAACATCCAGATGATGACTAGTGTATGCCTTCGGCTTAGTTTTTACTTTTGAAAGTGTTCATACTTTAATACTTTGAAATGTTTACAACTTATATATTGTAATGACTTTTGAGTTATGTTAGTTTAACTAACTATTGCATTTTATATCAATGAAAAATTATTTTGAAAATTGGTGTAAATTTAGATTTATGTAATTAAATTGTAAATATTATTACTACAGGTGTGTATTTTATATATAAAATCCATATAATGACATAAAACAGTCTGTGACGAAATTTGCGACGGACGGTCTGCGACGAAATCTGCGACCGCATCTGCGACGAATAGCCTATGATGGAATCTGCGATGGCTCGTCTACGACAGAATCTGTGATGGAATTTGCAACGGACAGTCTGCGAAAGAATTTACGACGGAAAACACCACGACATATATATACTCCAGAACATCTGCGACGGCCTTTGTGACGGATTTGCGACAAAATCTGCTACGGAAAATCTGCGACGACCTTTGTGACGGATTTGCGACGGTTACTGTTTGTTGCGAAAATTTGAGTCATTAATTTGCAACCGCCTAGTGGTAGCAAATTCGTCGCAATCTGCGATGGCCTGTCGCAAAATTGAAAACCGCGACGCCTTTTTTATTAACGGATCCGTTGCAGATAGCGTGTTTTTTTTGTAGTGAATACACATCATTTTAACATGGATATTTAACAAAGTGGCACAACTAAAATAGGTTGGTCTAAAACACTGCTAATTCTTAAATTTAGACCAAAAACACTCGAAATTATTGGTGATTCATTTGAGCTCTTTTTCAAACCTTTGTCTGGCAATGAAGATGCTGAAGAAAAAAGACTCTTACTATGATCTGAAACAATTGAAATTCTTGGATATGCAAGTGGGTTCTTGTCCAAACCTCTCCCTAGTGAAGTGGAAGCTGAAGATAACAAAAGAGAGTGCACATTTAGCTCTAAATTATTTGATACTCTTGGAGATTGAGATGGAGATGGGGTCTTCTCCAAAATTCTATATGGCGATGTAGAAACAGAGAAGAGATATGTTGACCTCACATCTCGATCCAAAGCATTCGATATCCTAGGAGAAGCAATTGGTGTTTTCTCTAGACTTATGTCAGGTGATGTAGAAACAGAGGATAGTGAAGGAGACTGCCTATTTTGATCAAGAACATTCAATACTCTTGTTGGGGACAATGATGGAGACCTCACTTTTCGATCTAAATCATTCAACATTCATGGAGATGCACCTGCGCTTTTCTCCAAGCTCCTATTGGGCGATGAAGAGGCCAAAGATAATGATGGAGATTGTACATTCCACTCCAAATTATATGATATTCTCGGTGATTCATCTAGAGATGAAATAGATGTAGATGGGGATGGAGATTTCTGCTTGTTATGGATAGGCATTATTAGTGGTGGTGGCGGCGGCGGTGGTGGCGGTGGAGGTGGAGGTGCTGATCTTTCATGAAGAACAATGGACTCCAGAGATTTTGGTAGTTGACTCAAACTTACTGGTGGAGAAATACTGAGGAACTGAGATCGATTAGGAGAACCCGAAGTAGAAGATGAATACGAGCTAGAGCCAATGCTTCTTACATCAAAGTCCTCCCCTGTAGCAGCGGCAAACACTCTTCTAGACCCTGATCCCGTCCCACTTGAACTCTCTCGACCTCCCAGAGATCCTCTCAGTGCGTAAAACTACTCTTCCTCATCTGCAGTAGACCTTGCTCTTCATTCCCATAATTATGCCTAGAACTCTGCGTATTAAGCAGTGGCAACGAAAGCAACTCTAGTGAATCCAATTTCTGAGGATCCAACCCAACATTAACATTGTCATTAGCATCAGAACCTTCATCAATAGTGTGTCAATTAACCAAAGTACCCAAGTAAAGAAACTTAGACTAGTTGAAGTGGTCCTCAGCTTGTGACGAGTACCATTTCTAATATCCACATTTGCAGAAATAATGGCAGAAATGACAATAGAAAGAAGTCTATAGGATTTGGCTTATACAATACCATGTACATAAGTGGTTTAAGAGATAGGAGTGGTGGCAGAACGTGATTCCATCGTCAATACCATTTCTTCTTCAACTATGAATGAGGGAAGATTAAGTTTAGGGTAAATAAAGGTAGATATGTGAATCAATTGATTTGGATATTTTAGGGTTCTTTTATTAAGACCTTCGATAACATAGCAAAGGGTATATCAGTCATTTCAGTATTCTTTTCAGTATTAAAATCACATTCATGCATTGTTTAGAGAGTAACATCATGTGCACTGCCGCCTAGGATGAAAAACATTAAAATATAATGAAAAAGTCAAGTTCAGAGAATAAATTGGTTACTCGAATAGTTCAAGAGACAAAATGACCATTGTTGCCAAGTTCAGGAGGCAAACTATATATTAAGCTTATTTTAAAATATATTCAATTCATCATACGCTTTTTTTAAGCAATAATAAGAGAAATTGTCATTAAAATATAAAATAAGTGCATAAAATCTCAATCTAAGATAGAAGGATTAACTTTTTCTCAATTGAATATAACTTAAAACACAATGATACTTTCCTCATAAATAATAGTCATGGATATATATCATTAAGGCCTATTAAAAAATAAAAAAAAAAACTTATAGAAGTTCACAGACAATAATATAAGAGTAAAAATATGATAAATTCATTCTTCTAACCAAAGATCCCTTGCATTCTCTAATTTTAATATAATGATGAATGATGAAAATAAAGAAGATAAATACTCCTTTAGGGACCAAAGAAGGCATAGCTCAGATAAAATATTAGACAAAAGCTGCATAAATATGGCTACCATAATTGCCAAATAATCCTCCTCTTTACAACTTAACAAAGGGACATTACTAAGGAGAAACACAGTTGAGCCCCACAAAACACCCGAACTGCAGAGAAGAGGTTGAAAAGCTTCCAGAATCCACGTATAAATCTTACAACGCCAAAAAGAAAAAGATTAAGACAAACCTTGACCTAAAAAAACCCTCAACATTAGAAGCATAAATCTAGAAATGAAACTAGGGGATTTCAAAATGTATAAAAAAAATGGAAAAAGAGGCTTCTAAGTAAAGATCTAATGGGGAAAGAACCAAAAATACCTAAAAAAAACTAAGAGAAAACTTCAAACCAAAAAAAAAAACTAGAAACCTAAAAAGTGAAATTAACCCGAGAAGGTAAAAATTAATAAGAAAGCTGACGGCAACCCATAAGCTTGACTAAAAAAACAAAGAATATAAAGAGGGAGGGGGGATGAGAGCAATGTTAGGGTTTAGAAAAAGATTATAATTATACCCTTTCAAATAAAAAACATTATTGGCTCTTCAGTAACCAGCTATTCATTGTGCCTAGGAATCCGAGCAATATTAAGATTCTTTTTCAAATTATTTGCCATGTTCACTTCTAATTTTAAAAATCAAATATCCTTTTTTATTTTGAACCTTTTTGGAAAGTTTTTAAAGACTTCAAAAACACTATTCTTATGAACAAGAAAACTAATCCAAGTGTACCTAAAGTAATCATCAACCAACATATATTCATAGTGCATTTCACCTAAGCTAGCAACCCTAATAGGACCAAACGAATCCATATGTATAAGCTCAAAGGTCTAGAAGTACTTATAATATTTTTTTTGTCAAAAGGATTTCTTGTGTTACTTGCCCTTTTAACACGGTCAACAAGTCTTGTCTCTTGTGTATTTGATCTTTGTTAAGCCCTCCATTAGCTCTTACTTTCTAAGGCTTTGAAAAGCCTCCATGCTTGCATTTTCAAGTCTTTTTTGCAATGGCCATGAATAGCTACTAATAGATACAAGACACTTGAAATTCTCGTTAGGCAAATAATGTAAGTCAATTATATAAGTATTGCCAATTTCCTTCTTCGAGAACTACTTAATCATTTGCAAGAGTAGAGACAAGGCATCCATTCGAGCCAAAGGTGACTTTATACCCTTTGTCACACAATTGAATTATTCTTAACAAGTTATATTTTATACCACCTACCATCCAAAAATTATTGATAAGAGTTTTACCATCAATGCCAATGGAATCAATGTCAATTATCTTACCTTTGATATTATTTCTAAAGGTCACACTTCCATCTTTCTTCTTCTTCAAATTGATGAAGAGTCTTGGATTTCTAATCTTATGCCTTGAGCAACCACTATCCACCATCCATAGGCTTCTTTTGTGGTAGACTTAAAGCACATCTACAAAATAAAAATTCACCTTTTCTTATATACCCAAATATACTTGGGTCCTTAAGGGTTAGCTTAGGAAGGGTCCTCTAATTTTAGATGAGCTTCCTCATGTATCAAAACACATTAATATGCCTATACCTCATGCAATAATGATATTAAAATCTAGGTTTAGGATGAAATGCCTTCCTTGCAACATTATGATGATGATGAGAGTGAACACATAAGTATGTATGAGTTTGTGATTGTGGGTGCTTTGGAACATGCCTTTTATACATATATGCATGATTTACTCTTTGAGGCTTAACTCCTGAGTATTATGAGCTTTTGGCCTTATTTAGACTCTTAGGCTTGGTGTGTGCATTATTCTTTTTGACCACCTTAAAGCTTCAAGTTTAAGGAGTAGAAGATTTGATAAACGTAGGTGTAAAAGAGGTCAATAGAGAAGAGCTATTGTAGCCATACTTAATTGAAGGTGATTTTTGACACTCAATTATCATATCCAAGGTCTTTTTTTCCTTATGGAATTTTGAAATAGAATTTTTTTAAATCACTAATTTGTTTTTTTCAAAGAATTATTTTCTTTTGAAATCTTTTCAAAGCTTAAATTTATTTTGAAAGTCCTTCTAATGAGCTTTTAAGCTTCTTACTAGAGGTATTCAAATCAATAGAAGAATTTTTAAGATCAATAAAATCTTTTTCAAGCTTTATATCAAATTTCATTTTTGAAAAAGTATTTTTCATATGTTATGCCAAAGCTTCCATTAGCTCATCATCATCCACATCATCATCATCATCATCACAATCATCATAAGATAGAGATATGGAGCATACCTCATTTGGAGTTTCCTCCATAGCCATAAGATATAGGTTGGCAACTTCTTCTTCTTCTTCTTCACTTGAGGAGACATCCTCTCATGTTTCCTTGAAAGCCTTCTTCATTTCTTTGCCCACTTTTTTTATTCTTCAACCTGGTATAACTAACCTTTATGCAACCTTGCTTGCCATATTTATAGCAAGATACATCATAATTATTCTCTTTGTTAGAGTTGGAGTTTGAGTTTAAGGTTCTTCTTGAGGATCTATTATCTTTTCCTTCTATTATTGATGATCCTCTTCATTTTCCTTGATAGCATAGCCAACTTCTCATCTTTCTTACAACTACTATCCAAGTCACTTAATACTTCACTTTTAATTTGCTCCTTTTTGGTGGCCTTGAGAGTGATCCCTTTCTTTTTTTTCTTTTTTTTCTTGTCTTCCTTCATTCTCAATTGTCATTTCATGAGTGAGGAGTTCTCTAATGAGTTCATTGATTCTTAACTTGCTCAAGTCATTAGCTTCTTCAGTGGAGGCTACATTATCTTCAAAGTTTTTCTTAGAGAGGGCCTTAAGAATTTTATTGTTTATATATTCTATCAAATACACCTTGCCAAAATTCTTCAAGTTTATTATTATGGCTAGAAGATTATTTACTATATTGGTGATGTTCTTCGTTGGTTTCATTTAGAAAAGCTCATACCCATGCACCAACATTTGAATCGTTTTATATTTGACTTAAGTTATTTCTTCATGATTGTTCTATATGGTCTTCTAAAATAGTATAGGCACTCGAGTGATTTTGAACCCTTCTCACCTCATCTCTTGATAAATAACTTAGAAATATGGACATGGCTTTCTTATTTTTACCATTAGCCTTGTTTTGAGCATCATTCTATTGTCTTCTTGGTAATTTTATTGTTCCATCATCGATTAATGTCAATGATGGAGCCCACTCTTCAAAAATGTAGTCCCAAAGGTCTACGTTGTCCATATGCATAAAGACTTCCATTCTATGCTTCCAAAGAGCATAGTCAATTCCATCAAATTATGACTTGAGTTAAAGAGTGTTGTTGTTGTTATTCTCCATAGCCATGACATTTAAATCACACAAGTAAGCTTTGATGTGATTATGAAGCTTTGATTCTACTTATTAGCCCTTGACATATCAAGAAGAGGGGTGAATTGGTGTAATAGACATGAAGTGAAACTTTTTTATTTTGGCTAATGTAGGGAATAAGAGAGTAGAAAGGGGAAAAAGAAAGATCACAATAATATATAGTGTTTCAGGCAATAGTCCTTGTGTCCACTCTTAAAAAGGATTATTGAGTATTCACTAATTCTCCCAGAGTTTTATAAGCTCACTCCTAACTTGGTGTTTTTCTAGCTCACATTCAATTATACAAGAGCTTTTTACTAGGGTAAGTAGTTGTAAGCACATCTAGACCTCTAGAATTAACTCATTTGAATTTGTTTGGTCCAAATAGAGTTATTAGTTTAGGAGGTAAGTTCTGAGCGGGGATTTTTGCCCTCACTCCTACGTGGAATGGTTCTTACGACTTCGGCACTGTTAAGCTCAGGGCCTTATAGAACACAGGCCTAAACCCGAAAAAAATGGAGTCGCCACCCGGACGGGCAGGAAAAAATGAAAGGGGTGGATGACTCGATTCCTAAGGAATTTTTAACCCCCTATTGGGATCGAAAAGTTGGGTACGTGTGAAAAATGTGAGAAATAGCCCAACACCCATATAGCGCCCGGTTCATTGGAACCGACCTCCTTTTCAGGTCTTAATATTATAAAATTCTTAAATATAATGATATTATCCATACTACACATAATCATAAAAATAAATAAATACTTTATTAATAATCATAGCAATGTTTAAACAAACAAATAAATGGACATCCATCTGAGGATGAAAATATGTCCTTATATCTTCCATATCTAAAACTAAATAAGACACCTACGGAAAAGGTGGAAACGTATTCTTTATATTAATTTCAAATGTAAAAATAATTTAAATTATATGAAAATTAATTAATGAGACACTCAATCATAGAAACATATCTCTTACAATTTTAATAAACAAATAATAATTAAAAAATATTCATCCATGATAAATTAAATAAACCAAACATCAAAATTAAATAAATCAATCATCAAAACATATAATAAACCACATAATCAAATCTAAAATTAAATAAAGCAATAAATATACAAATTTAGGGTTTAAATCTTAAATTAAGATTTTTAATATTTTAATAACTAGATTAGGATTTAAAATAAAGAAAATTAAACACAAAGACTTATAATACACAAATAAATATTGACTCTTTCAACGAACCCATATGGCGGTCCCGCTAGCAGGTTAGTGGGCGGGGATTAAGGGGATAGCAATAAGTTTTAGTGTTGAAAATTAAGATTTTAGAGTTTTAAAATTTGGAAAATAGGATTTTGGAATTAAGATTTAATATGTACTACTGTGATTAATAAAACAAACTTAAATATTGCTACTAAATTTATTTGAATGTTTTGTAAATTATTGCATTAGATAACATTAATAATAATGTAGCTATTATAATCTAAACGAATTAAATATAACACACAAACCTTCGTTTGTTGGCATCCCCGATTTGAACGTGTGAATCAAACTTAGTCCTCGTCACTGCTTGAATCAACTTTATTATTGGTTGAGAAAATAACTGTCTGTCACAATTATTCTATCGTTGCTCTTTGCCAATTGCTTATTGGTCTTCCAAAAAGTCCCAAAGAAAAGTCTAAAAGTCTTTCTGTGTCAAATTGTAAAAAACTGCGCACGGGCCCAGGCTGGCGAGGCTGCTGGGCGCTACTGCATGTTGGGATGCTGGGCGCTGGGCGACGAGGATTTGTTGCGTCGCAACTGGGGTGCTGGGTGGAAAGGCTTGTTGTGCTAAGGCAAGTAGCAATTCGCCGCAGGCCCAGGCTACAGCAAATTGGCTGCCAGTAGCCAATTACGGCTTGCCGCGTAGCAGCGCTGCCGCGCGTTGCTTGCCGATCCGTTTGATTTTTTATTTTTTTTTACTTTTTATTTTATTTTTTATTAATAATAAATAATAAATAAAAATAAATAAAATAAATAAAATAAATATTATAAAAAATAAAAAATATTATAAATATTATAAATAATAATAAAATAAATATTATATTATTAAAATAAATAATAAATACCACAAAAATTATTTTGGACCGTTTTAAAATCTTTGGACTGACCTTAGTAAAAAATTAAGGGTTTATACAAGTTATATGCATTTATACTTATTGATGATTACTCAAAGTTAAAATGAGTTAATTTCTTAGCTCAAAAGAATAAAGATTTTAATCATTTCAAAATTTTTGCAAAGAGAGTTCAAAATGAAAAGAACTATGTTATCACATCTATTAGAAGTGATCATGGTAAAGAATTTAAAAATGAAAACTTTAAAAAAATTTACAATGAGCTTGGTATTTTATATAACTCTTCAGCACCTAGAATACCACAACATAGTGTGATTGAAAGAAAAAATAGAACATTAGTAGAACTAGCTAGAACAATACTCAATGAGTACAATTTACACAGAAGTTGTTAATGCCGCATGTTATATTTCAAATCGAGTTTATAAAAGGTCTTTGATAAATAAAACTTCTTATGATCTTTGGAATAAAAAGAAAACTCAAAATCCCATACCATAGAGTGTTTAGATACAATGCTTTATATTAAATACCAAAAATAACCTTGAAAATTCTCATCCAAATCGGATGAAGATGTATTCTTAGGGTACTCATATATAAGAAGGATTATCCCAAAGAACTTATTGTTGGTGAGAATTCAAAGAGAGCAACTACTATATCAAAACTTAAATACTTAGATACCAATATTGCCTTTGTTTTTCAAATTGAGCCAATGACCATTGAGAAGGCTCTTATTGATGAATGTTGGGTGATTGTAATGCAAGATGAACTCAACCAATTTGAAATAAACCAAGTGTGGGAACTTTACCTTAGACCCAAGGATTATCCAATTATTAGTTGCAAATGGGTATATAGGAATAAGCTTAATGAAGATGGTCTTATTACTAGAAACAAAACTAGATTGGTAGCCAAAGAGTATAACCAAGAGGAGTTCATTGACTATGATGAGGCATTTGCCCCCGTTGCTAAGCTAAAAACTATTAGAATCTTAGTTGCATTTGCTTGTCATATGAATTTTAAACTTTTTCAAATGAATGTCAAAAGTTTATTTCTAAACGGATTAATAAATAGAGAAGTTTATATTGAGCAACCCCCCGGTTTTAAAGGCTATAAAATTTTAAATCATATTTTCAAACTTACCAAAGTATTATATGGATTGAAACAAGCTCCAAGATCTTGGTATAATAGACTTAGTGCTTATTTGCTAGAAAATTATTTCTCAAAAGGCAAACTTGATACAACTTTTTTTGTTAAAAAGAAAATGTATAACATTTTGATTGTACAAATCTATATTGATGACATTATATTCGGTGCCACTAATGAATATTTGCACAAAGAATTTGCTTCTTGTATGACTAAAAAATTTAAAATGAGCATGATGGGTGAACTTAAATTCTTCCTTGGTTTACAAATTAAGTAATGCAAGGATGTGATCTTCATCGACCAATCCTTATACATAAAATAACTTCTTAAAAAGTTTAACATAGATGGCTGCAAAGTAAGCAAAACTCTAATGAGTACATCTTTGAAGGTTGACAAAGATGAAAGTGGTAAGATGGTAGATGAAAAGAAATATCGAGATATTATCGTATCACTACTTTACTTAACTACCTTTAGACTTGATATAATGTCTACTATTTATTTGTGTGCTAGATTTTAATCATGCCCTAAAGAATCACATTTGAATGCCACTAAAAGAATTTTAAAATATTTGAATGGAACATTGCATTTAGGTCTATGGTATCCTAAAAATACATCATTTGACATTTTAGGTTTTTCCGATATGAATTTTGTCGGTAGCCTATAAGATATGAAAAGTACCACCGGAGCATGTCATTTTCTTGGTGAATGCTTAGTTTTTTGGTTTAGCAAGAAATAAGTGTTGGTTGCTTTATCTATGGCAGAAGTCAAATATGTTAATGCTTATTTTTGGTGCACACAAGTTCTTTGGATAAAACAACAATCGCTAGATTATGGAAAAATATTTGATCGCGTTTTTATTAAGTGTGATAACACAAATACAACTAATCTATCCAAGAATTTCATTCAGCATTCTAGGTCAAAATGTATAGACATTAGGCAGTATTTTTTGAGAGATAATTTTCAAAATCAAAATGTAGACTTAGAATTTATTGAGGCTCAAAATCAACTTGTTGATATTTTTATAGAATCCCTAAATGAAGAGAGGTTAAACTTTATAAGACAACACATAGGAATGATTGATAGAAAATCTCTTGAATAATCACCTCCATGCCTATTTTGATCATTTTAAACTTGAAATTTTATTAAAAATTTCTCTTTACCATTATTGCAGTCGCTCAAGCTCCCTGAGAGATCTCACAACAATTATATATCTCTTGGGCACCAAAAATATCTTTGTGCAAAAGCACAACTATATCATATGGTCGCTCAAATTTAAAATTTTCAAATTTCTCAACCGTTACTCCTTGTTGGTCTATGCGAGTGCTCCCTGCATGTAGTGGTCACTATAGATGTCTTGCGGTAGTACAACACCCTGTGCGATCGCGCACGAGATGTAACTGCCAAATTTTTTAAACATTGGAACTTGTATGTTTCTGCCCATTTTGTCCCCAACAGTTGTAAAACGACTAGATTTTCAATTTTGTCTATAAATACCCTCTTTTGCATTAAAATACACCTTTACAAACACTTATACACCTCTCTAAACATTCTTTCAAAGTTTTGATGAATAAGAAGATAGTTTTGAAAGTTGCAAACTTCATTAACACTATGTCTCTTCTACATTTCTATTCTCAGTTCTGCATTTCTATTTTATTTTATTTTTGTATTTAACATGGCACCTAAAACTAAGACTTTCAAGAAAAAAGCCTCAATCATTGAGAAAGGGAAAAGGATAGTCATTACCCCCAACTCAACCCAAACATTTCACCTGAAAGAGTATCCAACCCCACAAACCTAAGCACAAAACTAAAGAGGAGAAAACCAAATATTACATGCTTAAAAAGAAGACCATTAAGCCTACCAAAATTCCTGCGGAATGTATGCTCATCACCCTTAACATCCAAAGTGAGCTCTATAGGCATCTTGATAAGATAGGTTAGAGATATTTTATCTTTCCTAATGAATTAAGATACTCTAACCTCTCAAGAGGATTCTTGATGTTCTTTAAGATATAAAAGAACCACAATGCTCCCATAAGATTCTATAGAGTATATTTCAGGCTTTTTGATCAAGAGTTTTCCCTCTCCTTAGAGGAATTTCCTGAAGTTTAGAGCTTCCAAACTCATGGAGCATTCTCTTATTCCGACAAGGACTTTCTTTTTAAGAATTTTTCATCTTTTTATAGTGAACTATCCATAGAAACCAAATATAATAATAGGTCCTCCAAAGCTATCCCTTTTAGAACCCTAATTTTTTGGCTTCTTCATAGGATCATCACCTACACTATCCATCAAAGGAGTGATGGCAACGAGAAAGTCACACAATGTGAATTGTTCTTCTTATATGCCTTAGAACATAATGAGCCCATTCAAACCACCTAATTTCTCATTGGCACTTTCCTTCATCATGGTAAGTATAGAGCTAGAACTTTCTTTCTCTGTTCCCAAGTCACTCAAATTGCTAAGCATTTAGGTTTGCTAACCCCTGAAAACTTAGCAACCCTACGTGATCCTCTTGACCCCGCCACAAATTCAATCAACTTTGATTATCTTGAATATGTTAGGTGTATTCAAAAGGTTGACGATCATTATGAGTATATCTTTGGTAGCAAAGGTGTGCTTCATAGAGAGAGGAAAAGGCCTAAGTATCATATTACAAAAGAAGAGGGAGGAGAACCTATCATAGTTGAAGTTGAACACCCTCCCAAACTAACCAAACCAATAAAAGAAAAGGGTGAATCCTCTAAAACCTTAAAGCTCCTTGTAAAAGCTATCTACTATCTCTAAAAATAATTTACTCACTTCACTAAGGATGTGACTAAAAGAATCACTAAACTCAATAAGAAGATTGATCTCTTGTCTCATGTTCATCATGACATCTATGAGATACAAGAGAAGTTTGATCTTCCATAATATGAGCTTAGTGAATGGGATATGAATGAACACATTGAAAGTCCATATAAAGAATCCACTCAATCCTCACATGGCTACTTTCCTACTCTATCCTTTGATGAAGATGAAAACACTCCTCCTCCTCCTCTATCTAGAAAAGGAAAAGAGAAAGTCATAGATTAGTCTTTTTCATTTTGTCTTGTGTTTTCTCTCTCTTTTGAATTTATTTTTATCTTTCTTTTACTTTGTATTGTAATTTTTAAGTTTAATGAAATGATATTTCTTTATCTATTTCTTTTATTGCAATGATACTTCTTTTATTGTCAAGTTTTTAAATTTTTCAAACAGGGAAAAGATATATAAATTAAATTACATACATTGGATTAAAACAAAAATTAGGGGGGGGGGGGGGGGGGGAGGGAGGGGAATGAATTAAGGGAGAGCAATTAATAAGAAAAACTAAAATCAAACAACAATTGGTATCAAAGACTTACATTTGAATTGATCCAAATTGAAAATGCACTTGATTGATTTACAACTTATAAATGTTAAATTCAATTTGATTGTCAAAATCAAAAAGGGAGAGATTGTTGGACAATTAAGCTTTGTTTTGATCATTGACAATCAAACTGATGTGTACTAATAAGTTCAAACAATTTTATTTTTATAGGCACTCAATGCTAGGCTTTGTGTGACCGCTCAACATACTGTGTGACCGTACAACAGCCAAGGGAAATAAACTCCTTAAAGCACAGAAAAGATCACGGTCTCTAGCGCATCCCTAACTGATCACAAGCCAATTGTGTAACCGCTCTAAATCCTTGAGCGACTGCAAAACCCAATGGACAAAAATCGCTAAACTCACAGAGGCGATAGTGGTCAGAGTGTGCGGTTGAGTCTCGACGCACAAACAATCATGCGACTGCCCCATTATTCATGCGACTGCACACGACATGACTAAAACTTTCACCAAACCATAGAAGAGATAGTGGTTATGTTGTGCTGTGAGAAACTCCATTTGTACAACCGCACCACACCAACCAATTTGAATTTTAGCATCAAACATGTTGGATCAATGATAATAAGACACGCGGAAGAATGATTTCAAATTAAACCATAACCATGCATTGTGGGACCGCACAAAGAATTTGTACGATCGCAAGACATGGCAGGATGGGAAGTTAAGATCCTGTCAGGCCACTTCAAGTTACCGTTGGAGATAGTTATTGAAGAAAATTTGAATTATCCAATTGCTCAAAGTATATAGTGACTGTTGAAAAACAAGAACCAAACATGTGGGAACCGCTACAAACAGCTAGTTGAAGTCCTAAAAGCAATAAATATCAGTAGATACCTCACATTTGAAGGTAATTGTGATTGATATAGCTAAGGCAAACTACTTTCAATTCTTTGCATCAAAAGTAACATTTGTATTGATTGAGTATTGGGTGTGAGCACCAAAATACCATTGCAAAAGTTGAGTGTTAGCTTTAAAAACACTTAGGTTATAGAGTAAGTCTTGGGAAAACTCTTGTAAGATTGTGAGGATAATACTCAAACCTTATAAAAGTTGGGTGTGGGCTTATGAATACACCAAGTTAGAGTTGAGCTTGTAAAAACTCAAGATTAGTAGAACCTTAACAAATTATTAAGAAAGTGAATGTATGATTGAGGTAATTCAAACCACTATAAACTCTTTGTGTTTACTTTTCTCTACTCTATTCTTTCTTCATCTTAATTTTCTTGTTGTTTCAAAAATTTAATTTGTCATCACTTCTTTAAGACAACTAATTCACTCCCCTCTTGGTTGTCATATTGAGATAACAATAGTCATGAGAGTCCACCTCACGGTCATGAACTTCCTTGCTCAGGTAGAATTCCCATCGCTATACTCAATATGAACCCTACTGTCTCTTGCAAATTTTTTAGCAAATCTTCAACACGTGGGTGATCTCCTTATCGCGAACGCAAGAGGATCATCACAGTATCTAAGGTTGCAAATTTCACTACTAACATTATTGTGCTTCAAGTGAAATGCCTTTCTTTGGATCACTTGAGCGATACATTTTCATGGTCGTGCGAAGCCAAGATATTTCAGATAGAGCCTCACGAGCTTCATCATGATTCTCTATGTGTCATTTTCTCTGAGTGATTTAGGAGAGTAGTAGTCACAATTTTTTGTCACCACTGCATATTACGGGTCTACAGGGAACTTAGTTGAGTTATTCTGTTTTGAAATTTTAACCTTATTTGAACCTTAAAACCTGTCATATAATCACTTAATACACCATTAACACTATTTAATGTGATTGTCTAAAATCAAAACAAAGTTATTGATCAAAGCGTTGATTAACATAATTTGAGTTAGCATATAATTTATGTAGAGCATTAAAATCATTTAAGCCAAAACTGAAGTTTATAGAAAGATAAATAGAAACAAATAACTATCGATTAAATATTTCAAAGGAGACAATAGACTGATGAACAAATAAATGAAAAATTAATGTGCTATGTTTTTTTCTTACAACACTATATATATAAACAAAAAAACTAGAAATTCCAAATTTAATTGGAATATTTCATTTAACATAACTATGAGGATTCGCGTTGAAGTTGATCATCTGCTCAATGCCGCCTAGATTTGAGGTAGCCTTGCGTTTTTGTTGCATCATAATAGGCCCATTGGGATTCAGCTTCAAGGCAGGTGCAAGCGTAGGCATCCAAATTTGTCCAACTAGCTGTTGCTCATTCATTTCATTATCCTTTTCTGCTGCATTCTCTGCAAATTTTTTCAATTCATACTCAATTCATGCACAACTGCCTTTTTTTATATATTTTTTATTTTATTGGTTTTTAAATGTTAGGTTCATTTATTTTATAGGAAGTATTTTCTATATATTTTTTACATCTGGAATTTTTCGAAAAGTTCATTTTGACAGAAAATATTACTAAACCATTTTAAAAATTCTCTTATTAAAAAAGGAGATTATTTTGCAAATAACAAATATATAATAATGAAAAGATACACATCCGTTAATCTACACAATAATAGTAATCACCATCATGATCATCCATCCACCAACATTTATTGGTAATCAACTAATAGTCCATTTTTAAATGTTTTTATCAAATTTAAAAATAAAAAAAAGTATAAAATGTTTATAAAAAAATTTTAAATATTTTTTCAATTTTATAAATCTAAATTATAAAATGTTGAAATCAACTTTTAAAAGGGTGATTTTTCATCTTTTTAATACATTATATATTTTCCTTAAAAACATAATTTCATAATTAAACTTATTTAATATAGATGAGTTTTGAAATATTAAATTTATTTACAAATAACATAATCTGATTTAATTTTATTGAATTCCTTATATAAATAATTTATAATAATCAAATAAATAACTCCATTTATATCAAACATGAAAGCATAAAAAATCAAATGAATTGGCTAAGGATATATTTTAATTGGTAATTATTCTAGAAGCATATGAGTTTAAATTTGAGTTTTTAAAGTGAATGCCTTTTGATATGAAAATTAATGTAATAATCTAAAAAAAATATTCTTTATATAAGAGTATGCATATGACTATTTAAATATTTATTTGTCACCTTAATCCTAGAATTTTTTTAATTGAAAAGGAAAAAATATATATATATATATGACATCATTAAAATATTTTAATAAAAAATAACCAAGAAGTATTTTCAATGAGCACCAAATAAGTTATTTCAAATTAAATGTTATTAAGATTCTAATGTGGGACTTTTTTTTATATATTATTAGACTACCTTTCTTGTTAAAAATAATAATGATCATAAAAAAAGAGTTTCTTGCGGATGATGAAAACATGAATTCAAAATATAAAAAGTAAAAAAAGTAAAACCAAAATTATTTTATATGTAATATGTCAAAATAAAATTTTTATCATATTTTACTTATGAAAAAAATATATATTTACTAAATACACTTATTTATTATCATATATATATTATTTTTATTATCTTTCTAATATAAAAAAATATTATTTTTATAAATAATAATAAATGAACAAATAAATATTAATGAAATACTTAACTTTTCTTATAAGAATTATTAACTAAACAAGACACTAAAAGTATTACAGTCAACCCTAATAATAATAAAAAAAAAGAAAATTTTAAGAAATTGAAATTAAATTATGAATATCACAACTTAAAAATTATTATAAATATTAGTTTTTTTAAAATATTCAATTATATTAAATAACTATATCTATGCAAATAGATTTTAAAAATTCGTGGAATTTATTGATGGTTAACACGGATTCAATATTATGAGAAATTTATAGGATATTTTATCATTAATACAAGTCAAACAATTTCTTTATCAGACTAATTAATAATAAAGTGGGATTTGAAGTTTGACAAAGAAATTTCATGATACATTGTTGTAAGGGGTCCATTTTTTACTGGTACATTTTATTTTGTGATTAGTTACACAAATGAATTTTATAAGTATGTAGATTTTATTTTGACAATTGAAAATTAGTGTTTTTTATTAAAAGAAATACCAAGTGATGTGAAAAATCTAAAAGAAAGAATTTGTTTAGATGGCTTAAAATTACAAAATATATGTAAATCTAAAAAAAAATAGATGAAAAATATAACCAATTCAAATATAAAAATAAATATTCATAATATTAAAGTCATATTTTATGAGTCTATAATAAGTTATATTCATAGTATACCTTAGGGAAGGTCAAGTATATGTTATATTGTGACTTCTAGTTTACTATTATAATTTACACCTTTTTCTTAAAATGGTTAGGTTATAAATATTAACTTTTATTATCAAAATCTTGCGCTTTTTTTTTCTTAGAGTTCATTATAATAACATAAATAAATATATAGAAGCAATTAACATAAATATATCAATACAATATATTTATAATAATAACAACATATGTTTACTTTTTTTAAATATATACATAAATAACAAAAATAATGTGTGTGTGTGTGTGTGTGTATAACTTATAAATTAATTTATCAAATGGTGGTGTCTATAATGGATGACTATGATTAAACTTGATATAATATTTACTTATGGTGCTTTAATTTTTTTTTAAGTTTCTGATTCTATTAATTTCTTGTAATTTCTTAATGAAATATATTTCAATATTTTCTAAATTAACAAATTCAACCAGCTATTTTTTTTTTCCAATGGGAAGAATATGACTAAATCTAAAGAATAGGACCAAATCCAATTAACTAGTTTTTTTATTCTGTAACTTTTCAAAAGCTTTTCTAACACTTGGTTATGAATAGATAAATTAATTTTTGATGAATTTGAAAATGCTACACTAATTAAATGCATGGTTTTATGATAATTTTCATATAATTTTGTTTTTATACTTGAAATACATATTTAAATAAAGAATTATGCATAAAAATTCATTTTATAGAAATAAACTAATCATTTTCAATACAAATTTGCATTATTATCCTCAAAAAAGTATTTAATAAAAAGAAGGTTAATTAAGAATCAAGTAAAAGTTAAACAAATAAACATGTTTGTCAAATTTTCAAATATAATTTCAACTTAAAAGATGAAAAATTTTAAAAACTGAAAAATGAAAAAAAAAATATTCTTCATAACCAAACAAGGATTGCATGCACTTGTCTATGAGAATTTGCATATATACGATATTATAAATATAATTTCTCATGTGCCTTGCTCAATTGTGATTCTTTTTAATTAAATTATTAACTCCGTCCCGTTTAAATTATTTCTTTTGTGTCCCATTTAAATTATTTCTTTTGCAAAAAATAAAAAGTATTCTACTTATATTATCACTTTATAAAATCAATAAAAATTAATTACTCTTTTTTTAATTATATATTTATTATTAATGAGTTAGTATTAATGAAATGAGAGTAAAATATTTTTAGTATTAATGAGTTAATGAAAGGTATTTTAGTCCATTTAAAATAATTTTATATATTATTGATAGAATTTAATTATTTTTTAATAAATGTGCATGAGCTAAAAACGACAATTTAAACGGAACAGAGATAGTATTAATTAGTGTGTGTATGTATATATATATATCATGTATTCCAAATAATTGATCAGATAATTTGTGTCTCATATCATATATCTGTATTTGAGTTGAAAAACAATAGTTGTGTACCAGATTGAGTCGAGTTTGGACTGACAATCTGCTCTTGCCAAGCAGCTGTTGGTACCATAATCATCTGTCCTTGCATTTTTTGTTGTTGTAATGTCAAATGAAGTTGCCTCAGTGTATTTACTTCTGCTCTATGCTCTTCAATTTCAGCTGCAAAATAAATTTCTTAGTGTGTGTGTGTGTGTGTATATATATATATACATATCCAGCCCTGCAATAAGCCTAGGGATCCTATTGTCTAGACAACCAAAATAAAATAAAAATTATTAATTTTATGCATGTATATATACATTTAATAAAAAAAAATTATATATACATAACTGGAGAATATATATGTGTATGCTAATATTTTTTTTATAATTTAAGTTAAAATATAATAAATTTTAATTTGGCGTAATTTCTTTAAATTTTATGTTTTTTTTAATATTTAATAGTTGATTAATAACTAAATTTTGAGCCGACTAGGACAATCAAAATTTTGAGCCAGCCAATATAATATATATATATATATATATATACATATATTAACTACCACATAAATTGTATTATAGCAGTGAAATTCGTTTGCTGCTAAATATAAGCAGTAACATGAAAAATCAATCCTAAACAACAACAAATAACATGAGAAGTTGCTTTGAAATGTGAAAATATAAAAAAATATTTTGGGTATGTGTGTGTGGTTTTTTCTTTTTTCTTTTTTTAAGAATTAGAAGAGATAAATTAAATATTATTGAGATTTGAAATTTATGTATTTCATATTTTTTTCCGCATATTAAGCAATTATAAATATATAAATTTTGTGAAAAAAATATCATTATTATTAATTGTTTTCCAACAAATTGTTTTTGCTGTCAAAAACCTAAGTTTTAACCTTTTAATAAGTGTATAGCAAAAATTTATATATTTTTCACAATAAAAAAAATATATGCTACCCATTCTAGTATTTCTTGTAATGAATACTGAGATACAAATTCACAAGAAATTATATGCATATTTATAAATAAATAAATAAATATGGGAAATTAATATGCATATTTAATTATATAAAAGAGATGAATTAAAGAGAGAGAAAGAGAAGTTATATATCTATTACAATTACCATCTTTGAGTAATTTATTGGCAGAGCGAGAAGAGACTTGTTGATTCAACCTATCTTGCTCCATTTGTAAAAAGTGCTGTTGATTTCTATACATTGCGACTTGGGGATGGAGAACTGCTATTTCTGCCTATATATGTCAACCAGGAAAAATTATATTTAGCCTAAGCCTAAATGAAAATTCATATAATTAATAACAAATGTGAGAAATATATTAATAACTACCTCTAAGGCCTTTGCTTTTCTTTCCAATTCAGTGACATATTGAAGCTTTTTCCTTCTAGATTTCTGCGCAGAAACTCTATTTGAAATTATCCTGCATGCACACAATCAACCGAGCAAAACACAATATATAATTTGGTTTAGGAATTTGTAACTGAAATGTAAGGAAAAAATAATATTTTTTTTTCTAATCATCCAGTATTGTATAACTCAGACGTTTCAAGCTAATTTGTATTCATGCCAAACAAACCATTTAAGAGGTTAAGTGTTCCCTCTCAAATTTTAAAAGTATTTCATATTCAGAGTTCAAATTCAATATTCTCTAGTTTTTTCTAGTTAAGTAAGAAGAGACTCGTACCATCACATATCGCACTTAAAAGTAGAAAATATAATTTTCAATACCGTTTAAGCTTTTTAGGGTCCATGTTGGGGTAGAGGTTGCTCCCCAACCGGCCATGGACACCAGCCTCCATTTCATCAATATTGACAAGAGTATCATCTGATTCACATGATGAAGTAACCTTACTTCCTGTAAAACAGGGTTTTTTCCACACTTGAAATGAACTAGGGGCTAATAAAGGGAGAATTGATAGATTATTCATCATTGTGATAGATGATCTCATTGCAATACCCTGTTTAGGCGCCTTGTGTTCACTTGTATTTTTGCTCATCATCTCCTCCATATTTCAAAATTAAACTATTTTTCTCCTGCACAAAAGTCAAATCTAATCAAAATACTCATTAAAGAAATATATACAATCTTTTTTAAGGAATTGTACTTAATTAATTAATATATATACCTGCTCATGCTAATTACCTTTAAAAGTTGCCAAGCAAATTTGCTTGAGACTATGAAGCTTCCCTTTTCGCCCTAAATATATAGGGCAAAATACAGTAAAGATTTCCAAATATGACACACCAACACCATAATTGCACTGGTTTGGTAAATTCATTTGATTATTTTTTTTTATTATTTTTCGTGGTCAGCCCTAATTGGTAAGTAAATTTATTATTTTTGTTGACTAGATTTCAAAAATCTAGTGTTGGGGTGTCGGTCACAAGGAAATGTATTACATTTATTTTATTTCCTAATTTAGACATGAATTGTCACATATTTACAATTGTATTAATCACAGAAAGTGAGTGAATTATTTATTTATTTTGTAAATCAACTTTATAAAGTCGAATAGGGTAAGACAATAAAAGTAGTAAAACTCTTCCTTCTAAGCATCAATACAATTACATATTCAAAATTGAAATTCAAAATTTTTTTATTAAATTAAAATAGTTTCTTATTAACTTATTTAAGCGAAGTAATTTTTTTAACTGAATTTTTCTGTCATTTTACTCTATCTTTATATGATAATTGATAATGATCACGTTTGGTACAATTGCCATTTTAATATTCATGATTATCCTTTTAGAAACGGTAATGAATTGAAAATTTGAAAACTCTTCCTTATATAAATGTATTATATTATCTTGTACTAATTTGAATACACGAGAAAAAAACCAGACTATAAAACAGAATGGAGGCCAAGCATGGAAACTTAATCATTACATTACAGAAAATTATTCAGCAAAATCATGCCACGTGGACAACAAGCACCAAAGTTCAAATTTTCTTCCACATTAAGAAGTCATATACTAAAGATGTAATTTGCAAAATTAAGTTACAAGTAATAGAAATGTTTTATTAGTTTTTTTTTTAATAAAAAGAGCATATTATTATTATTATTATTAAGTGTAAAAATATATATTTGTGTGATATCAACCTATTAAAAAAAATCTAACTCAAACATACCTAAAACTACATACAAACGTTCCACAAATATGTAAAAAATTCTAGACCAGAATATAACATCAAAATAAAATTAAATCAGGAGAGAAGATAGGACAATAAACCACAAGTTACAATTTAGCACCGAATATGGCAGATCAAAAGCAAGAAAAATAACAATAAAAATGATCAGCATCCAAGGATAGCAGAAACAACAATAAGTAATTCAAATATAATAACATAAAAATTTAAGCGATTCAATTTTTTTAAGGCTCTATTCACGAATTAAAACAATAAATAATGCATTAGAATTTTCCATTAAGAATAAACTAATGTAGATGGCTTTTATGGAAAAGAAATTTTATAAACAAAAATTAATATATAAATTATAGGCCACACTTGGACTAAAAAAAAGATTAAATACAAACATTTTTGTTTTCCCCATCGAGTCATCTTGCTCTTTAATTCACAAAACTTTCCACTCTAAGCACCCCTAATATTTAGCATTTTAGTTGGTGCATGAGAAATTGATGCTTCTTCATTTGTTATTCGTGTCGATTATATCCTATTTGACTGTTGAGAAAAGGTTAATTACAATCCTTTGTTAACATTTATTCATTGCTTTTATTTTATTACTATTTATTTTTGTTGATTATTATTATTATTGCATGCTTTATATTACCTTTTGAAATTGGAGCAAACTTTCATTATTTGACGTCAATATAGAAGTCATAACACTCCTCAGTAATATTCTCTTTGGTTATTAGTACTTCCATGGAACATACGTATATTTTTCTCCAATGCCTCTTTTTTTTGCTAAATGGTGTTCCAATGTATAGGCACGACAAATAAATATTTGATGATACCTTTGTTGTGAAAATTGGATTACTTTTCATCAATAATATATAAGTATGGAATAATTGTACCAAAATTATGCTAGAAAAACTTTCAGAAAAAAGAGATAAGTTACAATATACACGCTTACATATTAAGTTTTTTCTTAGATGGAATTTTTCTAAATATATAATTAATAGCACAAAATAACACCACAACTATACTTAACAATAGCTATTAAATAAATAATAAATAGAGTACCATAATTTAACGAGATTCGGTCAATTTTACATACGTCCTCGAACACTATCAAAATAATATTACTAATTTCAAAAAAAATACAAAAATAAGAGAATATAAAAATAAGACCTTATATATAAAAGTCTTATTTGGGATGACTATTAACTAAGGAGGAGGGGTCCTTTTACAAGCTTAAGGCCCCTCCTCAATTCTATTAAAAAATCGATGTGGGATAAAAATCAAGCCACTATTTACAAATATCCATCTTGACTATTTTTTATCTATAATCTGTAATTTTCTCTAGAAAGATATTTTTATTAGTAATTCCTTCAAATGTGTTGTGAAGCGATCATCATTAATTTCTCAAAATATTGATTATGTCTAAACAATGGTTGAACTTGACATCTGTCACTATTTTTATCAACACATCTGCGGGATTGTCAGTTGTCTGAATTTTTAAAGTAATATTATCTCACCTTCTTGAGAATCTCAAGTACAAAAGGTGATATCGAATATTGATGTGCTTTATTCTTGTATGATAAATTTGGTTCTTTGCTAAATGAATAGCACTTTGATTACTACAGTGCACTTGGATGTTCTTTTGTCCATTTTTCAGTTCACCAATCAACCATTGAAGCTAAATTTCTCTTTTAACAGCCTCATATACTGCTATGTATTTTGCTTCTGTAGTAAACAAGGCAACTGTTGACTATAAAGTAGATTTTTAACTAACTGGCTCTTAGCAAGTGTAAACATATAACATGTAATTGATTGACGTTTATCTAAATCACCATCATAATTGGAATTACAGTATCCAACTACATATTGACTATCTTTCTTGTCCCGCTCAAATATCAACCCAACATCTACGGTATTCAGAATATACCGTAAAATCTATTTCACAGCTTGCCAATGCTCCTTACTAGGTCATGCATGTACCTGCTCAAAACTCCAACTGCTTATGGAATGTCTTTTTTTGTATATACCATAGCATACATCAGGCTACCAATGGCATTTTCATATGAAACCTTTGGCATATACTCTTGTTCCATTTTAATTTTAGGAGATGAAGATGCGTTGAGCTTCAAATGAGGTGCAAATGGTGTGTTCACGGGTTTTAACTTTTCAATCAGGCCAAAACATTTTAGTACCTTCTTCAAATATTGTTTCTTATTCAAACAAAGATTCCTTATTTTTCTATCTCTGCATATCTCCATGCATAAAATTTTTGGCTTTACCCAAGTCTTTCGTTCCAAACTCTTGATTCAGCTGAGCCTTCAATTTTTCAATTCCTCATTGATTCTTTGAAGCTATTAGCATATGATCAACATACAGGAGAAGTAAGAAAGATCCATCTTGTAGCTTGTATAAATACACAATGATCGTATTTGCTCCTTGTGTACTTCTGCCTCATTATAAAATTGTCAAATTGCTTGTACCAATATCTCGGAGATTATTTCAATATATATAATGATTTTTCCAATTTACACACCTATTTTTCTTCTCCAACAACCTCGAACCCTTCTGACTAAGTCATATAGATTTTCTCTTTTAAGTCACTATGTAAAAATACAATTTTCACATCAAGTTAAATGAGTTTCAAATTCAATTGTGCTACTAAGGCCAATAAAATTCTAATGGAAGAATGTTTAACAACTGAAAAACACTTTATTATAATTAATTCCCTCCATCTGAGTATAATCTTTAGCTACCAACCTTGCCTTATAGCAAACATCATTCTTATCAGGAAATCCTTCTTTCTTTGTATATACCCATTTGTATCAAATTGTCTTCTTTCCCTTTGGTAGATTAGCTAGCTTCCATGTATGATTCTTTCCAAGAGACTGCATTTTATCATCCATGGCATTTTTAGATAGCTTTACTGTAAGTGTTAGGAATGCCATCATTTACAATTAGAGATGTATAAGCCATTATATCATGAAATCAGGCAGGTTTGTGAATCTCACGTCGTAGCCTACTTATTGCAATAGGTTCTTGTTATTATAAAGTCTCTTAGGTTAAAACCTATTCTTCATCCAATTCCAACTCTATTGTAGGTGTATCTTCATCTATTTTATCATTTGTTGCTGGGACAATAATTCTTCTTTCAAACTCTATATGTTGCAGAGTGCCATCTGTCTGTTCAACAATTTTATTTTTTTTCTTTTTCAACATAATTCCAACTATATCAAAGGTAATATTTCTGCTAAAAATTATCTTCTTTGCTTCTTGACACCACAGGTAAAATCTTTTCACACCAGTGGTAATCCTCATAAATAGCATTTTTTTTGCCCTTGGATCTAACTTTGATTCCTCAACATGGTCATATGCAGTGGAACCAAACACACGTAAGGCATCATAATCAATAGCAGATTTTTCAAAAATATTTATTAAATATTAAAATAATATTGTACAATTTAATTTCCTTTTTAAACTTTCAGTCAATAGATAAAACAAAAACCAGGTTTTCATTAAGTTAAAAATACAAAATTATTTTTTTAAATTATAGCACAAAATTAATTGAATCTAATTATATTAAAAAATCATTAATCAATTTGAGTTATTAAAAAATCATTAATCAATTTGAGTTATGTATATAATTAGGCATGTTTCCGACAAAAATCAGGTTTTCATTGACCTAAATATAAAAATTTATTTTTTTAATTATACCACAAAATTAATTGAATCTAATTATATTAAAAAATTATTAATCAATTTAAGTTATGTATATAATTAGGCATGTTTGAGTAGTTCTATTATTAAATTCATATCTTGATTGAAAATTTAAAGAGAAAATTAAATTGTATAATATTTTTTTAGTATTCAGTATTACTTAATGGGTTTATTCTATTGCATGAAAATCTAATTAAAATTATTAAAAAAAATTCTAAATCTTCTATAATTATTTAAAAAATAAGAAAGGAAAATTAAATTAGTCACGAGACAATAATTATAAAAATAAATTGAAATAACCGCGTGAGATTATATAGTTAATTAGTCATTTTGAAATTGTTTTAGATATTGTGACGTTAAAGCTCTTGTTAAAGAGCTAAATTTTGCTAGAAAAATCAAATATTGCATTCGAGAAGAAGAAATTTAACAGGTATTTAGTGTTTCCAAACAGTTTTTGGTTTCTATCTTTTTTGTATATCTTATTACTGTAAAAAAGAATCAATATATACTAACAGAATTGATAAGGAAAGAACAAATCCTACTAATTACAGAATAGAACTAATTATGGAAAGAGTTGAATTATGTGCAGGATAGATTGCCAAGAATCAAGGAAGATATGATTTGGTCAACACTCCCCCTCAAGTTGTGTAGTGGGATCCCCAATACCCAACTTGTCCAGAATATTCTTGAGGTTCTTCCCATTCACTGCTTTAGTCAGGATGTCTGCTAACTGATCCTCGGATCGAACAAAAGGTAACTTCAGGATTCCTTCTTCAAGTTTTTCTTTTATAAAATGTCGGTCAATTTCCACATGCTTTGTCCTATCATGCTGGACTGGATTTTCTGAAATACTTATGGCTGCCTTGTTATCACATTTGAGTGAGCATGGAAGTGGTGGTGAGTAGCCAATTTCAGTCATAAGCTTCTTCAGCCATAAGATCTCTGTTACTCCTTTAGCAATACCTCGGAATTCAGCTTCTGCACTAGAGAGTGCAACTACTTTCTGTTTCTTGCTCCGCCAGGTAACAAGATTCCCTCCAACCAAAGCGAAGTATCCTGATGTAGATCTACGATCATTAGGGTTTCCAGCCCAGTCTGCATCTGTAAAAACTTCAAGTCTCAAATGATCACTCTTTCTGAACATTACTCCTACTCCAAAGGTTCCTTTCAGATACCTAACAATCCGTAGAGCAGCTTCCATGTGTTCCTTTTGTGGTTGGTGCATGAACTGACTTACCACTCCCACTGCATATGCAATGTCGGGCCTGGTGTGGGATAGGTAGATAAGCTTTCCAACTAATCTCTGATACTTGCCTTTATCTGTCTGTACTTCTTCTTCTGATATTCTGAGTCCATGATTCACTGGTAAGGGAGTGTCCACAGGTTTACAATCAGTCAGTCCTGTTTCAGCCAGCAAATCAAGAATGTACTTTTTTTGGGATATAAAAATCCCTTCTTTTGATCTTAGCACCTCAATTCCCAGGAAGTACTTCAGTCCTCCAAGGTCCTTCATTTCAAATTCTGTGAACAGATTTTTTCTGAGCTGCGCAATTTCCTCTGAATCACTTCCTGTAATGATCATGTCATCCACATATATTATGAGACAAGTGATAAGATTACCTCTCTTCTTCAAGAATAGGGTATGATCAGCATTACTCTGCTTGTATCCATACTTCTTCATGGCTACTGTAAATCTTCCAAACCAAGCTCTTGGGGACTGTTTTAATCCATACAGTGCTTTTTTTAATCTGCAAACTTCATTTTCCTTAAAGTCATCCTGGAATCCTGGAGGTGCTTCCATGTATACTTCTTCACACAAATCTCCATGAAGGAAAGCATTTTTAACATCGAACTGATGAAGTGGCCACTCTTCATTTGCTGCAATGGAGAACAAAACCCGTATTGTGTCTATCTTGGCCACCGGAGAAAAAGTCTCTGAGTAGTCAACACCATATGTCTGGGTATATCCCTTGGCCACTAACCTAGCTTTATATCTCTCAACTGTCCCATCTGCCTTGTGTTTGATGGTGAAGACCCATTTACACCCAACTGGGTGTTTTCCTGAAGGTAGCAAGCATTTCTCCCATGTGTCATTTTTAGTAAGGGCTTCCATTTCAACTTTCATCGCTTCCCACCATTTTCTCTTTTGCTTTGCTTCTTCTATATTTCTTGGAATCTGTTCAGTATACAGTGAAGCAGAAAATACCTTTGCATTTTCAGAGACACTCCCCCTCACTATGTTGCTTATAGGATATCTCGAGGATTTTAGAACATGTTCTGGAGTGTATCTCTTCGGAGGTATACCTCGAGTGGATCTTGGAGGCAGGATGTACCCTCTGTCTTCTATCCCTACATTATTATCTTCAACAACATCATCAACAATAGATCTAGTAGGGGTAGAAGGATTTACCTCTTGAGAATCATCCATAGGAAGTATCACACCGGGACATGTTCTGTCTTCGTCTGCCTGCACTATGTCAAGGATTGGCTCGGTGGTCTGGGAGCATGGCTCTGTTGAGACAACATCAGAAACAATAAGTTTATCCAACCAAGCTAGAGAGTCATCCTCATCCTGTGTCTCCCCCTGACGACTAGGTTGGGTGGAGAAGAAAAATTCAGATTCTAGGAAGTCACAGTCCATGGTCACAAAGGTACGTCTAGTTTCAGGATTATAACATCTGTACCCTTTCTGATGAACCCCATATCCAACAAAAACACATTTTCTGGCACAGGGGTCAAGTTTGGTACGCTCTTGTTTAGGGATGTGAACATAGACTGTGCATCCAAATACTCGTGGTGGAAGGGTCAAGGGTGGTGGTAATGTGGTTTGGGTTTGAAGAATTTGGATTGGTGTTTTGTAGTTAAGACTCTTGGTAGGAAGGCGGTTGGAAAGATAAACAGAGGTTGCTACTGCTTCAGACCAAAATTTTTTTGGTACTTTGGCCTCAAACATCATGGATCTGGTCATTTCAAGAAGAAACCGGTTTTTTCGTTCAGCAACCCCATTTTGTTGGGGTGTGTTAGGACACGTGGTTTGGTGGATAATTCCTTTTTGGGTACAAAAAATTTTCATGTTGTGGTTAACAAACTCTCCCCCATTATCAGACCTAAGTATCTGAATTCTTTTATCGAATTGTGTGAGGATCATACTATAAAAGGCATCAAATTTTTCATATACTTCAGATTTATTTTTCAAAAAATATACCCAAGTCATTCGGGAAAAATCATCAATAAATAACAAAAAATATGAGAAGGGGCCACTACTATTAGGGGCAGGACCCCACACATCCGAGTGAATTAATGAAAAAATAGTCTCAACTCGGGTATTATTAGATAAAAAAGGTACTCTATGGTTCTTTGCCAAAATGCAAGTCTCACAAGTAAAATCAAACTTATGTCTAAATAATGAGGGAAATAAAAACTTGAGGTAATAAATGGATGGGTGACCTAGTCGTCTGTGCCATAGCCAAACTTGTCGTTCTGGAGTCCCATGAGCCAGCATTCCTTTTCCATGTTGAGCCACCTCATCGACATAGTACAGACCTCCGCGTTCAGTACCACGCCCAATGATCTCCCCCGTATGAATGTCCTGTAAAAGGCAAAATTTTGCAAACATTAGAACCATGCAATTTAATTCTGCAGTAACTTGACTTATGGATAGTAATTTGCATGATAATGTAGGAACATAAAGGCATTTTGAAAGATTTAGGCTTGGTGTAATTGAAATTGAGCCTGCTCCTTGAACTCTTGCCAAGTCACCATTAGCGGTTTGAATATGACTCAAATGTGAGTTTTTTTGTTCAATTATGTCATCCGGATTATTTGTCATTGTATGTGAAGCCCCGCAATCGAAAATCCATTCCTCCTCATTTTTCCCATTCGAGTCATTCTTTCTTGGGCCTGTTTTATGCGCTTGGGCCTGTTTCTCATCTGGACCAGAGGGCCCATTTTTGGCCTCAACCAATTTAATCCCAGCTGCCTGACTTGCTCCGGGCCTTGTGAGCCCAACCCCTTTTAAACCTGCATTCACAATATATTTTGGGTTAGGGTTAGTTTCATAAAAGGAAACTTCACCTTCCCCTTTTTCTACTGCCATCGCCGCCATCCCTGTGTTTTCTCTCTGTTCTTCTTGTCTTCTGCCATGGCCGCCGCTAGTAGTTTCGGTGACCTCAGAGATGCCAACACTAGCGGCTGCACGTCCCCCACTTGATCGGTTTTTAGTTTGTGTTCTGTGGGTTTCATCCCACCAATCTGGAAATCCCACAAGCTTGAAGCACGTCTCCTTTGTGTGCTTCTTCATCCCACAGTGACTACACACCAAGTGGCTCTTATCCTCGCGCGATGATGACTTCTGATCGGAGCGTTTCTGTCGATCTTCTTTGCCTTTTTCCTTTGCGACCAGCCCTGCTCCTATCCCCGATGATGCTGAGTCACTACCGGCGGGATTGGGTGCCGGCCTCAAGATCTGAAGCCTGGTGGCCTCTCGCCGGACTTGGGCGTAGGCCAAATCAACTGAGGGGAGCGGCTCCGTTTTCAGAATATCACGACGGGTATTGTCGTATTTTTCGTTCAACCCCGCCAAGAACTGGTACAATCTATGCTCTTCAGTGATTTTATTATATTTTGTAATTCCTTGGGCACAACAATCCATTGGATTTGCCTGTCTCCGATCAATGCTCATCCAAATGGACTGAAGTCCATTCCAGTATTCTTCGAGGCTCTGCTGTTCTTGTTTTTGTTTGTATGCTTTAACATGCAAATCGTAGATTTGCAATGAATCGGTACCACTGCCGTAGGTAGTGCCAAGGCCATCCCACAGCGCTTTGGCAGTAGGGTATTCTGCTGCTCTGTTGATTAATCTGGGTTCTATGTTCTGTATTATCCAAGTGAACACTTTATGATCCATTTGTTCCCAAAACTCAAAGGTTGGTTCTGTTTCTGCAGGTGGCGGTGGTTTGCCTGTGAGGTGCCGTGTCTGGCCCTGTCCACCGATTGCGACCCTCATCAGGCGAGCCAAAGAGGATAATTTTCGCCATCAAGTTTGATTCCTATATTCAGTGTTTCTGGATTATGTTGGGTTGTTTGTCCGTTGTTGTTGTTCTTTAGCAGATTCATAATCTGCAGAGATAAGTCTTGAGATTCTGCCATTTTTTTCCAAAAAAATGGCTGAGAAAGGTTCAGGTAAGAAAGGTAAATGATGAGCAAAAAAGGGTTTAAGATCCTTCCCGGATCAGAACATTGTGCTCTGATACCATGTTTCCAAACAGTTTTTGGTTTCTATCTTTTTTGTATATCTTATTACTGTAAAAAAGAATCAATATATACTAACAGAATTGATAAGGAAAGAACAAATCCTACTAATTACAGAATAGAACTAATTATGGAAAGAGTTGAATTATGTGCAGGATAGATTGCCAAGAATCAAGGAAGATATGATTTGGTCAACATTTAGTTGTAAATATATATATATATATATATTCTCCTTTTTATTTTTAACTATTTTTTAAATGAAATTTGAAAAACTAAAAAATATTTTTCCTTAATATTATTTTCTAATTTTTATATTCTATTTTATATAATTTTTAAATACTTTTACATAAAAATATAATTATATAAACAATTTCATAATTTATATATATATATATATTCAAATTATAATTAAATAGTATTTAAAAAAAATAAAAAAAATTAAATTACTATAAAATCAATCTAAAAATATTTTCAAATTTCAAAGCATAATATAAATAAATATTTTTCTTTAAAAAAATTTATGGAGAGCATATTTGTTTTCCTCAACTAAACAACCCTTAAGTTTTATTTTTCGGTTTCATATCAGTTCCATTGAAATTGACCAAAAGAGAAATCAAAGATTATTATTTATTTATTAGACAATCTAAACCCAACAAGTAACAAACACACACAACTAATGAGAAAAATCCCAACAATAAGCTAATAATTAAAAGAACAATCAAATGAAACTTAAGGAATTAAGGACAAGTTTCCTCAGCTATACTAGTTTCGTTTCTGATTGTTTATAATTGTCTTTTAGGTTCCCCAGCAGCAGAAGAAGGAGGAGATTGATCAATAAATGGATTGAAATTACTATTAGAGCGATTGAAGTTGATATTCGCAAACTGATAAAAATTTTCAGCTCGTTTTGTATTGAAATTATCTGATTGATTCACCAAGAAAAATTGCTCCATGATGTCTCTTTCATTCTTCAGTTCTTCATATTGAGCTGCATATTTTATACATAATATATATATATATATATATCAATGACATCCATTCATAAATGAGAAAAATATTTTTCAATTCAATATTTAGTTGTTAGAAAAATAAAATTTAAACACTTATGAATTAGAAAATTAGAGAGACGAGAAAGACCTTCTTTGAACATAAGTTCAGTGGCAAAAGCCGAAAGCCTTTGTTTCATTGAAACATTTTCCACTCGCAATAAAGAATTTTGTCGTTCAACATACTTTATTCTTGGAGATGCAATTGCTACTTCGGCCTGCGTGTTTTTTTGCATTATGTATGGCCTATATTAACATAATTATTTACGCAGAGAAATATTATATATATATATATATATATATATAATTATGTTAAGTTATATTACTTGGAGAGCTTTCACTTCGGTTTCTAGTTGCAGAATATAATGGAATTGCTTTAGTCTATACTTCTGAGAATACTGTCTGCTTGCCATAACTCTACCACACCAAACAAATTAAAAAAAAATGCGACTTTCAAAACAAAAATAAATAAATAAATAAGTATATATATAAATACCTTTTAAGCTTCTTTGGATCCATGGTAGGGTCTAGGGCACGGCCCTGAGAGAGCTTGTTCCCAGTGTTTTGTTCGTTTTCAGTGGTTGGCACTTGTTTATAGTTTTCATCTTTGGATGAGAGTACTGGAGAACGTGGTGGCATTGACAGAGTCATTTTCTTGCTCAATCTCTCCATTGTCGCTTCAATTATAACCTACAAAACAATAACTTGTGCCTTTGCTGTTGTAACTCAGCCATATATATAAGAGATAAACATTTTACGGTGGCTAATTATATCTCAAAATGATATTTCAACTTACCTTAACAAAAGGAAGGAAGTATGAGTAGAGCAAGTGAACCAGAAAAATTTAACTACTCTTTTATAGATAAGCTGAAGGTTTAAATAAGCCCCTTGAAGTATTACTAGTAATTATCTCGACTCAGCCCTTAATTTTTTTTTTTTTTTTTGTTAAAAATGGGTCATTCAAACTTTTGCGTTTAGGAGAAAAAAGTTTTTTTGTTAACTCGTTATCCTAATGGTAAAAGTTTGAATGGTCCCTTTTATAAAAAAGAAAAAAAGACATATTTGGTTATTTAAAAAAAAACATTAGGGGCTGAGTTTAAGAGCTTATTTGAACCGGTAGCCTATAGATAATTATTTCAATAAGGTCAAACAACTATTTTCTTTTTTTTTTTTTAATTTTTTTTTTCTAAATTATCCACCAAACTGGATATTTAAAATGCACACAGACAATTCCAGTATATACACTGGGTATTGTAGGTAGTTACATGGAGGTATATTAACATTTAAAATTTGCATGTGATTTTGTTTTCGATTCCATATACGCTTAAATCTGCCAAAATAACAGGAAAACAAACCATATATGAATATACATGGGAAGCTTTCTTAAAATACAAATTTGATGTAGATTAGTATATATCCAGCTATAATTTAATGGGTGCGTGTACCTTAAAAACACATGAACGTAAATGGGTTTTGTTAATTTATTTATTTAAATAGTTTATCTTTTTATTATACTTTTATTGTGTACACAAAAAAAATATAATAACTCCGACGTCGATCAGTTGAATTATAATACTATTGTATGAATAATTTTAGAACTTCAAATATTTAATATGAAACATTGATTAGTTACCCTAAAGACTTGATTTATTCCGGCTTATTATATATATCACAGTGGTCAAATTAAATTGCAATGAAAACGATATGAATATGTGGCTTTCAGTTAATTTTTTTTTTCTCGAGATTTTTTTTTAAATTTTTGGTTCAGTTGACTTCAATTGGACTTGTAATCTGATCACAATTCTAATTAAAGATAATTCTGATACCATTAAGATAAAATACAGTTACTCTGGTGAGTGTATGTTGCTGTAATATCATTTTACATTCCAAAAATTCTTGGAGCAAAAATGGCAACTATGAATTAATGACATGTTTTGACTCTTTTGCATTTTTTAAGATATTTATATTTATGCACACATATATATACTTATATATCTTGTAACAAATTTCTTATTTAGCATGCGCATCTATAAATAGAAATTTTTACAATATATATCCAGAAAATAAAATAAAAACTTTAATTCAATGTTTTATAAATTTATTAATAGGCCAAAACGGTATGCTTCAAGTTGAGCTACAACAGAAAAAGAACTGAAACCGATGTGTTTCCATGGGTACCCATCCATAGCTGCCATGTTAGATGGTACATCAGTTCAGAATTCTCCCAAGTTTACATTAAATGAAATTGATTAAAAAAAAACAATATAAGTGCTCAATTGACAAATTAATAAATAAGATGAGATTCATCTAAGAATCTAGTGGATTAATTGGAGATTAGGCCTAACAATAATTGCTCAAATATTACACAATAGGATTATTATGAATGAAACTGTAGAAGTGCATTGATATTATTAGTTAAGAGTTTGTACAAGTTCGCTTCAAGTTAGTTAGAAATGTTACAACTGTTAGTTTTTGTACATATTATCTGAATAGAAATAGTGTACAGGACTATCTGTACAGATATGTGAATACATAAGATAATTTTCTTCTCTCCCTTATTCACTCTTCCACTTTACTCTTTGTTTCCTAACATGGTATCAGAGCATTAGGTTCCGATCTTGGATCTGTGAATCGAGATTGCTTTAATTGAGTCTTTTTGCCAGATGATCTTGTCTTGTTTTGTAACACCCATATACTTTATTTAATTACTATACATATACTCTGTATACATACAATACGTATATAAAATATAAGAATGTCACGTTTTAGTATTGTTAAAATTCCTTACCTTAGTTCCATAACAATGACACATTTTTAATTAAAGAATATTTACAAAACCATTATACTTTTGATTATATTACATATATATAAATTACATTGTTTTTTTTTTCCAAAATTCACTTATGTACATATATATATTTATCAAAATATAGCATAATAAAATTGTACATGTGTACACCACCTTCTAGTTGATCTCGAAATACTCTTACTCTTCTCCTGGCACAACTATATGACTCTCAGATCAATCATCTACTCACTTTTGCGATTTACACAACCGCGCTAAGCTCAAAAGCTTAGTAGTACAAATAAATATTATATACATATATTACAGAAATTTATACTCACATATTAACATTATTTATCATCATATTCTTATTATGTTTTTCCATTTTCAATGCACTTTCCATAATTTTTCACAAATTTCATAATTTATATATATATATATTTAACATTAGTCACAATTCGATAGCTTATCATAAAATTCATGAAACAATACACACAATTTCCACATCCATATACATATTACACATCTCATTATATTTCCATAATCTCATTTTCAATATCAAGACTTGGCTCTGCTCAAGTCTTTCAACAATTCATTTCTCATCATTTAGCATATTTTCTAAGCCATATTTCTTTTTAGTAATTTGTTTATATATTATGATCATATCATTCCATGATCACCATCATATATCTCATAACATTATATCTTAATATATTGTTCAATTCTTCCACAATTCACAATTCACATATAAATAAATACAAGCATGGGCCCAAAAGAATCTAATATACTATTCAAATTCCAGAGTTACTGTTTTGGTCTAAGATGACATCATGTGTCTAGTCCCAAAGGCAAACCATAATCACAATGAGGATTACCTCGTATGTAACATCCCAACTAGGCTTCAAGGACTAGGCTCAACCCAGCTTCAAGGGTATGCTACATCATGTAACACCCAACTAGGCTTCAAGGACCAAACCCGACCTAGCTTAAAGGGACTGTTACTTTTTAGGCATGCAGCCAAACACAAAACTCTGAAAATTGAATAACATACTAGGCACACAATTCTTTTATAATTTCATTATTGTGAACCTCTGTTTCCACCCGAAAAGGATTCGGATGAACGTTCACTCGTTGTCCGGAGTCGCCACTCAGTTTATTTTGTCCGAAGGAAAAAGCTGAGAAAACCCTTGTCTGACTCCAATTAACGTATTCAATGTAAAGGCTTCTAATCTACGAACCCAAGGAGGATTCGGGGACTATGTCATGTATTTGATTAATTTGTCAAATAAGAAATGAATCCAAAAGAAAAATAGAAAGGAAGAAGAAGAGATGGTTGATAAATTGTGGACTTGTTATTTGAGGTGAATCTCAAATATGCCTACATACTCTCATTTTTATAAGAGATCAAAGCCCATGTAGTTCGGAAAAGCCTATTTAAAGGCGATGAAAATTATGTTTCATGCATGTGTGTGTGTATGCTTCGTGCATTTGTCGGGCTTTTTTTTTTTTTTGCCAAAGTTGTTAATTTTAGCACTTAGTGCAAATTTGTTAAATTTAGGTACTTTGTACCAAAATCGTGCAATTTAGGCCTTTGGCCAAAAGATTGATTTTAATTGTGAAATTTAGGTACTTTGTACCAAAAAGATACAATTTAGGCTCCGTGCCAAAAAGTTGATTGATTCGCGGCTTCATGCCGGAGTGTTGATTGATTAGTTAATTAGGCCTTAGACCTAAAAGGATTAGGTCTTTGACCGAAAATAAATTAAGAAGAAGATAAGATGCTTTATGACATGCTTAAATTGACAAATGATAAATTATCATACTACCTTGTTTAGGGTCCTTCCACTTCGAAGTTCCAGGTCTTGTTTTCTTAGATCTTGAAATATGATTCTTAATTCCTGCCACACGAGGTTAGATTCTTGCAAATAAAAGTCCAATAAGAGTTTTTTAGGCGTGAAACGAATTCGACAGCATGAGGCCCACCCAAAAAAGTCCAACCCCCATTTTTGAAAACTTAGCAGCATTTTATAGACAAAATTCAGAGTGGACGGCGGTCGGACCGCCAGGGTCTGCGGTCGGACCGGGTGGCTCGCCGGAAAAAAGGGAAAAGGACACGGACGGCGGTCGGACCGCCCCGGTTGGCGGTCGGACCGCCGAGCCCACGGCGGTCGGACCGCCGGTCGGTCGGTCGGCGGTCGGACCGCCGGGTCCCAGCGGTTCACCCCCAAAAATCGCACCGAAATCCGTATTTTTTCCGTTCAAACTGATTTTCTGGGAGTTGCGGACCTCCAAAAATTATTCCGAGACCATACCTGTGATCCTTGCGTCATTCCGGACGTTTCAAGTACCATGAAGACATAATTTCGGTGAATTTTACCGGGGACGTCCGGTCTGGCTCGATTTTTTGCAGTCGGCTTTCCGAGCCTTAAAATTCGAGTGTTCACAATTGCCCCCCACTGGGGTCCATAAAAATGATTTATGGGGCTCAGTGGTTGTCTGAAACGAGAATTTTGAGCGAGATGCAAAAAGACCAGCGTTTTCACATTTTCCTTATAAATTGGCTGATTCAATTCCATTTTCATTTGCTTTCATTCTTTCTTTTCCTTCAATTTTCTTCAAACTTTCTTTCAACAATGGATTTCACTGGCTTTGAAGACTTCGAGATCCCACTCCCTCCCTGTAATCTTTTACTTGAGGAGGAGAAGCACAGCTCCAGGACCGGCTGTTACGAGGTAAGTACCTTATCTTTTACTTACCTAGTATGCATGTTTAGGAAATTTATTTATTTCTAGTAAGGAACTTAGAAACAAATTTTTAAGAATTCTTCCTTCACATGTACTAGTAATGAATCAAGGGTAATACTGGGTTTCACCATTTTCTGCCATCAGTAATTATTTCTAGTAAAGAACTTAGAAATAATCCTCTAGGAAGTCACACCCGGCTGGGGATAGAATTTAATTTTTTTTTAGGACACTTCGATTAGGATATCTCTCGCGAAAAGACCCATGAGCACTATTCCGGCTTATGTCTTTGATGTCGGGCATCCGGTGGGGGATCTAATCAGACCTGCTTTCCTCCACCATTTGAGGACTATAGATGCGGGTAGAGATATCCACAGAGAGTTGATCTGTGCACTGGCTGAGCAATGGTGGCCCACCACTGATACCTTTCATTTTGCTTGGGGAGAGATGACGATGACGCCCACTGACTTTTCCGTCATCTCTGGGATTCCATTTGGCGTTGAGATGGTGGAGTACTACAATGACTGGCGGCATGACATCTCTTCAGCCGATATGGTCACTTTAATCAAGGTTGACTACCCTCGACATCAGGCGCCTCGCTGCATTCAGAGGAGGTGGTTTGTAGAGTAGGCGCCAACAATCTATACTGGCTATGAGGTAGGCGATCTTACTGCTGATCAGGTGGCCAGGTTTACCCTGATCCTCCTGTTTGCTAGCTCCTTCTTAGCAAACAGAAAGGATGCAGTGAATCTCAATGTGCTGAAGAGTCTAACTGACCTGACACGACTTCAGACATATGATTGGGCTAGCATGATGTTGTGTAAATTGTATGACGACATGTCAGACCTTTGCTATACCCGCATTGCTCCATGTGGCCTGTATTACTTCTGGGAGGTAATGTAAAGAACATTTCCTTCACCTTGCATACACCGACTCTGATTTCTTCTTCATTCATTCATTCATTTCATTCTTTTTTTTTTTCAGACTTGGGCTTATGAGTACTTTCCTGATGTCGCCCCTTTTCTTCGTGAGCCGCTTGCCCCTGTAGATCCTCTTTCTCCCATTGCTTGGAGGTGGTATAGAGAGAGGATAGCAGCACCAAAGAGGAAACTTCCTATCAGAGAGCTGAGATCGTTCTTCGACAGTTGCTCCATGAACTCGGTAAATACTTTATCTTGATCGTTATTTATTATATTAGAGAAAATGATTCACTAACATAATAAATTTTTACAGGTAGCATTCACAACAATGTCTAACCGTCTGACAGAGTGGATTACTCAAGATCACAGCTTTCAGCGGTCACAGACCCTGACTCACCATCGATTCATACTTCCCCATCCAGAGTATCGACGGTATTATCTCGCTGAGAGAGTGACCTTCCAGATTGCCGGCTTCCGTACAGTTCCCTTGGACCCCCCTGATGACATGCTGTCTCTGACGCTTCTGCTTGTTACAGCGTCCCAGTGTGAGGGTGATCCCTTCGAATCGGCCTTTGCCTTGGATGAAGAGGATTATGATATCTACTGTCTTGAGTGACTGATGCCACACATTGGGGCCCGGTTCGATTCTGCACCACCTTATCGGTCCTCCCACTCTTCAGCCCCTACTTCCAGCACCCCGGGAGACCATCCCTCTTCCAGCTGGCGAGCTAACAGACCTTCTTCTTCTAGGACTAGGGCTTCCGCCTCCAGGGCTGGACCATCACATACTGGAGCAAGCAGCAGTTCATCACATTTGAGGCCTCCCCCATCCATCCTTGCGGCTACCGGTCAATTGGACCCTGCTTTAGCCGACTTGAGGTTGCCATATGCTGTTCGTTATCATGCACCTGATGGTTGGGTGTCCCGACCAATTGGTGTGGAGAGTGCACCTCACCGGAGGCTTGTTCACATTACTCAGGTATATTCTTTTAGAACTTTTCATGAAAAGGATTCATAAAATTCTCTTGAAATTGACTGTGATTGTGTCTTTTTCACAGGTACCTGAGGGCCTAGTTGCTGATATGACAGCACTGATCACTGCTTTGTCGGACGAGCTGGTTGGTGCTTGGACTGATGCTGCTTATGAGAGGCAGAACAGGCCGCAAAGACGGAGAGCCCGGCGCTGAATTCTGATATTTTTCTTGGACTATATTTGTAGTATTTGAATTATTCTTGCTTTGTACTTTGTACTTTTCGTATTTTCCACCTGTCATTTGAACTTAAGTACAAACCTGCACTAATTTGTTAGTATTAACAGCAGATATGTATGTATGGTGTTTGTTTTTTTTTTTTGTTTTAGAAATCTATTTTCAAAAATAAATCCCTGAGATAACCCCAAAAAATAGTACCTAAAATAATCTAAACAAGGCCAAAACACAAGAATTTCATAAAATAAAAATAAAAATAAAATCAAAATATATTTACATATATATATACATATAAAAAAACAAGAAAAAGGGAATCGAGGCTGTGAGGGGGCAGTCGGGCCACCGGGGTGGCGGTCGAGCTGCCCGCCAGGCGGTCGGACCGCCGGGGAGGCCCCGGGGCAGTATATGTATTGGAAAAAAAAATAGAATTTTGAGTGCATTTTTGGGCCAGAAACAAATTTCTCATTGCAGGATTTTTTATCTTCCTCAAAAATGAATCCTCTTTTTAACCACGTGATGCATAACTGGACCAAGAGCCTTCATAACGCCGAAAGGATCAACATGGGAAGGTATGGACTGAAAGCCGTTACTACCCTCAGGGGCGTGGCTATGGATTTGGATTTTTTGCATGCTTGCATTAGATTTTGGGATCCTCAAGCCCATGTTTTCAGATTCGGTGCTCGAATGGAGGAAATGTGTCCTCTCTTTGAGGAATTTTGTTCAATCATTGGATGTGACCCCAATGCCCCTCTTGTAAGGCATGAGGTCCAAGTTGGTTATGTGGGATCCTTTCAGAGGCTTTTCGGTTTTACCAGGCCTCAAGCTCAAGCTATGATCATGGATGGGAGTAGAGCGATGCTGCTTCCCCTGATTGATGAATTTCTGACCGCCAACTTTGAAGATGAGGTTCAACTGAAACACAGAATGCGAGCTTTTGTTTTCTGCCTGTTGGCCGGATTTCTTTTCAATCATGATCCTGGCTTCGGTGATTTGAGGCTTTGCCCCATGGTTAGGCAGATGGAAGAGCTTAATTGCATCGGTGGTATGATTCTGGCTGAGACCATCCAGAGTCTTGACAGAGCTGCCCTCGGGTTTGAGAACTGGACTGTTACCCCGATCATACTTCAGGTAATCTTGTTATACCTTTTCGTTTCTTCTAATTTCATTCTCTCTTTTTTGTTTGTAAAATAGAAAGGATCTATTTATTATTTTTTTTTTCAGGTTTGGCTGAGAGACCATCTCCGAGTGGTTGCTGCTCCTAATGCCTAGACATATAACCCTTCTCAGTACCGCACCAGGAGAATCCAGATTACTTTTCCCTCCATGGCCAAGTGGGCTATCTGGTTGTTTGAGCTTGGACTAGAAGAATTGTTATGGTTCGTCCCTTGGTATAGAATTCCTCGCTTCATGGAGGCAAATGCAATGCACAACCATGTCTATCTCCTTGTTTTCACCCATAGCACATGGTATAGTGCTTCCCGGGTCCTCAGACAGATGGGGATTGATCAGAGGGTTCCCCTTCCGGTCGGGCTTACCATTGCTTCCCCTATTACCCCTGGAGTTACCCGAGTTGTTCTACAGACTTGGGTCAGAGACCATTAGATGATCAGGCCTTTTGCTGAGCCTTCCCTTGTTCAGCCCACTCCGGAGTATAGGACCTGGTTTATAGCCGAAGTTTGGCCCGTTGAAAAACCCAGGAGGTATGCCTTGCTGCAGGAGCTGGAGGGAGAGGAGGTGGTTCCTCTTAGCGAGGAGAAGATAGATGTCGCAGAGAGCTCCGGAACTAAGGAAGATACCGAAGACTCTGCCCCACATAGAAGGCGTAGGATTTAGATCCCAGGGTGACTCCATTGTCTGCTTTTTGGGTTGTTTGTACCTTTTTAGTTCCTTGAATGTATAGGACTTATGGTCTGACTCTTTTTTGTAATGACTGACTCTTTTTGTAATGAAAGATTCTTTTTTTGAATGAATGACTCTTAATGAATGACCCTTTCTTTTTTTTTTATTTGCTTTCCAAGCATTATCTACTTTATTTATTTGCTCTAATTTTTGCCTAAGCCGTCCTTTCAGATTTTCAACTTAGCGAGCTCTTACCCATTCTTGCCTAAGCCGCCCTTTGTGGGTTTTCGACTTAGCGGGATTTTTTGTTGTTTATTGTTGTTTTTTTTTTATTTTTTTTCTTATAATATTAGCAAAAGAAAAATGAATGGATGATTTTTATTATTATTTAGACCGTGCTCAAGAAGAGCTGCCTACATATCTCAAATTAGTTTGCGAGAATCAGGTCTAATATAGTTCATTACAATGCATGATTATACATAATATTTCTTTAGCTGATCCAGATTGCATGGGTTTATGAACTCCAGACCATCCAAATCAGACAAGATGACGGCTCCGCCGGAAAGTATTTTCTTTAAAATGTAGGGTCCCGCCTAATGAGGACGAAACTTCCCATGAGGATCTGTAACAGGTGTTCTAATCTCTTTCAGAACCAAACAACCTTCTTCCAACCTTCGATCTTTGACCTTTTTGTTGAAATGTTTGGCCATTCGCTTTTGATACCCTTGAATCTGATGTAGAGCTTGAAGTCTTTTTTCATCCAAACCCAACAACTGATGATGATAATTGCTAATCCATTCGGCTTCATTTATCTGACTTTCTTGAATTATCCTCGCCGATTGAACTTCCAGTTCAATGGGGAGTGCAGCTTCCATTCCGTACACCAGGGAATACGGGGTTGCCCCAGTAGGAGTTCTAATTGATGTTCTATATCCCCACAAAGCCAGCGGTAACTTCTCATGCCAACGCCTATGTTCCTTGATCATTTTTTGTATGATCACCTTTATAGACTTGTTCGCTGCTTCTACAGCTCCATTTGTTTGAGGTCTATAAGGAGAGGACTTATGATGCTGGACATTCTTATCCTTCAAGAGCTTAGAAAATTCTGCTTGGAAATGAGTTCCATTATCAGTGATAATTTCAAACGGCGTTCCGTACCGACAAAGGATGTTGGTTCGGACAAACTGTGCTGCCTTTTTGGCGTTTAATTCTGCATAGGAAGCTGCTTCAACCAACTTTGTGAAGTAATCCACTGCTACCAAGATAAACTGATGTCCATTTGATGCTTTTGGATGTATTTTGCCAATTATATCTATTCCCCAAGTAGTGAAGGGCCATGGAGAAGTGATCGGATTCAGGGCAACGGGAGGTTGCTTCTGCATCTTGGCAAATATCTGACACTGATGGCATTCTTGCACAAATACCACGCAGTCAGCATTCATGGTAGACCAATAATACCCTAGATTGGCAATTTTTCGAGCCAAGGTGATTCCATACATGTGTGGCCCTGATTCGCCACCATGTACCATTTCCATGATCTGCTTAGCTTCTGCTTCATTCACACACCTTAGGTGCATTCCATTCCAACTCCTCTTGTAGAGGATATCCCCATCAAGAATGTAACCTGTGGCTAGCTGCCTTATGGCCCTCTGATCAACCTTTGATGATCCCTCCGGATAATTTCAATCTTTGAGATAACCTTTGATATCCCAAAACCATGGTTTACCATCGGCCAAATGCATTATGTGGGCAGGTTGCTTTTGAAGTTGAACTTTCAATGGACGAATGGATTTCCCCTCCTTGATATTGATCATGGAAGCTAAAGTAGCCAGAGCATCAGCGAACTGATTCTTTGCTCTTGGGAGATATTCGAAGGACAGATCATCGAATTGTTGAGCCAAATGATCAAGGCGTCGTAGGTAAGGAACCAAACGCTCTTCTCTTATCTTCCATTTCCTTAAAGCTTGTGATACTATTAAAATAGAATCACCATAGACCTTTAGGTTCTTAATCCCTAATTCGAGGGCGGCTTCAAGCCCGTTGATGCAAGCTTCATATTCTGCTTCATTGTTTGTGCAGCTAAAGTCAAGTTTAACTGCAAATTGAATGTATTCTCCACAAGGAGTTTTGAACACAATCCCAATTCCATTTCCATGATAATTGGATGCCCCATCAAAATACATCTCCCAAATACTCCTTTCCACATTCAAGAGGTCTTCGTCAGGGAAACCCACTTCTCGCATCTCGTCATTCACGGGTAATTCTGCTAATTGGTCAGCTATTGTGCCACCTTTCACAGCTTTCCTTTGAATGAATTTTAGGTCAAAGGCTGCCAATGTTGACACCCACTTAGCCATTTTGCTGTCCAAAACAGGCTCTCCATAAGGAATTTCAAGGGACTCTGTTCTGCGATGACATAAGTAGTGTAAGAAGACAAGTAGTGTTGTAACTTCGTACAAGTCCAATACAAGGCTAAACACAACTTTTCAATTTTGTTATACTTTAACTCATAATCCAGCATCCTTTTGCTGAGGTAGTAAATTGCATTTTCTACCTTTGTATCTTCAGCCTCTTGAGCTAGCATTGCACCCATGGCTTTATCTGTTATAGACAAATACAAGAGCAGAGGTTTTCCCATTCTGGAAGGTTGTAGAATTGGCGGACTTAACAAGTATTCTTTGATCTTGTCGAAGGCCTTTTGGCAGTCTTCATTCCATTCTTGTGAAGCATCTTTCCTTAGTAGCTTAAAGATTGGACCACAAGTCTCTGCCAATTGCGATATGAATCGACTGATATACTGTAATCTGCCTAGCAAGCCTCGAATCTCTTTTTCTGTTCTTGGCGGAGGCATTTTCAGAATAGCCTTCGACTTTGCTGGATCAACTTCTATTCCCTTCTTGCTGACCAAATATCCCAAAAATAAGCTTGATGTTGCACCAAAGAGGCACTTTGCAGGATTAAGCTTCAAATTGTACTTGCGAAGTCTAAGGAAGAACTTCTCAAGCGCTTCAACGTGTTCTTCTGGAGATTTTGACTTAACAATCATATTATCAACATACACCTCTACTTCTTTGTGAATCATGTCATGAAAGACTGTTGTCGCCATCCTTTGGTAGGTAGCCCCTGCATTTATCAACCCAAAAGGCATAACCCTGTAGCAGAAAGTGCCCCATTCTGTGATGAAAGCTGTCTTTTCTTTGTCTGGTGGGTGAACTAGGATCTGATTGTACCCAACCGCGAGGTCAGTCATGGAAACCATCACATGCCCAGCCATCCTGTCTATCAGCAAATCGATGTGTGGTAGCGGAAAATCATCCTTGGGACAGGCCTTATTCAAATCTCTGTAGTCAACACACATCCTGACCTTTTCGTCTTTCTTCGGGACTGGCACAATGTTTGCTAACCAGGAAGGATAGGCAATTGGTTCTATGAACCTATTATCCAGTTGCTTGGCAACCTCCTCTTTAATTTTCAAAGACCATTCAGGCTTCATTCTTCTCAATTTCTGCTTAACCGGCTTTGCACCAGGGTATAGCGGAATCTTATGAACTGCTATTGCTGGGTCTATTCCCGTGACATCACTTGCCTTCCACATGAAGCAGTCGACGTATCTTCTGATGCACTCGACAACCTGTTCCTTATTCATACAATCATATGCAATGTATGTATGTTCATTTTCTTTGCCAATTATTATCTTTTCATTTATTTCTTTTATTTCATTTATTTCATTTTTGCAAGATAATACTTGGAAAGCAAAAGACACAGGGTAACCAAGAACTTGAACAGTTTCATTAATAATGGCGGAGTCATCCTCCAGAGTTACATCATTTTTGACATCAGGGTTTTCTATTCCTGAAGATAAGGAAAACTCAGAACTGGACTCTGACTCGGTGTTTGACTCAAGATTTGACTCGGTACAAGACTCGGGTTCAGGGTATGATATAGGACTAGGTTTGACTGTAGCAGCTTGTCCCTCCTCGGCATACCAGTTCATCAATGGTCCATCTGTAGTCTTGATCAACTTTGTGAAGTCCCTTTTGTTTTCAAAATTGGTTATCATAGCAACCTCATCAAAGAGACTAGGCCGCATGAAATCTTCCACTTGTGGTTCAGTTATAAGTTCTGGCTCTTCTTCCTTCAACACTAAAACATCAGTGAACATCTCAAAACCCGGTAATTGCTTTCTAGTCATAGGAGAATAGAATGGCTCCTGGAAACCACAATAAGGAACTGTTTTCCCAGGTTTGCAGAAGTGACCATTCAGAGTTCTGAAATAAGGGCGCATTTTGAGGCTTCTTGCTCCCCAATTCTTCTTTTTCTTCCTTCCATGCTCAAACTCTTCTACCTCCTCATCTGTGGGTTTGTACCCTAGGCCAAAAGTTCCCCTATTCTCAGGTTCTTCCCATGGCCGCACCACGGGTGTTTTCCTCCCAGACTTTATCATTTCCATTCCGGGCAGCAGACCTACCCTTAGCATCATTCCCACCAGGCAATTGATTTGGACCTCTCCAAAATCATATAAGATAAATGGCCCTTTGGGTTTTCCTCCTTCAATGCATTGGACTGTATCATAATGGAAACCAGTCAAGGTCATGGCGGTTTTGCCAGGAACAACCTCAAAGAGAGACTGATCCATGGTTCTCTTGTTGATTTTACAGGTGTCACCTTTGATAGTGATGATTTTTCCTTCAAAAGGGAACTTAAGTTTTTGATGTAATGAAGAAGGGACAGCATTACTCTGATGAATCCACGGCCTTCCAAGGAGGAGATTAAAGCTCGCGGGTACATCAATGACTTGGAAGGGCACTCTCATTTTCACCGGCCCAATGACAATTTCCAGAGTGGCAACACCCAAAATTTCTCTTCGAGTGTTATCATATGCTCTAACAATCTGATCAGAAGGTGTAAGATCTGTAGCCTCCAACCCTAGACAACTTGCTACCTTCAAGGGACATACATTTAAGGCTGACCCATTATCAATGAGAACCATGGGCACAGTCTTTCCCCCAGTTTGTATGGTGATGTATAGAGCATCATTGTGTTTACTGCCATCTTCTGGTAGGTCTGTATCAGAAAATCGGATACTCAATGCCTTGGTTGATTGGGTCAAAGTGGCTACCAAAGCTTCTGGGCTTGTGTCTACTGATGTATCAAGCTGACTCAAAGCTTCGCTGAGAGCCTGACGGTGTGGGAATGAGGAAGCAAGGAGCTCCCAAATTGACACCTTAGCTTGAGTTTGTTTAAGCTGAGTGAGGACAGGGTCTTCCTTTGGTTCAGGTGTTTTCTTATAGGGGGGATTTGAGGTTGTAGGGGCTTTTCCCAAGTCAAGCGGTTGATATTGCCTTCTGCTTCTTGTCAAAGCGTCGACTTCTTCAGCAAGGTCATTCAGATCCAGCACACATATTTCATTCATTTCTAAGAGGAGTTTGAAAGGATCAAACAGCTCTTCTTCCACAGTGATGGCGTGGATGGAATGATTAGGCAAAGGGTTAGTATTAATGTTCGGTTGACTTCTGAGAGGAATGATGTCACCCCTATCCACCAAATCCTGGATGCGGTTTTTCAGAGTCCAGCAAGCATCTGTTCTATGCCCTTTCCCTTGGTGGTATTCACAATATTCATTGGCCTTATAACTGGCGGGTAATGGGTTTGGAGGTGGCCTTGGGTCCAAAGGCTTCAAATACTTCCCTTCTACGGCCTTTTTAAACACTAGATGAAGGGGCACCCCAAGGTCGGTATACTGCCTTCTTGGCTGATTTCTCTGCCCAAGATTGCCCACACGTAAAGGATTCGCAGGGGCAATATTGGCCACTTCATTGATTTTGCTTGAGGAAGCAGTTTGGCCCTGTTTTTTATATTTCGAAGTAGCTCCCTCATCTACTATCTTACCCAGTTGTATCAAATCTTCTACCTTGGTTGCAGTCGTAATGAGCGATTTGAAAGTAGGTAGATATTTGGTTTGCAGTTGAGCTTGATATGTAGGCCTTAAATTCTTGATTATAATATCAATCTGCTCCTGTTCTGAAGGGCGATTGATCATTTGGGCGGCTTTTGCCCTCCACCTAGTAAGGAACGAGGAGAAGGGTTCATTGTTGTTTTGTTTGGTAGTCTCAAGTTCTCTTCTAGTGACATTCACCTCAATATTGTAGTGGTATTGAGTGTTAAATGCATTGCAGATGTCTTCCCAGGTCTTAATCTTAGCACTTTCCAGGCTTACAAACCATTTTAGGGCAGCCCCAGTCAAGGATTGTTGAAAGAGTTGAGCAAAGAGCTCATCATTTAAACCCCAAGGGCTCAAGGCCCCCACATACATCTTCAAATGGGTTTTAGGGCAAGTGGTCCCATCAAATCTGTCCATCCAAGGCATCTTAAATTTTGGAGGCAATCTAGCTTGGGGAAACAAGGATAAGGAATCCATGTCTACCACCTCTTTATGAGTTTTCATGGCAGTGATTAACCTTTCAAGCAATTCAAGTTTCTTTTTCAGTTCATTAGTTTCATTTTTAGAGGGTGGATCCTCCAAATTGATGACAAGGGTATTGTTCTGAGCAGTCATGGGGGTACTAGTTTGCCCCACAATAGGTTCTTTCCCCAAATTTTCAGAAGTAGTGGCTGTCTTTGGTGCCCCTCCTAATTCAGCCAGGATGGCTACCCTTTGGGCAGCTAAAGCTTCATCAATTCTCTCTTGCATTCTAGCTTCAATTTCCTTAACCTGTCCATCTAGCAAGGCTTTAATCTGTTCAATAGTAGCCATTTCAGTAATTGGAGCAGTTGGTGAAATTGAGGTAACAGGACTTGTGGGTGATTGCACAGTTGGAGCGGGTGTAGCTTGTGTGGGTGAAGGCACACGGACAGTGGATACCTGCAAAGGTTAAGGGTAAAGGATTAGGGTAGTGTGTAGGGTAGGAAGAACTCTTGGTCCACTTGTATACATCAAAAGTTTTCCCCAAAAGATTTTCCTCCAAAATAATGTTGTCATGTTGCATGAATGCACCTCATCACATCATAATTCATTTTAATGGAATGTGGCACTATCATTGGGTGCATACAACCTAAGGGAAGGTTCTATTGTTCATGAAAAATAGAGAATCAGCTCATAATAGGGACCCTTGAGTCTTGAGTAAGATATACCTAACCACATGTGAAACAAGGAGTTTTGCATGGGTCCAACAGTACGATTACTCATGGGCCATTCCAAAAGGATTGGAATGGTTTGCGACAACAGGGAGGACGCTTTGGCTGTCCGCCGGCATAATCAAGGAGACCTGCCGGTCAGCGCTACTTGCTATCCAGACTCAGAACTTTGAACATAAAGAGAAGAAATTCATTTGAAAATATTTTTTTATGAAATGAAGGAAAAGGATTCCCCCATATAATGCAAGAGAAAAGGATTCTCTGAATGTCAAGATAAATGCACAATTAGTCAAACAAGAGGTCTATTAAAGGAAAAAGATTCCTTTTGTCAATTTTCAATCCAATATCCCCAAGGAGGGGATATATATTGCTAGGGTACCCTGCAAAATGAATAAAAGTACCCTAAAGAAGGGCAAGTTAGTCAAATGAATAATAGTCTACTAGGATCCCATAAATTATTTTTATTATTATTTTTTTTATTATCTATTATTTTTTTATGGTCCCCAGAAAGATTCTTTTTTTTTTCAATTCTAATATCCTTAAAGAAAGGACAACAATTGCTAAGGTATCTGTAAAATAAATAAAAATACCTTAAAGAAGGGCCAGTCAATCAAATAAACCATAGTAGTCTACTAGGATCCCATACATCATTTTCATGGTCCCTAGTGTCAAATTAATCAAATAAGCAATAGTAGTCCACTAGAATCCCATAAATCATTTTTATGGTCTCCAGTGGAGTCGCCAAATTGTGAACCTCTGTTTCCACCCGAAAAGGATTCGGATGAACGTTCACTCGTTGTCCGGAGTCGCCACTCAGTTTATTTTGTCCGAAGGAAAAAGCTGAGAAAACCCTTGTCTGACTCCAATTAACGTATCCAATGTAAAGGCTTCTAATCTACGAACCCAAGGAGGATTCGGGGACTATGTCATGTATTTGATTAATTTGTCAAATAAGAAATGAATCCAAAAGAAAAATAGAAAGGAAGAAGAAGAGATGGTTGATAAATTATGGACTTGTTATTTGAGGTGAATCTCAAATATGCCTACATACTCTCATTTTTATAAGAGATCAAAGCCCATGTAGTTCGGAAAAGCCTATTTAAAGGCGATGAAAATTATGTTTCATGCATGTGTGTGTATGCTTCGTGCATTTGTCAGGCTTTTTTTTTTTTGCAAAAGTTGTTAATTTTAGCACTTAGTGCAAATTTGTTAAATTTAGGTACTTTGTACCAAAATCGTGCAATTTAGGCCTTTGGCCAAAAGATTGATTTTAATTGTGAAATTTAGGTACTTTGTACCAAAAAGATACAATTTAGGCTCCGTGCCAAAAAGTTGATTGATTCGCGGCTTCATGCCGGAGTGTTGATTGATTAGTTAATTAGGCCTTAGACCTAAAAGGATTAGGTCTTTGACCGAAAAGCAATTAAGAAGAAGATAAGATGCTTTATGACATGCTTAAATTGACAAATGATAAATTATCATACTACCTTGTTTAGGGTCATTCCACTTCGAAATTCCAGGTCTTGTTTTCTTAGATCTTGAATTATGATTCTTAATCCCTGCCACACGAGGTTAGATTCTTGCAAATAAAAGTCCAATAAGAGTTTTTTAGGCGTGAAACGAATTCGACAGCATGAGGCCCACCCGAAAAAGTCCAACCCCCATTTTTGAAAACTTAGCAGCATTTTATAGGCAAAATTCGGACTGGACGGCGGTCGGACCGGGCGGCTAGCCGGAAAAATGGGAAAAGGACACGGACGGCGGTCGGACCGCCGGTCCCAACGGTTCACCCCCAAAAACCGCACCGAAATCCGCATTTTTTCCGTTCAAACTGATTTTCTGGGAGTTGCGGACCTCCAAAAATTATTCCGAGACCATACATGTGATCCTTGCGTCGTTCCGAACGTTTCAAGTACCATGAAGACATAATTTCGGTGAATTTTAACGGGGACGTCCTGTCCGGCTCGATTTTTTGCAGTCGGCTTTCCGAGCCTTAAAATTCGAGTGTTCACAATTATCAATATCGTTCTCATTATCTCAAGATCAAGCTAGGCACAATGTCTCAATTGTCTCATTTATATCAATATAGCCATCACCAATGTCTTTACATACCATATTTAATGTATACATAACAAATTACATTACCCATACATTTTGAGTCATTATCATATTTTGCACATAGTTCACATTACATATAATGCATTTGTAACATTATACAAATCATAGCATATTTCACATACACCAACAATGTAGTAAGTAACTTAACACATCTTCCAACCAAATGTGTTAAGTGCCAATATCATGTAAATATAAGTAATTATTCAAAGTTTGTACTTACGTTATGAAACACTCCAAAATAAGCCTTAAAACCTCCTCTAACCTTCTCTTCCAAGTTGCCCTTCAATACTAAGGTTAGGCAAACTACTCTCTCTCAATGCCTATACCAAATGTGATCATAAACAACCATTTAGTATCATATTTTAAGGCATTCTTAACATTCAAATCATTTAAATAGGAATTACAGATGAAAAACAACCAAAAGAGTTATTCTCAAGTGACACGCTCAACAACACGGGCGTGTTAATGACCGTATCATTAACTCATTCATATAGAAGCATTGACACATCTAATGACATGGGCGTGTCACTGTTCGTGTCATTCATTTTGCCTTACAAAAATATTGATATGCCCAACAACACGGGCGTGTTCATTGTCGTGTCAATTATCTTATCTCACAATAGCCACGACACGTTCAAAGACATGGTCGTGTTAATGGTCGTGTCATCAACGTTAAACTTAGCACCGTTGACATGCCCAATGACATGACCGTGTCACTGGCCGTGTCAGGCAAAAGTTATGCATTTCGAACTCTCAACCATATGAACACAATCATTCCAAAATCAATACTACAACACCTTTAATCATCATCTTAGTTTATATTCATAATTCACCCATCAATTCAACACTTACAGAACTCTAACATATCATAATAATAATAATCATTATATAATTCATTTATAGAATCATCCATGTATCAATTTACTCAATTTCCAACTCATTTATACTAAACCCTTACTCTTTTCCTTATCAGCTTTATTCCTCAATTTCAACTACTCATCATCATCCTCACAAATAATCATATTTTCATCATCTAAGCACCAATTCAACATATATATATATACTTTAATATTTCATTATCATCATAATATTTAATTAATCATCACTTTCTCTCACTAATCATATCACATATAAACTCAAAATCTATAAAAATTAGCTTAAGAAAAAGAGCACTTGAATTCTTTGCCAAATCTTCAATATCCACCTTCAATTATCTTAAGACTCTTATGAATTTGATGTGTATATGAACAAAATCAAACTCTTCTCTCTCTCTCTCTCTCTCTCTCTCTCTCTCTCTCTCTCTCTCTCTATTCCCACGTTCAAAGAGGAAGAAGAAGAAGAAGAAGAAGAAGAAAGAAAGAAAGAGAGAAAGCTCCATTTTAAATCTTCATCCTTATCTTATATATATATAAAATAATATAATTATTTCCACCTAATTTTTTTTCCACCAATAATATTTGTCCTTCTTTTGACTTTCATTTCTCCTTTTCTCTTGTCATTATTATCATTATTATTATTAATTATTTATTTAAAATTTACTTTTCCTACACCAATGTATACATCATGTATATATGGTGTATATGTTGATATATGTATATATCTTATATATTGTATTTATATTTTCCATATATTTCAAATATAGTATATATATAACATCCTTCATACACATCTATCTCTTATTATATTTTCTTTACCTATTTCACCAACATACTCTCTCATAACTACTATTCCAAAGTACATCAAAAATCGGGGTATTACAATTCTCTCCTTCTTAAATAATTTCGTCCTCAAAATTATCCAGTATGGTAATAATCCATCCTTAACAAAATACCATGTTGAATTTTCATATGAAGTTAATCATATTATCAAATTATCATTTAATCAAATCATATAACCTCTACTCTCCCCCTTAGGGTCAATCATCTTCTCCCAATTTCATAACTTATCACTATATATATATATATATAATTTTCTAAACAAGGCAATCATGATAACTCATTACGTTACCGATCAAATTATCATTCGACAAGAATCAGTTTATCTTATTAGTATATATACCTCACCTATCTATTATGGTCAAGATATTTTATCACTTCATCATTTATAAATATACTCTCTTAACCTTAAATTTAAAGGTTATTGAATTTTATCTTAACACTGACTATCCCTTCACCACAGTCATTTTCAGAATTGTATCATTGTTTACCTATCTCTTTCTTATATTTATAAATAGACACTTGTCAAACCTTAATTGATAATAATTTTCTTATTTTTGATACACTTAATTCCTTTTTTTTTTAACATGTTCTTCACTTAGCAGTAACATGAATACAATACCTTTAAACTTACTTTACTGATAATCAACTTTTTTCCTTTTATAATCATTTACAACTGATATACCTTAACTCATTTCATGTCCATACACATATTAGAATATTATATCATATTCAGTGTCACATATCTCTCACACTCTTAATATAACTATACATATTAAATCTCAATAATGATTCACAGCCTTAGCGAAATCTAGATCAATTGATCTAGCTATCATAATATACCAACATCGCAACCTTATTTCAACCTTATTTAATTTAAGCCAACAATTAACTTATTTATGCTTATCATTATATTTCAATATACGGCCTTACTCTATTAGGTCAAACTTATATTCAAATTTTGGTCTCTTCAGATCCATCATTTTAACTTTCTGAAATTAATGATTATTATAACAAATCACTTCAAATTATTTTTCAATATTCATATGTTTTTTTTCTATTATCTCTATACAATTTTCATGTAATTCTCATGATTATCTCATACCATATTCATTACCCATAGTTCATTTACTTAAACATCATTTCCATCAACTTATTCACATTATCCCCTTTTTTATCATATTCAATATAACTCTCAATCACATTTTGTAATTTCTCCCATTTATCATCTCCTTACATTTTTCATACCATTACAATATTTACATAATCACTTTCCTATCACATTATCCATAAATCATTACATTTTCACAATTCTCTTCTCTTTCCATACTTTTTATAATTATAAACAAATTCCTAACTTAAAATTGTAAGATACAATTATACAAACCATAAATCTTGACCATGTTTCTTGAAGCATAACTATCAATCTTACCAAAACTATCCTACGGTCATGTCATCTCAGGCCTATGCCCGTGGATAACAAAACTAATCGGCCAATTTACTAAACAAATCATACAGCCATGGCATATTAATAGCCACGCCTGTGGCTTATAAATCAATACTGCCCCTCTATTATTCTTCTTCAAACATTTCTAATCACAATGCTAAGTTCGTATCGCAAAGATCATATATTCATTCTCTAAACTTTTACTACACAAAGAGTTAACACATTTTAACTCTATTTCAAAGCAATTTACTCTTGATCACTTGATCATCATTACCCTAACTCATGTTTCAACAATGTTCAATCATATGCAAATTTTACACAATTTCCATTTATTACTCCATTTCTAATCTATCTCTTACAAAAATTTTCATTCATTATACTTCCTTTTTTCCTTACAATCTCTTATTATACACATATACATAGAATATTTCCACACATATATACTTTGGGCCCAAAACATTATACAATCATCAAGTTCAGTTATTACAATAACAATTTCACCGTCCAATGTTGCTCGAGTCCATTCTCACTCTCAATTTCATCACATTACCTAGCTTTGCGCATTTCAAAACCTAATCTCTCTTAGGTCTAATAATACATGCAATATCATTCTCAATATCACTAGACAAGTAATTGTATAAGATAACAAACACACAATAACATTTTTTTTAATCATCCACATACACATTCATAATGTAACTTACTTTCCACATTTTCTTACATATTACAATTGCATTCATATTGAAAAACTTATCTCACATATCATATATATGTATACATATAATAATACAATTATACTTAATTCCTCTTTTATATACAATCTATACAAATTTAACATTTATCATATTTCAGAGAACATTATTATTTCTCATTCTTTTGACATGACTTAGGTTATTCATCAACTCAATATATATTATACACTCTGACCACAACATAATTAACATTTTTTTAACCGTCCTTCTCTTAACTAATTTCCTTGTTATATTATATTATTCTTTTTTCAACACTTCACATAAATCTTAGTCACATTTCCAATGTGACATCTCTCTCACATTTTTATGCATTTATCATACCCTTCATATCCATTTTCATCATTTTCAATCCAATTACCTAAAGTAACTCATTTTCACTTACTTAATCATTTTCCTTTATTTCATAATAAATTTTTATATTATCAACCATATTACACGTTACATAATACATTCATAAGCAATATTATTCATTCAAAATAGCTCATATGCTTAATATACATTAAACTATCAGTATCTAAGTAATCCTCATTAAAATTCCATTGAAGTTCCAAACTCTCAAATTACTACTTTACTTAAACTTCAATCTACTAATCTCATTTTTTTAATATTTAAATTAAAAAAATATTATTTATATAATTATATAACATCAAAACACATCATTTTCACAATTACGAAAACCCGTTTCAAAAATCCAAATTTCACATATTATCACCATTAACATGAGCTTTAACAACACTCAAGCATATCATATTTCTAATATTAAAATCACAATATTTGCATTAAAACAATACTAATATATCTCCTCACATTAACCAACATTATCTATTTTTAAAAACCTTAACTTTACATAACCAAACCCTAAATTTTCACACCTTGTCAATATCAACCAACCAACCCAATATTCCCCCATACTCTCTTCATTTTAATATCATATCTACCCATTTTAACAATCAAACAATATTTTCACTCTCTAGCAATACAAACATAGTCTTTATTAGAAAGAGAACTAAGCTTTAGAGAAGAAGTACTTACTTAAATCTTGATGATTTTTTTTAAACTCATTTCCAACATTATTCTCATATTCATTCTCTTATAACCTATTTCACAAACACATTTCAATAATCAATAATTTTGAAATTAGTTTTACTTAAGTAAACTCCAATTCTTTAATTTATCAATTAAACTTATACAAATTTTTTCATATCATTTCTTTCTCTAGCTTTACTTTCATGTAAAGCCTCATTCACATACTATCATCCAACTCATGTAATTCAAATACATCACATCACAAATCACATAATGCCACATCCGAGACCAACCTAGATATTAATGCATATGCATGTATCACAAGTTTTATTTTTTTTTAATCTCCTTAGGCCGAGAATATCAAACCTAAACTCTGATGCCAAAATAATTGTAACACACATAATCTATATAAGTACTATACATATACCATGTATACATATAATACATATATAAAATATAAGGATGTCATGTTTCAGTATTATTAAAATCCCTTACCTTAGTTCCATAACAATGATACATTTTTAATTAAAGAACATTTACAAAACCATTATACTTTTGATCATATTACATATATATATTACATTGTTTTTCTTCAAAATTCACTTATGTACATATATATTTTTATCAAAATACAGCATAATAAAATTGTACATGTATGCACCACATTCTAGTTGGTCTCGAAATACTCTTACTCTTCTCGTGGCGTAACTATATGACTCCCAGAACAATCATCTACTCACCGGCGCGATTTACACAACCGCGCTAAGCTCGAAAGCTTAGTAGTACAAATAAATATTATATACATATATTACAGAAATTCATACTCACATACTAACATCATTTATCATCATATTCTTATCATGTTTTTCCATTTTCAATGCACTTTCCATAACTTTTCACAAATTTCATAATTTATATATATCTTTAACATTAGTCACAATTTGATATCTTATTATAATATTCATGAACTAATACACACAATTTTCACATCCATATACATATTACACATCTCATTATATTTTCATCATCTCATTTTCAATATCAAGACTTAGCTCTGCTCAAGTCTTTCAATAATTCATTTCTCATCATTTAGCAAATTTACTTAAACTTCAATCTACTAATCTCTCACTAGCCATATCACATATAAACTCAAAATCTATAAAAATTAGCTCAAGAAAAAGAGCACTTACTTGAATTCTTTGTCAAATCTTCAATATCTACCTTCAATTCTCTTAAGACTCTTATGAATATGATGTGTATATGAATAAAATTAAACTCTTCTCTCTCTCTCTCTCTCTCTCTCTATTCCCACATTCAAAGTGGAAGAAGAAGAAGAGAGAAATCTCCCTTTTAAATCTTCATCCTTATCTTATATATATATATATAATATAATATAATATAATTATTTCCACCTAATTTTTTCCACCAATAATATTTATCCTTCTTTTGACTTTCATTTCTCCTTTTCTCTTGTCATTATTATCATTATTATTATTAATTAATTATTTAAAATTTACTTTTCCTACACTAATGTATACATCATGTATATATGGTGTATATGTTGATATATGTATATGTCTTATATATTGTATTTATATTTCCCATATATTTCAAATACAATATATATATATAACATTCTTCATACACATCTATCTCTTATTATATTTTCTTTACCTATTTCACCAACATACTCTCTCATAACTACTATTCTAAAGTACATCAAAAATCGGGGTATTACATGTTTCACTTTGTGGTTTGTTTTGATTCTTCATTCTTCGATTAATGGTTGTAATCGGTACACATCATACTGAGGTGAATTTGAATCTTGTTACTATTATGGAGACCATAACCATATAAAATATCAATAATTCTAGTTTTGTTTGGTTACTACACCTCTCACTGGTGTAAATTACCTAACATGGAGCACAACAATACAGATTTCATTAGGTTCTAAGAATAAACTAGGGTTTATTGATGGAACCACGCCTAAACCTAATGAAGGAACTCATGAATACCTAAAGTGGTGAAAATAAGATTTTATGATAAGATATTGGATCTTGATTTCTTTGACAAAAGAATTAGCAGAGAATTTCTTGCATTGCTCCACTGCTAAAGTATTTTGGGATCAACTTAAAGAATGATTTAGTATTGGCAATGGCCCTAGAGTTTATTGTGTTTAGAGGCAAATGAATTCTGTTAAGCAAGGGAATAATGATATGGCTACTTATTACACTAAGGTGTCAAAATTATGGGATGATCTTAAGAGATTGGGAGATTTGGATACTCATAACGAATTGGTACAATTTTTAACGGGGTTGAATGAGACTTATGATGCTGTGAAGAATCAAATCCTTATGTTAGAGCTTTTACCTACTGTGAATAAAGCATTCTCTATGATTCAAACTATAGAAATCACAAGGGAGATTCAAAGAAATTATTTAGTACCACTTGAGAGAAATGTCATGCTTATCAAGGGAAGTGATAATTATAGTGGTAATACAAGAAGGAGGGATGGGAAGAAGGATGAAACTTATTGTGAGCATTGCAAGGCTACTAGCCATTTGAAGGAAACATGTTTTAAACTCCACAGTGTGAACGGGGATTTTCGCCCTCACTCCCGGTGGAATAGTTCTTGCGACTTTGACACTGTTAGGCTCAGGGCCTTAGAGAATACGGGCCTAAACTCGGAGAAAATGGAATCGCCACCTGGATGGGCCGAAAAAAAGAAAGGGGTGGATGAATCAATTTCTAAGAAATCTCCAACCCCCTATTGGGTTTGAAAAGTTAGGTATGCGCATGGGGAAGGTGAGAAGTAACCCAGCACCCCAATAATGCCCGGTTCATTGGAACCGACCTCCTTTTCAAGTTTAGATATTATAAAATTCTTAAATATTATGATATTATCCATATTACATGTGAACATTAAAATAAAAAATTTTTGCATTAAAATAAAAATAAGTCCAAATAAAATAATAAATAGGTGCCCATCCATAGATGAAAATATACCTTTACAATGTCTAATGCAATGCCCAAAAAAGAAAACAAAGTAAATAAAAATGAGACACCCATCATAGATGGAAACATATCTCTTACAACAGTGCCAAAATCTTTAAAAGATAAATTAAATTACATAATAAAATTGAGACACCCACAAAGTGAAAATACGCCTTTTATATCCTTGAAATCCAAGCAAAAATAAATATAAACTCATAAATAAATAAATAAACATCACATAAAGAGTCATAAAATTAGGGCTTAATTAAAAAAAATAAAGATAAATAACAAAGAATATAATCCACAAATAAATATTGACTCTACTGATGAGGGATAGCGTACGACAGTCTTGCTAGCCGATTAGCGGGCGGGGGCCAAGGGGACAGTGTCCATTCCACGGGATCAGGAGCAATGCCTCCAAAAGATAGACAATTTATATAATATGGTTTTGTAGAGGAATAAGGTTGTTCTTAAACTAGAGTTTTATATTTATACAAAAAAGGATTTTTATTAAAGTAGGCTTTTACATGTAAATTAGCATTTTAAAAATAGAATTAGGGTTTTGAATGGAAATTAGGATTTTTAGAAAATATGATTAATGTTAATTAGGGTTTATTAATTTGAAAAGATAAGATTAAGGTTTATGGTTTTAGAAAAAATAGGTTATTGGATTAGGGTTTCAAAGTTTGAAAATTGTTTTAGGGTTTTAGGATTGAAAATTATTCTCAAGACTTTTAAAACATACTTTAAGGTCTTGAAGTCCAAAGAGATGGGCTAATGAACTATATGAAACATGCATTTGTAAATCATTACTGGATATTTAAACGGACAGCAGTGCAAGGATGATTAAAAAAATATTTATATGAATATTATGAACTAAACCAATCTAGTGCCAGTTAACACTAAAAGGCTTCATCACTACTGTTATTTTAAATTGAACGGATGCTGGATATAAACTAGAACTTCTCAAATCAGGTTACTGGACGTTTATAAAATGAAGGAATGAAACAACACAACGAAACAAGAATAAAGGAATTACTATGAATTTAAAATAAACTAAATAAAAGATTGTAAACCTCCGTTGTTAGTTCTACCAATATTTCTTGTTGATTAAACTTGTAAAATCTTGGTTGAACAAGATGAAGATAGACTGCCTTCTGGGTTTGATAGTTTGGTGTTTTCTGCTCACGAAATATTTGATGTCTCTAGGGTTTTGTTTGTTGTTTTCTTCCTCTTTAATTGTTGTTGTTTGTTGCCATCCCTGCTGATTCTTAAAACTTGGATTTATAATGAACGATTAGGTTAAACTTTATAAACCCGTGTTAGTTTACTAATTAAGCATGGTTGACTGAGGCATATCGACTTAAAATAATTTGAATTTATGATCAAACGTGACCATGTTGAACCAAATTTGAAGCCAAAATAAATCCATATCGAACTGCAGAAGGCCTAATTTAATATGGACCTTCTTATATTGAATTGGAGGCCTCCCAAATCGATATGGGAGTCCCATATCGAACTGGGAAGCTCCCAAATCGATATGGGATCTTTCCATATTGATTTAGGGCTTCCCAAATCAATATGGGAGCCCCAAATCGAATTGGGAAGGTGCTAATTCGATATGGGCTATCCCATATCGAATTGGGAAGCCCAATCGATATGGGTACACCCTATGAAGTGTAATTAATCCTCATATCAAATTAGAGCCGACCAAACCTTCAAAACAAGCCTATTTAGGATTTCAAAGACTGAACCATCATATTTTAGGCCTTAAAAATCGGACCAATCAAATTTAAAAGCTTAAAATAAGTTTAAGCCATTACGAATTGATCGATAAATACTTAGGTCATTTTTAATTAGGACCAAACTAGATTGGAGCTAAAATCAAGGGTCTACTGATAAGTACACAATTGATGATATTTTATTCCTATTTCTTAATATGATTATTATCCAATTGAGTTTAATTTGTTTGTTCAAAGTGTATTTTAGGGTAAATTTTAGGAATTCTCTATAATTTGAGGCTTATGGTCATTTTGGAGAAATTACGGATGAAAGTAGAAGAAAAGAGCAAAATTTATCAATGGACACGCCCATGAACACGGGCGTGTCAATAGACGTGCCCTTGATACTGCATCCAGAAGCATTGACACGCCCAGTGACATGGGCGTGTCACCGAGCTTGCCTTATATTCAAACTCACAGTAGTATTGACATGCCCAGTGACATGGGCGTGTCACTGAGCGTGCCTTATATTCAAAATCACAACGGCTGTGACACGCCCAGTGACATGGGCGTGTCAATGACCCTGTCACCTATGGAAAAGTTGAATTCTTTGCACTGATTGAGGAACAAGTGGGGGACAAGGACTTTGCTTTTGCCAAAAGAAAGATTAAAGAAAAGAAAAGCTTGCCTAAGTGATGAAAAGAAAGATTAAACAAAGAGAATGTGGGATACAATGGAGAGTGGTGTGAGTTGGAAGCATGGGTTGGAGCTTTGAATGGAAATAAAAAGAGAAGAAGAGGAAGAATAAGGTGGGGTTCAGTTTTTGGGAGTCCTAAGAGGACGTTTTTGGAAATAGAGAACAGAGAAGGGAGAAGGAGCCAACTGCTGGAGCAAGGAAGAGAGTCTTGAGCTAAATTTGAAGAAGGAGATACATCCTATACAAGATCTAAACCAAGAATCAAGGATTGAAGAGAAGAAATACAAATTATTCGCCATGGATTGTTTGGTTTCTTTTACTCATTTCTCTTGTTCTGTTTTTCTGGTTTTGAACATGAACTAATTCCTTCTCTATCTAGATATTGATGAACCTAGCTTATTTATATGGATTGAATAATTATATTTAGTTGAATCATTTGATTAAGTTGTTTTACTCATATGATGCTTAATGATTTATTTCCAATTGATAATAGCATGCTTAATTATTGGTTGCCATTTTTATATTATTGACTTGAGAAAGCTTGATATGAATTGAATACTCATAAGGGTTGAGGATTGATTGGAGTATTAGAGATAGACTTATAAGATCCTTTGGTTTATAGTTCCTTGTTCTTAATGCAAGACCTATTTAATTGTGTTTGAGAAGAGATTCCAGCACTCTACTTAGTGATTAGGGATTAATCCACTCGAGAGAGGTTTTAATCTAATTTAGAGGAATGCCAACTCAAATCTATTGAATGATTTAACTGAATTGATTAATCATAAATATTATTGAGGCTAGGGGGATTCAATATCTGGATAGTATTATTATTATCAATTCTTTTTGCACAACATTTAATTCCCCTTTATTTTCAGTTAGTAAATTAGTTGTTTTTAATTACAAAGCATCACACAACTATTAATTTGCTAAACAACGGTTAAGATTTGCACTAGTACTTGGCCTTGTCTTTAGTGGAATGATAACTCACTCACTACTATATTACTTGGGCGATCCATGCACTTGCGGTATTGCTATAGCACAGCTTGTGCTCACCAAGTTTTTGGTGCCGTTGTCGGGGACAACGGTTTCAATATTAGTAATATAATTAAGACTGTTGATTTAGTTTTATTTTCATGTGTTTTTAATATTGGTTCTTGCTTATTTACTATCATTTTAGGTGTTTCTTACCGTTTATGACCAGAGCTAGCTCATCCCAGCTGCTTGAGTTAGACCCAGAGTTAGAAAGAACGTTGAGGAGAAAGCAAAAGGAGGAAGAGGAGGCAGTTCTAGAAGACACAATAAATCTAGAAATAGAACAAGAAGAAGTATTTGAAGTGATGGAAGGAGCTGGACCAAGAACAATGCAGGAGTTTACTAAGCCCAATCTAAATGGGGCTGAATCTAGTATCTGGAGACCGACAGTTGCTGTGAACAACTTTGAAATAAAGGCAAATGTAATTCAAATGGTGCAACAGACTTGTCAATTCGACAGGTTTCCTGATGAAGATCCTAATGCATATATTGAGAATTTTCTGGAGATATGTGACACATTCAAGATAAATAATGTCTCAGATGATACAATTAGGATGAGGTATACTTTCTTGACCGAATTTTTACTATTCCATCTTTTCAATTTGATTCATTTGTCTCAATTAATTTCTACAAATTGTTTTTCTTTTTAGATTTAAGTAAGCTAGATTGTTATAATAAGTGTGAATTGATGTGATTTCCCTTTATATGTTGAATTAATTTGAAATTTCCTAAATGACAATTTCTTGTTAAGATTAACTTAGCAATCTTGATCAATTGCTGAGGATCGATTGTAATAGCTATGGTTAGGTTGTGGATTGATAGAAATTGGAACACATCTAAAGTTTAAAACCTTAGTTACATTTTTAGCATTATATAATTCCTTAGATTCTTGAATCGGACTTAGTATGACCCTTAAGTTTCTGACTCTTGAAATATATATATAATAATAATAAATAAATAAATAAATAATTCTAATTAAAGGAGCTTTGAAAATTTATCCCTGTTCCGCAGATTTTGACTCTCGAATTAAAACAAATTAGTTGTGTAACACCTCTTCCCGACCTACGTGTGTAAGCCGAGTAGAGGCGCCACACTAAATTAATGTTGCTACAAATTTTACTTAGTCAAATTTTAGTTCCAGTTTTACAGAAATTTTGCCAGAGGTTCGCCTAGAAATTGGGTCCCAAGTGTCGACAAAACTGGTTTTTCTAATTTTTGAAAATATTTTTACACAAACCAATGCCAATACAATCAGTTTCAATACACTCCCAATGAATCCACCTTATACCCTCAACTACAACCTGCAAGAAGAGTTCACACTTCGAATACAAAATAAAGTAGAGGTTTATTATTATTACATACTACTAGCGTACAGTATAACATAGTAATTGTCAAACCTATATATATATACATGCCACAACTAGCTAACTAATAATAGAAACTAGGAGATCTACCCTGAGATGTTGTGGGTTTGGTCGTCGCTTCCCAAGAGTTAGCTACTGCTCCGAACCTACGAGTCAAGAAAAACTTAACTCGCTGAGCAATGTCGCTCAGTGGGTACTTTACCAATGGAAATAAAAGTAAAACATGAAAGCATTTGACATAAAAGGAAATAATTAAATCAAAAATCAACCAACATTAAACCAATGGAAGTCATTGTACATTCAGTGTAAATATGCTTTCAAAAAATGTAATAACCATAATTCAAACTCATTTTGCATTACGTAGTTTACAAGAAACAAGACTTTGGCTCTACTGGTATATAGGGAACCATAGCGATAAGGCAGTGGCCCTCACCACTGTAACATAGGTGGCCCTCACCACTGATATCAAATCACCGGAATGGCCCTCACCATCCTGGTTATAACCAATGGCCCTCACCATTGGCCCCCAATGGCCCTCGCCATTGAGTTCAGATCATATCAATTCAATCACAATATCAAGCAGTACTGCATAAGTTAGTATAGTGCACCATACCCTTATCTGCCACTCCCAACTACCCAGCAGATCATAAAGGTTAAAATGATTCAATTTAAGTCTGAACCTTCATTTTAGAGTGACTCGAGAAATCATTTTAATTCCCGTCGCGCTTTGCCATTTACACCGCGCACCACATTCTTTAGTCAAACCATTACCCTTTTTCACATATTTCACATCCACAATAAACATATCAAACATTTCAAAGCATTCCTCAAAAGGTCACAAATTGACAAAATGAATAGTGTCGCGGCACGTAAAATCGGCAACGCAAATGGCATGACCATATGAATAGTAAAATCTGGGTTTTCGTCAAAATTTCAGTCCACTTCAGTCATGCATTTGACCAGGTAAATGATCTTATTTTTGGCTGAAACTTTACAGAAAACTTATTTCATATGTCGACTAATTACACGTAAAATTTCGTTGAAAAATTCGTTCATTTGCTACCTCAAACGGCTGCTAAAAAAAGAGTCCAGAAATCTGCTATTTTGGGACCATTTCGGCCCAAACATATGAAATACATGGGATAGTTTATTTTTCTTTTTCAAATCAGTATGAAGGCTTCTTTAATGATAAAGTGAAGATTCAAACACTTCCCTTTGACAACTTTTGCATGTTTAACCTAAATCAAACTAATTAAAGTTCATCAAATCAACTTGCCTAATTTTTCTCAAAACATTTGATTTAAATTAAATTTAAACAATTCAATTGCCATAAGAAACCAAGAACATAACTCAAACATCTAATTTAAACTCAATCAATACATTTAAGCATCAACATCAAAAGTTCCATAAACCAAAGTTTGTAAGTAAAATAGAATTCCTTTTATGGTAAAGTACCAAACCTTATTCTTTTAATTCCCCTTTGCTTTTCCTTCTTCTCCTTCCTTAATCTTTGTTTCTCCTTCAAGAAATTCAAGAACACAACCTTAAACATAAACCTTAGCAATTTAGAACAATAAGCTACCCTCCATTTCTTTTCAAACTAAATCCTAATCTAACCTTATTAAACCTTAAAAACCTTGATTCTTCCATTTAATTAATCAATATCATCACTACTTAAATTTTTCCCCAAATCCACCATAAGAACCCTAATTTCCAATCTTCCAATAGATATATAAATACTTAAAATTGATACTAGAATTGAATTCTACATACTTGAAAACCTTAAAACTCACCTTGAACTTGAATCAAGCTTGACAAAAATTAGAAATTCTTTGGTGTTCTTCCTATGAAGGCCGATGGTTTGGAGTGTTTGTGGGAGAGAGAATTTTTTTCTTCTTGTTATGATATATATAGTGGAAATGATGTCCACTTTTGGGTTGGATGAATGTTTTATAACCATTTGTCCACACCTTTTTCTTTTCTTCTTTTTATAACTTTTAAATGGCTAATTATGATTGGCCATCACAAGATTTTTATATTTTCCTTTCCAATTAACTCCACCAACTTGTCCCTCTTCTCATTTGGTACCCTAACTCGTTCCATGTCACCCATATGGTACCTACATGGAACCGGGCCCATTTTACGCTCCGGCGATTAATCGATCGTAACTTTTAAACCGTATAGTTCCACGAGGCAAACTACATATGGTTTTGATCCTCTCGACCTCTACTTTATATTTTTAAAGTTTATTTTAGGTTTCCAAGTCATTTTGAAAAATTACCAATAAGCCCTTGACTTTTTACAAAATTCCCTTTAGGTCCTTTCTTTGCTCGGGTTTTGCCCGGCCTCCGTTTCTACTGACGATCATTTCATATTCAACCCCTCGACGTCCTCTATGCTCTCATGTGTTTATTTCCTACTTTGGATTCGTGTATAAATATTAATTAATAATGACCATAATGCCCCTAGTCTACATGTCTTCGTTTCTCTTTAACGGGGCATTTCCTGGAAAAACCGTTACGTGTTGTTGCGACCCGATTTTTATCTACTCTCCATTTTTAGAATCTGTTATATGCACTATTAAGAACCTCCAGTACAACTTTTGGAAATTACAGTCACCTCCCCAAAATTTTTTAAAAATTACAGTCACCTCCCCAAAACTTTGCATTTCTGCAATTAAGTCTCCTTGATCCTATAGCCTTATTTGGGGCCATTGTCAGGAAGTATCTTCTCCTTTCCCCTTCTCTCACTGTGCACGTGACTACTATGCATAAATGTGGTGGGCGGATGTGACAGTTCCTCCCTCGTTAATTTAGGCTTCGTCCCGAAGCCCATCAGGTTGAAATAAATATGGGTACTGCTTCCTCATAGTTTCTTCACGTTCCCATGTAGCTTCTTCTACCTTGTGATTCCTCCAAAGCACTTTGACTAATGGAATCTTCTTATTCCACAACTCTTTGATTTTCCGTGCTAGGATTTCTACCGTCTCTTCCTCGTATGTCAGGTCGGGCTGAATCTCGATGTCTTGAGCTTGTATGACATGGGTTGGATCTGAACGATACCTCCTTAGCATCGAAACGTGGAAAAACATCATGTATTTTACTTAATTCGAGTGGTAACGCCAACTGGTAAGCTACCGGACCTACCCGTTTAATAATCTCATATGGTCTGATGAATCTAGGGCTTAGCTTGCCTTTCTGTTTAAATCGTAACACTTTCTTCCAATGAGAGACTTTGAGGAATACTCTGTCACCGACCTCGAACTATATATCTTTCCTCTTTAGGTCCGCGTATGATTTTTGTCTGTCCGCCACTACTTTTAATCGGTCTCGAATGATCTCTACCTTTTCCTCAGTTTCCTTAACTATGTCTGGCCCCAACATCTTCTCCTCGCTCAATTCTGTCCAGCAAACTGGAGTTCTGCATTTTTGACCGTACAGTGCTTTGTAAGGAGCCATTTGTATGCTGGATTGATAGCTGTTGTTGTACGCGAATTCCATTAAGCTCAGGTGTTTGTCCCAACTGCCTTTAAATTCTAAAACGCATGCCCTCAGCATATCTTCCAAAACTTGAATCACTCTTTTCGACTGTCCGTCTGTTTTGGGATGGAATGTTGTACTGTGGTACGTTCGAGTCCCAAGGGCTGTTTGGAATTTCTGCCAAAAATTTGACGTAAAGCTTGGATCTCGATCTGATATGATTACAGTTGGAACTCCATGGAGACGTACGATCTCTTTAATGTACAAGTCTGCCAACTTGTCTAGCGAGTAATCCACATGTACTGGTAAGAAATGAGTGGACTTAGTAAGCCGATCCACGATTACCCAGATCGCGTCATGTTTGTCCCTAGTCATAGGCAATCCTGTTACAAAATCCATAGTAATACGGTCCCATTTCCAAGTTGGAATCATGATTGGTTGTAGTGTCCTGAGGGTTGTTGATGTTCCTCTTTCACTTGTTGACAGGTTAGACACTTCGTCACGTGATCCACGATGTCTCTTTTCATTCCTGGCCACCAGTAATACTCCTTCAAGTCCAGGTACATTTTTGTTGCTCCCAGATGCATTGTGTAAGGACTGTTATGAGCTTCTTGCAAAATCTGTTTCTTCAGTTCCTCGGACTTAGGTACCACCATTCTCTTCTTGTAGTATAGGATACCATCTGGACGAATTTGATAATCTCCTGATGAATTCTCCTGCGCCTGTTGACTCCACTTCTTCACTTGTTCATCTTCCTTCTGAGCCTCACGTATTTGTTGATGTAAGGTAGGTCGCACGTGCATTTCTGCAAGGATAGCTCCATCTTCTGTGGGCTTTAATTCTACCCTTATAGCACGTAGCGCTTGCATTGACTTCCTACTAAGTGCATCTGCTACGACATCCACTTTGCCCGGGTGATAGTTAATCGTATAGTCGTAGTTGCCTAACAATTGCATCCATTTTCGCTGTCGCAGGTTTAAATCTTTCTGTGTGGGCAAGTACTTCAGGCTTTGATGATCCGTATAAATGTAACACTTTTCCCCGTATAGGTAGTGCCTCCACATCTTGAAAGCCAAAACAATCGCTGCTAGTTCTAAGTCATGCGTGGGATAATTCTTTTTGTGTGGCTTGAGCTGTCGAGAGACATACGCAATGACCATGCCCTCCTGCATCAATACGCAACCTAACCCGATGTGGGATGCATCGCTATAGATCACAAAATCTTTTCCTGATTTGGGTTGTGTAAGAATGGGCGCTTTAGTAAGTTTTTGCTTCAGCCTTTCAAAACTCCGTTGGCAAGCGTCGATCCACTGGAATTTGGCATTCTTCTGAAGTAGCTTGGTCATAGGTGCGGTGATCATAGAAAATCCTTTAACGAATCTCCGATAATATCCTACTAACCCCAAGAAACTACGGAGTTCCGTTACTGTCCTAGGTGGCTTCCATTCCAATACTACTTCTATTTTCTTAGGATCGACCCTTATTCCTTCTGCCGATACAATATGTCCCAAGAAGGCTACTTCTTCCAACCAAAATTCGCATTTGCTGAATTTAGCGTATAACTGTTTCTCTCGCAAGGTTTGCAATACGATCATCCTAAGGTAACGATCATGGTCCTCTCGATTCTTTGAATACACCAATATGTCCTCAATGAATACAACCACGAACTGATCCAAATACGGGTGGAAGATTCTGTTCATCAGATCCATGAATACTGCAGGTGCGTTCATTAATCCGAAAGGCATAACAATGAATTCATAATGTCCATAGCGAGTTCTGAATGTGGTTTATGGTATGTCTTCGTCTTTGATCCCCAATTGATGATAACCCGATCGTAGATCGATTTTTGAAAAGACTCCAGCACCTTTGAGTTGATCAAACAAATCGTCTATGTGAGGTAACAGATACTTGTTCTTAATGGTCAGCTTATTGAGTTGACGGTAATCCACACACAACCTTAGGGATCCGTCTTTCTTTTTCATGAACAATACTGGCGCTCCCCATGCTGACACGCTTGGTCTAATGAACCCCTTGTCTAAAAGTTCCTGTAGCTGTACCTTTAGTTCTTTTAGCTCTGCTGGCACCATTCGGTAAGGTGCGATGGATACTGGTGCAGCTCCCGGGTACACGTCTATGGTGAATTCCACCTCTCGTTTAGGTGGTAATCCGGGTAAATCATCAGAAAATACGTCGGGAAAATCACAAACAGTAGGTATATCTTGTAGCTTCGGTGCCTCTTCTTTCGCTTCTAACGCGCATAACAGGTATGCCTCGCAGCCTTTTTGCACTAACCTCTTAGCCGTCATAGCGGAAATGATGTTAGTTAGATAGTCCTTCCTCTTTTCCACTAAGGTCACTTCGTCATCGTCTGATGTATGCAGAGTAACTCTCTTCCGTTTACAATCAACCAGTGCATCATGTTTGGCCAACCAATCCATCCCAAGAATAGCGTCGAATTCTTGAAATGGTAGTTCAAATAAGTCTCCCCAAAAGATACGTCCATGTATCTCCACGGGGCAATCTTTCACTACCTTTCTCATAATCACCTCACTCCCTAATGGGCTAGTAACTAATATTCCCTCTTCCTCTAGTTCTACCTTTAGGTTCCCAAGTTTTTCATTTTTCGTGCATATATATGAGTGTGAAGAACCCGGATCTATCAAAACGTAAAACGGAACTCCAAACAAAGACAACTGACCTGCAATCACGCCTTGCGCTTCTTCATCTTCTCGCCTCCTCATGGCATACATTCTAGCAGGAGCCCTCGATTCTGGTCGATTCACCGTCTCAAACTGCACACGTGACGGATTTCCGCCCCTACCTCTGCCTCGGCCTCGCCCTGCTATCGCTTGCGATCCCTCAGTATTCCTAGGTAGATTCTGCATTCGCTGGGGACACTCTCGCATAAGGTGATCTAAAGATCCACATATGTAACATGCAAATGTTCGACCCCAACATTCTCCCATATGGCGGCGTCCGCATTGATCACAGCGTGGATTAGTATTTTCGCCTTCATTAACTCTCGGACCGGTAGAAAAGTTACCTCCGCTTTGGCTGAATCCTCTTCCTTGCACTCTTTCGGATCGTCCGGTACTAGCGACTGAGGTAGCTTGACTTGGGCCACTGCGATTCGATCCCTGACTATAACCCCGGCGTTGACCGCCTCCCGTGGAACCACTGCCTTGGAATCGCTTCCTTGATGGTTGGTAGTTTCCCGAATAGTTTTGGGTGCCTCTCTTCTGTTTCATCTTCTGTCTTCTATTCTGCTCATCAGACTGACATTGTTCTACTTCCAGAGCCCTAGTGACCAACTCGGAAAATTCCTTGATATTAGCAGTAATTAGCTGCTTCCTAATCTCATTATTCAAACCATCCTGGAATTGCTTACACCTATCATGTTCATCTTCAATTGTCTTCTTGGCATACCTACTCAACCTGGTAAATTTCCTCTCGTATTTGGCAATGGTCAGTCGACCTTGGTTTAAGTGTAGAAACTCCTTTTTCTTGGCATCTAGGTATGCCTCCGATATAAACTTCCTCTTGAACTCATTCACAAAGAAATCCCATGTCCTCTATTCCAGTGGAACTCGTTGGTGAACTGTGTCCCACCATATATATGCTTCTTCCACTAATAAGGAAGTAGCACATACCACTCATTCTTCTAGCGTACACTGTAACTAATCTAAGGCTCGTACCGTTCCTTCCAGCCAATACTCGGCTATAGAAGAATCATCGTCCCTTCGAGCCCTGAACTCCTTCGCCCCGTATTTTCTTATCTTTTCGATCGGGGGTTTCCTTTCCCCTCCTACAGCAAGTACTGGTATGGGTGCTGGCACTGGTGGTGTGCCGGGGCAGCGCCGGCTATCTGCCGTAATACGGTAGCCATTTGTTGCAACATTTCGTTGGGGATAGAAGCATCAACTGGTGGTTGCTCAGATGTTGATGTCTCTGATACACGCATTTCTACAATTCGGGAGGCTTGAGACTCAACCTCCTCCTCTATATCATGCTGCGCTGCTTGCGACATCTAAAGAATAGAGGAAAACGTATACAATCCCATCATCAATAACGACCCAGACCAACAGCATTATATTACCCTACGTGGCATGTATATAAAGATAAAACTTTTAAATAACACATATACAACACAACTTTTATTTATTTCCAAGCAAAAGTTTTTACATTACTAGGAAGCCCTTATGTACATTCCAAAATTTAGGACTCCTTACTACTATATCATCATGTCATACTACCATACAATATCTATACGATACCCCGATATCACATATGTACATAACTAAAAGAACCTCCAAAAAGCAACACATCTCGAAGCTCAGTGAGTAGGTGCCCTAGGTGAGGTGGCACTGTCAGACAAATACTCTTCTATATTAGGATCAAACTCTGGGTTATGCGATGCTTCACCAGGTAAGTGCTGGCCTAGCTCCTGGACCCTCTCCTGCAAAGCACGGATCTCTACTCCTACAGGCACTATCAAACTCCACTCTATGACTAAGCCTGTCCTCCTTTAACATCTGCACGTCTCTCATCAAAGTGGTAATCATCTCATGTTTTACTCTCAGGTCTTCACGATCCTGTATACTTCGATCTGCCAGAATTTCTATGGTTTCATCTTGCTCCTGCACTATCTGCTTTAGCCTCTCTACTTCCATCCTCAACTCCCTCATCTCATCATTTCGATCACCCATAATTACTCCTGTTATAATTAGAATAACATAACTAACAATACTACACACATGTATAGTTACATAATTAGAACCCCTAACCTAACCCTATGTGTTATACATTTAAGGTTCAGTTCAACTAATTACCCAGAATCGGCTAAACCGGAGCTCTGATAACAAAAATTGTAACACCACTTCCCGACCTATGTGTGTAAGCCGAGTAGAGGCGCCACACTAAATTAATGTTGCTACAAATTTTACTTAGTCAAATTTTAGTTCCAGTTTTACAGAAATTTTGCCAGAGGTTCGCCTAGAAATTGGGTCCTAAGTGTCGACAAAACTAGTTTTTCTGATTTTTGAAAACATTTTTACACAAACCAATGCGAATACAATCAGTTTCAATACACTCCCAATGAATCCACCTTATACCCTCAACTATAACCTGCAAGAAGAGTTCACACTTCTAATACAAAATAAAGTAGAGGTTTATTATTATTATATACTACTAGCGTACAGTATAATATAGTAATTCTCAAACCTATATATATATACATGCCACAACTAGCTAACTCATAATAGAAACTAGGAGATCTACCCTGAGATGCTGTGGGTCTGGTCGTCGCTTCCCAAGAGTTAGCTATTGCTCTGAACCTACGAGTCAAGGAAAACTTAACTCGCTGAGCAATGTCGCTCAGTGGGTACTTTACCAATGGAAATAAAAGTAAAACATGAAAGCATTTGACATAAAAGGAAATAATTAAATCAAAAATCAACCAACATTAAACCAATGGAAGTCATTGTACATTCAGTGTAAATATGCTTTCAACAAATGTAATAACCATAATTCAAACTCATTTTGCATTACGTAGTTTACAAGAAACAAGACTTTGGCTCTACTGGTATATAGGGAACCATAGCGATAAGGCAGTGGCCCTCACCACTGTAACATAGGTGGCCCTCACCACCGATATCAAATCACAGGAATGGCCCTCACCATCCTGGTTATAACCAATGGCCCTCACCATTGGCCCCCAATGGCCCTCGCCATTGAGTTCAGATCATATCAATTCAATCACAATATCAAGCAGTACTGCATAAGTTAGTATAGTGCACCATACTCTTATCTGCCACTCCCAACTACCCAGCAGAGCATAAAGGTTAAAATGATTCAATTTAAGTCTCAACCTTCATTTTAGAGTGACTCGAGAAATCATTTTAATTCCCGTCGCGCTTTGCCATTTACGCAGCGCACCACATTCTTTAGTCAAACCATTACCCTTTTTCACATATTTAACATCCACAATAAACATATCAAACATTTCAAAGCATTCCTCAAAAGGTCACAAATTGACCAAATGAATAGTGCGCGGCACGTAAAATCGGCAACGCAAATGGCATGACCATATGAATAGTAAAATCTTGGTTTTCGTCAAAATTTCAGTCCACTTCAGTCATGCATTTGACCAAGTAAATGATCTTATTTTTCACTGAAAGTTTACAAAAAACTTATTTCATATGTTGACTAATTACACGTAAAATTTCGTTGAAAAATTCATTCATTTGCTACCTCAAACAGCTGCCACAAAAAGAGTCCAGAAAGCTGCTATTTTGGGACCATTTCGGCCCAAACATATGAAATACATGGGATAGTTTTTTTTTTTTTCAAATTAGTATGAAGGCTTCTTTAATGATAAAGTGAAGATTCAAACACTTCCCTTTGACAACTTTTGCATGTTTAACCTAAATCAAACTAATTAAAGTTCATCAAATCAACTTGCCTAATTTTTCTCAAAACATTTGGTTTAAATTAAATTTAAACAATTCAATTGCCATAAGAAACCAAGAACATAACTCAAACATCTAATTTAAACTCAATCAATACATTTAAGCATCAACATCAAAAGTTCCATAAACCAAAGTTTGTAAGTAAAATAGAATTCCTTTTATGGTAAAGTACCAAACCTTGTTCTTTTAATTCCCCTTTGCTTTTCCTTCTTCTCCTTCCTTAATCTTTGTTTCTCCTTCAAGAAATTCAAGAACACAACCTTAAATATAAACCTTAGAAATTTAGAACAATAAGCTACCCTCCATTTCTTTTCAAACTAAATCCTAATCTAACCTTATTAAACCTTAGAAACCTTGATTCTTCCATTTAATTAATCAATATCATCACTACTTAAATTTTTCCCCAAATCCACCATAAGAACCCTAATTTCCAATCTTCCAATAGATATATAAATACTTAAAATTGATACTAGAATTGAATTCTACATACTTGAAAACCTTAAAACTCACCTTGAACTTGAATCAAGCTTGACAAAAATTGGAAATTCTTTGGTGTTCTTCCTATGAAAGCCGACGGTTTGGAGTGTTTGTGGGAGAGAGAATTTGTTCTTCTTGTTATGATATATATAGTAGAAATGATGTCCACTTTTGGGTTGGATGAATGTTTTATAACCATTTGTCCACACTTTTTTCTTTTCTTCTTTTTATAACTTTTAAATGGCTAATTATGATTGGCCATCAAAAGATTTTTATATTTTCCTTTCCAATTAAGTCCTCTAACTTGTCCCTCTTCTCATTTGGTACCCTAACTCATTCCATGTCACCCATATGATACCTACATGGAACCGGGCCCATTTTACGCTCCGGCGATTAATCGATCGTAACTTTTAAACCGTACAGTTCCACGAGGCAAACTACATATGATTTTGATCCTCTCGACCTCTACTTTCTATTTCCAAGTCTATTTTAGGTTTCCAAGTCATTTTTGGAAACAGAGACCAGAGAAGGGAGAAGGAGCCAACTGCTGGAGCAAGGAAGAGAGTCTTGAGCTGAATTTGAAGAAGGAGATACATCCTATACACGATCTAAACCAAGAATCAAGGATTAAAGAGAAGAAATACAAATTATTCGCCATGAATTGTTTGGTTTCTTTTACTCATTTCTCTTGTTCTGTTTTTCTGGTTTTGAACATGAACTAATTTCTTCTCTATCTAGATATTGAAGAACCCTAGCTTATTTGTATGGATTGAATAATTATATTTAGTTGAATCATTTGATTGAGTTGTTTTACTCCTATGATGCTTAATGATTTATTTCCAATTGATAATAGCATGCTTATTGATTGGTTGCCATTTTTATATTATTGACTTAAGAAAGCTTGATAGGAATTAATACTCATAAGGGTTGAGGATTGATTGGAGTATTAAAGATAGACTTACAAGTTCCTTTGGTTTATAGTTCCTTGTTCTTAATGCAATACCTATTTAATTGTGTTTGAGAAGAGATTCCAGCACTCTACTTAGTGATTAGGAATTAATCCACTCGAGAGAGGTTTTAATCTAATTTAGAGGAATGCCAAATCAAATCTATTGAATGATTTAACTGAATTGATTAATCATAAATATTATTGAGGCTAGGGGGATTCAATATCTGGATAGTATTATTATTATCAATCCTTTTTGCACAACATTTAATTCCCCTTTATTTTCAGTTAGTAAATTAGTTATTTTTAATTACAAAGCATCACACAACTATTAATTTGCTAAACAACGGTTAAGATTTGCACTAGTACTTCGCCTTGTCTCCAGTGGAACGATAACTCACTCACTACTATATTACTTGGGCGATCCGTGGACTTGCGGTATTGCTATAGCGCAGCTTGTGTTCACCATCTACACAGTTATCCTAATTGGTACAAAGGTTTGAAGAACTATAGGGATAATGGTTTTACTAAGGCTCAAGTTCATAATTTGGCCAATACTCCAATGGAAAATATAATGTAGAATGATAATAATCAGCTTGTAGCTTCTCAAAATTGGATTTATAAATTGGTCAATTTGGAATGATAAAGTTCATGAAGGGAAGCAACCTATTGCAAATGGTTATTTGAACTTTGTTTAGATTCCAGATTTTGCTGGTATGGCAAACTATTGGATTATGAATTCTAATAAACCCAATTATTGGATTGTTGATACAGGTGCTTCTAACCACATTTGTGCAAATTCTATGTTATTCACTATGCTATATAGTATGAATTTTTCTACTATAATACGTTTGCCTAATGGTTCAATTAAAATAGTAACTCGGATGGGGAAAGTGAAACTTAATAATGGTTTGGCTCTTCAAGAAGTTCTATATCTGTCATTTTTCAATCATAATATGCTTTTCGGTTAGAAGTTATGTACGTAGAATTTGATTTTTTGTTCCTCTTTCACTAATAAGTGCATGATGTAGGACTTGAAGAGTAAGAAAATCTTAGCTACTACACATGTATCTGAGAGTCTTTACTATTTGGATGCTCACTCTTTTGAATCTTTTGCAACTGATATTTTGAGTACTGATATTTTTAGCACTAAGCCTTCTTTGGCCAGTTTCAATTCAGCTTATAATAATTCTAATATAGTCATGTGTACATATATTAGTTCGTCAAATAAGAATATAGATTTGGTCTCAATTTGGCATTATAGACTTGGTCATCCAAATGATTTAGTACTTTAACATTTCCCTTTTCTCTCATCATATGTGCATGTTTACGAAGAATGTAAAATTTTTCCTTTGGCTAAGCAGTCTAAAACTTCATTTCCCTTGAGTTAAAGACATAGTTCCACAATTTTTTTAGCTCATTCATATATATGTTTGGGGTCCCTGTAAGAAGCTTTCACTTACTGGAGCTCATTTCTTCCTTACAATGGTAAATGACTACAACATGTCAACTTGGGTTTTTCTCATGCAAAATAAGACTTACACTACCACATTGCTCCAACATTTTTTTAAAATGGTTTCCACTCCATTTCACACTTTAGTGCATAAGATTTAGTCTTATAATGGAACAGAGTTTGTAAACCATCAATTATAAATTGTCTTACTTGATCTTGGCATTTTTGCATCAACGAAGTTGTCCACACACACCCTAGCAGAATGGTGTGGTAGAAAGGAAGTATTGTCATTTGCTTCAAATTGCTAGGTCCTTATTTCTTCAACCTCAAAATGAATTAATACAAAGTATCATACCTCGAACGCCCCCCAACCTGAATTCATGATTTTGTTTCCCTTACTGTTATTACTCAACCTCCCTATATTGAAAATAACAATACAAATTTACCTCATATATTAGCTTACCCTTTTGTTACTCCTACTTGTTTTTCCTCCATTTATCTCACCTTTTTAGCTAATCAGATAGTAGAACCAAAGTCCTATCATGAGCCTAAGAATTCTTACGAATGTTGACTTAACAGCTCTAGAAACAAATAAAACATGGATTCTTGCTAATCTTCCTGCAGGCAAGCAAGTTATAGTTTCAAAATGAGTTTACAAGGTTAAGTTGAAACCTGATGGGTTTATAGGCTAGATTAGTAGCTTAGCTAAGGGATATAGTCAAATTAAAGGCATTGACTATACTGATTGTTTTCCCCTATAGCAAAAAATGTCGCTATTAGGTTATTCTTAACATTGGCAGCTTCGAAACATTGGCCCACTTTTCAGTTAGATAATAAAAATGTATTTATTCATGGTTTCATTAAAAAAGAGTTTTATATGAAGCCTCACAATGGTTATTTCAAAGTTGCTCCAGTAAAGGTGTGCAAGCTTGTTAATTCACTTATGGACTTAAATAAGCCTCAAGACAATGGAATAAAAAATTTACTTCTCACTTGCAGCCATTGGGATCTGTTCAATCACAAGCAGATAATTATCTCTTCATATTCAGTAGTGGCACTAATTTTATGGCTTTAGATGTGTATGTTGATGATGTACTTTTGACCGGGACATCAGAGACTCTCATTGCTACAGTTAAATAGTCTTTGCATGCTACATTCACTATAAAGGACCTTAGTGTAGACCCTTAATTTTGGCTCGAATTGAATTCAACCAATTAAAAGGACCAAATTAAATCTATCTTCAATCCTAAGGCCCTAATTAAACTTGGTTCCAATTAAAAGGCCCTAATCAAAGTTAAATCCAATTAAAAAGACCCAAATCGGCTATGGTTCAACCCAAAAGCCAAAATAATTAGGTCGGCCTAAGGCTCATGTCGAATTGACCTAGTGCCAATTCAACATGAGCCTTAGATCATGTCAGATCAACCTCATGGCCAGCCCCTAGTTTAAGGAATTTCAGTTTAACTCCAACTTGGATGGTCCGGTGCTTTCCTTACTTAATTAGGAGTGTTTACACTAGCTACCCTAATTTTATCTATAAAAAGCAATCCACAATAAGTAATAAAAGGGGGAAATAATAGCCACTTTTAGAGAATCGGGAAGCTAAAACCTTTAAGAATTTGAGAGCCACCTTTTGAGAGATGTAGAGAGTGAACACGAGCCACTTTTAGCAATTAAAATATTTAGTAGAAACAAATACACAGAAGCTCTTTTTAGCAATTAAAAACAATAATGTAGAAGCCAAATCGGAGAAACAATAAGTAAACATACATAAGCAAACTGTGAACATCCATTATTCAACTAAAACCCTAGTTGATCCAAACCAATTAAAATAATCTAAATAGTAGCAAGGCTTGGTTCAACGTGAATTATTTTAGTGGAACTTACAATAGGTATGATTTCTTATACCTGAATTTATTTAATTCAACAATCTATCATCTTATTTATTTTAAACATTGCATGGTTATTTTAATCTACTTTGATTTTATTCAATTAAATATAGAACCCTATTCCATATTGTATATTTTTAATCTCAGTTTTGTCATATTAAAACCTTAATTATATTATTAAACCCTAGTTTTATATATTAAACCCTAGTTCTAGGACTAAAGCCCTAATGTTGCATGTTAGCCCTGATTTTATAATTAAAATCCTAATTCCACAACCAAACCCTAATTCTACAATAAAATCTTATTTTGAAAATCGTTTACTTTTCGGGGGCACTACCCCTTTGATCCTTGCTAGCTAACCAGCGAGAGGGACCGCCGCAGACATTGCGCCCTATATTTTATTAATGGGTTAATTTTTTATGTATTGTAGTTCTTGTAATAAATGTTGATTTACTTTTAATTAAACCCTAATTTTATAGTTCTTTGTATGATGATTATTTATATGTTTATGGATTTATGTTTATTTTGGTATTTGGATATAAAAGGCATGTTTTCACTTGTGAGTGCCTTATTTATTTAGCTTATATTGTTTAATTTATTTTAAGTATTTTGGGACTATTGTAAGGGACATGTTTCCACCTATTAGTGGGTGTCCCATTTTATTTATCTTTTAAAAATATTAGGACATTATAAGGGCATGTTTCCATCTTTATATAGGTGCCCATTTTATTTATTTGTTTGTTTCATTTATAGTATAATTATTTGTTTCAATAATTGCATGTAGTATGAATAATATTGTAATAATCTAAGAATTTAATAATATTTAGACCTAAAAAGGAGGTCGATTCCAATAAATTGGGCGTTATGGGAACACTGGGTCATTTCTCACCTTTACCATGCATACCCAAATTTTTGAACCCAGTAGAGGTTGAGAATTTTTTATGAATCGAGTCATCCACCCCTTTCTATCTTCTCAGCCCATCCGGTGGCGACTTTTATTCTCCAAATTTAGGCCCGTGTTCTCTAAAGCCCAGAACCTAACAGTGTTGAAGTCACAATAATCATTCCACCTGAAGTATGAGTGAAAATCCCCCCACACACTTGGCTTAGCCTATTTCTTGGATCTCAAGATAGCTAGGTCTCTGTATGGTATTTATGTAAGTCAGATGAAATATATCCTGACTCGTTGAAAGACATAGGATTTTTAGATGCAAAACCTATTGGTACTCCATTGCCTAAAGGGATGGTTCTCATAGCTGATCAAGGTCAATTACTTTCAGATCCGACTTCTAATAGGCCAGATATCACACATTAAGTCCATCTACTCAACCAATTTGTGCAAAGTCCTAGAGATTCTCATTGGGCAACTGTTGGTCACATTTTGAGGTATCTAAAAGCAACTACGACAACTGGCTTATTTTATCTAGGTCAAAAATCTTTTTCTCTTGAAGTGTTTAGTGATGCAGACTGGGCTTCATGCAAGGATTCTATGAAGTCTGTGAGTGGTTTTTGTTTTTTTCTTTGAAAGTAGTTTGATTTCATGATAATCTAAGAAATAGAATATTGTCAAGTGAAGCTGAATATAGAAGCTTAGCTTTTGCCTATTGTGAAGTTCAGTGGATTGCATACATCCTACAAGATTTTAATTTATAAGTTCCTTTTCTAATTACTCTTTATTATGATAATCAAGTAGCCCTATATCTCACTCAAAATCCTATTTTTCATGAGCGTATGAAGCATGTTGAAATTAACCGTCATTTAGTGAGAGAGAAATACAACGCTACTTTTATTCTTCCCAAGTATGTTTCATCAAAAAAATCAATTGGTTGATGTTTTTAAAAAGACTTTGGATGCTCCGACTTTTGGTAAGATGGTTTTCAAGTTGAACTTGTTCCAATTTCTACGAGCTCAACTTGAGCGAGGGATGCAGAAGTGTATTGATATTTATTAGTTAAGAGTTTCTTACAAGTTAGCTCCAAGTTAGTTAGAAATTTTACAGCTGTTAGTTTTTGTACATATTAGCTGAATATAAATAGTGTACAGGAATACTTGTACAAATATGTGAATACAAAAGATATTTTTCTTCTCTCTCTTATTCACTCTTCTGCTCTACTCTTTGTTTCCTAACAGAAACCCTAATAAAAACTTGGTAAACTTATTAATAAAACATCTAAATCTTAAATAATTATTGAGTTTTTGGTATTTTTTTTCCTACATAAATATTTAAGTTCTTCACCTTATGTTTGAGACCAACGCATCTATTTGACGCGGACCCTTAGCAACGATGGCAGCAAACCCAACGTATAACAATGGTAGAGAACTCCTTGAAACTTGATAATCACCTCCTAAGGAACCCAACGCCTATAAAGAGATGCGAACTCACTATGATTGAAGGATTTAGTTGGTAAGAAGAAGGAAAACGCCACAACTCTTGTTGATAAGTAAACATAATTCTTGATGCAAAGAAAGAATTAAAGAATCCACTCTAATCTCTCTCACACGAAAATTCACAAGAAGAACTTGTAGAAGAATTCAAAAATTTTTATTAAATGTTGTATCCTGAAATTCAGCCTAATAGTCCCCTTAAATAAGTGTTACAAAATTCTAATTGCATATGGAAAACTAAAACATTCCTAATTGCATAAGGAAAACATTCCTAATTGCATAAGGAAAACTAAAACATTCCTAATTGCATAAGGAAAACATTAAAGTAATCCTAATCCACTAAGGAAAATATAAAGTATGGAAACAAAATCCTATTCCACTAAGGAAAATATAAAGTATGGAAACAAAATCCTATTTTTAAGCCTTCCATAATGATATAAAACGTGGCCCATTAAACAGAATTAATAATCTTTAAGCAGTGGGTCCATCCAGCTATTCTCACAGGGCTTCAGAAATCTCACAGGTACGTGTGAAACTGGCTGCACTCCAAGCTTTTCTTCCAATCACTTCCATCATCTTACTAAGGCCTTAAATTACTTCCATTGGGTGGTATAAAGATGAGGTTTTGTGTGATGTAGTGCCAATGCAAGCTGGACATTTGCTATTAGGAAGATCATGGCAGCATGATAGAAGGGCACAACATGATGGCTTTTCTAATAAGTATACCTTTACTTATGAGGGAAAGAAGGTTGCTCTAGAACCATTATCACCTCAAGAGGTGTATGAAGATTAGAAGAGGATGCTAGAGAGGGAGAAAGAAGTTTTGGCCAACATGAACCAAGGGGGTTCAAAGTCGGTCAATGATGTTTCTTCAACACCCAAGGGTAATTCTAAGGGTAGGGAGAGAGAAAATAATAAAGTGAGTGAGTGCAGAAAGGGAAAAGAGGCCGAGAGTCAAAAGAAAGTAAGCAAACAAATAAATGGCCCATTGGTGAGAGAAAATAAGCAAGGAGAAAAAGCAAAACATACTTTTTATGCAGCAAGAGAGATAGATGTAGGGCAGCCTGTACTCATTATTATGTATAAAGAATTGTTACTTGCTAACAGTGAAGAATCTCTTGATTCTTTACCTTCTAGTTTTGTGTCTTTGTTGCAGGATTTTAAGGATGTGTTTCCTGAAGACCTTCCTAGTGGTTTGCCGCCATTAAGAGGGATTGAACATCAAATTGATTTCATACCCGGTTCTACAATTCCAAATCGGCCAGCATATAGGAGCATTGGTACAACTTCCATCATCAATGATAAGTGTACAAACCTTACCATTCACCAAACACCTAGAGTGGAAAAGATTCTCCCTTTGATCCAAGCCTTCTTCCTTGACTTGAATATTCAAGGCTCTTCTAGTAACAAGCATCTCTCCATGTTCAGCATTCAAGACTTGATTCTCCCAAGCTTCTTCATCATATTCGGCCCTATCACCACATTCGGCCTCCTCTTCTTCTTCATGTTCAGATTCTGATTCAATTTCCCCTTCATGGGTTGCAATCATCACCCTCTTATTCGGACATTGAGAAGCAATGTGTCCACTTCCCAAACACTTGTAGCATTTAATTTCCCTACTTGAAGTAGGTCTAGAAGGTGTTTCCTTGGCTGTTTTTGCATCCCCATCATTCGGCTTCTTGAAATTAGGATTGTAGGAAGAATTCTTTTGGAAAGAACCCTTGTAATCCCCTTTGTAGGAACCTCCACTCGAACTTGAACCCTTGAAGTTTGAAAATTTTCCACTAGCTTTAGAGTAGCCAGTTTTCGAAATAGCTTTATTCTTCAATCTTCTCTCTATGGCCTTTTGAACTAACTCTTCCATTGTGTTGAATTCATACATCTCCAATTCATTGGCTATGTTCAAATTCAATCCCCCAAGAAATCTTGACATCTTCTTATCTTCATCTTCATCAATATTTGCCCTAGCCATGATCATCTCCATCTCTTTGTGGTACTCTTCCACACTTCTTCCACCTTGAACTAGTCTTGCTAGTCGATTGTACAAATCCCGAATGTAGTGAGATGGTACAAATTGGCTTCTCTTTAGTTCTTTCAAGGTTGACCATTCAGGAATAGACCTCATACCTTTCCCTCTTCTATTAGCTTTCAATTGATCCCACCAAAAGGTAGCATACCCTTTGAACTCTACGGCTGCCAAAACTGATTTCTTCTCTTCGGTGTAGTTATGGCATTCAAAAATATGCTCAACTTTCCTCTCCCATTCTATGAACTCTTCTGCATTGTTCTTCCCTTCAAAGGAAGGAATCTTCATCTTGATGGAAGTAAGGTCACCATCAGTGGTAGGTTGATTTCCACCTTCATCTTCATCTTCTACCCTTTCGGCTACTTCTAGGGCTTCAAGATTTCCTTGCCCTTCTCTCCTAAGCACTCTTCTAGCTCGCATTATGGGATTTGGATGTGCTGCTGGCTGCCCTTGTTGCACTTGCTGAATTTGTTGTGCTTGCCGTGCTGCATTCTCTTGTAATCTAGTATCCATCATCTCCATTCGACCAAGTATTGCTGCCAAAGTCTCATTAAGCCTAGCCAAGCTTTCGGCCATAGCTCCTTCTTTGCTAGTCTCTTCTCCTTTTCCAGCCATGTTAACAAACAAACAAACTCAAAGAAACAAGATTAGTAATAATCGAAATTCACTCAAGTGTTTAGAATTACCTCACTTTTCTTGTCTTCCTTGATTGCACTTCAGAACCAAGCTCACCAACCAACAATTGTCAAGTCGTTCAAGAAACTAGAACCTAATTCCTAGAACTAGATAGAAAACAAGACAAGTATCCGGAGGCAATGCAAGGTAATTTGCACTACTCGATATAGAACCAAGTATCGACACAAGCAAATGATACTTAGCAATGTAATGGAATTAAAAGCTAGATAAAGAAATCAGAAACAATGAAGACAATAAACAAGACAAATTTGGATATAATGAATCAAAAACAACCCACACTTGGCAAGCTGCTTTATGGACCTAATCAATTCTACCCAAAACGCTAGCTTCTAGACTCTAATTCCCACCTATAACACTCAAAAAACATGAATATTAAGGTCTGATTTTCGAATTCCAAAAGCCCCTCAAAAGGTGAAATTTTTTGCCCAAAAATTTTATTACTTCTCACCCACCTAGATCTGATCCTTAGCACCCAAATAGCTAGAATATCAAACAATTTTTGTTGAGGTGATTTTGTACTCTTTTTTTTTTTTGCTTCCTCTCACTATCCCCTTGATTCGGGACTTAATTTACTCCCAAGAGCTTTTCGAAATCTGGACTTAATTCGCAACCCCAGATTCACTCAAAATCAAATCGAAATCAAACTTGAACAAAAACTCTAGCTTTTGCTTTCTTTCAAGAACCCTAATCTTGGTTTCGAATCCAATTCAAATGCAAGGCATAGGTTTCGAAATTCAATCAGACTCCTTTTCGAAAATTAAAGACTAGACTCTCTAAGAACCCTAAATCGCAGAAATTTAAAAGACCTAAATTACCCAAGAAAGACAAACTAGATAAAAATTACCTTGTAGCAAGGCTCTGATACCAAATGACGCGGACCCTTAGCAACGATGGCAGCAAACCCAACGTATAACAATGGTAGAGAACTCCTTGAAACTTGATAATCACCTCCTAAGGAACCCAACGCCTATAAAGAGACGCGAACTCACTATGATTGAAGGATTTAGTTGGTAAGAAGAAGGAAAATGCCACAACTCTTGTTGATAAGTAAACCTAATTCTTGATGCAAAGAAAGAATTAAAGAATTCACTCTAATCTCTCTCATACGAAAATTCACAAGAAGAACTTGTAGAAGAATTCAAAAATTTTTATTAAATATTGTATCCTGAAATTCAGCCTAATAGTGCCCTTAAATAAGGGTTACAAAATTCCTAATTGCATATGGAAAATTAAAACATTCCTAATTGCATAAGGAAAACATTCCTAATTGCATAAGGAAAACTAAAACATTCCTAATTGCATAAGGAAAACATTAAAGTAATCCTAATCCACTAAGGAAAATATAAATTATGGAAACAAAATCCTATTTTTAAGCCTTCCATAATGATATAAAACGTGGCCCATTAAACAGAATTAATAATCTTTAAGCAGTGGGTCCATCCAGCTATTCTCACAGGACTTCATAAATCTCACAGGTACGTGTGAAACTGGCTGCACTCCAAGCTTTTCTTCCAATCACTTCCATCATCTTACTAAGGCCTTAAATTACTTCTCAAGGCTTTATATGAATCTCCATGGACCTTTCTTGCACGTTGGACCTCTTTAGCTAGCCTTTAGCTTCCATTTTCACACTAAGCATCATAATCAGCTTTGGTGTGCCTTCTTCAAGCTCTATCTCCATCTTCTTGAATGATAATTCTTGAAGCTCTTTGGAAATCTCTTCTTGAATATGCAAAGCCATACTAGCTTGATATCTCTTTGCCTTGCTCCTAGTGATTGGTCCACTTGCTAGCTTCAAGGGATCCTTTCTTACATCACTATTGATGTCACGACTATGTATTTGGTGAAAATGACAAAAGGCCCTAGTATTGAAATTGGCTAGTAAAGGATCCGACAAGGGCCTTGGGGCTAATGGATATAACAATCCCTTACTCTTTGCTTTTCAAAATCTTGGACAACAGCTTACCCAATTCAATGACTTGGAGGATTCTAAGGGAGTTGATAGCATTCACCATTGCATACTTCTTACTCCCTTAATTTCATTGGAAACATGTTCTATCATTACAAAATATGCTACAAGTAGTAACGGACAAAATATGTTCTAAATCTGTTATAAATATTGTTGGTAATGGATTTGGAATGGAAAAGAAAGTAATCATAAAAATATTCATCGCCAAAAATTTTAACAAACCTCTTTGCCATAGTTAAATTTTAGTAACAGATTAAGGATGAAAATTTTATTCCAAAATAAGGACAGATAGTTACAAAATATCAGGACCAAAATTACAATGAGAGCTTATCCATTACAAATTAAGGAATAGATTTGAAATGGATTATTCTGTTATGAAATTACCACGAATTTGAGAAGGATATTTCTGTTACAAATTAAGGATGGATTAAGAAGAAAATTAAGGACAAAGAATAATTCTTCTATTTGATGGATTTTGAGGAACCTTTTCAAACAAATTAATAACAGATTTGAGAAGACTCATCCATTATAAATTGAAGACCGATTAGAGAAAATTATTCCATTATAAATTGAGTACGAATTTGGAACTTAATTTTTTTTCACAAATTCGTAAAGAAATTTTTATTTTTAATTCGTTCAAACATTAATAAATTAAAAAATAAGATTAATTTAATTTAAATCATTTATTTATTCTAAAAGAAAATTATTATATGTTATTAATATTTTTATTAAATAATTAAATATTTGAAATATTTAATTAATAAAACAATAGCATTAGTTGTATTAATATATAAATGAAAATATCATATGCCAAATACTATAAATAAAAATGTCATACATATATCAAATACTAATATAAATAAAAATATCATACATCAACTACTACTGATAAAACATCCTAATAAATTACAAAGAAAAAAAACAATTTATGGATCAGAAATTGAACCTGAAACCCCAGCATCAATAAAAGGGCCAATAGGGTTGGAAGATGATGAACAACCAAGATCCTCATATCTTTCATCATCTGCTACCACTCATTGTACATAGAACGTACTTTGCACTCTTTCTTAAAATTGTGATGATCCTCCTCAAGTTGTTGGCAATCCTGCTAAAATTATCAAAGCATACCACCTATTTTTTCTTTGATCATATGCCAAACTGCCAATGGAATTTGATAGCATATGTGAAATAGTAGAACTAGTGAAAGAGTTCATGTATAAAGTCGAAGCCTATGACTCTAGACCGTATACGCACCTCTTCTTCTCTCCACTAACTACCTGAAGATAAATTTTGTTCATATCAACTACCTGTGGCTCTAAACCTTTCGCGGATTAAGAAGCACCAATGACCATATTCTCAATACAATTTTAAAAGTAAAAAATAAAGTACAATTCAATAAAATTTAATTAATATAAAACGTAAATTTATTGAAGTAATTAGATCATTGCACTGAGCATCTATGATCGAGTGTCAATAAAAGACTTATCTGTCTTGGTATACAATTTTACAAATGCCTCCCATGAATTAGGAGTAAGCCGCATATGCTTCATCTCAAAATCAATCATCAAGAGACACATAATTAAATATAAATAATACTTAATGTAAAAATTATGTTTGAAAATTAACCTAAAATATTAAAATTTAAAATTAAACATACCATCTTGAGCATTTACTCAACAGTAGATCTTGAACCTTCTATGTTAACTAATCCTTAGGTTAATTTAACTCCAAAATCTAGGCAATTAAATTAAATAGTACTAGTATTTTCTAGAGTGATAATTCAACAAGGCTTAGAAAAATTTTAGAATACACAAAGTGCCTATAAATTGCAACAATGGATGACTCATCGCGACTGCACCCAATGTTGATCCTATGAACTCAAGGTCACTAAAGAGATCGTGGTGAGCCTCAAAAACTATGTCAATTTTTGCAACCACACCACACTTTTCTCGCCCAATCCAGTTATTGAGGATGATCTACTTGAACACATATTAGATCACAGCCTACCTCGCATTCTCAAACTTCACCATGATGGAATTTTACAATTACGAATGTAAGAGCACTACCATGACATAATTTCATCTCTTAAGGTGAAAATGGTAGAAGCATGCACAATGAGCGTTGCGTCCACATGTTGACAATGCCAAAAGCGATCCAATTGCAAGAATGGAAACTTGCAACCATGCCATTCAATTTGGTTAGAAAGGGATTTGGAAATTTTAACACACTAATGGGAAAATGGGTTCTTACTTTGTAAATTGATGTAATTTTGTTGTATTAATTGAGTGTAAGAGAATTTTATAATTTGCATCTGTAACTAATGGCCTTATGATGACTTGGATCTTAAGACCATTGCACCTCTAGAAGCGGGGTATAATAGAGGTGGCATCAAAGCTAAAGTTTATTAAGGCTAGTTGGGAGTAGTTTTATATAAAGTACCATAAAGGTAGTAGCATAATAAGATTGTGTAGAAGCATAGTTCTATATAAGATAATATGGGATACCACAAAGCATAAGAATTTGCATACTAAAAGTCATATTTTAACGCGATTTACTATTATGAATTATTTTATATTGCTTTACAAATTTACAAGTAAACATCAACCATAATAATTGTTGACCCTCAAGAAAACTAGCTGCCATCATTTGGGCAATTTGATAAGGTATTAAGACTCCCACATATTAATCCTCCTATACCTATTGTACCACCCCCTCTATAGCTTCTAAGTTTATATTTAGCGGAGTTTCCTATCACATTTGAATATTTCCTAGCCCGAGAACTTTCGTAGAAGAAATAAAGGTCCATGTAAAGTTCCTAGAATGTCCTACTACCCATGACATTGACTTCTCTAAGTAATTGATGACGGGATAGGCTGGAGATTGGTATGATGATTTCATAAGGGGAGTAATGGAGAATGAGAGAGAGAAGTTGTGGGAATAGTTATTGGAAATGATGAGCTACAAGGTTGTCACTGATCTAATGAGACAAAACAAACCGTGAACCTTAGAGGAGCTAGTAGAGTCTCCTTGTTTGGATGTTCTAAAGTATTGCCATCGATTCCACAGACTATGTATGTACCTGCCACCTATCATTTATGATACTCCACCAAAATGACACAGTTTTAAGAGTCTCAGTCATATAAAGGAAAGAAAAAGATAACAAGCAGCCAAAGAAAGAGCTAGGGGGAAACAAGAATTAGAGCAACCATAAATACTCAGATGTGATATCTGTAAAAAGAAAGACTTCAGGGAGCATTATTAGCTTACTAGGGCTTATTATGCATGTGGAGAGATAGGCCACCAAATCAAGCATTGTCCCCAATCTAGACGGTTCATCCGGAGGTGAAACTATTCATATTGTGAACTTTTTTTTATTTTCATCCCTAAAAATGGGAGTCCTAGATCTTGAATCCGTGGGAATGTTACTTTTAAATTAGAAAAATCTGAAATTCCGTGTATGATAATAATTAGACTTAACTAGTAATAGTAGAATAGCATCTAGTGGTACAAGTTAGTACCATTTATACATGAACAATGCTTATATATATATATATATGTTTGTAATTAGTAATGGTTAGATTTGTTGAAATATTAATTTAAAACATAATATTTAAATTTATTTATTTGTTATTAGAATATTTTTTGTGATTTGTTTTCTATTTAGTGCAGATTTTTTGCATTTAAAATAATATTTTTGAGTGATTTTAGGTACTTTTTGATTCTCTTGTAAGCCTATAAATAGGCATATTATTGTGTTAAATGATTGAGTACAAAATATAATTTCTATGTTCATTTTTTCATATTTTTATTTTTTTCTTTTAAATTTCCAACAGTGGTATCAGAGCGCTGGTTGTTCTTAGGAAGAACTTGAATTTAGAACCCATTTTCAACCTCGTTTTCAAAATGGTGAAAACTATCAAAGCTGGTCTGTGAAAATGCAGTCATACCTCGAAGCATATGATCTTTGAGAAGTTGTTCTTGAAGAGCTGCCTATAGCACCTCTTCCAAACAATCCTACCTTTGCTCAAATCAAGGCTCATTCTGATGAGAAAATCAAAAAAATATTGTTGGTGGAGACCCGATGCTATTTGTGGAAATTGTAAACAATTGGGCCATGTCGCAAAAGTGTGCAAATCAAATAAAAAGGATCGTGATAATATTGAAGCAAATTTGGTCAAGGCTGAATTTGAAGAGGATTGTCTTTTCTAAAAAACCCAAACCCTTTTTCAATCTTTCAAACCAAAATCTTTTTAATATTTTTGAACCAAATCTTTAAACCTTTTTTTTTTTAACCAAATCATTTTAAACCATTTTGAACCAAATCAGTTTGAACCAGTATGAACAAAACCCTTTTTTAAAGCCAATAATGTCAACATTCAACCCTTTTTTAAATATTATGTTTAAATTAAGAGGGGATGTTGAAATATTAATTTAAAACATAATATTTAAATTTATTTATTTGTTATTAGAATATTTTTTGTGATTTGTTTTCTATTTAGTGCAGATTTTTTGCATTTAAAATAATATTTTTGAGTGATTTTAGGTACTTTTTGATTCTCTTGTAAGCCTATAAATAGGCATATTATTGTGTTAAATGATTGAGTACAAAATATAATTTCTATGTTCATTTTTTCATATTTTTATTTTTTTCTTTTAAATTTCCAACAAGATTTATGTCTTTAATATGTATGAATATGTGAGTGACAACCAAGTAGACTAGAAATAACTTAATTGAAAAATACATAACAAAAATTTTACAAATTTTAGAACAAATTTCTGAAAAGGGGGAAGAGGGGAGGAGAGAATGTAAAACCCCTTCCAGATACTTGAAATTTATTATACGATAGATATATAATTAAAAAATTAAGTGAAAAGTATAACAAGTGTAGATTAAGCGTCAATATAAGTACATCTTCCTAATTCACAAATAAATTAGTATATGTAATAAGGAATTGAATCTTAAGAATAACACAAGGATAGAATAAGTAAATTAGAAATTTAATTTTAGTAGAAGTTATATAAATATGTTAGTGTAGGAATATTTGTGTGCAAAATAAATTAGAAATTTTAGTGTATGTATAAACAAATGTTCGGTCAATATATTCAAAATAATTATTCATTGATTATCGACAGACAATCTGTCAATAATACCAACAAAATCTAAATAGCTTTCGGCATATTACACTAGATTTATCAGTGATTTATGAACAAAATAAGGAATTGCTCAGTATTTGTATAAGGATTTTGTCTCGGTAATTGCCGACTAAACATTTGACTATAATATACGACATTCCACGTCTCTTGGCAATTACGCAATATTTACCAAGAGATTTGTATTCCTATTGATAAGTTGCTTACTGGCAAAGTTATTGAAAATAGATTTTTTCTATCAGCAATCACTTGGTAAACTGAGTTATCGACATAAATTTGCCGATGAAAATTTTTGACAGTGATTTAATTCATTCTTACAGTGGAAAGAAAAGAAGAAAGAAAATATGAAAGAGGTAGTTAGAATTTTTTTCAATTAAAACAATGGTAATAAATAATGTACTTAGGATGAATAAAAACTAAAGACTTAAAGATAAAATAAACTCCTAATAGTATTATCATTGTCTCAACTCAATCTTAATTTTTTTTAATCAAATATGTTTTTTTTTTTTTGTCAAATGACCATTTAAATCCTTATTGTTAGGAAAATTTAACTACCCATTAAAAATATTGTGGCAATATAGAACACACTTATTCATTTTATATTTTTTAAAATAATTAAAAAAATAAAAATAAAATTTAAAATAATTGAAATTTAAAATTAAATAGTTAAATAATTATAAATATTAAAAATATATATTTTTTTAAAACATATTACAAAAAATAAATGAAAAAAAATAAAAATTAATATATACTAAAAAAATTTAAATAAGAAAAAAGTTTATTTTTATTAAAATTAAAAGCATTTAGAAATTAGAAACAAATTTTTTTTATTTTGCAAATGAGACCAAAGAAAATAATCATAGTCTACTTATCAATATTTAACAATTTATTAAAAAATTAAAATTAACGAATATAAAAATTTTGAATAAAAAATTATAAAAATTAATTTTTATATATATTATTAAAATATGACATATATTACAAAATATATATATTTCTATAATTTATAAAAACTAATTATTTTTTAAACATTTTTACAAATAAATTTTAATATTTTTAATTATTTAAAAATATTTTTAATATTTGTAATTATTTAAAAAATAAAAAGTGAATGTTGTCCCAAGATGGCAACCAAGAGGGGGGGGTGAATTGGTTTCCACAAGAAGTAATGACAATTTAAAAAACTCAACAAACAAGAAGTGCGGAATATGAAGATTGTTGAGTGATGAAGGAAGAAAGAACACACAAGATTTATAGTGGTTCGGATTTACTTAAATCCTACATCCACTTCCTTAACAACTTGTTAAGGTTCCACTAGACTTTGAAGTTTTTACAAGCTCACTTCCAACTTTGGTGTTTTTACAAGTTCACACCTAACTTTACAAGTGTTTTTCTAAGGCTCACACTTACAACCCAAACAAGAGTTTTACAAGGCTCACTCTCTCAACCTAAGTGTTTCCCAAGCTTACACTCAAACTTATACAATGGTGTTTTCAATGCTAACACCTAACATTCATAACAATTCAAATACAAGTTTAAGCAAAAGGAAATTTGTTGCTTGGCTATGAAAATCTTTTCTTAATAATGTTCTCACTTTGTTTTCTCATGGAAACATTGTATTTATAGCCAATGTGGTCTTACTAGCCGTTATTGATGTTTTAATAATGTCTTGGCAGATTAGACCTTCTTTACTTAAACTGTCCGAAGCACTTCGCGGTCGCCCTTCATGCAAGGATGGTCGCGCTCATGCTTCTCGCGGTCGTCCTTTTAACCTGGGACGGTCGCTACTTTTGAAAAAGCTACAACGGTCGAATTTTAGTGCTCTGCAGCTGGAATCTTGTCCATGCTGTGTTTGTCGGACCGTTTCTTGCCCATGCTTTGTTTGTCGGGACGGTCGCGCCAAGCATAGGTGCGGTCGCCCTTTTTGAATATTGAAGTGGGTTTACAACGGTCATGTCACGTGTCACTTTCTGACAGAGCAAAAGAGATGTCCGCCATAATTTGAATCTTCGCGGTCGCCCTTGGTAGGTTTTCGCGGTCGAACTCACATTCTCGCGTCGAACTTCTGGACGCACCTGAGGACGCGAACACTACTGTCTCTTTGAGCAATTTCTTCTTGAATTGTTGGGCGGTCGCGACTCTGAATGGGGCGGTCGCTAAAGTGGTAAGCGAGGTCGAATCATTCACCGTTCTTGTCACCGCGAACCTTACTGTGATTGTAATGATTTAAGTTCCTTGAGTAGCGGTCGGGCAAATATTAGGACGGTCGCTATTATGTATGAGCGGTCGCGACTGAGGTCGAACTTCTGACCGCGAAACCTACTGTGACAAGGTTTCATTCTGTAATTGCTTGGAGCGGTCGTATTCAGGTGAGGTGCGACCGCTATAATTGTTCTGTTTACTTTTAATTGAAGCAACCTAATCCTGCAACAAGATTTCTCAAACACAAGTTAAATAGATCATCCATTTGAGTTGTCAAGGATCAAAATTAAGATCATTTGTCTAACAATCTCCCCCATTTTGACTTTGACAATTCAAATGGAATGATGAGAAAAATAATAAGTCTAAAATACTCCCCCTTAACATATGCAACAATCATCGTTAAGAGCATTGTGATTAATAGTTTATCTTGGTGCAAAGGTTATTGTTTGATGCAAACATTTCTCCCCCATAAACATTTCTCCCCTATTGCAAATATTCAACATTATTGTTCTTATTCTTGTTTTCCCATTTTTGTATACTGTTACTTGGTTCATTCCACTTGGTTCATTCCATTTTGGTATTGTTCTCCCCCATTGGCATAGGCAAAATGAAACAAATGTTAAGCAAAACAAGCATATAAAAGTGCAAACAATGAAAGGGAATATAAACATTATATATGAAAGTGGAGGAAAGTACAAAGAAGGATTAAAACAAGCATTTTAAAATGCAAACAATAAGAAAAATCTAAGCTATTCTGAGTCATCATCTAACTCTAACTCTTCTTCAACTAAAGGAGCTTTCCCTTTATCTTGAGGTGCAACAGAGGCAGAGCTAGTACTAATGGACTCTTCTTCTTCAGCAACGCTTTGGGTGTGATCACTTATATCCCAATCTTCAAGATTGCATTGAGGCAAGTCCAATTTGCCTTGCATGTCATAAAGATCATGGTGCATGTGGGATATAAGGTCTATCCTCTTGTTTAAGTGCTGGAATCTCTTGGAAACACTTTTCTTGAACTTAGAGAGTTTCCTTGAGAGAGTCTTGATTGCTTGGAGGATGAGTTGTGTGGAGGATGAAGCAGTTTCTTGAGCAGCTTTTGATGAAGCAGCTTTTGAAGGTAGTTCTACTGCAACTTCTACAGAATCTCTCTCTTCCTCAATTGTATACCTTGGCCTTTTCTTTTGTTTATCCATAACTCCTTTCTTGCCATAGCAGTATACATATGACCCTTCTATCTTCCTTACACAACCAGCATGCTCTAAGTAATCCATTGTGATAGCATTGGAGGCTAGAGTGAAAGGGTTCCTCAAAGTGGCTAAGTTCAAATCATTCAGAAGGTTTAGGTGCCTAGCTATTTGAGTAACTTGAGAGGATAGGAAGAAGGTACCAGTTCTTGTAACAGCATGATGATAAAAGGTATCAATCAAGAACTTGGTTGTGTTCATTTTGATGTTGTGGGTGAAAGCATAGAGAAAGATAAGGTCTCTCTTGGTTACTTTCTCATTCCCATCTGCTCTTTGGTGAATGGTATAGGTGATAATCCTATGGAGCATCCAGTGGGTGAGAGATTTGATGTGCCTGGCTTTAGATTCCTTTTCAAAGGAAGTTTCAATGGAAATTTCTCGCCAGAAATCAGAAAGGGTTGGGTTTGAGAAGATTTGGTCATTGTAGGAGGTTATACCTTCAGAAGGGAAGTTCCAAATTCTGCCAAAATCTTCAAGGGTTAAGAATTGATACTGATCAAAGAGTTTGAACCTAACCCCATACCACCCTAGTGCAGAGTTTGCACTCTTCTCTATCTGGAATGACATTAGAAACTCCTTACTTAGACTAGAGTAACCTACTTCTTCTGGAAAGACAAAATTTCTCCATCCAAGGACATCCAACAATCCTTCAATTTCGTCCTTGATGCCCAAGGCAGACAGCATCCCACCAAAAGGTGATTTGGTGCCTTCAACCTTCTTCTTCTTTAGCATGGCATACCTAATGTCTTCCTCAGTGGTTTGGTGATGAGGTTTGTGAATTTTCTCACCCCTTTTTGATTGTGGAGGAGATGGAGGTTCAACAACAGGTTCTCTAATGGTGATCCCTGGAACTCTCTTAGCTTGACCCTTAATTTTGGAAGTGGTTTTTCTTTTGGGAGCCATTAGATTAGAAAGAGTAGAAGTAAACTGGAAAACAGAGGGTGATTGAGATGTAGAAGTTTTTTAGGGTTTCAGAAGTAAGTTTGTGTGCTTTGATAGGCAAAATATCAGATAAACTGTTGCAAAACACTTTTAAATAGATGAAGTAAAGAAAATAGCCGTTTATGACTGTTGAGAGTTAAGAGTTGCGACCTGTCACACAGCCAACGGTTATAAATTTTCGAGCAGAGTGTACAGGGTGCGGTCGCAGATTTAACAAGGTGCGATCGCGAAATGGTGTACAGCGACCATTATTATGATCAGTACGCTCGCGAGTGAAGAAAACATCTGTAACGGTCGAAACTATTCAAATTGGTGCGATCGCGCACAAATTTTCTCGACCGCGCTCAGAGAATTTTATTGAATGAAACTAGCAGACGAAGTAGCGAGCGCGAAAGAACACTGGAGCGACCGCTACATACTCAAAAATAAAAGATTCAAGGAAAGATGGAAGATATTCTAAGTGTGTTAAGAAAAATTAATTTCATGCACATAGAAACTTTATTTTAAGGCAAAAAATTCTAATTAACTCAAAGTGATTCCATCAATCATTCCTAAATTGAGTTTGATGAAGTTAAGTCTATCTTCATTCAAGGGTTTTGTAAAGACATCAGCAAGTTGATTTTCTGTATCTATGAATTCTAAGGTTATATTCTGATTTTGTACATTTTCTCTTAAGAAATGATGTCTAATATCTATGTGTTTGGATCTAGAATGTTGGATAGGATTCTTAGACAAATTGATAGCACTAGTGTTGTCACATTTAATGGAGATATTGTTAAACATTTTACCATAGTCAAGCAATTGTTGTTTCATCCATAATACTTGTGTGCAACAAAAACATGCTGCAACATATTCAGCTTCCGTTGTGGATAAAGCAACTGATGCTTGTTTCTTACTATGCCAAGAAACTAGACAATTACCAAGAAAGTGACATGCTCCTGTTGTGCTTTTCCTATCTAATATACTACCAGCATAATCTGCATCTGAAAATCCTATAATATGAAATGATGTGTTTTTAGGATACCAAAGTCCTAAATGTATTGTACCGCTCAAATATTTCAAGATTCTCTTAGTGGCATTCAAGTGTGATTCTTTAGGACTAGTTTGAAATCTAGCACAAAGACATACACTATACATTATATCAGGCCTAGAAGCAGTTAAGTAAAGTAGTGATCCGATGATACCTCGATATTTCTTCTCATCTACTGCTTTACCATTATCATCTTTACCTAATTTCAATGATGTGCTCATAGGAGTTTTGCTAGTTTTGCAGCCATCCATTCCAAATTTCTTGATGAGTTCTTTTGTATATTTGGATTGGTTGATGAAGATCCCATCTTTACATTGCTTGACTTGCAGTCCAAGGAAAAACTTGAGTTCACCCATCATGCTCATTTCAAATTCCCTAGTCATACAAGAAGCAAATTCTTTGCACAGGGCTTCATTAGTAGCTCCAAATATTATGTCATCCACATAAATTTGTACAATCAAAATGTTGTGCTTATTCTTTTTAACAAAAAGAGTTGTGTCTACTTTTCCTTTTGAAAAACCATTTTCAAGCAAATATGCACTAAGTTTATCATACCAAGCTCTAGGTGCTTGCTTTAATCCATATAAAGCTTTGGTAAGTTTGAAAACATGATCAGGAAATTTGTAGTTTTCAAAACCAGGAGGTTGTTCAACATAAACTTCTTCATTTATGAGTCCGTTTAGAAATGCACTTTTAACATCCATTTGATAAAGCTTAAAATTCATATGACATGCAAAAGCAAGTAATATTCTAATAGCTTCCAATCTAGCTACGGGGGCAAAGGTTTCATCATAGTCAATACCTTCTTCTTGATTATAACCTTTGGCTACCAATCTTGCTTTATTTCTAATGATGTGACCATTTTCATCAAGCTTATTCCTATAAACCCATTTGCATCCTATTATAGAATGATCTATAGGTCTAGGAGTAAGTTGCCAAACATTATTTCTTTCAAATTGATTAAGTTCATCTTGCATTGCAATTATCCAATTTTCATCATTTAAAGCTTCCTCAATAGTTTTTGGTTCAATTTGAGAAACAAAAGCAACATTAACATCAACATGATTAATTTTAGATCTAGTAGTTACTCCCTTTGATGTTTCTCCAATGATGAGTTCCTTTGGATGATCTTTCTTGTATTGCCAATCCTTAGGTAGATCTTGAGCCTTTTCTTCAAGTTGATTGATCTTTGGAGCATCAATAGATTCAAGAGGTTCAAGAGTGCCTGCAGGGTCATTGAAAGTAATACCTTTCTTTTGATCAAGTTTAGATGATTCATCAAATACAACATGCATTGATTCTTCTATAACTAGAGTTTTCATATTAAATACTCTATATGCTTTGCTATACGATGAATATCCTAAGAATATGCCTTCATCTGATTTGGATGAGAATTTTCCAAGATTATCCTTGGTATTCAATATGAAGCATTTGCATCCAAATACTCTAAAATATCCAATTCTGGGTATTCTTCCATTCCATAGCTCATAAGAAGTTTTATTAGTTAAATGCCTTTTATAAACACGATTTGCAATGTAACAAGCTGTATTAACGGCTTCCGCCCAAAAATAAGATGGTAAATCATATTCATTGAGCATTGTTCTAGCCATTTCAATTAAAGTTCTATTTTTCCTTTCAACTACACCATTTTGCTGTGGAGTTCTAGGAGCAGAAAAATTGTGTGAAATGCCAATTTCATTGCAAAAGTTTTCAAAGTTTTCATTTTCAAATTCTTTGCCATGATCACTTCTAATAGATGTGATCACATATCCTTTTTCATTTTGAACTCTTTTTGCAAAGGTTTTGAAGTAATTAAAGGCTTCATTCTTTTGAGCTAAGAAATTAACCCATGTGAATCTAGAGTAGTCATCAACAAGAACAAATGCATATGATTTGCCTCCTAAGCTTGTAACTCTATTTGGTCCAAACAAGTCTAAATGAATGAGCTCTAAAGGTCTAGAGGTGCTTATAACATTCTTTGTTTTAAATGAGCTTTTATGTTGCTTACCATGTTGACAAGGTTCACAAATCCTATCTTTATCATATTTTATCTTAGGTAAGCCATCAACTAAATTCTCATTACAAATATATTTCAATTGATCCATACCAGCATGTCCTAGTCTTCTATGCCATAACCATGCATCATTATTAGTGGACATTAAACATGTATGATCAGAATGTGTGCTTACATTGTAAGTGTTGTTTGTTCTAGTACCCTTAAATATGATAACATCATTTGAATTTGTGATTTTGCATTCCTTGGAATCAAACTTAACACAGTATGCTTTATCACAAAGTTGACTAACACTTAGCAAGTTATGTTTCAAACCATCAACAAGCCATACATCTTCAATTAAATCCTTACCAATAGAACCAATGGAGCCAACACCAAGAATTTTACCTTTAGCATTGTTTCCAAAAGTTACGTTGCCTCCATGTTTATAGGTAATACTTGTAAAGAGCTTTGCATTTCCAGTCATATGCCTTGAGCATCCACTATCCACAAGCCATGTGCTTTCATTGGTAGTAGATTTTAGGCATACCTGCAAGCCAATTGTGATCATCCTTTTTTAGGTACCCACATATAGTTGGGTCCTTGATGGTTAGTAGAAAGAGTGCCTTCTAAATTTAGATGAGCTTTTCTTATATAGCAATAGAAATTTTTGTGACCAAATTTCATGCAATATGTGCATTGCCATGGTATCCTATGCTTCTGCATTTTTCTTTTTGCATTATACATACAACTACAAGTATGTGATTTCTTTTGTACAAGTTTAGTAAACAACAATGCATAATTGTTTTTGGCTTTATCTCCTAGTGAACCGTAAGAAGTTCTTTTAGACTTGGTGCAAGCATCTTTGATATGAACATCAGAAATTTTAGTTGTAGATGCTTTCACAAAAGTTGGTTTACTAGGTGCAATGTTGGTTGAGCCATTGAATCCTAATCCATATTTCAAGGAAGGTGATCTTTGATTATTAATTAATGTGTTCAATGCTTCCTTTCCTTTATGAAATCTGGAAATTGATTCTTTTAGTTCTTTTAGTTCATGCTTCAATGCCTCATTCTCTTTAATCACTTTTTCTAAGTCATGTGAGCTTTTATTTAATTCTCCTATTGTATTCATCAAATGTTCATTTGAGGTTTTCAATTCTAAGGTAAAGTTCTTTAAGCATATAAAATCCTTTTCTAACTTAGAGTTTTTCTCTTTATAGAGCATCATTTTGGAGAAATATTTTTCTATTTTAGAATTCATGTGCTCAATCAAATCACTATCATCTATATCACTTATATCATCATGTGCTATAAGATCAAAGGATTGAGTACTTACCTCATTGGAGTCATCTTCAATAGCCATGAGACAAAGATTTGCAATTCCTTCCTCTTCTTCTTCTTCACTTGAGGAAGAGTCATCCCATGTGGCTTTGAGAGACTTTTTCTTTTCTTTATCCCATTTCCTTTTGTTCTTTAATTTGTAGCAATCCGACTTGATGTGACCGGTTTTTCCACATTCATAGCATTTTACCTCATTTTTCTTTTCTTTATCTTTGAAGGAGAATTTAGGAGGTGTACCTTTGTTTGCTTGTAATCTTTTCTTCCTTTTCCATTCATTGATTCTTTTAGAGAACATTGCCATTTCATCTTCATCATCAGTACCTTCATTGCTTGAGCTCTCAGCTTCTTTGATTGCTTTGAGTGCAATTGGTTTTCTCTTTTCTTTCTCACCTTGATCTTCTTCTTTTTCACTGTGCAGCTCAAAAGTGAGTAATTTACCAACTAGCTCGTCGGTTCTTAATGTGCTGAGATCATGAGCTTCTTCTATGGATGATACTTTGGATTCAAAGTTCTTTCTAGCTCTTAGGGCTCTCAAGATTTTACTGTTTACATCACCTTGATCATATACCTTGCCATACTTCTTCAGTTCATTGACAATAGCAAGCAAGCGATTTGTCATGTCGGTGACATTTTCATTTGGTTTCATCTTGAATAGCTCATACTCATGAACATGCATTTGTTTCTTGGTAAATCTTACTTGAGTTGTACCTTCATGGTAGTTTTCAAGTGTTTTCCAAATACAATGTGCACAAGTTAAATGTTGAACTCTTCCACCTTCTTCTCTTGAAATGGAGTTCATCAAGATGGAAGCAGCTCTATTGTTCTTGAATCGATCTCTGATATTGCTAGTTGACCAGTGAGCTTTGGGAAGTGGAACTTGAATACCGTCAACCTCATGAGTAGGAGATTTCCACTCATTTTCCACGAAATCCCATAGTTCAATCCCTTCACTGTCTAGAAACAAATACATTTTGTGTTTCCAGTATAAGTAATCCGTTCCATCAAAGTAGGGTCTAAGAATAGAGTTAAGATTTCCATGAGAGCTTGATGAAGAAGAAGTTGCCATTGTGGATCAGATTTCACAATTAAGTTTAAGAAATCTCAGGGCTCTGATACCAATTGTTGTCCCAAGATGGCAACCAAGAGGGGGGGGTGAATTGGTTTCCACAAGAAGTAATGACAATTTAAAAAACTCAACAAACAAGAAGTGCGGAATATGAAGATTGTTGAGTGATGAAGGAAGAAAGAACACACAAGATTTATAGTGGTTCGGATTTACTTCAATCCTACATCCACTTCCTTAACAACTTGTTAAGGTTCCACTAGACTTTGAAGTTTTTACAAGCTCACTTCCAACTTTGGTGTTTTTACAAGTTCACACCTAACTTTACAAGTGTTTTTCTAAGGCTCACACTTACAACCCAAACAAGAGTTTTACAAGGCTCACTCTCTCAACCTAAGTGTTTCCCAAGCTTACACTCAAACTTATACAATGGTGTTTTCAATGCTAACACCTAACATTCATAACAATTCAAATACAAGTTTAAGCAAAAGGAAATTTGTTGCTTGGCTATGAAAATCTTTTCTTAATAATGTTCTCACTTTGTTTTCTCATGGAAACATTGTATTTATAGCCAATGTGGTCTTACTAGCCGTTATTGATGTTTTAATAATGTCTTGGCAGATTAGACCTTCTTTACTTAAACTGTCCGAAGCACTTCGCGGTCGCCCTTCATGCAAGGATGGTCGCGCTCATGCTTCTCGCGGTCGTCCTTTTAACCTGGGACGGTCGCTACTTTTGAAAAAGCTACAACGGTCGAATTTTAGTGCTCTGCAGCTGGAATCTTGTCCATGCTGTGTTTGTCGGACCGTTTCTTGCCCATGCTTTGTTTGTCGGGACGGTCGCGCCAAGCATAGGTGCGGTCGCCCTTTTTGAATATTGAAGTGGGTTTACAACGGTCATGTCACGTGTCACTTTCTGACAGAGCAAAAGAGATGTCCGCCATAATTTGAATCTTCGCGGTCGCCCTTGGTAGGTTTTCGCGGTCGAACTCACATTCTCGCGTCGAACTTCTGGACGCACCTGAGGACGCGAACACTACTGTCTCTTTGAGCAATTTCTTCTTGAATTGTTGGGCGGTCGCGACTCTGAATGGGGCGATCGCTAAAGTGGTAAGCGAGGTCGAATCATTCACCGTTCTTGTCACCGCGAACCTTACTGTGATTGTAATGATTTAAGTTCCTTGAGTAGCGGTCGGGCAAATATTAGGACGGTCGCTATTATGTATGAGCGGTCGCGACTGAGGTCGAACTTCTGACCGCGAAACCTACTGTGACAAGGTTTCATTCTGTAATTGCTTGGAGCGGTCGTATTCAGGTGAGGTGCGACCGCTATAATTGTTCTGTTTACTTTTAATTGAAGCAACCTAATCCTGCAACAAGATTTCTCAAACACAAGTTAAATAGATCATCCATTTGAGTTGTCAAGGATCAAAATTAAGATCATTTGTCTAACAGTGAATAAAGTGTATTTTATAGTGCCATCTCAGCATTTTTAATGGTAAAATATTTTTTTCTAATAATAAGAGTTTAAATAACTCATTTTTTATTAAAAAAAATATATTTGATTAAAAATATTAATAGCTATGTTGAGACAACAGTAATATTTTGACCAAAATTGAAAATGAGTCAAACATATTCATGTTTTTCTGGAAAATTTCCAAAGTACTTTAGCGAAAGGCCAAATTGACGATTAATAATTTTCTCAAACCATCAATTGTTTTTTGGGAGATTATGTTATTTATGTAGGGGTGGACGTATTTGGTTAACAGGCTATTCATCGAAATTGTCAATTTGGAAATTTTTTGTTATAGGTTAGGTTAACAGTTAATTATTTTTTTGTTGGTCGGTTAACTGTTAATCAAAGTTTTTAACTGTTAATCAAAGTTTTCAAAACGCAAAAACCTAGGAACAAAACTATTCCTCTCCCTTTCTTTCTTTCTTGCTTAACTATGGTTGATCCTTATTAGTTGGTTCAAGTTCAATAATAATAATGATAATACTAATAATTATAATTATAATATTAACCCTTTTTATAACCATTACCCATCTCCAAAACCAACTCTTCCTTCTCATCAACAACTTCATAATAATTTGTATACAAATCCTTTCATTACAACTACTCTAAATCAAAATCACCTATCTTTTCACTATCAAAATAGACCACCCTCTTGTAATATCCTCATTTATGCCCTAGAAGTTTTGAGTATGTTGTTGTTATTGTGGTTGTTGATATATATATTGGGAAGTGAATGTTTGTGCATATATGTGTTAAATTGTAAGAGAAAAGAAATGGGAAGAGAATGTATATGTATATGTGTTTTGGAGAAGAAATTTAGGGTTTAGAGACAAATGTATATGTTGTTTATATGATGATATAATTAACATATACATTGGTCAAATGAAGAGTCAAGGTGATGGTTAAGTGGAAGAAGATATTTTTGGTTGTTAATGAAATTACTATAAAGGGCTTATATGAGACAAAGAGTTAGTTATATGGTTAAGGGTGTTTTGGTAATTTTCCTTATAAGATGCATGGTGGAGATTAAAAGAAGAAAAGGTGTTTGACTTGTGCATTTTCTTCTTTCTTTCTTGAAGTGGCCGGATTCTCCATAGACAAAGAGAGAAAGAGAGGTGATCTTGAGGTTTGAAGCATTTTGAAGAAAGAAACAAGGGTTTTGGTTAAAGATTTGTGGATTTCTTCATTTGAGGTAAGATCTTTTCTCTAATTTCTTCAATTCTTTTGAAGTGGTATGATTAAGTTGCTTATGGTATGATTATAAGTATTGATTTTGCTTGATAGATGAGAAGTTGGGTTGGTGTTGGTGATGGAAGAGTAAGATTGGTGTTTAGTGAAATTGTTTCTGTTTTAGGATTAGTAAAGGCTGTGACTTGTATGATTTTTAATTAATTTTAGAAAAATGTTCTTGAAGTGAATTTTTGATATGTTGTGCCTCTATGAGTCTAGAATGACTGAAAAATATGTTGATTCGATTTTGGAATGGTTATGAGTTTAGAAAAATTATTTTCATTAGACCTGTTCCAGCAGGTACCTTAACTGGGACAGCTATATTTCGGGATTTTTAATAAAATGTAGAAAAATCATATTCAATTGAATTTTGGATATGTTGTTTATTAGTGAGTCTAGTATTTGAGAAAAATAATTTGGAACCACGTTGATTGAATTTGATTTATGGAATTCACAAAGTTCAGAACTGCTGCCAGGATGCAGGGCAATTGGGGCAGTCTGGTTAGGTGAACTATTTGACCAAGATTTTGTGTTCAGTTTGATCTGAAATTTTAAAGGGATGATTTTAAGATATAAAACTAAATTCTGTAAAAATTTTAGAATTTTTAGTCAAGTAGATTATTTTATACAATTTTTCAAAATAAGGATAAAATGGAGTTTAAAACCAGAATGTACTATTTATGGTTAGGGTTTTAATTCTTTGTTCTTCTTGCATTGCTTTGGTTCTCCAAAGGTAGGTTGGTCCTTAAACCTAACCCTAAACACTTTAAACACACTTGAATCAATGAATGTTATAATCAATTGTTCTTTGCCCTAATTGCATTGTTGAGATTGAACAATGTTATGTTGTGCATTGTGAATGGTAATGTGTTTCATGAGTAATGTGGAATGAAATGTTGATATTTATGAATGATGCTATGTGAGATATACTGTGATCATGGATGAGATATATATATATATATATATATATACTTGAATAATGAGATGTTATATTATGAAATGAAATGTGAAGCCATTGTTATTGGCTAAGATGATGTAATTGAAAGAAAGAAGGCATGTTTGCCTAAATGTGATGAGAATTGAGAATGGAAATGAATTGTTTGTTTAATATGTTATTCAGTTTCAGAGTTCTGGATTTGGGTGGCATGCCTAAGAAATGATGAAAGGTAACAGTCTTGCCGGGTTGAGGACCTCCTCATAGGTGTTGAGTTGATGGTCCAAGAGACTGGGTCTGTTACACTATGAGATACATGATTTGTAACAGTCTTGCCGGGTTGAGGATCTCCTCATATGTATTGAGTTGATGATCCAAGAGACTGGGTCTGTTACACTATCCATGGATAGAGATACATGTATATACATTGCCTACGGGCGTGATTATTGTGACTATGAACCAAAGCAGTAACTCTGAACTCTGAATATCGTATTAAATACTTGTTGGGCCCATAGGTGTCAGGGTTATATGAATGTCCTAAATAATGTTATGAGTTAATGAAATGAGATGTTGGTTATTGAGTATGATTGATTAATGTTGAATGTGGAAAGATGTTGAAATGTGGTATGCTCATATGACTATGATTTGTGAAATGCATAATTATGTGGTTAACTTTATATTTATGATATTGATCTTATCAATAACATATGTGGCATTGCATTACATTAAAGCATACCATTAGCATGTTTTATCTTACTAAGCCGTTGGCTTAGCGCGAATGTGATTCTTCGCGCAGGTGACAAGGAAGAACCAGAGAGTTCCTCTAGGCCGAGTCGAGTCTAGATTTTGAAGATTGAATAGTGGGCTTTAAGATCGAAGACTGACTGCCAAACATGTATAAATTTTATGTGTTGTAAAACTTGAGTTTTGATGTATATGAATTTGTAAATATTGTTACTTTCCGTTGCATAGTGAACAAAGATTTTATCTGCTGTATTTCATAATAAACCTTTACTTTATTTTGTACTAGAAGTGTAAATCCTTTTTGCAGGTTGTAGTTGAGGTTATAAGGGGGATTTATTGGAAGTGTATTGAGAATGATTTTGTTTGCATTGGTTTGTGTAAAAATGTTTTCAAAAAATTAGAAAAAAACCAGTTTTGTCGACACTTGGGATTGAATTTTTAGGCAAAACTATGGCAAAATTTCTATAAAAATCGGAACAAAAATTTGACTAAGTAAAAGTGGTAGCAACATTAGGATAGGGTGGCGCCTCTACTCAGCTTACACACGTAGGTCGGGAAGGGGTGTTACACCTCTCCTCCTCTAAAAGAAGCCCTACCTCTTTTGAAGTTAAGCCCAACGAGAGATGAAAAAAAGAATAAGATCAAGAATTTCAACAACTTCGCACTTCTGTGAATGTGGTTAGCAAATATCAAGAAATAAGTTTTTTCTAGTAGTGGAGTAGTTATTAGTAGTAGAAGAAGAAGAAGAGGATAATGATGAAGATGATGGATTGCCTAGCCCTAATCCTACAGAAATGGCATTCGTATTATCATCATCCTTAGAGGTAACTCACAAAAGATGGAGATGGTGATGATTCTTGTGGTACCAATTAAAAATAATTATAATATTAAATCTATTGGGCTATGGCAATTAAAAAATAATGGAATAAAAGAACTTTGTTTTTTATATTGTTTTTTGATGAAAAATTTTTCTCTTTTCAAGTCCTGTCTTGCACAAGAAAGCATTGGGTTTTATTGCTATTTACTCAATCAAGATTTTTAGTTAAATGGTAAATTAACCGAATCAACTGATTCGGTTTGAATAATTAACCGAATTTATCGAAAGTTGATTTCGGCCCATCCGATCAAAAAATTTTGAAATCAAAAAAGTCAGTTATATTGGGTTTGGTCAGTTAATTGAACATCCACCCCTATGTTTACACGTAATTTTCTCTCTTTACGACCATAAAATGTTTTTTTAAAAAGGGTGAATGATTATCTTTTTTTTATTTTTACTTTTTTAAAATCAGTGATTTTTTTTGTTGTTTTATTTTTTAGTTTTAGTTTTATTTATGTTCATTTATTTATAAATAATTTTTTAAGATTATATTCTCAATATATACATAAAAATAAATATATACATAATATATGTGTAACACACAATAAATAATAATATATGCACAACATACACTAAATATCTATCCAGTATTTATCAAACTTTTATTAAACATATACCCAACATCCAAATAATGTTTTTAATATTATATAATTTTATTATTTTAATTTTTTTTTCATACAATATCTACATAATATTTATATAAAGTATATACAATATACATAAAATAATTATATAATATACACATAATATATATCAAATATAGCTATCAAACATTTACAGAATAAAATTAATATATTTTTTTTATTTTTTATGTGTATAATATGTAAAATTTGTTTAAAAATAAATTTAATAATTTTTATTAATATATTTTTATATATTTTATTTTTTTATTATTTTTTATGGCTGTTATTTTTTTTATAATCAAATTTATAATTTTTTCTTTATAAAAATTAATAAATTTTATATGATTAAAATATAATTTAAAATATTAATTTTTATTATTTTATTAGAATATTTTTATTTAATAATAAAACTTAAAAAAATATGAAAATTGAAGTAAAATATTAATTATAATAAAAGAATATATTTTTTAAAAAAAATTCTGTGAGATGTTTTAAAAATTTACTTGAACATATTTTTATTTTTATAATATTTTTAAAAAAAAAATTACCTAGTTTTTTAAATCTTCTCCTTTTTTTTTTTCAACCATTCGACTGCCAGCTCCGAACCTAATTAAACAAAACAGGCTTCTATTCCACGTCCACTTTACACTAGCTTTTTTTTTTTTTTTGTCTGAACACTTAAATCACTAGTTTGCAACTTGGTAATTAGGTTTTTGGTTATATATAATAACAATTATTTTTCCCCCTTCTCCTTCCTTTTCTGTACCATCCTTCTCAAACTGGCCTGGCCACCATTAGTCTCTCCCCCGTTTCACTCTGCTTCACGGGACCCCTTAACGGGTCACAATTCACAGTCTAAAACTATGAATTAGAGAACAGAAAATAGAATATTAATGGCGTTGGTGAAAAAAATCAGCAGTATTATATCACTATCCTTGTCCAGACGGTGCATTCGCTGCATTAGCAGCTCATCTTTACTTCTCTGCGACTTGTCGTCCAGCCCTTTTCTTTCCTAATACTGTTTACAATCCCATAACCCCTGACCAGCTTCCACTCCATGAAATTTCTGATCTTTATCTTCTTGATTTTGTTGGACCCTCAGGCTTTGTTCATGGAATTTCCTCCCAAGTTGACAGGTTCTTTTTTTTCCCAAATTTATTAAATTGGGTTTTATTTATTTACTGTTCTTTAGCATTGGGAATGGTGATTCGAACTGGTCTACTGTCCATGCCTGCATAGTGCATATATATTTGATATTAAGCTTCCCTAGCGTGCATCTAATTTGGTTTTGATCTTACTGTATTTTGATGTTATTGTTTCATTTCAATTCTCCAGAGTGATGATCTTGGATCACCATAAAACAGCATTGGAGATGTTTGGACAATCTTGTTCAGTTGATGAAAACGTGAGCACAGTGATAGATATGGAAAGAAGTGGCGCCACAATTGCTTTTGATTTTTTCAAGGAAAAACTTCTACTGTGTTCTTCTCTTCCTAATCATCAACAGAATCTCTTTATCAGTGAGTTCAATCGTCTTAGGCTGCTTTTCGAATATATAGAAGATGGAGATCTTTGGAGATGGGAACTCCAAAATAGCAAAGCTTTTAGTAGTGGGTTGAAAGATTTGAATCTTGAATTCAATGTCTTATTAAACCCCTCCTTGTTTCACCAGGTGATCTTCCTATATTTGCTCTGAATTTTCTTTTCTTGCTACCGTATATACATATGCATTATAATTAAATTAACTCTTGCAGTTGCTCTCTTTGGATCTGGAGTCTGTTATTGCTCAAGGGATGATGCGCTTATCGGTCAAGCAGAAGTTAATAGATTCCACCCTTGATCACTCGTATGAAATTGCATTAGGAGGTGGAGCTTTTGGACATTGCCTGGTATGGCTTTTTCAAAAATTTGTTTCACCCTATATTGGTTTATTCTTTTGCTTTCAAGTATCAATGTCTGAAAGATTGTTTTGGGTAGTTTTTAATTTGTCAGATTTATTTATTTATCTAATCATATTGTTATAGGCTGTAGCACAATCAAGAACATTAAATAACATTCATTTTTTGGCAAAATGAAAAATTAAACCTTTGTTCAATGAATATCCAGCCATAATACCCTTGATTTTTGAGGGAGGAAAAAAGCTAAAAACTTATTTTAAAAACTGCAATTGCCCTTGCTTTTTAATTTTCGGCAGTGCGTAAACTTGTTTATTAAATTTCTGCATCACATAAACTTGCCTTATAAAATGGCCAATTTACGCCACTTCACCTAAGACAAGATCCTTGATTTTTCTTACTTAGTTCAGCTTCAAAAATAACAAAGATCGCATCACATAATTCAAACAGAAGAGTTTTTAGAAAAAGTCTCAGCGTAACACTCACCTTCACCAATTTTCAATGACTTTCTTGTGAATATTATTTATTGACATTCATTTCAATAAATTGAGTGTGAAACTAAATCTCTTACTTTATTCTCCTAATTTTAGGCTGTCAATGCAGATTCAGTATTAGAATTGAGGAGTGAATTGGGACATCAGTTGGCCACCAAAAGCCGTGACCTAAAGTTGAGGTTAGCTATATTTGCTATTGAGTTTTTGTCATCATATACATACTCTTTTTAGATGTTTTTTCATTGTTCGCGATGTGAACCTTGCAATGGGAATTGCAAGATCCAATTGGGGAATAAAATAATTATCCAAGAAAAGACTAAACAGATTTACATGCATGGAAAATTTAGGCCCATTACCTATAAATAGATAACAATCTAATATATAGTGAAGAAACCACAATCAATGGTGATAAAATTGATTAATAAGTCAATGTTGAAAGCCACAAGTAGGAGTTTGATAAGTTCAAAAAGTTCATAAAAAACCAAGAAGAGAGTTTATCTCACAAAAATAATTTTATTATTCAATTGTTCAATAATACAATTCAGCCACTCTTGAATCCTTTACATAGGGGTGCAAATTCCTTTGACAATAATAATTCCTAAATAGAAAAGTATTCTAATTAGATTTAGATGTACAGTTTGTATAAGGAAAATGATCAAAACCTAATTAGATTTAAATTTAATTTGGCTTCCAACAAGCCTGCCCATCATCCAAAGGTGTGCCAAATAAGAGCTTGGCATTATAACCAGCTGTGGCACTCCTTTTGTGAACATGTTGCCGTCCTACTCTATCACTGGTTCTTCCAGAGATTTTAAGATAATTTGAGTACCATCCAACTTGAATGGAGAACAGCGTTATTGTTTAGTTTGTTTTCATGTTACTGTTTGTAGTCATTTGTTGACTCTATCAGAAGGATCCCTTGTTTTCCACATTTATTTCTTTCATTCTTCTTTAATAGAACTTTTGCTTTTATAAAAACAAAGGGATTGTACTGTTAATATCAAAAAAAACCTTTCTAATTTTGGTATTTCAATATCTGAACTTTTATTTTATGTAATCAAGTGTAGTCAGATATACTTGCAAAAATTCTAAATGGAGCATTTTACTTCAAGGAACAATACACCACCCTATACTCTAATCGTCTCCCATGCTTCTTCCACTTTATTTCTTTCTTAATCCTTTTCACTTACAAACATTTCATTTCTCCTCTTCCTATTTACGAACATTTGTTATTCCTTTTCTTGCAGTACCTAATCAACTGAATAAGCTTTTTATTCTTTTTTTCACGTTGCATTTTTTTGTCAAGCAACTAATCTGCTACTTTTGTTTTGTTGTATTTTCTGATAACAGTGCAAGCCAAAAGTGTTGGATTTTGATATTTGTTTATATGCAAACAAAAAAAATATATATATATTTTGATTCATCTTGAAGATTGGAATTTCAACTAATTTTGAAGGGATTTGCAGTTGCCAAAATCTATTAAAAAATTAACATGAAACAAAATAAAGGATCAAGGTTAAAGCCATGGCAGTTTAGATAAACAACTAATAAACGCAACATATTTTAATATTTTTCTGTGGTAGTAATGATTAGACTAAAGAGGTGAAGTATTTTATTAGCTTTGGGGTTTGATGGACTTGGAAATATGGAACATTAAATTGGGATTAAGAAGGGCATTAAATGCAATGGCTTCAGATTGTCTGAGGCCTGCAAGCAATCTCCTTATATTTCCATCTTGCCACTAGCTAATTGCCAAGCCATGAGAAATGGGAAGATTGCATAGAGTAAAAGAGGTCCGTGAATTTGTGTTTCAATTTGACTGTTGGGTCTTGCTGGTACTTTGAGTTCATCAAAAGAAAGTCTTTTGAAATTAAGAAATTCCTTGTTAGACCGCTTTAGGACATGAACTAATTTATAACCTTCATATAAGATGTTTCTCTGATTGGATGAGTGAAGCTGTCTAGGCTACTTTCTTCATTGTTCTACTGTGTTCAACTCTTCCTTCAACCCTTTTTGGTGAATATAAATTTGATTTTCAGCCTACATGTGAAATTTTGTTGCTAGCCTTTGCATGTCCTGAGACTTTGATGAGATTCATCATTGCTTTTCATTGTCATGGAGATGAGAGGGCAAGCATTAGTGCAACTGGTAAAGTTGTAGTTTTGGTGACACATAGATCATGAGTTCGAAGAGTGGAAATACCCTCTTTACAAATGCGCAGGGGAAAGGCTGTATGGCCCATCCTTCCCTACTCGCACATTAGCTGGGGAGCATGCTGTGCACTGTATGATCTTTTGTTTATTGTGGTTGAGATGTCATTTCCATAATCATCCATTACATATTTTTTAATGTTTTTGGTCATCATAGGGCAGTTGGAGCTGTTGCATACAGAGTTCAGAGGCTTAAAAATGACCAGTTGTTGAAAATTAGCTTAAGAAGTCTGGACAGTGAAGACACAACACCCGTTTCACAGGTGATTAGTGGTTTTATATTTAATTTTCAGTTATAATCTGCTTCTTCCATTAACAAGTTCATGTTTGCTGGTAATGGCCTGAATTGCTGTCTTATATGGCTTGTTTGCAGGAATATGGTGGTGGTGGTCATAAAAACGCTAGTTCTTTCATGATAAGTTACGCAGAATTCGAGAAGTGGAAAGTCAGGGAAAACTGTATTACAAGAGTTTGCAGAAACGAAGTTTAAAAGATAAACAATACGATTAATTTATAGATAGAAAACAAATAAAATGGTAGATAAATCATCTTGGGCGCATGTTTATGACAATCTTTAAGCATTTGTTTGGGTGCGGTGGAAAAGAAAAGAAATAAAAGTGGAAAAGAACAGAAATGAAGTGAAAAGAATTTATATTTCATTTTCTTTGTTTGATTATAAAGAAATGACAGAAAATAAAGTTTGTAAAGTTTATTTTTATTATTATACCCTCATTATTTTAAATTGATGAAAAATTTTAAGTTTATCTTATGGTTTTACAACTTTCCGGGAATATAATCATGTCCAAAATCACGTAGAGTGGAATAAGAAAATTCATATAGCCTATCTAATTTGAGATCAAGACTTTGTTAAGTTGAGTCTAAGGGACTAAACAAAATAAAACATTTTATAAATTTTTAAATTTAAAATCTATGTTTGACATTGCTCCTGTATATTCCAACTATTATGCATAATAATAGCGGCAGCAAGTGGCTATTAAATTAAAAATGTTGTGAGATCTTTGCATTTGTTTAGTTTCCTAAAATATTTAAAAATTTTCGTATGAGAAAAATTATGCTTTAAAAATCTTTTAATTTAGTAAAGTCGTATCTTCCTTTTTTTCTTAAAAATATTTTAATTTTTTTTATAATTAGTAAATTTTAAATTTTATTTGAAAAGTGGGTTTTACAATACCTTATTGTCAACTCATAAGTTTGCCTACATAGGAGACCTTATATACATCGAAGTCCCTTTGTTTCATATTATCATATAGGCTAAATTAATTAGTTTTTCTTTGATATAATTTGGTAGAATTAAATTAAAAAATAAATTTATTTAATCATTTAAGAATTGCATGATTTATAATTCCTATTCAAGAAGACATATAGACACACTTGCAATCTGACTTCAAATGGAAATCCAGAAAAATTAAAAATCTGTTTCTTCATTCTTATTTTCTTTATAAAAATTATTTCTCATAAGATTGCTATTAAGCTTAATCATCTTTTATTACTTAAAACCAAAACTTAGTCTATGATTATTCTTTGATTTCAAAGATAGTATATATTTCTTAAAATGAATTAATCAATTGAATCAATATAGGATTTTTTTTCATATTTTTCCTAAAATAAAAATTAAAGTGGCGACTCCACATGAATCTATTTTCTAGTTTAAAGAATAAATTTTTCAAAAAGGTGATAGCCACCTCTTTCTTGAGTTTAAACTCAAATAAGTATACAAATTTCTCAAGTGGAATGGATTGATGTTTGATCAAAGACCTCACGGTACTTGATTCCACTGAAAATCGCATATTTCTAAGAAAAAAGATGGAAGAACTAATAATGGTATTTCTCAAAGTAACATATCTCTGATTCTTAAATTAATAATAATCATTTTCATGATCTACTTCCACGGACTTTTCACTTAATACCTATTCCTTTAAAAAAAAAAATTGGATAGCAAATAGCATTGTGTTAACCATCCTTCTTAGGTGTGTTGGCATACAGTATAAGCAATCATCCCAATAAATTTTTAATCCTTTTGTGGTGCAATGGGCAGACTATACCGTTTGACCCACGCAAAACCTTTGTTTCACATGTGGTTATGTATTGTCCCAATGTGACGAGTATTCTATTCCAAAGCACCCATACCTTTTTATGTAATATTGACCTTAGAACCATATCGTAAAGGCTATGTGAACCATAATAATCAAAGCCTTAGTATGTTCATATGTAATGAAAATTTTTCAACATGCAGAAGAACACATTATACATACAAAAACCATGCCATGAGTCTAGATTGTATCTAGAACCAATTAAGCATCTAAACACTCTTACCCTTCTATACACAAGAACTAAACCTTTAACCCCTATATCTCAAACATAAAAGACCAAGAAATTATTCTTCAAGCTCAAAACTTATTGGCCTAAGACTTCCTAAATTGCATATATACCGTTGTCCCCATGTGTGTTTTAATAATGTTAACTTGATCAAATTTTACTCTATTATCATTTGCTTTCAAAAATTTTGCTCATATGCAAGCAGTAATACTCGTCATAAACAAGCACAACATTACTTTCAGCTACAGTTCTAAAAATCCAGACAAATTAAAGAACAAGGTAACGCTCATGAAGCATATTTTAAAATAGAAATTCAGGCAAATTAGATAAGAGTGCAAAGTAAGTTCTGATCAAGAAGATGCACACACATTAGCTGGAAAAGGATTTTCAAGGAATTCAAACAGAGAACAAAATCAAGCTCTCTGCATATCTTGAATGACCATTATGAGAAGTTCTCTAAAATCCAAGGATTTCACCTACGTTACTCAATAGAACAATAAGACTGAAACACACTTGTTATAAAATTATAGCGATTGTTACAAGTTTGAATGTTTGGCACATAAAAAGAACTTTATGCACATTCTTACAAATCACCGACTTTACTTGAGAAAAGTAATGAACGTTATATGACCATTATAGGCAAATCTACAGAAGATTTCAAGCCGTTGAAAGAAATTCAAAATACGAACAATGTCTCCACCAGTCAAAACAAACATTTTTTTTTTGTAAGAAAGAAATGTATATAAGGAGATGACTATATATGAATAATAAGAGATTTTGGCAATTGCTTTATGTGCTATTGTTCAAATTTCATGAGCATTTAACTCTTATAACTCCTTAAAACACTGTGCTTGAAGTTCATGCAAGTGTATGTGTGTTCTAGAAGCCATTCTTGTATATATTATTATAACCGAATTTCCTCGATGACAATAAACGTATTCTTGTTAATGGTGTATTTGCCATTTATTTAGAATACAATCCTTTAGTACTTATTAGATGAATTATGCTTAGGGACCGAGGATGAGGTGACAATTCATTATTCTAATACAAGTGCTTTAAACTATTTATGTCCATAGCAAAAAATTTTAAACATGTTTGTGTTGCGCTAATTAGTCATTTGGAAACCTTTTATTACACTCTTAGTGCTCATTTGTTTAAAACTAGCGAGTTTATGATATATCTTTGTAAAGATATTTAAGTCGTCTCAGCATATCAATATTTTTTTTAATAATGTCAAAACTTAGCCAAACTTAATTTTAATATTTCTCATCATATTAACACAAAATACCATCAAATGTATTTTATATGTTTCAGGTATGAATGCCCGTCCTCAATAAAGGCACGCTCATTACCAAGTATGTATTTCCTGCAAATTCTTATTAATACTAAAAATGTCACACAGAACAATATAACGACCTTGAAGGGTTAACACGCCCGTTCAGTTTATTTAGCAATTTCAAATAAATTCAGACAAAATTATAACGCCCATTCATAGCGGTGAACGCTCATAATACCTTAAAGCTTGAAGACATGACAAAGTAGGCGTCGTCCACCATCAACTAAGTGAAAGAGAAATTAATCTTTTTTTTTATTTTCTTTTAATCCTATTATTATTATTATTATTATTATTATTATTATTATTATCACTCGTCACTGCTTTTCTTTTATTGTAATGTTATTATTATTATTATTATTATTATTATTATGTAGTGTTTTTTTAGATATTTACTAGTTTTAAACAGTAAAAAGTTACCAATATCGCTTCACTGATTAAAGATTAAAAATCTCAAATGTCACATCATTAATTAGAAATTGAATCTCATAAATGAAATAATAATTTATCCTAAACTTAAAATACGTAAATTATTATAATAAATAAAGAAAATATAACCAACATGAGTTAAAGAATTCTAAATACTGTTAACTAATATTCATAAACTCTCGTTCAAAACAAAATTAGCAATACTCGTTTAACATACAAATAAATTTAGATGAATAACAAATTAAATCAGATGGAAATCTGACAGATGAATTTGAATCACGATTCGCAGCCAGAACTAGTAAATCAATATAAATAAATTCCAAAAATAGGTTCAAAACTCCATTTGAATTTATGTTTCCCGTATAATATAATTTTATGAAGTACGTTTATTTCTCACAAATTAAATCATTCCAAGTTAATGACGTTGCTCATGCCTAGATTTCGAATTCAAAACCCTTATCCTCTCCATATATAATTAATAAAAAAAATCCTATCAAGCTTCTAACAAATTAAATCCCATCAAGTTTTAAAATAACCCCTCATATTCAAATCAAACAAAAGCTAATTTTTAATAATCTTTCAAATCAAACAAAAGCTAATTTTTAATAATCTTTCAATCAAAATTTCAAATAAATACGTAAACTTGAAAGTAATCAGTATTTAGAATATCTTTCAAGTGAATTCATAAGAGATGTGGCTCTGAACAAATGATCACATTTTAAATCACAATCCAAATGGAGCTTCAAATTTAAGTCCATTCTTAAAAAATTTCCACATGCCAAGCATGATAAGAGGACTTTTTAAAATGAATTTCATACAATTTTACTATGAAATTCATTTTACCACAAGCATAATTGACAGTAGTAAAATCCAAACGTAGCATTTTACCAATTACTACAGTAAAATGAGGCAGCCAGGATAATGCACTACGAACGTCAGCGGAAATCACCAACAGCAAAATAAATTGAAAATTTCAGTCACAAATCCCCAATCTCACGTTCACACACCAGGCAAAGCGAACTGCAGAGCTTCATGACAAAACAGTTTTTAACTACTTTCTACTACATCCCCAACGACAATCCAGAGTTAATCTGGATCAGAATGACCTAACAATAAAACATAACCCGCTTGACATTCTCCTTCAAGGCAGGTAAAGGCCGCACTGCAGCACTAGAGCTAGGTCCGCGTGTGCTCCGTGCACCTGCACTTGCACCGGTGCCTCCACGTCCAGCTACGGGACCACTGGTCATTGATCCACTGTCTGATGTCTCTGGTTCCATGTAGAACCTAGCTCGAAATGCAGCAAGATGAGCATAATATGCAGGAGGCACTGCCAAATCACAAGACCATAGAGAGATTAATAAAAAGAATATCAGAGATCATGTTCAAACCAAAGATAGAGAGAGACTAACCAATTGAAACAGAACGCGTGCATCTTGCATATCTGCAAAATTTTAATTTTTAAAGTCAAATTAGTGTCAAGATTTTACAGGAAAAAAATCAAGATACTGGTAACTATTCACAAGCCCCCAAACACAACTAGATAACAACAAATCAGCAACAGATTTAACAGTATAAGTTGGGGCAGGGAACAAAAGCATAATGCCAAAAATATCTCCCACACCATGGCATTGAAGGACGAAGAAATTACACGGGGCACTATCATAAGATCATTAATTATTTTCCAGCTGGAACTGAAGGAAACAAAACATACGTGTAGCAAAGATTATTTGTAAGGGACTGCAACCCATCAGCTGTAAACTTGTTCTCATCCCATAATACATGATAGTGGGCTGGTCGGCTAGTACCCTGTAGTCATGTTTGAACAATGTTAAAAAAGCATCCAAGCGTTGAAATAAACCACCAAGAGGAATGTCGCTTTTTTACCTGAATTCCAGCATGGCTACAAAGATAGAAGTCAAATTCTGTAGGATGACAGATTTTGGAGTCCACAACAGTACCTATCAAATAAGAATTTTAGCATCACGTCACTAATAAAACTAAAAAACGACCTAAAATATACAATCGATCCATCGTGCCAGATGCTTACCAGGTAGTATATTCCCACTCTTATCAACAGCATTACGATCATGATGATTGTTGGCAAACAACCTAGTGTGGTGACGCTTCTGAACTACAACAAAGGTCACAGGAGGCTGATAATTTGGTTCTAAAGAAGCGCATGCCTGCAATTAAAATAGGTGAACAAACCAAATTCAATCATCATAATAAGCATAGAAATAATAGATTAATAATTTGGTTGTAGGAAACAAGACTAGAACATTAAAAAAAAACAAAAAGAAAAAGGAAAAAACACACACACACACAAGCAGGATTTCACCTTATTCAACTTAACAATTAAACAAGAGCATAATAGCAGGAGGGCATCTAGAAATAGTTACCTTCCGAATAGCATCAAGTTCATACAGCAAAACTTGATAGAATTGCCCTTCGCTTACACCATCTCTGGAATAAGTCAATAAATCATCAGACATTACAATATTAAATAACAACAAAAGTAACAATTAAATCGAAAATGGAACAATACCTGTAAAATATAATACGTTGAGGCTTCTGTCCAGTTGCTCTTCGGAATGATATAAGGAGTTCCCTATATTATGGAAAGACAACTGTTATACACTCATAAACCACATGAAATTCACACACAGGCCATAGTTGTTAAAGGACACAAGCACACAAAGTAACTGTAGCCCAAGCACAGGTGCAAGCACATGAGAGATGCAACATGCACATTCACTAAAATGCGTATAAAAAGCACCTGAACACTGTTTTGCTTTGCAAGTAGTCGCAATTGAATGCAAAAAAATCATAATACTAGTGAACAGGAAAAGAACCTAACTACTGAAACTAGTTCAGCGCTCAAATGCACACCATTATCCACAGAAACAACAAATATGCAGGCTGATCTCTAGCAAGAGTTGTTACATAAAAGCCATGTGCCCATCAAAATCCAAAAGAATAGCAACCACTAGTCAGCATAGTCAGAACACAAAAATCAATATGCCCTTTCCTTTATTACTTATCCCCTTCCACAACTATACTTTCCAAGAGACAGGTTGCCCTATATGTGTTTGCCACCCAGAAGGCAGAGTCTCGTCCTCAATTTGCAGTTAGAACAGCAAATTATATAGCAAAAACTAAAATTGCCAGCTCTTACGGCACTCACCAAGGCACCCCTTTGAACTCATAGGACGAGACGACTAGGAGAGCTTGACCTTGGGTCTGTTTGAGACCACTACAAGGCCTTGACTCTTGAGCTTGGGCCTGACTGAGCCTAGAGTGTATGTATGTCACTACAACTACAGAAGACAAACTACAGCTACAAAAGACAGAGTAGATGAATCATACTTGATCATGCCACCAGTGACTTTCCCTCTCACAGGATCTTGCCATTCTTTGAACAAATCCTGGATAAGCTCTTGACGATGGGCTTGAGCACAAACCAAACCAGCATACTTCGTAATCTCTGGCCAATCTTGAGATGCCACAACCTGCATTTAATGTTAATAATCTTCTGTCAACAAAAATTGAAAAAAGACAAAGCTTGAGGAGCAAAGATAAAAAGGCATTCAGAAGGGGGAAAAATCATATAGCATACAGCAGCGATAGATGGGCTGGAGTCCTCGCCAGGATGGGGATGTGTAACATCAGCCCCAAAAATAATAGTAGGCCGGTCACTGACCAAAGGAATACGCCTTGATAATGCATCAACAAGCACAGTATTCCTTCCCCCAACCTTCACATTTATCTTCAAGGCCACATTGGCCAAATATTGTTTACTCATTCTGAATACATGCTTTGTCAGACAGCACTGGGAAACAAGTCCAAGATCAGTCTCGCAAATCCGCTTCAAATCACCTGAAAGCAAGTTATCACACAAAGGAATTATAATGAACAGCAAGATGCCGAGTATTTACAGCAGATCAAATGAAAAAATGACAAAGCAACACATCAACTGTACAAAATTCCATACCATAAAGAGAGCCATTATTGTCAGGGAGAATAACAATAAGCAGGTCAAGCTCTCTGCCCTGGGGCTGTAGTTTTGCCATAGCCTCATGGTAACGAGTCTTCAACACCTCTACATGCTCTGGACGTGCACTATATGGAGGAAGAACTGGCTCAGGATTAAATGCCTGGATACAGTAAGAAATATTGTAAAACATATTATATCCAAGAAATATTGTAAAACGTATAGAAATATTTCAAGTTCCACACCATTCCAGAAATGTGACACATCTGTGCAAGTTCATAGCAAAACCCACGAGCCACACTGTCTTGTACATTCCGAGAAAAATTTAAGCATATCCAATTGTTCACTTTTCCCCCATTAACCATTTTCTGCAAAAAAAAAAAAATGCAAAAATAAAATGATAGTAAAACAAGATACAAAGCAATCTGAATATACAGCATTTACAGAGAAAAAGGATAATACACCCAAACATGCAGCCACCTTACAAATGCTATCATATACCTTTTAAAAAGACATCATTCCATATAACTATCTATAGGTCTTGCTTTCTGACCTGCAAATACCTTTTATTCTTTTGTTATATTGTATACATTTTTTTCTTATATATCCATCTAATGTAGACCCAAAGGTCAAAAAATAAAACAAGTATGTTTAATGTCCACGTATACTCAAATTATTGCCTATATTGGACTTATGCTTTCAGTTCTTCTGAAAAGGGACGTAGTAGCAGTCACTGGATCTCGTTTCAGTATATTATCAGCTGTATTTCTAGATCAAAGTGCCAAATACCAGTACACTTTCATCAAGGATTAAAGCCTAAGTAGAATTAGTAAATTATATCAAATTTCTCAGCAGCTATTGTGCTTCAAGGGGACAAGATAGTCTCCTTTTTCCCATCCCTAAACACCTATATTTTATAGTCTTAGTTTTCCTGTGTGCAACTGCCTACGTTTTATCCATCCTATTTCATTTCCATACAACTCAGATCCAAATACTTGCAGATTCCAAAAGCATCAGTCACCACCTATCCAAATGATAAGATGTTCTTCAACTCCCAACTAATACCGACTATTTTCTACCAATAAAAACTCAACAGTCATAGTAATTAAAGGCACAAGGTGCACTAAGGCATTAAGTAGTCCTAAAGACTAGGTGCAAGTCCCAGGCAAGCGCCTAAAAGAGGTCAGGTGCAAAAAATTGAAAATAAAAAAAGAAATGCAAAATTGTAGTTAAGAATTTATATCAAAATCAAGATACTGGCACCCTTTGATCAAATTGACTAAAACTAACAATTCACAGAACGTCAGTAAAAAAATTAAACTCCTATAATACAGATTATACATACATACATACCTACATACATATATACACACATACATACATACATAGTACAAAAGAAAGAGATGAGAGAGCTGAGAACCCAGAACAAGAACGTAGAGAAAATTGTAGCATGTGGGCGATGGATATAGAAGTATCTATGGCTGGCAATCCCACCAGAGGTGTTTCAAACGAATTCCGGCAACTTTCCAGTAATTGTCCAGCGAGTGGACACCGGGTTCTAGTAGATAGGCAAGTTTGGCATCTTTTGGTGGTGACCTTTAGTGGTGGGGAACTTGTTAGAAGTAAAATGTGAGGTAGGCACACACTTAAGAAAAGAGGTGTGCCTCTGTGCAAGGTTGCCCACCTTGGAATGATAGAGGCGCTAGAGCCATCACCCTGAGGCATGCCTCTTTAATAACTATTTCAATAGTCTTAACTACTACAGAGGCATGCCTCTTTAATAACTATTTCAATAGTCTAACTACTTTCTCTTCGTATGCTGAACAGATAACTCTCAAGTCTCAATTAGTTCGTTTTCATTATCTAGATAAAACGAGCATAACCCTTAACACCAACTGAAATAATGCCAACCATGATATATCAACTCACTTTAGAAGCCAGCATGGCTACCTTAAAATTCCCACATGAATGCTATCTGAACTAGAGCACATTGAGAAAAGGTAATAAAATAAATGCAACAAACAACTGAAGACCTAAAATAATAGGACATTCATAACTGAATATAGTATGATCAAGAAGATATCTCACAGGAACATCTTATCATCAATAATGGTAGGAGAGAGTGAGAAACAAACCAAAAAGGGGACGCATAATTAGATAAATGCCACACAATCACGTGAAAACAAATATCAAATTCAGTAACTAGGATATGTGATATGAGATGCAATTATTCTAATTTCACAAGGCAATACCTTATTCATCATATTCCATTGTCCAACTTGGGGAAGGCAATTCTTTTCTCTACCCGTATCGTGATATTTAAGCTGCACAAACAGAATGCAAAAGCCAACATGTAACAGACAATGGACAAGATGGAGCATATAGAGATGTTAAGGAGAGGGAAAAATAAGGTATTTACCCACGGGGCAGGCAAGATGCGAGCTTCAACAGAAGCAAGCTTCTCACTGATCTTAATTCCAAACTCCTTTGCATAAGGATCATTCCGGTAAGCATTATGATGGACAGTCTGTTCAGAAAATAATAAGCAACATTATAAGTTCACTGGTAAATAAAAGTCAAAAACTCCCACAAAATACATCACCAGCTTAAGGCAGGCTTCACTATCTCCCCTAAGCTGATACGTCCGATGTAATAACTATTATCACCTGCATAATATCAAGCTCCCTTTCCTGAGGACGCTGACAGGTCACCTTCAGCAGAGCAGTAATCTGCCTCTCATTCAGTCTCTTCGAGTAACGCTGACCCTCAACAATCTTGCAAACCTGTTTTGCAATTGTAGATAGCATCTTGAGATATCCAAACACTGAAAAACATAAAGACAAGAACTTACCTCCATTGGCAAATAATTTGGTCTCTGCTGATTTCCCACTTGTAGGCAGGGCCATTGAGTGTGTTGAATCTCAAAACCGTAGGTCTCACGGAAGTATTCCACAACAGATTTTGTGGTTCCTCGTTCATCAACAGGAAAACTGATACACAAGTACAAATTAATGAAAATGAAGCATACATAAACACACTGAAACCATGTAAAATGAAAAATAATAATAATAAAAAATAAACAAACACCATATGATAACTCACGTCAACTCCCGTGTTGCCTGTGATGTTAAACCAGATATGCGGTATTTTCTACGCATGTTTCCTCGGTGTGTAACTTCAACCTTGACACCTCTAAGAGCCTTTTTTATCTATTGAGACACAAGTAGCGATGTTCACAATCTCATAATTACACATCATCTTAATCATACCTCAGTAAATAAAATTTAAAAAGGAAAATCACATAGTGCAATCAAACAACTGATAACCCTCATAAAGTGTGTATCAGATGCTTTGAGAGGAAAAAGAACTAAACTGCAAGACTTAATATGACATAACAGTAACAAAAATATTCAGACCTTCACACGATCAGCATCAGATAATGGTCTAGCAGAAACATCTCGATTCAATAATTGCGTCACAAAGTCAATGACTGGTAGTGGCTCAATGAAGGCAGTGGATGACATATCTGCACCCCAACAGATCACAAATAAATAAAACATAAAATTCATTAAGACATAAGATAATAATTTAAAATGAAATGTAGCATATGAAATTCTATGGACTTGTGCAGGAAACTCACTAAAATAAATAAATAAATTATAAACCAACAAAATACAAATAAAGATGGGAAGCAATGCCAAAAATCAAATACCAATATTCAACGACAATCCCATCTGTGTAGGGCGAATACTTTGGTAGAAACCTCGCCAACTTTCCAAACCTTCACCGAGGGACTGCCTTCTTCCTAGGTCAGGGGAATAAAATGATCGACCCACAGGGCAATACCTACAGTTCATGAAAGCTCAGTCTTCAAATACAATGGAATACATAATCAACAGCCAAATGAAGACATTCATTCATACCGAGTAGTAGGTAATTCACGCAATACAATGTCAAGAACTTGAAGGGCTTCCTGAGGTGAATCTGATTGCCTTCCTTGCAAAAAGAGACCTAAATGATGCAGGTCAGCACGTGCAGCTAATTTTATTACCACTTTAAATTCCCTTTCTCTCCTGCAACAGAATGAGGATATAATTATTTGCCAACTAGGGAAAACAGTATATACGACCTAAAAATCCAAATATCAAAATTATAAAACCTTTGCCCGCCTGATCCATCATCTTCATCAATGAGAGTAATTTTGAATTCCTTGGACATAAATGGAAGTGGTCCAGCTGTATATAGACTCTTTCTACCATCATAGGCAGGAAGACGCCTTCCAAGATGAGATTCTCTGTATAATTTAACAAGTTGTTGCATTACAGCACGGTTGACACCCCGTGAAGTGACTTCAGGTGTGATGGTAACCTATTCAAATGAACCATGTCAACAAATCATATACTCTAAAATTATCAAAAATTACCCAAAGGTCCATTTACATAGCTAATCAGTCGATATTATTTGAGGATTGGATTTTGCCTCACATTTTTTTTTCAATCTTACATTTGAGATTCAGTTCAAATCAGACTCATTTCAAATGACTATCTCCCCAAATGGACCTCAAGTAAATTACAAATGAAAGAACTCACATCATACTGGTGCAAATCTTTATCAGGTAATTCAGCAAAAAAGTGGTTAGCCTTTACTATACACTTTATGCCAGTGCTGCCCTTGCCAGGACGAAGAGGGAACCTCATTGACTTGCTTGAGGGTGGAGGTGAAGACTGAATTGCCTGGCTTGAAGAAGCTTCTTGCTGGACAGAAAGTTCCTGCAATTGCTGTGCCACTTCTACTGGTGAGGGCTCTTGAGGACGGAAAGAAGAACTCGCCTCAGATGGCACGAACTGAGGGGACACCCCAGCTTGGTAAGGAGCCAGGGTTGCTTGGTGCAGCTCGGGAACAGGGGGTCCGGATGGGCCACCAGAAGAAGGACCTCCTCCACGGCCAATGCCACCACGACCACTACCATAGCCTCCTCGACCTCCTTGCTGAGGTGGTGGCCCTCCTCGACCTCCTTGCTGCGGTGGCCCTCCTCTTCCCCTGCCTTGATATTCAGGGACTCCACCATACTGTTGCTGCTGTGGAACCCCTGATCGGCCACGACCTGCACCATAACTACCACTACGGCCACCTTGCTGGGACTGAGGCCCCCAACCCCTTCCACCTTGGTACGCACCTCCACTGGGCTGAGGTGGAGAACTCCTCTCAGATGAGCGTTGGGAACTCCTGGCTTCCTGAGACTCGGAGCTTTCACCTCCAGTCGCAGGAAGCTCAGTTCTTCTCTTTCTCACCATACCGACGAAAAACTAGAAATGAAGACAAAAAAAGAGCAAATATCATACGATAACATACATTAGCAAACTCATTAAAATATGCCCAGCAACTGAAAAAAAAGACGGATAGCAGAATTAAATTAACAACTAGAATGTTTGTTAATTTTTTTATTTATTCTTTTACACATAGAAAAGCCCATAAATTCATTTTATAATCACAAAAAAAAGGCAAAAAAAATGCAACTACGAGTGAAAAACCCAAAAAAAAAATAAAGAAAATCATTTTTTTTCCAAATCGCTTGGAAGTGCAAAAGATCTAAAATTACAAAAAGGGGGTTTTACAAGAACAGAGAGCAAGCCAGAAAAACCCAGTCATCAATATTAAATACTTATTCAAAAACCAAATAGATCTACAGAAATAAAAGTCATACAAACACTCAATAGAGCATCATACAGCAGATCCATATCCGAAACCCAACAATAAGTAAAAAACCCATGCAATGGAGACATAATATTAGAAAATCGCAACTACCATTGATGAACAAGCAATAGTAAAAGGCTCAAAACAAATCGAGAAAGCCAATATTAGTTACCTCAAAACCGCTTTCGGAAAACCACTTTTCCTACACCACAAAATAAAAAAAATAGTAAGCACAATGGTACTGTTCAACCCCAAAGAGATAAACAAGGGGGAGAGAGCAATACCTTATAAGCCCTACCAAAACACCAAAACTCTCCCTTGGTTAAAAGGGAAAAACAGAAGAACGATTGAGAATCTCCAGAATGGCATCCACTCTGCTTATAAAAGAGGGGTACGTGTTTGAAAATGACAAGTCCGTCCCTACTGCTACAGACGTGGATGCTGACATGGCATGTTTTGTGGTCCAATTACACCTTCAAACGCTTAATGTTTTTGCGGGTGATTCTATCTATGTTTTTGCCTCGGCAGATTCCACTTTGAGCTCTCCAGTTTGTTATGGATAATTTTTTTTAATTGTTCACTACAAATAATTATATGATCTTTTTAAATATAATATGATCACTTTGAAAATCTCACAATGAGAGAAAATAATTTTTTTATTTTTTATTTCTTAGTTTATAAAAAAAATTAGAGTAATTATTTTTTGCAGAAAATTTACAAAATATATTCACTTAGTAAATAAATAAATAAATAAGGAAAATTATTTTTTTACTCCAATATGGAAACTTTGTGTTTTCATATTAAAAAACTTGACTTATTTATAAAAAAAGATTTTAGAAAATATCTCAAAAACATTTTCCAAAATCTTCTTCAAATTAAAAAATTAAAAAATTTATTTTCTATTTTCAAATTTAAGAAAATTATGTCATATAAATATAAATTTTTATTTTCAATTTTTTGTAGAAAATTTTTCTAAAAAACTACTTTAGTTATTCATAATAGTGTTTTTATAATTTCCACAAATCTTTTGTAATTTTATTAATTAAGATTATGAATTTATTTTTAGTAAAAATTATGTAGACCACATTGCATGCTAATTCATATTTTCACCCATAAACTATCAAAAAGAATGTATTAAAAATGGGCTAAACATTCTACATTAATTATTTTAGGCAGATTTTATTCATATTTTATTATAAACAATTACCCTTTTATTAGTTTTTCTTGTGTGAGAAGTATTTCAATTATAGTATAATACAAATTTAAGGTTAATTATTTTCCTACATCTTAATTAAAATGTAAAACACACCCATCATTTCTTCCACATTTATTTCTATTTTTTTATTTTTTATATATTTTTGAAAATAATTCTTTTAATGTATTTACGATTATAAATAATTTTAATCATTATAATTGTCTTATGTATAATGTTTTCAATGATTATGTTAGAATATGATATGTTTAGTTTATAAATATTATATAGGTTAAGTGGATCGTCTCAAATGTTATAATTTTCATGTATAATTCATTTAAATTGTTAGATAAATTTAAAATTAGGTAAAACTTGTTGATCAAACCGAACTCGCTCGACACAAGGTGCAATATACAGGTTTGGTCAGTTCGATAATATAACGCGGGTGACAATGGGTAAAGGGTTTAGATATTCCACAAGTTTAAGTGGTTAGTCGGGTGAAGGATTTTATTTTTGTATAAAATCAAACCCAACCAATGTTTTATAATATATATATATATATATAACAACGTAACCCGCTGGGATTAGTCCAGCGGACTAGCGACCCAACCCACTAGGAGAAGATCGCGGGTTCGAACCCCCACAAAATATATTTCTGGGGGTTTAAACCTTTTTATAAATATATATATATATATATAACAATGTCACTTTCTATTAAGAAAAACGATGTCGTTTGGGATGTATATATAAGCATCTTTAATGCTTTCATTTCTAACCTTAGCCGCATAGCCTAATTTTCTTCCTTTTGTCTCAAAATCCAAAAGTCAAAAACTCTCTCTCGGTTCTCTTATTTTTTTGGAGAGATCTCTCTTCAAACCTTCTCCCTCCTCTCTCTGATCATCTCTAGCCTTTCATTCACCTTATCTGACCATCTTTTAGCATATTTCTCCATTTATTTTTTTTTATTTTCTCTCCATTTCGTAAGAAGTCAAAGTTGGTGTCTCTTTTGTTTGACTACTAGGTGTTTCGAACTACTTTTATTTTAAATTGAATGTTCTATTATTTTTATTTTGAGAGTTTTAAAATAAAAGATTTATTTTGTTAGTGACTTGTTGTGTATTGGGTTTGTGCCTTAATATTGTTGATTTTGTTGTGTTTAAATGAGTTATAATTCATGTATAATGGTTTTTTCAATAATATTTAGATTTTATGAAAAATAATTTTTTTTACCGATTCTTGTATATTCTTTTATTGACTGATTTATTAGTGTTTCATTAGTTAGATGTGTTTAATGTCAGGGATAATATAGATTTGTGTATTTTTTTTTTGAGCATATGCTTTTGTATTTGGGCTTTTTATTGATTGATTTGTTAGTGTTTCGTTTGTTATATATGTTTAATACTAGGGGTAATATAGATTTGTATATTTTTGAGCATTTGTTTATGTATTTTGACTGATATGTTAGTTTTTTGTTTGTTAGATGTGTTTAATGTTAGGGGTAGTATAAATTTGTATATTTTCGACCATATGCTCATTTATTTGGGTTTTGTTTCAACTGATTTACAAGTGCTTGGTCAATAGATGCACTGAGTATTGGAAAGCCATTGCATACTTGTTTTCATTGATTTGATTTAAGTTTTTCAACTTTTGGCATGTTTCTGTATAAAAAAATGCCACTGATATATTGTTCAATGTTTTGATTTAATTATGCAAGATTTTAATATTTAACTTCGTTTTTAAATTTCCATATGTTCTTTCAGAGTTTATTTTTATTTTATTAAAAATAATATTTACACATATTTTAAAAAAAATGATTTTGTTAAGATTTATTTTTATCTTTTACATTCTACTGATTACTTTTCACAAAATAAATTTCTTTTATGTTTTAGATTTTAATTATAAAATTTCATTTCTAATTATATAGGATTTAACTACTTACATGTACTTAAGTACTATATAATTAAGAATATTATTAAAAATTAAAAAGTGCAATAATGTATAAACTATTTTTGAATTTTAACAATAAACTATAACATATAAATATATGTATTCAGATAATTTTAAAAGAATTTAATTATATATATTCAATTAATTATTTAATTTATTTTAATAAACTATAAAAATTATTTTAGTTATAAAAATTATTTAATTTAGTTGTAAACTATAATTTTTTATTATATATAATGTTATTTTTTTAAAAAAATCTAATTCTATATAAATATTACAAAATTATAATATATATTACTGAACTTTTTTTGTTAATCATAAATTATATAATTTATAATGTGATTATCTATAATGTTTTTAATTGTATTTTGATTTAATTTAATAAAAAATAATAATTATTATTATTTAAATTATTGGCTTTTAGTTATTTAAATTATTTGATTTAATTTAATAATTAATAATTATTTAATTTAATTATTTAATAATTAAATAATTATTTGATTTAATTACTTATACTATATAATTATAATTAAAAATTTTATTTAAATGTAAATTATATAATATATATTATGTCATTACCTATACTGTAATTCAGTTTAAACGAGATAAAAAAATTCAGTTTAAACTATTTTAATTCTGTATCAATAAAAATTAATTATAATTATTACTTAAATTTTATGTAACTTTAAATTATAATATGTATTTGTCTAATCTGTTTTTAATTGTAATTTTATTTAATTGTTTTAAAAAATAATAATTATTGTTTAAATTACTTGCTTTTTGTTATGACATGTAATTTAAAGGTAAATGCATAATTTGCTCCCACGTTATACTGCTCTTTTTTTTATTGAACTCTTTTATTTTAATTGCGATTTATTAAGCCCTATACGTTATTGGCTCATTCTAAATTAACTTTTTTTAACAATTAAAAAAGCAAAAAATATCAATTAGCCCTTTTTTTTTTCTATTAAACTCTTGCATTGTATTGCTTTTATATATTCAGCCGTCTACTATAATGACGTTTTTGTATAATTTTTAATAAAAAAAAGAAATATATTAAAAAAAGTTAATTTAGTATAAAATAATAATATATAAGGGCTTAATAGATTATAATTAAAGTAAAAAAATTTAATAGAAAAAACAGTATAGTACAATAGCAAATTATGTATTTTGCCTAATTTAATATTATTTTACATAAATATATATTGTATTGTTGTAATAAAATTACTTTTGTAGAGTAAAAAAATGGAGGTGCCTAACTTAGGTAATTCTTGGTCAAAAATGGAGGGAGCCTAACTTAGGAAAAAAGGTCAAAATGGAGGTGCCTAACTTAGATTATTCTTAGTCAAAAATGGAGGTATCTAACTCAGGTAAAGGAAGTCAAAAAAATGGAGGTACCTAACTCAGATAAAATTCTACCAACCCATTTTTTTGAAGTCTATATAAATCATTTAGCCTTCACTTGAAATTCATTCCAAAAAAAATTGTTAGAGAGTTTTAGAGAGAAAAGTGATTTCTCCTAAATATTGTCTTTTCTTTTATTAGAGAGAGAGGTTTTAATTTCTCCTACTATAAGAGAGAATATTGTCAATTGTACTCTCCTTATTTTAGAAAGAAATTGTTGTAATCTTTTTGCTATAATAAAATCCTTCTATAATTTGCCCGTGGTTTTTTTGCTCCAATTAATTTGGAGATTTTTCCATGTAAATCTTTGGAGTTCATTATTTTCATTTTGTTTCTCATTTCTACTTCAGTTGTAATTGTATACCCCGTTCTACAACTTCATAACAGTGATATCAGAGCACCAGGTTTATAACCTATTTATTTTTGGTGCTATAGTCAAATCAAGTTAGTGGAAAAGAGGCATATTCAATAATGGCAACAAAGTATGAAATACAGAAGTTCAATTGGAGTAATTTTTCATTGTGAAAAATGAGAATAAAAGCAATTTTGAGAAAAGATAACTGCTTGGCGGCAATTGGAGATAGGCCTGCTGGAATCACTGACGACAGCAAGTGGAATGAGATGGATGGCAATGCTATTGCTAATCTATACCTAGCACTAGCCAATGGAGTATTGTCAAGTGTGGCTGAGAAAAAGACGGCAAAAGAGATATGGGATACTTTGACAAAATTGTACGAGGTCAAATCACTGCACAATAATATTTTCTTGAGGAGAAAACTTTACACCCTTCGGATGATGGAGTCAACTATGGTGACAGATCACATCAACACCCTCAACACCTTATTTTCACAGCTCACAGCAATGAAGCATAATATAGAGACGGGTGAATGTGCTGAAATTCTACTTCAAAGTCTACCTGATTCGTATGATCAACTCATCATCAACTTAACCAACAACATTGAAGTTCTAGTCTTTGATGATATTGCAGCTGCGGTTCTTGAAGAAGAAAGTCGGCGCAAAAGCAAAGAAGATAGACAAGGAGACTCACAGCAAGCTGAAGCTTTGACAGTAATAAAAGGGAGATCAACAGAACGTGGCCTCAGTGGGAGTCAAAATCAGAGTAGATCAAAATCCAAAAGTAAGAAGAATGTCAAGTGTCATCATTGTGGCAAGAAATGGCACTACAAAAGGGAGTGTTGGTATCTCAAGAAAAATGGAGAAGCCAAAGGAAAAGGTCCTGAGTCGTCAAATGCTCAGGGTTGTGTAGCAAGCATCTCAGATGATGGTGAAATTTTATACAGCGAAGCAACGACAGTAAATGAAGGCAGAAGAAGATTCACTGATGTATGACTTATGGATTCAGGAGCAACATGGCATATGACTCCTCGAAGAGAATGGTTCCATCAATATGAACCTATCTCTGAAGGATCTATGTTCATGGGAAATGATCATGCCTTGGAGATTACTGATATTGGTACCATCAAATTAAAAATGCATGATGGTACAGTTTGCACCATCCAGGAGGTATGATATGTCAAAGACTTGAAGAAAAATCTATTGTCTTTGTGACAATTAGATAATAATGGGTGTAAAACCCATATTCAAGATGGAATCATGAAAGTAGTTAAAGGCACTCTTGTAATAATGAAAGCGGAAAAGATAGCTACAAATTTGTACATGCTTAAAGGAGAAACACAACAAGAAGGAGAAGCATCCACTGCATTAGGAAGTTCAGCCGAAAAATTAGCAATGATGTGGCATCGAAAGCTTGGCCATATGTCAGAACGAGGATTGAAGATTCTTGCTGAGCAAAAACTGCTTCCAGGGCTCAAAAAGGTTTCAGTACCCTTTTGTAAGCATTGTGTGACCAGTAAGCAGCACAGATTAAAATTCAGCAGTTCCTCTGCTAGAAGCAAAGCTATCTTAGAACTAATTCATTCTGATGTTTAGCAAGCACCGGTTCTATCCCTGGGAGGAGCAAAATATTTTGTGTCTTTTATTGACGATTACTCCAGGAGATGTTGGGGGTATCTAATAAAAAATAAGGCAGATGCATTTCCAGTTTTCAAAATATTCAAAGCGTGGGTTGAGCTTAAAACTGAAAAGAAGATCAAGTGTTTAAGGACAGATAATGGAGGAGAATATACTGGTGATGAATTTGATAGCTTTTGTTAACAAGAAGGTATCAAAAGGCAGTTCACAGTGGCATATACTCCACAACAAAATGGAGTAGCAGAACGAATGAACAGAACCTTGTTAGAATGGACAAGAGCAATGTTGAAAACTGCAGGGTTGCCTAAGTCATTTTGGGCAGAAGCAGTTAAGACTGCCTGTTACGTGATCAATCGGTCACCATCAACTGCAATTGGTCTAAAAACACCAATGGAGATGTGGATTAGTAAGCCAGCTAATTATTCTCACTTACATACATTCGGAAGTCATGTTTATGCTATGTACAACACCCAAGAAACATCAAAGCTGGATCCAAAATCCAGGAAATGTATTTTCTTAGAGTATGCTGATGGAATCAAGGGGTATCGCCTGTGGGATCCCACTACCCACAAGGTGCTAATCAGTAGGGATGTTGTATTTGTAGAAAATAAGGTTCAAGGAAAAAATAATGATAGCACTTCAAAAGAAAAATCAGAGACTACTACAGTTCAAGTTGAAGAAAAACAAGAATAAGAAGTTTCAAATACTTCTGAAGCATTATCAGAACATGAAGAACAAGAACAAGCTGAGTTTGTAATTCCACAAGTTCGACGGACAACTCGGGAGAGAAGAGAACCAGCTTGGCACTCAGAGTACATCATGGAGGGAAATATCGCATATTGTTTACTAACAGAGGATGGAGAGCCATCAAATTTTTATGAGGCTATAAATGGCCAAGAAGCTTCTTTGTGGATGACAGCAATGCAAGAAGAAATTGAAGCTCTTCATAAAAATAAAACATGGGATCTTGTTTCATTACCACAAGAAAGAAAGGCCATCGGGAACAAATGGGTTTACAAGATCAAACGAGATGGCAACAACCAAGTGGAGTGGTATCGTGCTAGATTGGTGGTTAAAGAATTTGCTCAGAAGGAAGGTATAGATTTCAATGAAATATTCTCTCCTGTTGTTTGACTCACAACGGTTCGAGTAGTTCTAGCAATGTGTGCTACATTTGACTTATACTTGGAGCAATTGAATGTGAAAACTGCATTTCTTCATTGAGAACTTGAAGAAGAGATCTACATGCTCTAACCAGAAGGTTTTGAAGAAAAAGAAAAAGAGAACTTGGTTTGCAGGTTGAACAAATCTCTATACGGTCTCAAACAGGCGCCAAGATGTTGGTATAAGAGATTTGATTCCTTTATCATGAGCCTTGGATACAACAGACATAGTTCAGATCTTTGTGTTTACTACAAGAGATTTGGTGATGGTAATTTTATTATTCTGTTGTTATATGTTGACGACATGATGGTAGCAGGTCCCAACAAAGATCGTATTGCAGACTTAAAGGCACAGTTGGCTAGGGAGTTTGAAATGAAGGACTTGGGACCAGCAAACAAGATTCTAGGGATGCAAATTTACCGAGACAGAAGTAATAGGAAGATATGGTTTTCTCAGAAAAATTATTTGGAGAAAATCTTGCGGCGCTTCAACATACAAGATTGTAAGTCAATTTCTACCCTCCTTCCTATTAATTTCAAGTTATCCTCAAGTATGAGTCTTAGCAATGAAGCAGAGAGGATAGAAATGTCTCGAGTACCGTATGCATCGGCAGTGGGTAGCTTAATGTTTGCTATGATTTGTACAAAACCAGACATTGCACAAGCAGTGAGAGTGGTTAGTCGATACATGGTGAATCCTGGTAAAGAGCATTGGAGTATTGTTAAGAGGATCCTAAGATATGTCAAGGGTACCTCAAATGTTGCATTATGTTATGGAGAATCAGACTTTACTGTGAAAGGCTATGTTGATTCAGATTATGCAGGTGATCTTGACAAGAGCAAGTCTACCTCAGGTTATGTGTTTACTCTTGCTGGAGGAGCTATAAGCTGGGTTTCAAAATTGCAATCTATTGTGGCTACTTCTACAACAGAGGCAGAATATGTTGCAGCTACCCAAGCTAGCAAAGAGGCAATATGGTTGCAAATGCTACTGGAGGAGCTCGGATACATACAAGAGAAGATTATTTTATTTTGTGACAGTCAGAGTGCTTTACATTTGGGAAAGAATCCAACATTTCATTCTAGGATAAAACACATACGAGTTCAATATCACTTCGTTCGTGAGAAGGTGGAAGAAGGAAGTGTGGATATACAAAAAATTCATACAAAAAATAATCTAGCAGATATGTTAACAAAGCCAATTAATAATGAAAAATTTATCTGGTGTCGATCCTCCTTAGGCCTAGCAGATACGTAAGCAGCATGGTGATGACAAGTGTAAAAAGGATATAAGGATTACAAAAGTAACTTTAAGTAGGAGATATGTGGTAATAAAATTACTTTTGTAGAGTAAAAAAATGGAAGTGCCTAACTTAGGTAATTCTTGGTCAAAAATGGAGGGTGCCTAACTTAGGTAAAGAAGGTAAAAAATGGAGGTGCCTAACTTAGGTTATTCTTAGTAAAAAATGGAGGTGCCTAACTTAGGTAAATGGGGTCAAAAAAATGGAGGTGCCTAACTTAGATAAAATTCTACCAACCCATTTTTTTGAAGCCTATATAAACCATTTAGCCTTCACTTGAAATTCATTCCAAAAAAATTGTTAGAGAGTTTTAGAGAGAAAAGTGATTTCTCTTAAATATTGTCTTTCCTTTTATTAGAGAGGTTTTAATTTCTCCTACTATAAGATAGAATATTGTCAATTGTGCTCTCCTTATTTTAGAAAGAAATTGTTGTAATCTTTTTGCTATAATAAAATCCTTCTACAATTTGCCCGTGGTTTTTTTACTCCAATTAATTTGGAGATTTTTCCACGTAAATCTTTGGAGTTCATTATTTTCATTTTGTTTCTCATTTCTACTTCAGTTGTAATTGTATACCTCGTTCTACAACTTCTTAACATGTATGTCTCTGTTATTTGTATAGTTTATAATTGTATTAAATTGTTTTTTAAACATTTAATGAGTGTTTCTTTTTCCTATTTATATTCCTTAACAAATATGTAAATGGAATAGAATAGATAAAAACATTTTCTCTTATTCAACGAGGGAGATTGTGTGGTGAACCTCAACTCAATCAACTGAGAAAATAAGGTGGAGTCTACTAAGTAGTATAGTTTTGATATCTTCAATTTAATTTATTGCTTTTTAAATTTAATTTGTTAACATTGCTATGTGTAATTGTGTATATGTATACACTTGTTATGTTGTATTTTATATGTATATTATTATTAATCTGTTTAAGATTTTTAAAATGAATATTCTATTTTAATAAAATATTTTTGCCTATTCATATGTTATTTATGTATGTAATGCTAATATGTGTACCATTATAATTGTTGATTACAATACTTTGCTAAAAAAATGCTAATTATGTAATAACATGAATTTTAAATAAAAATAAATGAATAAATAAATAATTGAAGAATATAATAATAATAATAATATAAAAAGAAAAAGAAGAGAAAATAAAAGAATAAAAAAAGAAAGAAGAAAGGAAGTTTGAAGAAATAAGTACAGAGAGAGAGAGGGAGGGAGAGAGAAAGTCTGAGACGGTGAAAAAGAAAAGGGAGATAGAATCAGAGACACCGAACTAAATTTTTCTTCGATCTATAACTGTCTGGTCTCCGATCAACAACACGTGCCAGTACATCAGTTTTATCCGTCAATAGCAAGCATAGGGAGGGGTGGATCGCCTCCAACGACTGCTGAAGCACGTCACATACACCATCTAAAGTAGATGCCAGCGTGACTTTTTGTTGAGTTTTCTAGACACTTTCTGAATTTTTTTTCCGGCTACTCTAATATTTTTGAAATTCTCTCTTCACAAGCTTTATTTTAATATCTCATTTACTAATTTGAATGAGTTTTTAGGAAAAATACTTATATTAATATATATCAAATGTTAAAATATAATAATAATCATAATTAATTAATTTTAATTAATTAAGATTTGTGAATTAAAATGGAATTAAAGGTAACATTATAATTAATTGATTACCAGGTTGTCAAAAAAAGAAATTCAGAATAATAAATTTTAAAAAGGAGTAAATAATGAAAATGATATTAATAAATAGTTAATTTAAAATAAATTGGCTAAAATTGATGAAATTAGTAATTTATAAGTGATAATATTAATTAATTGATAAATTAATTAATAATATTAAAAAAACTTAGAATAAATAGATAATAAATATATGTATAATTTAAAATGAAAATTTACTTAATATATGATTGAAACTAACTAAATATTTGCATTTTAATTAGTATTTAGTAATTCATAAAATTAAACAACTAATTATGTTTAAGAATTTTTGAAATTATAAAATAGTCATTAAATTATGGGTAGAGTTGTTCATAAAACCTGCAGCTCGAGAAATCGGACCCAACCCGAGTGGTTTGGGTCAGGCTGGGCAGACCCGAATCAATAGTAGGACTGGGCTACGAGTTTCATTAATAAACCCGAGTTCAATTCGGGTTGGACATCGGGTTTTATAATTAATTTTCGGGCTAACCCGACTCGGCCTGAAGATATATATACTCACACGTTCCCAACCCTAATGCTTCTGATTTTTCATTGTGCCGTCACTATCTATATCTCATTACTCTCAATATAACTCTCCTCTCCTCCTTAATTCCTCTGAACAGATCTCTAACCCTCCTCTCTTCCCATACCTCTAAGGCTCTAATATTTGGTCTCCCCATTGTTGCTTATGTCGTCTCTATCATTTTCAACCAAATCAGAGAATATAAATAAAAGATGGGTAATGGGCTTGTGCCGCTCTTGCTAAATCAAGAACAAAAATCTTTCAATCTCGTCATCTCTTAACGATTATTCTTTTCTCTTTGTTAATCATCTCAATTTTGCGTTTTTATAATTTTTTGTTGTAATTTTTGCATGTTCATTTATTAAAGTTTATTGATTGTATATTTATTTTATGGTTTTTCATTTTTTTTATTATAGTTTTTCATTTTTTTAGAATCCGAGATGTATGATTGTATTTTTTTATTGCAATTTAGTTTTGTTTTGTTTGGGATTTTATTTCTTTTTTGTTTTATTTGGAATTTCAGTTTTTGTTTCCCTTTTTTTCCAGTTTTTGTTTTTATTTTTTTCAGTTTGGATTTATTTCAAGCTTTTTCAGATCTATGTGGTATATGCTTCAATATTTTAAGCTTTTTCAGTTTTGTTCTTTGTTTATTTCACGATACAGATGCTTTGATTTCAACTTTCAAGCTATGAATCTGTAACTCATTTTAAAGCTTTGTTTGATAATACTTCTACTACTAATAATAAAATATTAAAACAACAACAACAATAATAATAATTGTAATGGTTTTGTCATTTTCTTTATTCAGCCCAAATTTCTTTTTCTAGCCCAATTTTTTTTGTTTGGCCCAGTAGGCCTGGCCTAACTCGGCCTGGTTGATTCGAGGCCCAAGTATATTTTACCCATGGGTTTAGGGTTGGTCCACATGTTATATTTTCAAGCCCAATTTAAACTCGGGTTGGGCTTCAAGTAGGAGTAAAATCTTGTCTAACTTGGCCCGAGTACACCCCTAATTATGAGTTAATATATATAGAGTCATTTATTAATTGATTTAAATAATAGGATTAATTGATTTTTCTTAAATTTTATATGACTAATTAATTAGTTGCAATTAATTACTAATTGGGAAAAAATTAACTAACAATAATAATTATTATTATTACTATCAAATTATTATTAATATAAACATTATTAATATTAATATAAAGGATAACTTGAAATAAAGGTAATTGAATAGTATATTAATTAAATTAAGAACTTAATTTATCAAAACAAGTAAATTTGTTACAGTTATTGATGAAGGATGATTAAATTAAATGGTTAATATGATGCGTTAAAAATTATAAAATTTATTACATAATTAAAATCAGTATGGTTATAACATTAGTAATCAAGATATTGTTATGATCATTATTATTTCATTAATACTATTCTTCTTCTTCTTCTTCTTCTTCTTCTTCAATATTAAACTTAATACAAACTAATTATATTTGAATAAAAGATAATTAAGTAATTATTTTATAATAAAAATAAAACAAATAATGTTATATCTAAGTAACTAATATTAATGCGATTTTAATAAATTCTTTATTGTTGTTGTTGTTGTTGTTATTATTATAAGTTTATCTTTGAGAATTAAGTTAAATAAGTTTTAAATATATATTAATTTATTTTAATTGAAGATAATCATGAGATTGTAATCTTCTTAAAATGGCAATGATTAAATAAATATTATTTAAATGTAATTGAATGAATCGATAATATTAATAATATCATTATTATTAAACTATTAAAATAAATGAACTAAAATAATATAGTTTAATGATATACTGAAATATTTTAAATACTTAATAATATTGAATATCCAAATTATGTGGAGTATGTTGATGGAGGCCTAGATGAGGGCAATTGGAATTGATGATGATAATACTAATTGGAGTAGTTTTAGAAATTTGAAAAATAAACCGATATACACTTAAACTTTGCCGAAATCTAGTTAGAATTTTGAAAATCATTATCACATTTTTCATACATGTCATTCATCTCATAGTAGTTGATAATTCTAGGTTATATCTTAGTTAATCATTATTCTTATGCCACTTTAGATGTGAATTCTACTACAATTGTAGAACATAAAGATGACCGGACTAACTAAATAAATTGAGCTATTGATCAAAGTAAGTGGATAATTATATAATATCAATATTTTTATTAAATATATATATATATCAGTTGTTAAAATTGTTTTATAATGAAATTCAGTTTATAAAAGAATTTGAAATGAAAAAATATTATTTATGAATATATTTAAAATGTAAATAAATAATGGTATGTTGATGTTTGAATTATGAAAATAATAATTATTTATTGATATAGTTAAATAAATATTTCAAATACAATCATTATATGTTTCTAATAGAGACACATGTGATGATGAGGTATCAAATAAATTGACATATTATATTTATGATTATGATACTATCTTTGGGATAATGTTTGGTATACATATAACTTTTGGGATGCATATAAGGTGATTCGGCCTTTAGGGGCAGCTCTACATATGTGTATGGTCATGATTATTTATTATTGGTACTGCCAGCATCATCATTGCGCCTAGGATGATATGTTTTATCCTTAGACTGCTAGTAAATTTATGTTTATTTGTACTTAAGATCTTATGTTATATGTGAACTATATATTTTGAATGTACAAAGATTTTATGCTTAATTTTGTGCAGAATATTATGAATTTATTTAGTAGCATTATGATAAGTAAAAAAATTATATTTATGCAGCTGTATGAATCTATTATTAGCAAGTATATAAGAAAAATCTTATTTGTTCTCTATTTGTTATATAATTATCTTCTCACTACGTAGTTGTACTCACCTTATTTATTTAACATGTTTGATACTATTGGAGCATAGATTACCTTTTCTTTTTATTCCATTTGCGTATAGAAGAGATTTGATTAACATAATAGTTTTATAGTTTGATATTATTGAGATAGTAGTGTACTGTTTTAGATAATTATTATTAAAGATGTGTTTATGACATAAAGGCGATAATGTTCAACGATGTAATGATAAAATGGATATAATACTCTCTTAGTTAATGGTGTGTGAGAATTGTGAAATATTCAAATTTTACATAGAGATTTTCTAGCAGGTTGGATATTATGGTTTTCTTAAAGTATAGAGGAGATTCTGTCCGAATACAGATTAAGTCTATCCTGACTTGAGAGAGTTAGGGTGTGACAAATTACCATGTATTATTCAAATTTCCAATACTGTTTTTTATTTATTCTTTGCAACTTGTTAATTTTTTAGTCAACAATCAATTGCTAACTGTGTGAATATTATGTTGTTTGCATGTTGTTATTTTTTACTTTGTTAGAGCATTTTAAAATTCTTTATAATATATTATTTGCTATATACGAGTCCATAAAAAAATAAACATGACCATTACATTTAGAATTTATGTCTTATAACTTAGTTAATAGATATTAGATAGATATAGAAGAACAATTCCATGCAATAACAAAATTTCAAACTGATTGTAATTAAAAACTAACAACCAGTTTAAATTTTAATAAACTTTGAATAATTTATATAATAAACATTAGCTTATAACAAAAACTATTAAACTCTAATATCCAATTAAATTAATCAAATATTAAACATTAATTGAGAATAATTTAAAATTAAGAAATTACTGCAAATAAAACTTATTAAAATCCAACTTCCAATTAATTTAATAAATATTAAATTAGGATTAGTTGCTTAGATGTAAATAAAACTTAATAAGATCCAATATCTAATTAAAATAACTAACAATTAAATATTAACTTATAATTGTTTAACCATCAAGATGTAGTCTGATGGTCAGCAATATATATTATTCCCACTTAGGTTAATGATTCAAGTTTGAGTATTCTTCCTCCCCATATATAATTAATAATAAAAAAATTATAATTATTTAGTGTTATACAAATAATGCAATTAAAATAAATTAATTTCCATTTTCCAATTTAATAAACATAAACTTATAATTAATTTATTAGATGCAATTAAAAATTTTTAAACTCCAATAACCAATTATATTAATAAACAATTACACATTAACTTATAATTAATTAGCATTATAAAAATACTGCAATTAAAATATATTAGTTTCCATTTTCTATATCCAATTAATGTAATAAACATAAAAATTAGAATTAATTGCTTACATGCAATTAAAAAAAATTTAAACTCCAATATCCAATTAAAATAATAAGCATTTGTATATTAACATATAATTAAATTTTAAATAAAGAATTAAGAATTTTTAAACTCTAATATCCAAAATTAATTTAATAAATATTAACTTGTAATTAGTTACTTTCGTCAATTTCATTGCCTTAGTTTGATTGCAGGGGCGCCCCACAAATGAAACTTATTAAGATAGGTTAAAATAATTAACTTTAGTTATATGTTTAGATGTAATTAAAACTTTATATATACAGAAATAGAATTGCTTATATGCAATTAAATATTACAGTGTCCAATATGCTATTAATTTACTACAATTAATTCTTTAGATGCAATTTAAAAACAATTAAAGTCCAAATTCCAAATATAGATTCAACGTAAATATGTAATTAATAATTTTTTGTTGAATTATATTTAAGAAATTATGACAATGGCTAATAATTGACAAAATAAACTTTCAAATCAAGAATAACCTCAACAATAAGCTAATTAATCGAGTGAACAAAATCCAGTTGGAGAGGCAGAAAAACCATTTGTTGCAAGAAAAAAAAAAGAAAACCATTAGCTTTCTGTCCAAGAAAAAATTTGATAGCTTGGGATCAATATATTGAATTGCCTAAAGAGGAAGCCGTCGAACCAACAAAATTCTACAATTACTGTAGTAAGAGATATTTGTGTGATTCCAAGCTTCATGAGACCTCAAATATAGTTCATCACTTGCAAAATTGTCCTAAGTACCCATATATACTTAAAAATAATTTTAAGCAGCTAATTTTGAAATTTACTCCCAAATTAGATGGTAGTATAGATATAAGTATTGTCTCTCAATCATTTAGTATAGAGGAATGTAAAAAGGCCATTGCAATTGATAATAAGTATTTTGTTCATATTTAATGCTTATTTTGAATGCATATTTTAGCTTGTTATCTTAGATTTCTACTAATTTTGGGATATTTTTGTATAGGTTATAATTGATAAAGAAAATTGACTATTTTAGTAGAAATATTATTAAAAGACATAATAGAAGTCTCGAGTGTAAACCTTGGGCAAGGGTTGTTACGTCAGATAGAAAAGAAAAATTGAAGCCTCGAGCATAAGTCTTGGGCAAGGCTTGACTCGACTAGGCTTTATGTCAGAGTAGACAAATGTTATAGTTGAATTTCCTACCTTTTTTAAAAGAGATGCTGTAATTTTTTGAAAGATATAAGAACATCTTTTGAGACTTTTATTTTTATTTAGAAATAGGGGTAAATATTATTTTAAGATATTTATTATTTTTTTCCTAATTAGAATCTAAGTAGGATTTTACTCTTAGGAGAAAACATATATATATAATATATAGGCAACAACCCTAAACGACTTTGGTGGAGGACTTTATTCCTCCGCTTTCGTTCATTGTCTTTATAAATTTTTTTTCTTTTATTTTGAGTTTTTCTTCACTCAAACATTTGCAACTAATTTTTAATCAGTTGAAGGAGTAATTGAGATATCGATTCAATAAATGATTGTGAGATCTAAATAATTTATCTTTTCTCTTTCTTTAATTTTCAGAACTTTGCGGTTTAATTACATTATTGGTTTGCTATTTATTCAAAAAGGATCTATTGTATATTAAGTTTAACTATATATCGCCAATCAAAATATTTGAATATGTAATTATTCTTGTTATTTTGATAACTAGTGGCAATTAGGTATAACACTAAAAAAATATATAATCTAACTTAAATGAACTATGTAGTTGAGTTTGTTTGTTAAAATTAGTCCTTGTAATTTTTAAAACTATTAGTGAATTAAATTCTAAAAATATTCCTACAGGGTTATTCATTAATAATGATTAATTAACGAACATCTCCTAATTAATATAAAATATAACAAATGATTAGTTATTGTGAGCATCTCTAATGACTAAAACTAGTTTATTAAAAATTAGAAAGAACCATCTTTGTATTAAACATCAATCTAAAGAATTAAAACTAAAATTATCTCTTCAATTGAAATTATTTCTATTGATTTTTCTTTAAATTGTTTTTGTTGTTATTTAATTTTTAATTTTTAGTTTTAATTTGATTTTATTTCTCAAATATAAAACCCCTTTATTTAATTTTCATTTTAACTTTATTTTGATTTTCAAAGAAATTCAATTTCATATAGATTTGACTATATTCACCACTATTACAAATTTTTTTATTTAGAAATAGAAATTTAATTTTGGTGGCTTCAACAACAATTTTTGTTATAACTGATGAGTATCTTTTTAGGGTGGTAGAGTGTTATGGGTTCAAATATTTGATGAATAAAATAATTCCTCAATTTAAACTCTCTTCTAGGTACACTATAGCGAGAGATTGTTTCCAATTATATTTGGATAAAAAAATAAGGTTGAAATCTTTATTGAAGAGAGATTGTGACAGGGTATGCCTAACTACTGATTACTGGACATATGTTCAAAATCTAAATTATATGATACTTACTGCTCATTTTATCAATAAAGATTGAAAGTTGCAAAAGAATCCTTAATTCCTGCCTAATACCAAATCACAATAGGGAAAAATATAGCAAAATAAATTGAGTTATGCTTGAATGAGTGAGGTTTAAAAATAATTTTTTCAATCATTGTTGACATTACAATCTCCAATGATGGAGCTACTGCATACCTTAAGAAAAAAAATAAAAATTTCTAGTAGTTTGGAATTGGATGGAGATTTCTTACACATTAGGTATTGTGCATACATTATGAACTTAATTGTGAGTGAAGCGTTGAAGGATATGCATTCGACCATTGTTTCCATTAGACATGTAGTTAGGTATGTTAGAGTCTTTCCTTCTAGGTTGGCAAAATTTAAAAGTTGTATAGATTAAGAAAAAATTGAACATAAGTTCTTAGTTTGTTTCAATGTTTCAACTAGATGGAACTCAACATATTTGATGCTTGAGGCTGCCTTAAAATTTCACAAAGCATTTGAGAGGTTAGACGAAGAGATGGGAATTACTTGCAATATTTTTTAGATGATGAAAACAGAGGGACAACACCTATGACTTTTGATTAGGATAATGCTATAATCTTTTTAGAGTTTCTGAAAATTTTTATGATGTCACATTGGATATTTCCAGTTCCTTATATGTAACATCATATAATTCATTCCACCATCTAACATTAATTCAATCTAAAATTAAAAAATGGATTTGCAGTTTGGATTCAATTTTAGGGATAATGGCTATGAACATGAAGAAAAAGTATGATAAATATTAGGATAAGGTTGAAAACATTAATGCATTGCTTTTTATTGATAATATACTTGACCCTAGGTGATACAACAAAGAAGCCATCCAAGTCTATGGATCCACTTAACCTACCTAATGGTCCTATCATAAGAGCACATTTGAAAAGATTCAAAAAAGCTTTATTGGCCATGATGGAAGGCCTTTTGGCATATTTAGCTACCATTGAAGAATATACTATAAGCTTGGGCTCTTACAATTAGATCAAGGCTTAATTCAATTTTGTGAAGTTTCAGAGAACCTAGCAATTATACCTCTAGCGTAGTGGTCATCCCATTGGTTTCGTGATTGGTCTCATGATCACAAGTGTTATCATGAATTCTATTGTATTTATACCTTTTATCAAGCCAGTCTCGGGTCCAACCTCATGGTTGCACCTCGCCTCACCCCCAGCCTCACAATTATGCCTCCCATTATGAAACCTACAGTGCTCCAATTAATGGGCCTATTTATATTTTATTTTATTTTATTTTGGTATTTTTTTACTTCTTATTTAGGATATTATTTGAAGATTATCTTATTTAGGATTATTATCATTTGTAATAATAGAATAAGATATGTATGATCCTAAAGATTTAGATTTACTAAATTTTTTTTAGATTTACTATATTTCTAAGTTAAATAAGAAAAGGTTGATTTACTTCCTAAACAACCTTGTTTCCTATTAGGTTAATAATTCTTTTATAGCTTATATGAAGGAATCCTTTTCTACATTGTAAATTAATTCAGTTTTGATCAATAAAAATTTAAAAACTTGGTTCTTGTGAGAAATGCAATATCTCTTATTCCTTAATTCTTATTTGAACCAACTTCTACATATAGAGTTAATCATTTGAGTGTGTTATACCAAGGTTCTCCCCTACATTAGGTTTTAGTCAAGGTCTTGGATAAAAGGATCTGATTTGACTTTCCAAAGAGTCGCTTTCAAGTGTATTCGATGTTGGGTCTCGAGTTGTAACTTATAGGTTTACATTAGTTTAGTATCAAAGTCAGGCTCTAAATTAGGTTCTACTATCTATCTATTCAATCTATTATATAAATCTATTTAATTAAATTTTTATTTTTGTTCATCTCTATTTTATATAAAAAAAAGGAGGACAAGAAAAGTATTAAAAAAAGAGTATAATTTTTTTTGGATCATAATTCTTTAAAGATTGTTCAAATTGAGTTTGTGGCTAATCAAAAGAAGTATATCAAATCCCAAAAGCTATAAAGTATTGAGAAACTTGTAAGAAAACCCTAAAATTTTCATAGCCAGTGATTACGAGAAGTTTTTAGCAATTCTCACGGTCCTCCCACCTTTATACATTCGATGTGAGCCTTGCCATGAACCTTACTATTTGAATTTGGTCTCCATCTTGCATACCTTGTTGTGGCACTAGTCATCACTCTCTCGACTGTGAACTCTATTGCCAAAATTAAGAAGTTCATCTAACCTACCTAGTGGTCACTATAACAGCATCTTAGTTATGCGCAATCCTATATAGTCGCACCACAGACTGTGAACTTCACTACGAGTTGAGCTGGTTGAAGATTAATCGGCCCTTATATTTTAAATACCTTAGTTATTCCAGTAACATCCTCATTTTTAATACTTAATTAAATAATTAATATAAATGGTTAGTTAATATATGGAAGAAAGATATGCATGGTATATATCTACTGTACGCACAAGATATAAATGGATTATATATTAGATATATAAGGTATACATGGTATATACCTAACATATACATGATATATAACTAAAATATACATCATATATTTCTGACGATCAGATAAGATGTGTAAAATAATGGCTCATAATTAAAATCAATTTTATACCAGACATTCTAATAGAGAGGAGGTTTATCAATCTTATAATAGAGTTTGAATTAAAAAAATGGGTTAAAATAGGAAAAGGATTTTCTTGTATATATAGGGTAAAGTTAACACTATATATAAAGTACCTTAGATGATAAATAATACATTGAATTGCATGAAAAAAAAATCTCAGTTGTATTCTCACTCTAAGAAATAAAGTGAAAAACCTCCTATGGACGTAGGCAAATTGCCGAACCACATAAATCTTTATGTCTTGTATGATTACTTCTCTTATTCTTTTTCATAATTTTTTTATTCATAGATTGATCCTTTATTTTGTAAGTTTTAAAAGGGCAATATTTTTTCTAACTATTGGTACCAAAGCTTCTAACTATAATGAGTGGGTTTGGAACATATGCTAAGTTTGACAAGTTCGATGGAAAGGGAAATTTCTTTCCATGGTAGATGAGAGTGAAAGATCTATTGACACAGATGAAGGTTCAAAAGGCATTAAGGGGAGCGAAGCTGCCAAACATGGATGAAAAGGATTGGGAAAATATTGGCTCAATCGTCTTTAGTACAATCCAAATGTGCTTAGTAGATTTAGTAGTGTATGATGTAATCAACGAGAAGACAACCAAAGGTCTATGGACAAAGCTGGAGAGTTTGTCCATGTCTAAGGATGTCACAAATAAATTGTTCATGAAGCGTGATCTTTTCTGGTTTAGAATGAAAGAAGTTGGAGACCTAGGAAATCGCATAGCTCAGTTCAAGCAAAAGGTTAGTGATTTATTGCATGTAGACGTTAAATTGGATGATGGGGACAAGGCTTTGATGCTCTTATATTCATTGCCACCTTCTTTCAATCAATTTAATACCACATTGTTATATAGAAAGGAGACGCTAGACAATGAGAAAGTGGTGACAACTCTAAGGTCTCATATTTCAATGTAAAGGAAATCAACAAGCTGAGGGTCTGTTAGTCAATTCAGAACGTGAAAGGAGTAGTATAAGGAACAAGGAGCAGAAGAGAGAAAAATCAAGAGCAAAGTCAAAGTCAGGAGTGTCAAAGAAAGAATATTTTTAATGTTGTCAGAATGGCCACTGAAAGAAAGATTGTCCATTATTAAAGAATAAAGGGGCTGATAAGAAAGAAGCAACTTTAAGTTTGGTCAGTGTAGTTGTTGATACTTTAGAAGAGGAAGATCTCTTAGTAGTCTCGATGACAAGCAATGATTTAAAATCAGGCACATGGACTTTGGATTTAACATGCTCATCATATTATACTTCTCACAGAGACTGGTTCTATATATATAAGGCATGTGATGCTGACAATGTAACTTTGGGTAACAATTATAATTGCAAAGCAGTGGGGATTGGAACTGTTAGAATCAAAATGTTTGATGACATAATTAGAACATTGGAGAATGTCAAACACGTTCTTGAATTGAAGAAGAATCTAATTTCTTTGGGCTTATTAGAGAAGAAATTATGTGGATTTTCATCAGCAGTTCCATGTGATGAGAGGGAAGCAGATAAGAAACAATTTGTACAAGTTAGAAGGTCGTACAGTTGTGAACAACAATTCTGCATATTCTTTAACAAAAGATAGTTTGGATACATCAAAGCTCTAGCATATGCGATTAGGACATATAAGTGAGCAAGGTTTGTAAGAACTTTATAAAAGGAAATTTCTAAATGAGATAGCAAGGTGTGAAGTTAGATTCTATGAGTTTTGTGTCTAATGAAAAAAACAAACAAAGTTCAATTCAAGACTTCCTTATAGAAAAACAAGCAAGTATTAGAGTATGTTCACTTAAATGTTTGGGGTTTAGCACAAGATGCAGCAAAAGGTGGAGCCAGGTATTTTGCAACATTCATTAATGATTTCTCCCAAAAAGTTTGGGTATATTTCATGAAGAAGAAAGGCGAAGTATTCTCAAAGTTCAAGGAGTAGAAAGCCAATTTTGAGAAACATATAGGAAAAAGTATAAAGTGCTTAAGATATGACAATGGCGGTGAGTACAAATCTAAGGAGTTCATAGATTTCTGTAAAAAAGAAAGGATTGAGCGACACTTCACAATTCCTAAGACACCTCAGCAAAATGGGATAGTAGAAAGGATGAACATGACATTATTAGAAAGAGCCAGAGCAATGAGATTACAAGCAGAGTTGCTCAAATAATTTTGAGCAGAAGTAATGAATATTGCTTATTTAATCATAAATAGGTCACCTTCAAGTAAGTTAGAGAAAAAGTCCGTACAATAGGCTTAGACAGGTAAAAATGTCGACTACTTTGTACTAAAAGTATTTATATGTCCATCCTACGCATTAATCCCCAGTGATGAAAGATCAAAACTAGATTTAAAGTCAAGAAAATACATCTTTATCGGATATGGAAAAAGAATAAAAGGATATAGATTATAGGATCCTAAGGGGAAGAAGTAATAATCTTTAATGAGCGAGCTATAGTGAACAAGAAATAATCATCTCAAGGAGCTATAAAATCAACCTCCAAGGTAGATGTGGAGCTTGGGTTGGATAGTCCTTCAAAACCAGTTCAACTAGTAGTTGAATTTGAAAGCAAGGATGATGATTCAAAGAGTACAAAAGTGCAACATCATCAACATGAGCAATGTATTGCCATAGATAGGCCTAGATGCATAATGAGACCTTCAGCTAGATATCGTAAAGATGATTATTCAACCTCTTTTTCTTTATTAAAAAGTGAAGGAGAACTAAGTTCTTTTCAAAAAGCAGTGTCAGTTCTAGAAAAAGAAAGATAGTTAAAAGTTATGGCTGAAGAAATGGAGTCACTACACAAGAATCAAACTTGGGAGTTAGCAAAACTTCCTAAGGGAAAGAAGGAAATTTGATGCAAGTGGATTTATAGAAAGAAGGAAGGAGCTTTAGAGAAAGAAGGTGTAAAATACAAGGCACGGTTAGTTGCAAAGGGATACTCACAAAAGAAGAGGATTAACTATAATGAAGTGTTCTCACCGATAGTTAGACATACAACTATCAGAACATTATTGGCATTAATGATTCAGTTAAACTTAGAGTTGGAGCAGTTAGATATCAAGACAATTTTCCTTCATGGTGAATTGGAGGAGCAGATTTACATGGAACAACCAAAAGGGTTTGAGGAGCAAGGTAATGAGCGTCTAGTATGCAAGCTCAAGAACTCCCTTTTATGGGTTGAAGCAATCCCCCAGGCAATGGTACAAGTAGTTCGATTCTTACATGATAAGTATTGGCTTTGCCTGTTGTGAGTATGATTATTGTCTATATCTTAAGTCTTTGAAGAATGGATCTTTACTTATTGATTTATATTGATGATATGTTAATTGTTTCAAGATACATGAAAGATGTGTGTGACCTTAAATCATTATTAAGTCATGAGTTTGATATGAAGGATTCAGGTGCTATGAAGAAAATTCTTGGTATGGAGATCAACAGGGGTAGGAAAAACATGAATCTATAGCTCTCAAAAAAGAATTACATTGAAAGAGTATTGGAGAGATTCAGTATGGACAAGGCAAAATCAGTTACTACTCTTCTAGCTAATCGCTTCAAATTGTCTAGCCATCAGTGTCCTAGAATAGAAGAAGAACTGCAATACATGACAAAGTTTCTGTATGTTAGTGCAGTTGAGAGTTTGATGTATGCAATGGTGTGTACACGATCAGACTTAGCAAATGCAGTTAGTGTGGTTAGCAAGTTTATGGCTAATCCAAGGAAGAAACATTAACAAGCTGTAAAGTGGATTCTCCGGTATACCTTTGATTATGGGATTTGTTATGTTGCAGTAAATGATTTAGTCTCTATTATTGGATATATTGATTCAGACTATGTTGGAGCTGTGGATAATAGAAAATCTACTACATGCTACATTTTCACACTTGTAAATAGTCCAATCAGTTAGAGGTCAATCTTACAAAGTGTGATTGCTTTATCTACCACAGAGGCAGATTACATGGCAGTTATGGAAGCAACTAAGAAAATATTGTGGTTGAAAGGGCTTATTTCAAAATTAGGCTTTAAGCAGCAGACTCTTGGTATATACTGTGATAGTCAAAGTGCCATAGAGTTATCCAAGAATCAAGTGTACCATACTAGAATAAAGTATATTGATGTGAGATATCACAAAATCAGAAAGTTAATTTTTCAGGTGAGATTCTATTGATGAAGGTACACAAAAAAAAATACAGCAGATATGTTGACGAAGATGCTACATTTGGAGAAGTTCAAGTATTGTTTGGACTTGCTCAAAGTCACAAATTGAGAATTTGTGAAGATATTGGAACTTCAGGTTAGGTACAGATTTTTAAGGTTGAGCGAGTCTTCTAAAGAGAATGATTATTCGCCAAGGTGGAGATTGTTAAAAAATGACTTATCATTAAAATCAATTTTATACTAGGAGTTCTAACAGAGAGAAAGTTTATCAGTTTTATAATAGAGTTTGAATAAAAAAAAGGGTTAGAATAGAAAAAAGGGATTTTTTTGTATATCTAAAGTAAAGTTAACACTATATATAGAGCACATTAGATGGCAAACAATACATTGAATTATAAGAAAAAGAGAAAAAATCTCAGTTGTATCCTCTCTCTAAGAAATAAAGTGAGAAACTTCCGTGAACATAGGCAAATTGCCATACCACATAAATTTTTGTATCTTGTGTGATTATTTCTCTTATTCTTCCCCTTAATTTTTTTTTGTTCATTTATTGATCCTTTATTTTGCAAGTTCTAATAGTGCAAGATTTTTTCTAACAAGATAAGCAGAATATATCCATCTGAGTGAGTTATAGAAAATTCAAAATCAACTACAGACAAAAAGATGGTTAACGAAGATCTTTGTATTTTGTATTTGATTTTATTCACGTAGCAGGATTATACCTACAATAACAATTATATAATTATGATTAATCTATAGCATTACATATTTTATAATTACGGTTTGAGTTGAATTTTATATTAATATATATTAGTTATGGAAAATAATTAATGTACTAACATATTGATAAAATCAAAAGGTAATTAGATTAAATTGTGGATGATAGATGATAGATTATTAAAATTAGAGTTGAGATTAAATGTATAAAATATTAGGAGTATTTTCTTTTGCAGGTTGTATTTTGATTAGAGAAGATATTAAAAATACCAAATGTTAGGAGAAACTCGACTGAAATTTTTATTTATAATAACTTTAGTATTTATTAATAATTAAATCAATAAGTGTATAGGCATTGTGTAATATTTTTTTTGATATTTTTTAATAGAATTGTCAACGGGTATTACACTCATTCATCAATATATTACTTAATTGTGACACTTTGCTGCAGGACTAATTTTAGCGCAATATTTCTCCTTACCCATATTATTTAAAATTTAAAATTTATAAATTTTCTTTCATCGAAAAAATTTAACAAGTAATAAATTTTCACTTATTTTATAATTCAAATTATTAATTTTATTTTTTTTAAAAATAGATAATAAAAAATTAATATTCTAATTATTCTTTTTTATTAAGAACTTTTTAAATTAATTTAAAATGTCTTAATACATTAAACATATCTTATTATAAATATTTTATGATATGTGAATATGAAAAATTTCAATATTATGTATATTTATGTAGAGAGAGAATGTGCAAATATACCTCTAATATTTTTGCAAAGATACACATTGGCCTCTAAAAAAATTTTAGCCTTAATTATAGGGCTTTTTACAAAAATAACTAAAAACAAAGTTGTTTTTTCAATTTTACTGCACCATTTTTTTTTTAATTTTATGGGAATATAGTTTTCAAATTATAAAAGTATAACAATAAAATGGGACCATATATATTTTTTCAATAGAAATTGAACGCGTGTTTTAAACATAATTTTTAAATTTGTAAAAATATAATAAAAAATGGGACTATATTTTTTCTTTATTTAGAACTGGACAAGTAATTTTTTTTCTTTCAATACACATAAGTGCTCCTTACAATTGGCCACAATTTTAAAAAAATAGTGACCATTTATTTTTTTTATTTTTTATCTTTTAAATTTAAAACATTAAATTAAAATATTAATATTAAATTTCTATTTATATATAATAAATACTCATATATACTCATATATATTCCATTTTCATAATAAAATTTACATTTTATTTATATTAATATATTTTATTTAATTTATATTTTTTAGCATAATTTTAACATATACTATAACAATTATTTAAAATATTTTTTTTAATATATAACATAATTCACATATTAGTTATTATATTGCATTACAAAAGAAAAAATATATATCTATTGTTATTTTAGTATATGAATATATATTTAGAATATACCTACGTATACCTATTTTCTTAGAGAAATAATATCAGTATGCAGTTATATTTTAGTATTTATATGTATATGACAATAATAATTACATATACCTATTGCAAATAACTACTCTATTAGAATATTTAAGATCACTTCTACAAGAATGTACTTGGACAAACAAACAAGTAGCATTATATACATTCACAAAATTGTCAAAAGAAGGCTAAATACTAAATGAAAGTCTATATGTAGGTATATGTAAGTATATAATTCATATACCTATATGAAAGCCTCCTTGAATCATCAAAGTTACAGGTATGAAGAATATATGTAGGTATATGTAAGTATATAATTCATACACCTTCATATATTTATATGAAAGCCTTCTTGAATCATTAAAGTTACAGGTATGAAGACTATATGTAGGTATATGATTCATATACCTTCATATACTTACATATACCTATTGCCAATAACTACTTTATTGAAATATTTAAGACCACTTCTACAAGAATGTACTTAGACAAACAAAAATGTAGCATTATATACATTCACAAAATTGACAAAGAAGGCCGAAGATATACTAAATGAAAGTCTATATATAGGTATATGCAAGTATATGATTCATATGCCTTCGTATACCTATATAAAAGCCTCCTTGAATCATTAAAGTTATAAGTATGAAGAATATATGTGGGTATATGTAAGTATATAATTCATACACCTTCATATATCTATATAAAAGCCTTTTTGAATCATTAAAGTTACAGGTTTGAAGATTATATGTAGGTATATGAAGGTATATGATTCATGTACCTTCATATACTTACATATACATATTGCTAATAACTACTTTATTAAAATATTTAAGATCATTTCTACAAGAATGTACTTTGACAAAAAAAATGTAGCATTATATACATTCACAAGATTGACAAAGAAGGCTGAAGATATACTAAATGAAAGTCTAAATGTAGGTATATGTAAGTATATAATTCATATGCCTTCATATACCTATATAAAAGTCTCCTTGAATCATTAAAGTTACAGATATGAAGAATATATGTGGGTATATATAAGTATATGATTTATATACCTTCGTATACTTATATGAAAGTATTCTTGAATCATTAAAGTTACAAGTATGAAGACTATATGTAGGTATATGATTCATATACCTATATTCGTAGAAAAAAAATAACACTATAAAATTGTTATATGTAACATATACCAAAACATGTTAAATCAAAATAGTTTACATATATTAATTAAAATATATGTAACATACATCAATATATATCAACGTGTATAAACATATACCTACATATATATTATTATATGTAACATATATCAACATATAATTAAATAAAGTAAAATTAGTTTTATGTTATTGTATAATATATATATCAGTGTATATCCATGTATTTTATAATTCTTTAGTTAAAGTATATATTATATATTTTCCGATATATGTCTACATACATTATTATTCTTTAACTAAAATATATGTAACATATATCTATATATATCTACATATATCCACACATATAATTATTCTTTAATTATTTATATGTAATACATGACCACATATAATTTATAATTTGTTAAATTTGATAAGAAATTTAAAAAATTAAAAATTTATTTTTTTAAAAATATTTTATCAAACATGTGGTGTGCACTTATATTGAATAACAAAAAAATCTTCAAATATTACAATTCAAACTCAAAAAACACAAAAATTCAAAAACAAACAAAAAGAAAAAAAGAAAAAGATTTACAAAAAAAAAAAAAACTACTTCATAGGGAAGATCAATATGGTAACTCAGTCTTGCATTGTTGATTCTCTTGTTTTTTCATCCAAATAGAACCAATTAGGTCAATATGCAGAAAAAATAGCAGCAGGTAATCAAAGTTTTTTCTTTTATTGATTTGACTAAGAAATCTTCACATTTCAACTCTTAAGCTTAAAAGGCCATTACTCTGCTTCGAAACCAAGTCACATAATCCTGCACATTAAAAATCAACATCACTCCCAAAAAATTTCCAAAGAAAAAACTTAGTAAAATCAAAATAGAAAAAATGATAACACTGCTTTGAACATTAACTCATAATATAAATTAGTTTTTTAAAGCCACTGAAACCAAAAACAATGAAAAATGATTTATGAACATATGGCATGATTCGGAAATGGTTTATAAACATGTGGAATAATTTATTCATATTTGCAGGTCAAGCTTTTTGTTTACTGTATACAAAACCTAGAGATAAACAGAGTAGAGGCATGGCCATGGAATAGATGACGTGGTAAAGAGGCTCTCGGAAATAAGATCATATGGTGAAGTGGTGACCGTATATTTGAAAAAATAAAACATAAAAAAAACCAAAAATAAAAAAGTAAAAAATAAAAACGAAAAAAAATTAAGAGTAATAAAATTGAAAATTGAAATTAAAATATAGTATATAGTGTAATTTCTTCTTAATTATATACAAATTTTTTTAAAGTCAACTACTTAGACCCCATATATAACTCTGAAAACTATTGGAGTTAATTACTCTGCTCATAATATATATTTTTAAATAATAAGAAATTAAAAAAATAAAATGAAAAAGAAAGAACCCAGTTTGGGTTCTTCTATAACAAAACAAATAGCTTTTAAAATTTTACAAATTCCATTATTTAACCCAAAAAAATCATAAATCTAAAGAACAAACACCTAAAACATGGAAGAAACACATTAAAATTACTAACTCAGAAACATTAACCCGAAAAGGAAAAGAAAAAAAAAGAAAAGTTGAAAAAGAAAGAATAAAGGAAAATCTAGATTTGAAAAATTCAAATATGAAAGAACTAAGATTTAATGGGATTTAGATTTGAAAAAACCCAAATACGAAAGCAACCAAATTCGAAAGAATCCATAGTTGAAATCCGAAAAGAAAATGAAAAAGAAATAATCCAGATTTATAAAAGAAAAAACTGAAGAATCAAAATGAAATGTGATTCATTGAACAAAAACAAACCAAACAACAAATTGATTCATCTGAAACCAAACCCCAAATCAATTCATCTAATAATCTATTTCTTTGCTTTGGGTTTTGTTAATGTATTTTATTGAAGAAAAACCAAAAAGAAAGAGAACTAAGGTTAAATCAAAACAACAAGAAAGAAAGAGAAGCAAGGTTAAATAGAGAGATTATGAAGGGAAAAAAAAGAATCTGCATAATGAGGAATTCTATGTATCAACAATGCCGCCATTACCTAATCAATTTCCTCCACCTAAGGCTGTAAGAAGAAAGGTGAAAGAGATGTTATCAAGATATTCAACATGAAACAGAAATTCTGGCAATTCTGCGTGCCATCGGCTTGAATATTAAATTTTTTTTTTATTTAATGTATTTTTATTAATTCATTTTTTCCATTATGAAAATAGCTTAAATTATTGACTTTTTAAAGACTAATGTGTACTTTCACGAAAATATCAGCTGTATATTCTCTTTTTATATGTATAATATTTTTTTATACTAATTATATTAGTGTACAGATTATCTTTTAATTTAAATTAAAAAAGTTATTTTAAAATAAAAAACAAAAATTTATAATTAAATTAAATAAATATACAATCAAACGTCTTAAAAATTTCAATATCATATAAATAAACATGTTTAAGAAAATAAATTAAACTAAATTTATCATCAACATATAATGTTTAAAAAAATTTCAATCCAATTTAATTTCATTAATGAGCTTGAATTGAATTGGATTCTTTTATTTTTTTTTTCACAGAGCAGAAGGAATCCTCTGATGAGTAAAGGTTACTGGCGAGCAAATAAGAAGTGATTTCTGAAACAAAATATTAAAGAAAAAACATAATATATGCTCAGAAAGGAGAAATAACTATCTAATAAGACGCAACTATATACATTGCAGTTTAAAGTGTTCTCTTTTCTTCCATTTCTATCCCAAACACAGCAGCTCACAGATCAAAAATAGCAAAATATGTTTTTCAAAGCTCCGTTGCACTAAACATGTTTCTATTGTAAATTTGCACAGATCCAAGCTGTGGGTAGACTCGTGCCTATTTGGCTAGTCAAACAACTCCCAGTCCTGAGTTATTTTTGTGGCAGATTGTATTGGGACTGGAGCACTTAAGCTTCCAACTCCAGACTCAAATTTCTCCCATTTGGTAGTCATTGACGACACTGCATTGCTACCATTAGAGAAGGGGATGGAGTTTCTTGCCTTTAGATTGTCAAGTGTGTCCACAAAGCTCTGGACACGACGAACCTGTAAAAGAAAATGGGGGTGTTGCAGGGTAATTTTGGAATGCTCCACTTTCAGTAGAATTTATCATACAGCAATGGTTTTCAAGCCTCATTGGCCTCATAAAATGTGCAGATACAAATTAATAACCAGTCTTTTACAGATAAAAATACACACACACATATATATATATATATATATCTTATTCACTTCACTGTTAAGTACCAATGATATTTATAAGAATGGACTTGCTTATCCTTACATTCCATATACAAAGCAACATTAATTGTTCTGCAAGCAACCACTATAGCTTGTACCTAATGTTTATTGTCGTTGTACAAGAAAAAAGAAACAGGCAATTATAGAAAGGATCTGATTATGATATCTCTTCATGGATTGAGCTGCAAGTCTCAATTTGTAAAAGAAAATTATGGGTCAAGCAGATTAAACTTTTGAAAAATTTAACATTTTATGAATCAAGATATCTAGATGTCAGCCCATAAGAGGTCTTATGACACATCATGAAAAATGCCTTTAACCAGCTCTGCCATGGGCTCCATACTATACCTTTATGGGGTTTTCAATCATTTCATTACATTATTGTACTATTTTCATAAGCAGAGGAAGCATCTCTCACTCCTATATTGAATTTTATGAATAGAAAAATAAAGCAGGTTTAAGCCTTCTCAAGAATGAATTAATGAAATATAATCTAAGAAAATTTGAAATGAAGGAATTAATTCAGACCAAGAATAATCACTAACCTCAATACGTCTCTGTGCTTTTGCTTCTCCATCAGCCTCAATTGTATCTAATTTAAGCAACTGCATCATAAACAATTCTGTCAAGACAACAAATTCATTGTCTGCAACTTTGGTGCCATAGCAAACAGTTGTCTCCAAAGTGCGAACCTAAAAACCCAAAAGAAGAAAAAGACATAAACAGAGTGATAACTGGTAAGCAGGAATAGATATATGTGCATCTTCAAAAAATAGATGTTAACCTTCTGTGAGAGCTCATCAACCTCTTGTCTCACTTGGGCAATTTGTTCATAGACTTTTAATATTCCATGATTTCTCTTCATCTCCTCAAGTTTCCTCTCTTTGCTAGCAGGATCCTCCAGTAGTATCACCTTTGACATGTCTTTTAGGCCTACCATATGCAAACATTCATTGTCCTCCTTCTCTTTGCCTCTAAATAACAATCTCTGCTCCTTAGGCTCAAGGCCAGTCTCATAGACAAGAACCTTTTTCAAATCCCCTTCCATTGAAACAAAACCAGATGAAACCATTATTCCAAAAGCCCACAAAAATTCTTATTGTATCCAACAAGAAATGAAATTAAAATGGAAGAATGGAGCTCAAAGAATAATCATATAAATTGGCCATGACCTATCTCGATAAAAAAAAAGACAACCCAGTAAAATTCCATAAAGAGAAAATGAGATAGTTGCATTTTTATCCAATTTCATTAAATACCCATTCGCAATTAAAAGCAATTACATAGAAAATTTCAATTACCAAAAGTGGATTGAGCAGGGACAGTGATTTCATAGTGATAAGAACCGTGAGAAACCTTGATCTTGATCATTGGACCAGAAGGGTCACCACCAACCACTCTCTTTTGAACAAGCATGCCACCAGGCCTAAGCTCCCAACCTATCTGCCTGAAGTTGAACCCCTTTTTTTCTGCACCTCTCGAAACTGATTTTTTCATGATCAAGAAATGGTTTCCAAATTAAATAAATTAGGATTTGAATTGAAAAAGGTCAAGAAAAAAGAATAGAATAAGGTAAGGTTGATTGAGAAAGCCTGGGGAAAAGGTGAAAGTGAAACCTCAACGGAAAACGAGGTGGAGTAAAGCAAGCAAAGAGGCTTCTTAGACAGACGCCTCAACTGATTTTTGGAGTTTAGATAATCTCCTGCCACCTATATATATTATACTAACTAAGGTTTATCTTTTTATTTTCCATTTTATCATTATCTTTTCTATTTCACTCTTCTTTACAACAGTTAATTTTTCAAAAAAACCAAACTTTATCTTCTTATTTTCATTTTGTCATCACCTTTTCTTTTTCTTTTATGTTTTTTTAATATATATAATAAATAAATAATAAATATATAAAATAATAATAAATAATATATAAAATATAAAATATAAAAATAATAAATATATAAAAATAATAAATAAAATAGAAAAATCCACACCCAAATTACTAATTTTTTATTAAATAATTGAATGGTATATTAATTATTATTATTTATTAATAATATTTAATATTATATTATAATATTAATAATAAATTAATAATATTTTTATATTTTTATATAATTTTTATCAATATATTTAATTTTTTTGCTTTGTTTAAATTCTATTAAAGTTTTGTATTAGACTATTTATTATTATTTTAAAAAATAAATTTTAATATTTTAATGAAATATTTTTAAAAATAAGATATTTTGACAAAATATTAAAAGGTTAAATAATTCTAATATGATTAATGAATTTTCTTCTAAATATTAAAAAATAAATAAGTTTAATTTTTTATTAGTTGCATGGAGTTCATTTGATTATTTTTAATTAATACAATTGATAAATTTAAACATAATTCCAAAATTTGCTTTTAAATAAATTAATTCATGATAAATAAAATTTGATTTATGTAGTTTGTTTTAGCTTACTTATTGATATACGTTTGCGATGCTATATATTTATAAACTCATTAATCATTCAATTTAAAAAGTTAAAAATTTCATGCAATGTTTTAAAACTAATTTTATTAATTAATTAAAAATGCCAAACTATCTTTTAGTTACACATATAATAATTTTATATGTGCTATTATTTTATATTTAATTTAATTTGATTATTATTATTTAAAAATTAATTTTGTTAAAAATTTAATTTATTTATATTCACTTTGACCGCATTGATTTTATAAATCAAAATAAAATTTAAAAAGGTGTTAAAAAATTATTCCTTTTGATGGATGCAAAATAAATCTTTATAATTAATAGCAAACTTCTTATTAATGGATGCAAAATAAATCTTTATATTCAATTATTTAATTTTAATAGCAAACTTATAATTAATATTTTTATTAAAAAAATCTCTATATATTGAATCTTAATAAAATAAATATTTATGTAATATATTTTGCATGTAAATAAATATTTTATTATATTTTATGCCTATAATTTATATTATATATATTTTATTATTATATTTAAAATATATTATCGTCTATTCTTCTTATTATTTATATAATAGTATTAATTTCTCCAACAACATGGAGTGACAATTTGCTTGTAAAGTACGGGAAGGAACGCCTCATCCTTCTCAGAGTAATTTCGATTTTGCTTATTAATTTTTTATTTTCCTCTATTATATTTTATATTTTTCTAGAATTAAAAAAAAAATACTCTGAAATAATTTTGTAAGTTTCATTAATTTTATAAAAAACTATTTTAGACAATAATATCATTTACCCTAAAAAAAAAATCATAGCTCACTCCTGCTCAGATTAATTTTTTTGAATAAAATTTCAATTTGACCCATGTATTATAGCGAGGTATTTTAATTAATTTTTATATTTTTTTAAATTAATACTTTTTTTTATAAAATTTATCGCAAATTACCTTTTTCTAATGGAATCTTTAGGTTAGTTAAAGGTAAATTTCAATTTAGACTCCGGTTAATTATTAAGGGCTAATTAAATGTTTAAAAAATATTATATAATATTTTTAAAAATTATTTATTAATTAATATTTTTAATATCAATAATTTATAATAATAATAATAAAAGTTTTTGTAATTTATAATAAATTAACAATCTACAACTTAACAAATAATTAGAAATATTAAATAATTTATAATATATAGGATTTTATAAATTTTAATATAATATTAATTATAATATTACAAATTAATGCTAAAAATATTAATAAATAATTTATATTAAAAATATTATAATTTACAATATAAAAATATTTTTTAATATTATAGTTATTAATGCAATTTAATTTACTATTGTAAAAATAATTAGAATCAAATTTTGGCATTTAAATTTGTATTTTGGATAATATACTATAGTTAGCATCCCCATATTATTAGTTTTTTAAAAAAATTTATTTTTACCCTAATTTTTTTATTTTATAAAAAAAATAAACATTCATTCCTTTCAAACTTTCCGCCAATATCTTTTACCTATATATATTAGTTACCAATAATTAATTAAATTTAGATTTTTAAATTTTTTTAAGCAAATATTTAATTCTTTTATCACTAAAAAAAAGTGTATACTCGATTTTCACTTTTTCTTAAATATTTTCTCATCAGTTAATAGAATTGAATTAATAGATTATAATATTAAAAATTATAAATTTTGTAATACTCTTATATTCTGTATACGTATAATATATATATTTTGTGTACGTAAAATATATATATAGAATATAAGAGTGTCACACTACAAATCAGTTTTAACCCTTAAATTCAGCATTAAAAATAATTATATATTTATAATAAAAAATATCTAAGAAAGATTTTTTAAAATTTTGTCTGTAATCTCATTATTTTCAAAATCTAAACAAATTCAACCTGCAATAAAAATTCCATATCCAAAATCACTTTTTAATTTCGAACTTTCTACTTTATTAATTCATATCTCAAAATCTTATATTAATACATTATTCATTTAATTACATATACATAAACACATATTTTTTTTAAAAAAATTCACTCTTTATATATATACATGGTGTGAATATACAAGGAATCCAAAGTATATAAATTTAAAATTGTACATGAACGCACCACCTTTTAAGCTGGTCTTATAGCACCCACAATCTCCTAGTGGCAACAACAATATGATTCTCTTTGATCTGCCATCTACTCACCTACAGGATTCATATAACCGTGCTAAGCTCGAAAGTTTAGTGGTACATATATAAAAATAACATATATATACATATATACATCCAATTGCTTTTCTCATAGTGTAATTTAAAATGCTTGTACAAAATCTTTCATTTTAATTCATAATCTTTGCATACATACATCAAACCACACGCACATTGCATACACACATACTACATTGGGCCCAATAACCCGTATATGAATTTCATGTCCAGTTATCATAATATGAATTTCACAGCCCAACTCTGCTCGGATCAATTTTCAATCTCAATTTCATGACTTAGTTCTGTTCAGGTTAAGACCTAGTTCTGCTCAAATTTATTAATATATGCATTATCAATCTGAACATTACTGGACAAGTAATTGTATATGTTACAAACATGCAATATCACTTTACATTTCATCATTATATTTTCTCTTTTTTCATACTTTCCAAATGATCACTGTATATTACCATTTCACAATCACATTACATAATCATGAGTCATGTTCACAATATAACCCATTACACACTTTTTATCATTTCTCATTCTCAACGCACTTTTTATAGCTTTTTGCTATTTTTATTTTTCCCATAATCATAAATAAATTCCCAACACAAGGTTGAAAGGCACGGTCGTGTAAGCCAGATGCCACCCTCGTGTATTCTGAAGCGAAACTGCCAACATTTCCAAAGAAACAAGCCCACGACTATGACATTCTAGGGCCACGCCCATGGATTTTGATTTACTTCTACCCTTGGAGATTTTCTCCTTACGTAGTCCATTTTTCAATGCCATGCCTGTGCTTCTAGAAGAACACACCCATGGCATTGTAATTTAACACATTTTACATATTTTAAATTAATATAATACATACTACATGAAAGAATGATATATACTAACTTTGTTCCACTTTTCAAGCCTTGCTTAATGAAATTCTACACTTCTTTACTTGATCTATCTTGGCCTAATCACACATAAATCAATCAACAAGCAACATTATTCATTATACATATTCACATACAAATTTTATATAAATTACTCACTAGTTACTCAATTTCCAATAAAACTCTAATTTCTCCCCTTACTACCTTATCCCAACTTCAACTATCCACACCCATTTTCATTAACCAACCATAAAATCATTAGTTACTTATCAAATTAACAACAAAATAATTGATTTCAATGATTATAACAGCCTCCATCAAAAACCCTATTTTCATAAAATCTCTACATTATCCTAACTTCATCCAAGCTCACTCATATCCAAATGCTTTCCTTAAGATCATATAATATATATTAAAATAACACTAAATTAATAAATTACAAGAACTATAGACATACAGATTAAAACCCTAATTCTTATATATTCAACTATAAAATCCTAATTTCATCATGCATATTTTTCTCCACAAATTGATAATCAAACCATCACATACACATGCCAATCACTTCATATCAATCATCTTTCTCAATTAACTATTATTTTCTCTTTCTAACCATTTCAAACATAATCTTAAAATTTAAATAAAAATAAGATTAAAGGAAGAATACTTACTTGAATTCTTAATAAACCTTCAAAATCTCCTTAAAACCCTTGATTTCTTTATAAAATTTTGGTGTATAAAAGATTAAGAAATCTCTCCCTCACCCTCTCTAAATTTCGGCCATCATGATGGAAGAAGAAGAAAACTCTCTTTTATTCTTCTTAATTTTCCATCCATAAATATATTTATACATATCAATTAATTAAATTACTTTTAATATAAACCACATATTTCTTTCTTCATTTGAGTTTCCTTTTTCTTTTATTTATTATTAATATTATTATCATCTCCCATCAATAAATAAATATATATATTATATATACTTTGCTTATATGTTATATATATTTTATGTATATTTTATGTATATGTCATATATATAATTAATATGCATATGTTTGGTATATATTATATTTCTATTTTGTATCCCTCTCTTCCAACATACATAATTAATCATCTATATTAATTACTCTAGTATATACCAAAAATGTGGATATTATAATTTTTTAATATAAATTATTTATTAATATTTTAATATTAATTTTGTAATTTTACAATTAGTATTATATTTAAAAATATTATAAAATCCTATACAATATACATTATTTAATATTTCTAATTATTTTTTAAGTTATATATTATTAATTTATTATAAATTATAAAAATATTTATTAATATTATAATTTATTAATATTAAAAATATTAATAAATAATTTTTAAAAATATTATATTAATATTTTTTAAAAGTTCAATTTGACTTATGATGTTTAACCGAAGTTCAAATTGGCCGCTACCGTTAACTAACTTAACAGTTCTATTAGAAAAGTGACAATTTGGACTAATTTGAAAAAAAATTACTAATTTGGTTCCAAAAAAAATTATAAAGACTAATACAGACTTCTCATTATAGTGTAGGAGCCAAATTGGACCTTTGTCCCTTTTCTTTTTGCCATCTTTCTCTCTCTTTCACCACGAGTTTCTAGCTTTCATTGTTTCACTCTGTTCCTTTTTACTTTCTTGTGTTTCTCCATTAGGACTCATCCTTTCTAGTTATTTCACTCAATTTATTGAAGTTTAAATCTATTTAAATTCTTAAGTTATAGATTTAGTTATACATAATATATATATATATATATATTTAAAAAGAGGATCTTTGTAAATGGCCAACTTCAGCAATGCATATATATTTTATATGTAAAAAATGACATTGCATTATATTTTAAAAGAAACACGAGTTCACAACTCTTTCTTCTTATCTTCCTTTCTTTATTTTTATTTATGGAGCCTTAAAGACTTGAGTCGTATTAATGGTTGTTATGGAGGTTATGGGATTATATTTGAAATAATATTATGGATTGTTATAAGTTGTTATTGGGTATTAAGGCTTGTAATAAAGTGTTTAAAATATTATTGTGGATTGTTATGATTTGTTATAGGTTATTATGAGTTGCCATATATATGTTAGTGACTGTTATTGATTCCTTTATGGATTATTATAGGCTACTATTGGTTATTAAAGGTTATTCATGGTTGTTATTAGTTATTGATTGCTTTGTGAATTGTTAGAGGGTGTAATAGTTTACTATTATGAATTGTTTTAGGTTTTCATAAATTATTAGAGAGTGTTATTAATTATTCTGTGGATTATATGCGTTGCTATGAGTTATTATTGATTGTTATGGACTGTTATTGTACAATTATTTTTATATTTATATATTTTTATAGATTTTTTAGGTTATCATATAGACTGTTAGTGAGTATTATTGATTGGTTTATGGATTGTTATTGGTTTTAATGGATTATTAGAAGTTGTTGTGGGTTGTATGAGCTATTATTGCACTTTTTTTTTTCGTTTGTCATATACACTATTAGTGGGTATTATTGATTGCTTTGTGGATTATTATGGGTTTTGATGGATTATTATGGGTTGTAGAAGCTTTAATTTTTATGGATTCTTTCTGTTAATATGATTTTGAAATATATATTTATGATTGCAGGGTGTTATGGGCAAATGCTAATGTATCGGAGGACAAATTAATAAAATGAACAAATTAGTAATCCACGTGTATTACCGTGGGACATATGATGTGAATATCTACAAATAAATTGGTGAGGGTAATGAATTTATTGTATTGAATAGAAGGGCTAATTTCAATGAATTGAAGAAATTTCTATTAAAGTTGTTTAATATTGACAGTACATAAAAAATTATGTTCAAATTTGTTATGAACTGGACAAACAACCTCTTTATGATGTTAATGATAGGACATTTAAGGTATTCATTGGAATGAAACATCCTTCAATTGTTAATATTGAAGAAGGTGTGTATAAATCTAGCCACGACAGTAATAATCAATCTGGAATAAAAACTATCTAAGGAGATGTATCCGATCTTGATTTAATATCAGAAGATCAATATCATAATAAGGTAATTACAAAAATAGAGGCAGGTGTAAGGATGTCATCGATTAATGAATCCATCCATGAAACCCTTGAATATGGAGCTCCTCAATATGATGCGCACAAATATGATGTGCCTAAATATGATCATGAGATTCTAGATTCTTATATCAAAAATGCCAATTTATCTATAATGACTAGGGTATAACATACTATTGATGGTCTTATAAATTATAATACTAGGGCAAAATATACTATTGATAATGATGAAATTGTTACATACTTATTTACATCCAGAATTAACCCTATTAGAGGAAAGTTTGATTTCTCACTTGGTTAAGGGGGATAAAACATTTAAATCAAAGAGAGATTTAATAACAACCTTGTCTATTATTGTAATGAGGAAGAAATTTCAATTCAAGGTCTTCAAGTATAATACTTCATTAATTTTTGTTTGTTGTATTGTTAAGATCTATACATGGAGATTGAGAGCAAAAAATTTTAGAGAAAGAGACTATTGGATGGTAACAAACTATAAGACCCAACACATTTGTCTAGTTGATTTTTTCAAACTAGACAGACAAGCAACTAGTTGAATTGTCATCAATTTTTTTAAGAAGAGATTGATAAATCCTAGAAGGATTTCAAACCTAGGGATGTAATTATTGACACACTTAAGGAATTTGGTGTTAAAGTTAGTTATTCTGTCACTTGCAGGAGACAAGAGTACACTTAAGAGAAGTGCACGATAAAGATGTCAACGGATGTGGAAAAAAATTAAGAAAGAGAATGTTGCAATCCTATTCAATGAGTGTAAGACTAAAAAGACTCCCATTGCTCAAAGTAGGGGGTAAACTGTAGACACCTAAATTCTACAGTCTTGTATTATTTTTTGAAGTATTCTCAAATTTGATAATATTATTATCAAATGCAATAATTTATAAGGACTATCGAGGACATCAGAAAGACCATATTCAATGAACCAAAAAAAGGCTCTTATTGTCAAGCTCGATAATTACTTATTATCAAATTGATAGTGTAAGTTATTAGATAGTAGCCTCTGCCTATAAAAGGTAAGCTACTACACCATAATGAGGAGGTGAAATTGATGACCCAAAGCCCACCTTTCCAATCCAAAACCATAAGTTAGGGTAAAATCACTCTTCCTACCACTATATTGGAAGAATATATAGTGTGTTATTTGTTAGAGAAAGAGAAGACTTAAGGAGGAGAACTAAAAGCATTTATTCTTACTTACTCACTTACAAATGCAAAGTATAAGAGACTATTTATCGGTACAAAGATAGACATAACATACATACCATATTAATTTCACCACACTTAATATGAACCATAACATATGAATTAAACTACATTTAACTACTAGTCATAACTCTTGTAAATCTTTAATTAAAACCTTCATAAATATTTTAAGAATTCTAAATGCCAAGAATTAAAAGGCATTTTAGAAATTTCAAATTATTGTTAATACCATATACAACAAGCCATATATTAAAACTAGAAGATCCAATCAACACAAGCCAAAGAAGATAATCAAAACAGAGGACTTCCTATGGATCAAATACCCTTGGTAGCAAGTTACAGATTTCTTGGAGGTGATCACTAATCCATTTAACCTAGATTTTGAATCAATATTAACATGAATTATCAACCTAAAAAGATTTAATAACTTATAATCAACTTAAAATGATTTACATATGATCATAAACATGTGAAAAATCAAAATCAAATATGTGAAGAATCAAAATCAAATCAATGTTTTACAAGAATCAAAAGTTAAGATCTTTGTAAATGTGAAAACTTATGCTTTAGGACTTAAAATGATGATTTTATAGACTAAGGTTGACTAAACATAATGAAAATGAGTTTAAACAAAACCCTAGACTGTTAGATCATAAAGATGTAACCCCGAAAAGGATTTCTTTTATGTTATGGGGAAGAATGTTGAGCTCAATAGTTTTCACTATCGAATTTGACAATCTTTTAGCAGAAATTCAAAAATGTTCATATCTTTTATAAAAATCAATCTTTAACTTAGATTGGTAAATCCCATAATTGTCCAACATGACAATTATTCATTATCGAATTTGACAATTTTAAATTAATTTTGTTATCTCATTTCTTATTTCAATTTTAACTCATTTATATTCTTTATGTTTATTACATAACTGTTATTGTTTATTTTGTCTATTATATGCTCTTATCATATTCATTCATAAAAATCACATCTTTGCCTTTTTTAAATCCATTAAATGTAGGAACTGATGTAATCTTCCTTTTCTAGACCAGTGTATATGATTTGTTTAAATACTGTGTAAATAATTAATGACCTTTCTTTTATTTTCTTAGCTAAAATTGTAAGAGCATATTTCTACTTTGATAGGTGCTTGTAGGATATTTTTGTAATGCATGCTTTACGTGCATTGTCTGCATTATATTATCTGTAATGGATGTATCATTTTATACAACACACATTTAACATTCCAAATAACTCTAATATACTAATATTTGAATCATAGAGGAGGCTGATCTGAATGCAAATAATATGAAAGAGGCAATCCTTCCTATTATTTCTATACATACCTAACTTCCTGAACCTAGAAGCAGGGGGTTAGGAATTCCTCATGGAATCAAGAGTATGCTATCCCCTATCAATTTTCCCATCCATGTCGAGTGGTGACTCCATTCTCCTAGGCTTTAGCCTGTTAGAGCCACGAGGTCAAGAACTTAACAGTGTTGAGGCCATAAAAATTATTTTTCTCAAAATAAAATAGGCATAGACGGACCCGGCGCTCACAGTGGCTACTCTAATAGGGATAATGTGAGAAGTTGATTCTGCTAATTCTCATATTAGTTTGTTGTTTGAAATGTTTAAAAATTTTGCATTGCAATAGTTTATGTTGTGCATGTGTTAGGACAATCTGAATTACCTATGTTATATAGTGAAAGGGATACCATATATTTCATTTAAGATATGAAGAGTAGATACTACATAACTACCCGCTCATATGCCTTGTATCCTTGGGTATATTTTTTTTGTAGGAGCCTAAGCCTTTTTTATGCATACTGATAAGTACATGTAAGAAACATAGCAACTTTCCCTAAGACTACCTAACACCTGTTCTATAATCAATGAACTCCTAGCTTTTTGGATGAGACCCACCCCTTGTTCACTTTGAACAAATTATGGGTCTATCTTTTAAAAAAATAAGGGATTTGTTAATTGTGGAATTCCTATTATTTAACCCTATGGATTTACTTTCACCTAAGTATTAATCAATTTCATTTTTTTGGAAACACATCTTTGAATAATGGATTGTCTTATCAAGGTAATATAAATAGTTAATGTTTAAAGAGAGTTGAAGGTCATACATCACAAAATTACCCTTGATGGTAATATCTATAAAAATAAAAATCCTAGGTTAGAGATTCACTCAACGTGTGCAGAAGCAATAAGGATCGAGGATTTGATAGTACAGTAAATCTATTTTCTATAAATATGTCTATACATATTTGTCATTTATACACATTTGTCACATTTCATCCATGTTCTAGCTGACAAACCTGGGTCTTAATAGCTTCGAGGATATTTTTAAAAAAGAAATTCAAGATAGAGAACCTTTCTACTACCATGGACGAGGAAAGTATTAAGGCTCTTATTAAGGAAACAATAAAGTCAAAGATGTCAAAAGTTAAAATTCAGATGGCTGCAATCATAAGAATGATGCAGAGCATAGAAGCATTGGACAACCAGGTTTAAAGATCAACTAGCAATAGAAAAACAGAGGGAAGGGTGGAAAAGGGAGGAAAATCAAGCTATAAGTTGAACAAATGTCTCAAAAAACCACAGATAATGATGTTATAGGAAAAGAAAATTTTCTAATATAGGGAAACCTCTATCCTTAATGCTTGAAAAATTGAGAAGCACAGGTGTATTACAACAAATAGAACCTAAACCCTCGCCAGATCCACTCCTTTCAAATTAGAATCCTACTACTTTTTACTAGTTTCACCCGATGTTAGGACATGACACAAACTGCTGCATGTGTTTGAAACATGAAATTCAAAACCTGATTGACAGTGGCATAGTTCTAAAACCTAACAAATCCTAATAATTGAAGAAGCCTTTGTTTTGATTTAGTTCATCTCTAAGCTTAGATGTTATTCTTCAAGTTCTTCTTTGGGAGGAAAAATGTTTTGAGATAAAAGTTACTATAAAAAGATTATCTTTATACATAGTATCTTCTTTGGAGTTTACATAAAAAAGTTATCGAATTCAAATTTTAGTTGGTTAAAACTATTAAATTTTAAGGAAATAAATATACATGCAACTTGACTATAAAAGAAACCAATCCATCAAATATACATATACATAAAAAATAATGCCCAAGAATGTGTAAAAAATAGAAAAGAAAAATAGAAGTAAAAGATCTCATCCCCATCTGTGGTTTCAGTGCCATCTACATGAGCTATAAATTGAAGAGATGGTAGTAGGAGTCATCTCTAGTAAGACTGTAGTTAAAATGGGGCCTCATGAATGATATTTGATTCTGACCTCTTTAGATTGGGCTCCTTTAGTGCTCTAGCAATAAAAGCATATGTATTCTACATGTCATGGTTGGCCTATCCATCAGAGGTCTGTCCAATAGTAAAAACATTGCCATGACTAGCTAAGGGAGGTATAATATTGTTGGAATGTCCTTGATGACCCTCATCATCACTATCACCATCCTCATTAGAAGCCTCAAAGTTATCCTTATTTGAAAGTACTTTTTCCTTCAAAGAAGTGACATCGTCCTCTAGTTGATCATTCCTCTCATTAGCACTGACAAGCTCACTTCAAAAATGCCTGCAGGACACACTCTTTCCCTCTAGCTCTTTTTGTTAGCAAGAAAATAAAACCCATCATTTCATCCTCATTTGAATGCATATAATTGGAAAATAAGTTCTTACAGGACAGATAGGATCCTCTTACCATCAAAGAGGTAATTTGTACATCACGAGTAACAATCTGACTTTGCAAAATGAAAGGTAGATAGGTAATTACAAAATACATATCATTTTAAAATAATAATAAAAGACTCTTATTTTTACAGGTACTTATCGCTGTCCTATTAGAAAGAGTTATGAGACGAGTTGTAGTGGATGAGAATAGGGAATGATGCAAATATAGGGCTAGAATGTTGATTATAAAAGCATTAGAGGTGAATGAACTTAAAAAGGGCATATTATGTAATTTTCAGACCTGGGCAGATTTGACCTTTGAAGATTTACTTAAGAATTTAAAAATCTTAAAGTTCTAGAATGGGCTTATTTGACCTTTGAAAATTTCTAGAATGAGCTTATTTGTACATATTTGAGTTTGTTTGAGCCTCCAAATAGTTATTCGAATTCAGACCTGGAAATAAATTTGGAACCAAATCGGAGCAAAATTTTAGTCTGAACCAGTTTACTTCAAATGGCCATAACTTAAGTTTCTGAAGCCTAAATTAAGTGATTCAAAAGCCTAAATCATCTATACATCCAAAGATACAATATTTATGAAGATTTCAACCCTAGAATTGAACGTTATCAGATTATAAATTTGTTTCCAAGATTCTATATGAATTTTAGATTAATTCTATTTTCTTATTTTATTAGAATTTAAATAATTTATTAAGATTTATTTTTATCCTTTTGTAACTAGGGTTAGTGTTAATTATTAGATGCTATAAATACCTCTTATTTGACATTGTAAAGAGGTGAGACATTTTGATAAGAAAATTATAGATTTGTTGAGAGATCATTTTCTCTTGTTCTTCATTTCTTGTGAGATCAATGTTCACTACAACGTTAACCACTTTGAAGTAGATAATTCCAAGGTTCTCTTCCATAAGTTGGATTTGGGTCATAAACTTGGAAAATGATTTGATTTGGCTTTCTAAAGAGTCACTTCTAAGTATAAAGGCAAGGGGGTCTCTAGTCCATATACTAGGAGTTTGAGTTAAGGAATATAGTTCCTTATACGTACTCTAAGGAGCCTGCAAGGAAGAAATAAGAGCAAGATCATTCATTGGTCATTGTCTTATTTAGAATGAAAGAGCAAATAAAAGAAAAAAACTTATATGAGTTGTGTTAGGGGATCCCTCGATAGTGCACCAATTATAGGGATCAACGTTTCCATAGTAGGTGCCTCTATAGCTCGGTATTAGAAAAATAAAGGTTAAGGAGGCCACTCAGGCATCACTGAGACCATAGAGACCTAAACGTGGCTAAGATGAACTAGGAAAATGATGGACTAGAGTGGCCTGTGATGTAGATACCTTACCACCAAGTGCTTCAACAACCCTCTTTCTTCTATAAAAGGTCCGAAATAAAGGCTGTAAAAAATCATAAATCAAGGTCTATGCATGAAAATAGAAAATAAAAGTAGGAGTGAGAAAAGAATACCAACCTATGTGCCTCCATCTATATAGACTACCTTATCTGTAGGACAAGACTGAGGGGCAGATGGATCAGCTAGAGTAGGAGTAGTAGACTTGAAACAAAGGGAGCTCTACCTCACAAAGTCTAAATAGGTTGATAGGGCATAATCCAGTTTAAACATGAACTATTAACAATCCCCTTCTTACCTCCAATGAACTCAATCCTTTTCTCAAATTAAAAGTAAAAACTATCTTGGGAATGTCAAATGGGACCATGGCCCCTTTAGACCCAGGTACCACTTGAAATGTGTTCTCCCAAATATCATTTGGAGGAAGTAGGACTAGCCAAAATCATACTGTGCATCAATAATGGCTATGTGTCCTACATTGCATCAGAAAAGGTGGTGCTCCCGATCCTTAGGAGCCTACCAAGCCAATGACACCTGAAAACACGAGGAAAAAGTAAGTGTACCAACATTATTAGTAAAATATAACAATTGATAAAATTTCTTTACCTTGTGCCAAGAAAGTGGTTAGAGGGAAGATCTTAGAGCAGGGATGTTGTGAGCAATTTTTGATACCTTCCTATACGTCATCCATGGTCTTAAAGGGAGAAATCATGGTGAAAACCCCTCTCCACATCCGATGGTGGTAAAAGATTATGCTTATAGGCCCAAACCTATATAAAAAGTACATGATCAATAAAATAAAAATAAAAGAATGGGAAGGGAACAAAAAAGGGAAAAAGAGTAAAACCTCTACCATGATAAGCAAGACTACAACGACATTAGTGCATCGATATGCCTAATCAAGGTTGTGGTATAAGCACGATAAATTAGCCTCTTCCCAATTGTATTTATAAGCCACTGCGAGATCTAAAAGGGCCCTTAACATACTGTTATGCATTGTAGAGTCAGAATATGCAAAGGTTATAGTGCCAAGAAGGTAGAAAAGGAACCCTTGAGCACACTAAGCCCAACTCTTGGCAGTATCAATGGTTAAAATTCTCTCCTCTGTCCAATGATTTAGGATACTAGTGTATTGAATCTTTCGACCATTAAACATAGGAATAAAGACAAAAAGACCCCTTACCTCATCATCTCGAATGACCTTAACATTAAAAGGTATCATCTACCCATCGAAACCAATCCCAATAATGGCAGAAAAATCCACTAGCGTGATTGTTAGCTCTCTAAAGTTGAAGTGAAAAGTAAGTGTAGTATCCATCCACCGCTCTATTAAAACCTCCACAACATACATGTTCATCTTTTAGCCTAAAGTAGGTAGGGTCTTAACGAAGGGTTTAAAGCCATGGGCTTGCACAATATCCTTTATTAATTAGGGTAAAGTCTTGTACCAAATAATAGCTTGGTGGAGAGAATTGGGTAAGCGAATGAGGCCGACATCGAACTGCATAAAAATTACAAGTTAGTTCAAAATTTATGTGATTAGATATCTAATAAAGTGTATTTAGCTGATGACAGTTAGAAAGATCAAAAGCACTACATAAAAGATGAAAAAAACTAATTTGTTTCAAAGCAATAAATATTGAATTCGATAATTATTAAGATCAAAGAGTTTGCTATCCCCTATAATTTTCTTGGTCCACACTGGGTGGCGACTCCATTCTCCTATACTTTAGTTTGTTGGACCCTTGAGGTTAAGAACTTAATAGTGTTGAGGGCACAAAAGCCATTTTTCTCAAAACAAAATGGGTGTGGATGGACCCGACACTCACATATATATAAAAAGTAAAAAAAATCACAAATGTTCTATAAATATTCACATGTATGAGTCATCATTGCTATGATAAGCTCCAATATTCTTATTAGTAATATAAAGCCATAAGTAGCATGTGGTGGTATATCTCATTATCCATATGCTCCTTTTCGCAGTCCTAAATATTGAGGTTTGCTGTCATGAAAAATTCTATAAATTTGACAATTAACCATAATCCTGCTTGTGAACAGAATTTTTTTTCCAATAAATTGAATGAATTTTTCATAATTTTAAAGTAATGAAATTTGTAAAGATTACCTATTTTATTGTGGACATTAATCATGATCATAGATAATTTTAAATTTACAGTTTTTATTTTTTCTAGTTCATTCATGCGCACCCAGCTCTCGCAGCCCGTCGCAGTTTTGCCAGCGATATTTTTCCAACGTAATTTTTTTTCGAAACCAAACTCTATTTGATTTCGGTTTTCTTTTCCTAATTAATTATAGTTTCCTTAATTAATCAGAATTTGGAGAAAAAAAAACTTGGAACTAAGATCGGACTGGACTGGGAGGACTAGAACTTTGAATTTGGGACTTCAGATTTGAGAGGAACAAGCAAAGCCATCAACAATTTATCAAAGGCAGCAACCTTGCCTTTGTCCTTGTTCATCCAAGAAGCAATTTTTAGTGGAACCAACGAATGAAAGTTTGAATCTCTAATCTCTTTTTGTTTTATTTTCTTATAGTAGCTTCAATCACTGAAAATTAATAAATTTTTTCTTTTGATTCCAAAAACCTTAGAACCCTAATTTATTTCTTCTAAACCTTAGAACCTTAAATCGTCTCTTCTATTTTCAAAAACCCTAAAAATTACTTTTCTGTTTCTTTTAAAACTTAAGAACCCTAACCTATTTCTTTAAAACCTTAAAACCCTAAATTGTTACTTCTATTTCCAAAAACCTTAAAAAAAAAAACTCTTTTATTTCCAAAAACCTTAAATCGTTTTTCCTATTTTCAAAAGCTCTTAAAAACCCTAAACTGTTTTCTTCCAATTCTTTTCCAAAATTTCCAAATATTTTGTTAAATATCCAAACTCTAAACCCACTTTACAGTTTCTAAAAATCACAATTACTTTATAAAACTTTAAACTATTTTCTTCAACTCCAAAATCAAAATAGTAAACCCCAAACTAGTTAATCTAAACCCTAACTTTACCTAAACACTAATTCCTTCAAAACAAATATGTAAACCCTAGTTTTCCTAAACCCTAATCCTCAAAACCTTAAAATCTTATAAACCTAAACATTCAAACTCAATACAGTAAATCCAAAATAACAATCCAGTAACCAAGATCTATGAACCTAATGTTTTAATATTCTAAAACCCTAATTTCATAAGGTTGCCCCTAAACCCTAATTCGATTCATGAAACTCTAATCCATTTCAATTTTCCAAAACCTTCACAGTAGGTTAAACCAATGATAATAATACTAAAATCCTAAAACCCTAAATGTTAATTAAAGAACTTTAAATAGAGACAGTAAACCTTAATTTGTATCTTTACTTGCTTTATTTTTAGATTTGACTATATAGCCTATTATATGCTTTGGTGGTTGATTTATTTAATTTCAATGCTTGATTTATTTAATTTATCATGGATGAATGTTTATTATATATTTTGATTGATGTTTAATATCTTTGATGAATGATTTATTTATGATGAATGGTTATTTACTTTTATCGATTTATTTTGATTTCCAAATGTTGTAAGAGGTATGTTTTCACTTTGTGGGTACCTCATTAATTAAATTTTATGTAATTTAAATTGCTTTTATATTTTAGACCTATGTAAAGGACATGTTTCTACCTTATGGTGGGTGTCCTATTTAGCTTAGACATGAACGATGTAAGGACATGTTTCCATCCTCGGATGGGTGTCCATTTATTTGTCTTACTTGGACATTGCTTTGATTTTAATATAACGATGCTTTATTTCAATTGTTGCATGTAATATGGATGATATTGTTATATTTAAGAATTTTATAATATTAAGACATGTAAAGGAGGCTGATTCCAATGAATCGGGCGTTGTGGGGGTGCTGGGCCATTTCTCACCTTCCCCACACGTACCCAACTTTTCGAACCCATTAGGGGGTTGGAGATTCCTTAGGAATCAAGTCATCCACCCTTCCTTTTTTCCGGCCGGTCCGGGCGGCGACTCCATTTTCTCTAGACTTAGGTCCATATTCTCTAAGGCCCTGAGCCTAAACAATGCTGAAGTCGCAAGAACCATTCCACCGGGAGTGGGGGCGAAAATCCCCGCTCACAGTGGCGACTCCACTGGGGATAAGAGAAGTTAGTTTTGTTGGTCTTTTTATTATTCTATTGTTTTTTATAATGATATTATCCATCGCATCATATTATATTGCATCACATGCGTGAGTTAGAATGCCCGTGTTACCCGTGTTGTGTTATGTAAGGGATACCATACTTTCACTCAAGTTATGGAGATCGAGCATGGCATAACCACTCATAGCCTTGTACCATTTGGTATATACTTACTATGGGAACCTAAGCCTTTTAACCCAAAGACTAAAGCTCATGTAATTGCCCTAGTTACTTAGGTTTTTACCCCAAATGCATGTTGTTTGACTATGGTTAATTTGTCTTGGCTTAAATCATGTCTTATTTGGTTTGTTCTTTTTCTAATATGACCTAAGTATATTGTAAGCTCAAAATAAATTTTTCTTTAAAATCCAAAAGACCAAAGCTATTTTCAAAATTTTTCAAGATGATCTTTGGACATAAGAGTTTTCTAAAAACAAATAAAAAATTCTTTTGCTCATAACCCAAATACAAAGCCCAAAATATGTTTTTTCTAAAATCTTTTTACAATGGGCTTATAAACAAAATTATGTTACAAAGAGCTTGCAAATTATTTGGGTCAATTACGAAATACCAAAAATCAATTGTGAGCCTAGTTTATACTAAGAAATAATTAATCATGGGCTTGTTTTTGGCATGAATCATTAGTTACTTTTTCAAGTGAGAAATCTATTTATAATAAACCTCTTAATTTAGTTTTAATCCAATATAGCATAAAAGCTACTTTAGTTGGATAATTGAATTAAAACCTAATTATTGGGAATTATCATAAATTGATTTCCATTTTTGAAAATATAACTATTGGTTGAAACGTCTGAGGAAAATATTCAAAAACAAGGTACCCCGTGTTGGTATTTTGTTAACCATATACCTACGAAAAGAGACTCGTCATTCGTGTGTGGATGTTATAAGTTTGGAAGGAACGTCCTATTTGTCCTTATTTGTTGATTATTTGTGCATACATGCATACATTTGCATCTTATATCATTGATCCTTTCTGGCTCACAGCCCTAGATTACGACAGTTCAAAAGATTATGACAATCCGACCTACGCCGAAAGCGAAGAATCTAGCAACGACTCAATCTCTTTTTCACCAAAAGCAATGGAGCCCGAACAAATTCAAAGAATAATGGATGAAGCTCTCAATGCCAAGATGGAAGAAATAAAAGAGGCCACAGCCGAGACCATGAAGAACCAATTGGCTACAATTTTAGGAAATAATGCTGAAGTGTCTGCTAGCTCCAAGAAGCCAAAGGATAAAGCGAAGGCTAAAGTTGGTGAAGTAGCTTTTGATGATGATAAGGTGATCATTGATGATGATGACTGGGCTCAATACTTCCAAGATCCTCAAGACAAAAAGGAGCCGAAGGTTGTTGAGAAGGCAACTATTGAAAAGACCGAGACTTCTGATGTTGAGAAGATGATTGCTGATTTAGAAAAAGAAATTTGAGAAGAAGTTGAAAGCTAAAGAAATGTCCGAAGTTGACAAATTATTTGAGTTAGACGAAGAAGTTCTGTACAAATTCAAGATGCCATCCTTTGCTAGATACAATGGTACTGGAAACCCTCATCTCCATGTGAAGCAGTACATCACTGCTATGCAGTCTGCCCGAGCTACTAAGGCTTAAACTCTAAGATATTGCATACTCTCATTAGACCCTGTTGTCCAAAATTGGTTCAACACCTTAGAGGAAAGTACTCAAAAAGATTGGGACATGTTATACAAGGTTTTCATTCAGTAATATGGGTATAATGTCAAGTTGGAAGTTACCTTAATGGAAGTTGAGTCCATTAGACAAAGGCCAAATGAGAATTTTGTGGACTATGTAAAAAGATGGAGAAATAAGGCCGCTTTGCTCAAGAAGAGGCCCGATGAATCCGATCAAATAAGGATGGTTGTGAGAGGGGTGTTGCCTAGTCATCGTGAAAGGATGTCTCATACACTCATCCGTGATTTCAAAGATCTTCTCCAAGCTGGTCTGCAAATTGAAGAATGGGAAAAAAAGAAGAATCGCTTTTTGGCAAGAAGGAATGAGAAAGGAAATTATCAGCCTATCAATCAAAGTATACAAAAAGAAGCTGATGTTAATGTCACTAGTCAAGGAGGAATGAGGCAATTTTCAGAATTAGGGAAGCCACTGTCTTGGGTTCTCAATAAGCTACAAAAGAAGGGATTGTTACAACCCTTGACTCCTCGTCCTTTGCCTAATCCTGTTCCACCAAACTTTGATACTAATGCATTTTGCCAATTCCATCAAAGGTCTGGACACAAAACGAACAATTGCATGAAGTTAAGGAATGAGATCCAGAATTTAGTGGATAATGACAAGTTGCCTGAGCCAGACAAGCCCAATACCAAAGGTAATCCATTTCCAAGGTTCAACAGGGTGCCACCACCAGCAACCTTCATGGTAGGAAAATGATTAGAATAAGATTTTGTTTTATCATCCTTTCAAGATGGAAATATTGAAGATGTTAAAGGAAAAGAAGCTTAAACTTAATAAACTTTCCTTAGCTTGAATGTTGCTTTTCAATTTTACTTTCTTTAATATTTAATTTAAACAATTATGTTTTTCAAGTTTAAATTTGTTTGAATAAATCACATTCATCAAAATTTTTGTTGGTCTTTGTTCATTTTGGTGCTCAACCAATGAGGAATCTAGCTTGATGTTCATAAATTAACGTGTCTAGGCATCATGACTTGAATGACTTTACTAGATAAGGGAATTGCTCTATAGCATTGAGTTGTGTATGCTTACTTAGAGAGGGCTCCTGCATAATTACCTTTGTCTAGGTCCTAGTCAGTCTTAGAACATGTTTTGACAAACTTTTGAGGCGAAATTAATCTCTGCTTATTTAAGAGAGAGATAATCTAGGTATTATTTGACGAGCCAACAACTAGTATCCACCCAATTAAATATCAATCCCTAGTTGTCCCATTGAGCCTTCATAAAATTTTAGCTTTCTTTTCATTGGCTTACAAACCCCGATAACCTACCCTGAGCTGTTGTGATACTTTTGACAAGTCTTATGATCACTAAGATGAAGAGGCAAGAAGATCAAAGAATGGAATGTATAGTTAAAATCATAAGGATAGTTGATGTTCTCAAGACCATAAGGGCAGTTGAAGTTCACCTAGTATCTCTAATCTATTAAGATAACATCAGAGTAATAAATGATTTATCCCTGTCAAAGGAGATTTATGTCACTCCACTCATCCATTATTAGAAACCCAAGTTGGTACAAACAAGACAACTCTTTTAGGGCTAGAACAAAAAAAAAAGAAAAAAAAGAAGAAGAGAAGAAAGAAAAGAAAAGAAAAAGAAAAAAAGAAGAGAAAAGAAAAAAGGAGAAAAAAAGAAAAAAAAAGAAAAAAAAAGAAAGAAAAAACCTAAAAAGGCGGTTTAGAAAGCCAACTGAGTTCTCTTTTACCTAAAGTAGTAAAAGGCTTCCATTTGGGTTATAAGGACATTTTGACTTGAATTGGTCCAACCCAACTAAAGATTCGATCAAAATCAGAGGAAAAAGGAGAAAGACCATCCAGTTCTTGAAAGTTCTGTACTTAACAGTCCGACAAGGAAGAATGACAAAATGATAAAATGCTCAAAGAAAGGGAAGAGTAAGAAAATAAAAAGAAAGAAAAGGGAGAAGAAGAAAAGAAACAAATTTGGGTATCAAACATTTTGCAAGGGAAAAGATTGTCCTAATCAAGATCTAGATTAATTCCAAGAAGATGGAAGGAATTTGGAGTCTAGAAAAATTGTTACCAACTGTCTAAAGTTCCAACAAGAAATTTGTAGTGTGAGGGTTTGTCCATTGTGTCCCACCAGCTCCAATCTCAAAATGGCCTTCACTTAAACCTGTATCCCTTATAGACCCCATTTCAAGCCTATCTAAGACCTGTTGATCTCTCTTGGTAGGTAGAGTCTATTAGTGGAGATAGTTTGAATAAGCATGCATATGAGATAGACGATATTTAAACTCAATGAGACCTTCGGCTAAGTAATGTGTATGTGCCTATCTGAAGTGCAACAATTCTTGCTTAAATAGAAATGATTCCCAAGTTTAGTATGGTAACTAGGGTTGTCATGTTATAGATATGTTAATTTGGAAAATCAAGTCCTGAGGTACATTGACATTAATTTGGCAAAGCCAACATTTGATTTTGAAAAAAAAAAATTACAAAGCCTTTAAGTTAAGAGGAGTATGTTGAATTATCGAATCTTGAAGGACACATTGGGCAAAGGAAATGATTATTGGCAAGGTCATGAAGAAGCTACCAACTGACATGCTGAATCATAATTTGAAATGGATGTATCTCTACTATTTGGGGCCTCCATTATTCATGTTTTCAACATCTTAAAGATAAAAGCCATAAATGTGGGGCATTGTGTCATTCCAATGCAAGACATGAACGAGCATCTAAAAGGAACCAATGAGAACACTTCTGCTGATCACCTCGGTCTGCGAGTCGATGGAACGATTGTAAGTATCATTCATGCATATCATGCATACATGAGCATATCACATCGCACTTTCTTGTCTTGTATTGTCTATTCTTTATTAAGGTAAATAGCAAATGCCTTGTGAAGTAAACAATCAAAAGAAGATATCAAATCAAGGGGGGCATAGAAGGCCCATTACCAGAAAAGTTTCAGTAATTTGCAAAGAGAAGAAATGCATGCTTGTGCGAAGAACTAGACAACAAAAACATCAATTAGAGCCCACATAGAAAAATCATGGGTTTGGGCCTACACAGGGGGCAAAGTTTATCCTTTTCAATTTTTTGAGTTTATATAAAAAACATTTTCAAACTCACTTGTAAATATTTCGCCACGCAGGGGGCAGGAGAAGATATGAGGGCCAACTAAAAATAGCTGAATTTTTGCAAAAAGGAAGAACAAAAGAATGGAACATTAGAACTATCAAAAGAATGAAGACGCAAATGATAAAAAATCAAGATCCAGCTTAAAGGATGAAGATCCATTTTCAAGGGTGAAGACCCGATCTCAAAGGATGAAGATCCATTTTCAAGGGTAAAGACCCAATGTACAAAGGATGAAGATCCAAATTTTCAAGGGTGAAGACCCGATCTCGAAGCACGAAGATCCATTTACAAGTATAAAGACCCGATCTCCAAGGATGAGGATCCATTTATGAGGGTGAAGACCCGATCTCCAAGGATGAAGATCCATTTTCAAAGGTGAAGATCTGATGCTAAGGATGAAGATCCAAGGTCCAACGGCGAAGACCCATAACACGTTAAAGAATAGAACAGCCGGAGCAGTCTGACTTCTCAACTGATAAAAGGTCAGTCAAACTCAGTTTCGAGTCCAAGTACCCAATCTCGGGTCTAAGTAGCCAACTCAAATTTATTCTCGGGTCTAAGTACCCAAATCAAATTAATCTCGGGTCTAAGTACCCAATCTCGAGTCCAAGTACCCAATCTCGGGTCTAAGTACCCATTCTCGGGTCCAAATACCCAAATCAAATCAGACTTGGGTCCAAGTACCCAATCTCAGGTCCAAGTATTAAAATCCAATTCAATATCGGGTACAAGTATCCAAAATCAAGTTCAATCTCGAGTTCAAGTACCCAAATCCAATTCAAGTTTGGGTCCAAGTACCCAAATCAAATTCAATCTCGGGTCCAAATACCCAATCTCGGGTCCAAGTACCCAAATCAAATTCAATCTCGGGCCCAAGTATCCAAATCAAATTCAGTCTCAGGTTCAAGTACCCAATCTTGGGTCCAAGTATCCAAATCAAATCAATCTCGGGTCCAAGTACCCAATCCCGGGTTTAAGAACCTAAATTCAATCTAGTCTCGGGTCCAAGTATCCAAATCAAGTTTAGTCTCGGGTCCAAGTACCCAAAATAAATTTAAGTAACCATCTCATCAAAATTAAGTCTTATTGCTTTTCACTCTCTTTTACTTAAGTCTCAGATCGTTCAAGCAGGGGGCAAACTGTAGACCCTTAATTTTTGACCCAATTCGGTCCGTTATTTTTTTATATAGTCCAAAATAATTTTTGTGGTATTTTAATTAAATAATATTTATTTTAGTATTTATTTTTTATAAGTTTTTATAAAATAAAAATAATAATAAAAAATAATAATAAATAAATAAAAATAAAAATTGGTGACGAAAAAATAGGCGACGAAGAAATTCATCGCCGAAAGAAATTGGCCCAGGCCAATTTCGCCCGCAGGAACTGGCAGCCTACAGAGCACCCAGCTCTTGCAGCCCGTCGCAGTTTTCGCCAGCGAGATTTTTCCAACGTAATTTTTTTTCTCGAAACTAAACTCTATTTGGTTTCAGTTTTCTTTTCCTAATTAATTATAGTTTCATTAATTAATCAGAATTAATCTTCTAAATTTCCTATAAATAACGCTAAAAAACACAGAAAGGTGGGGGGGGGGGTGGAACTTTTGGAGAAAAAAAGAAAACTTGGAACTAAGATCGGACTGGATTGGGAGGACTAGAACTTTGAATTTGGGACTTCATATTTGAGAGGAACAAGCAAAGCCATCATCAATTTATCAAAAGCAGCAACCTTGCCTTTGTCCTTGTTCATCCAAGAAGCAATTTTTGGTGGAACCAACGAACGAAGGTTTGAATCTTTAATCTCTTTTTGTTTTATTTTCTTACAGTAGCTTCAATCACTGAAAATTAATAAATTATTTAATTTATTTCTTCTAAACCTTAGAACCTTAAATCATTTCTTCATCCATGGTCTTAAAGGGAGAAATCATGGTGAAAACCCCTCTCCACATCCGATGGTGGTAAAAGATTATGCTTATAGGCCCAAACCTATATAAAAAGTACATGATCAATTAAATAAAAATAAAAGAATGGGAAGGGAACAAAAAAGGGAAAAAGAGTAAAACCGCTACCATGATAAGCAAGCCTACAACGACATTAGTGCATCGATATGCCTAATCAAGGTTGTGGTATAAGCACGATAAATTAGCCTCTTCCCAGTTGTATTCATAAGCCACTGCGAGATCTAAAAGGGCCCTTAACAAACTGTTATGCATTGTAGAGTCAGAATATGCAAAGGTTATAGTGCCAAGAAGGTAGAAAAGAAACCCTTGAGCACACTAAGCCCAACTCTTGGCAGTATCAATGGTTAAAATTCTCTCCTCTGTCCAATGATTTAGGATACTAGTGTATTGAATCTTTCGACCATTAAACATAGGAATAAAGACAAAAAGACCCCTTACCTCATCATCTCGAATGACCTTAACATTAAAAGGTATCATCTACCCACCGAAACCAATCCCAATAATGGCAGAAAAATCCACTAGCGTGATTGTTAGCTCTCTAAAGTTGAAGTGAAAAGTAAGTGTAGTATCCATCCACCGCTCTATTAAAACCTCCACAGCATACCTGTTCATCTTTTAGCCTAAAGTAGGTAGGGTCTTAACGAAGGGTTTAAAGCCATGGGTTTGCACAATGTCCTTTATTAATTGAGATAAAGTCTTGTACCCAATAATAGCTTGGTGGAGAGAATTGGGTAAGCGAATGAGGCCGACATCGAACTGCATAAAAATTACAAGTTAGTTCAAAATTTATGTGATTAGATATCTAATAAAGTGTATTTAGCTGATTAAAGTTAGAAAGATCAAAAGCACTACATAAAAGATGAAAAAAACTAATTTGTTTCAAAGCAATAAATATGGAATTCGATAATTATTAAGATCAAAGAGTTTGCTATCCCCTATCATTTTCCTGGTCCACACTGGGTGGCGGCTCCATTCTCCTACACTTTAGTATGTTGGACCCTTGAGGTCAAGAACTTAATAGTGTTGAGGGCACAAAAGTCATTTTTCTTAAAACAAAATGGGTGTGGATGGACCAGACACTCACATATATATAAAAAGTAAAAAAATCACAAATGTTCTAAAAATATTCACATGTATGAGTCATCATTGTTATGATAAGCTCCAATATTCTTATTAGTAATATAAAGCCATAAGCAGCATGTGGTGGTATATCTCATTATCCATATGCTCCTTTTCACAGTCCTAAATATTGAGGTTTGCTGTCATGAAAAATTCTATAAATTTGACAATTAACCATAATCCTGCTTGTCAATAGAAATTTTTTTTCAATAAATTGAATGAATTTTTCATAATTTTAAAGTAATGAAATTTATAAAGATTACCTATCTTGTTGTGGACAGTAATCATGATCATAGATAATTTTAAATTTACAGTTTTTATTTTTTCTAGTTCATTCATGCGCACCCAGCTCTCGCAGCCCGTCGCAGTTTTTGCCAGCGAGATTTTTCCAATGTAATTTTTTTTGAAACCAAACTCTATTTGATTTCAGTTTTCTTTTCCTAATTAATTATAGTTTCCTTAATTAATCAGAATTAATCTTCTAAATTTTCTATAAATAACACTAAAAAACACAGAAAGGCGGGGGGGGGGGGACTTTTGGAGAAAAAAAAAACTTGGAACTAAGATCGGACTGGACTGGGAGGACTAGGACTTTGAATTTGGGACTTCAGATTTGAGAGGAACAAGCAAAGCCATCAACAATTTATCAAAGGCAGCAACCTTGCCTTTGTCCTTGTTCATCCAAGAAGCAATTTTTGGTGGAACCAACGAACGAAGGTTTGAATCTCTAATCTCTTTTTGTTTTATTTTCTTACAGTAGCTTCAATCACTGAAAATTAATAAATTGTTTCTTTTGATTCCAAAAACCTTAGAACCCTAATTTATTTCTTCTAAAACTTAGAACCTTAAATCATCTCTTCTATTTTCAAAAACCCTAAAAATTACTTTTCTGTTTCTTCTAAAACTTAAGAACCCTAACCTATTTCTTCAAAACCTTAAAACCCTAAATTGTTACTTCTATTTCCAAAAACCCTAAAAAAAATATTCTTTTATTTCCAAAAACCTTAGATCGTTTTTCTTATTTCCAAAAGCTCTTAAAAATTCTTAACTGTTTTCTTCTAATTCTTTTCCAAAATTTCTAAATGTTTTGTTAAATATCCAAACTCTAAACCCACTTTACAGTTTCTAAAAATCACAATTACTTTATAAAACTTTAAACTATTTTCTTCAACTCCAAACCAAAACAGTAAACCCCAAACTAGTTAATCTAAACCCTAAGTTTACCTAAACACTAATTCCCTCGAAACAAATACGTAAACCCTAGTTTTCCTAAACCTTAATCCTTAAAACCTTAAAACCTTATAAACCTAAACATTCTAACTAAATACAGTAAATCCAAAACAACAATCCAGTAACCAAGAGCTATGAACCTAATGTTTTAATATTTTAAAACCCTAATTTCATAAGGTTACCCCTAAATCCTAATTCAATTCATGAAACTCTAATCCATTTCATTTTTCCAAAACCTTCACAGTAGGTTAAACCAATGATAATAATAATACTAAAATCCCAAAACCCTAAATGTTAATTAAAGTACTTTAAATAGAGATAGAAAACCTTAATTTGTATCTTTACTTGCTTTATTTTTAGATTTGATTATGTAGCCTATTATATGTTTTGGTGGTTGATTTATTTAATTTCAATGCTTGATTTATTTAATTTATCATGGATGAATGTTTATTATATATTTTAATTGATGTTTAATATCTTTGATGAATAATTTATTTATGATGAATGGTTATTTACTTTTATCGATTTATTTTGATTTTCAAATGTTGTAAGAGGTATGTTTCCACTTTGTGGGTACCTCATTAATTAAGTTTTATGTAATTTAAATTGCTTTTATATTTTAGACCTATGTAAATGACATGTTTCTACCTTATGGTGGGTGTCCTATTTAGCTTAGACATGAACGATGTAAGGACATGTTTCCATCCTCGGATGGGTGTCTATTTATTTGTCTTGCTTGGACATTGCTTTGATTTTAATATAACGATGCTTTATTTCAATTGTTGCATGTAATATGGATGATATTGTTATACTTAAGAATTTTATAATATTAAGATCTATAAAGGAGGCCGATTCCAATGAATCAGGCATTGTAGGGGTGCTGGGCCATTTCTCACCTTCCCCACACGTACCCAATTTTTTGAATCCATTAGGGGGTTGGGGATTCCTTAGGAATCGAGTCATCTACCCCTTTCTTTTTTCTAGCCCGTCCGGGTGGTGACTCCATTTTCTACGGACTTAGGTCCGTGTTCTCTAAGGCCCGAGCCTAAACAGTGCCGAAGTTGCAAGAACCATTCCACCGGGAGTGGAGGCGAAAATCCCCACTCACAGGTTCATATGAGTTTGTCTTTTGCCTTTGTGACTAGGCATATAAAGCAAATCAAACACAGTAATTGTCCATTTGGTAACTTGAATCTCAATGAGAAATCAATGCACGTTATTTTGGTTGATTGTGAGATAAATTGTGTATACATTTTTTATAAACTTGTCATATTGGCATTCACCACCTAGAAATTTTAACATATAATTAGTAGGAATCCACCTTCATTTTTCTTCCTTCTTCTTAATAAAAACATCATGCTCTTATGTAAACACGACATTAATGGCACAATCTCCACACGTTATTTACTGGTCAAAATATTCTTCATAGAAATGTTGTTTTTACTTCATATAATACAACATGATATAGATATCTTGAGATACAATTTCATACCAAAAATTCATTACATATTAGACTATAAAATTAGTATGTAATAACATTATTGGTGAGCCAGGCATCAGAGATCCGTATATGATACCAAAAATCTTATGTTATCAACCTTTTAAATTGTTGTGAACCCTTAAATTTTCACCTAATTTAAAATTAGACATTTAAAAATTTCCAAAAATTATTTTTTAAAAAATTAATTAGTTTTGTGATTAAAAAAAATTGATCATGCCATGTGGCCACAAACCCTTTACAGCCCAATTTTCTTGCACCCCTTATAAATAGAGGTCTCTTTTTTTAGGTAAATGATCTGATTTTTGGGAGTTTAAATTCTGTCAAATTCACTTTAAATTGCCTAAAATTAATTAATTGCTCAATGAAATTTATTTCTTCAATTTAATATGTTCATTCCTTTATTCTCTTAAGTTATAGAAATATTTTTTTGAGCAACTCAAGTGGAGTTTTGCAGTGGAAAAGCACTCTAGCCTTGCATCAAACAAATGAGATCTCTAAAAGTATTTCTCCTAAAATTTTCCCTTTTCAATTCAGTAATAAGATGATTAAAATTAATTAACTAAGTCCTTTGCAACCAAAAGTACAAACCACTTACGACTTTGATTTTTATTCAAACAAGATAAGTAGGCAAATTGAGAATATCGCTCTAGGTAGTAATACCTCACTAAGAAATCACAAAATTAGGCATTTTTAATTTAGTTTAAATTCTAAATTCTTCTGTTTCCTTGCAATTTTTATCATTCTTGTTACTTAATCTAATGAAAGAATGCAATTTTAGTTATTTGTTATTTACTCGAGTAATCATTAGTTAAGGATTTGTGCTTAGCTATTCCCATAAGGGATGAACTAAAACTCCTCTATGAATACCATTTTGGAGTTGTAACAAATAGATTAGTTGGAGATTTGTGCTACACCTGATACTCATAAGGGCTTGAGTCAAAGCTCCTATGTTCTTTCACTTATGGGGTTATAACAACTTATTTTCCTCGCATTATGGATGTCATACTTTAACTGCTCATACATCAATACTTACATCATTTATTCATATTATATTTTTCATCACACGAAATTAATTTTTAATGTCAAAAGGTTAAGATTTAATTAAAGAGAAATATTTTATTACTTAAAATTACTCGAAAATCTAGCCTGAAACCTATCGTGATTGGTTTTGGAATAATGCCTTTTTGGGTTAAAATTAAATATTTTTAAATGGAGTCAATAAAATTGGTTTTTCTTTAAATTTTCCCAAACCAAAATAATTTGAGATGGTAACTCTCCAATCAATTTTCAAAATAAAGCTATCCTTTTTCAAAATAAAAGGGAAAGTGTTTTTTCAAAATAAAAGAATAAATCGTTACAAAATGAAAGATCAATTTTAAACATGTGCTTACCAAACTGATAGGAGACCATATGCCGCGTTGTCATGTGAGACTAAATCCAAATGAGCATTTCAGCTCCATATTTTGAGCTGGCCAGATCGGTGCTCGGGTGAAGCCTTATAGTTGGCAACTCCACCGAAGACTTAAAATTTTTCAAAATAAAATTTTTAATGGGTTTCTTTCAAGTAAGGCTATATTTCTTTTTAACTAATTCTTTCCTTTATCATGTATAATGGTTCTTTACTCTTTAGTTTAGAAACCTTTGGATAACAAGTAGCATTCACTTGGCAATCTTTATTAGGCATGTTGAGAAGTAGTGAAAGCATCCAATCCATAATAAATCCTCAATCCTTTTGAGGTGTAACAGATATGCATGTACTGTTAGACCCACACCATATTCATTATTTGACATATGGTTCGGCATATAGCTGTCTGTGAACCTCGGTTTTCCGCCCGAAAAGGATCTGGGCGAAAGTTCACTCGTTATCGGGAGTCGCCACTCAGTTTATTTTGTTCGAAGGGAAAAACTAAGAAAACCCTTGTTTGACTCCAATAATGGATCCAATGTAAAGGCTTCTAGTCTGCGAACCCAAGGAGGATTCGGGGACTATGTCATGCATTTGACTAACTTGCAAAAAGAACAAATCTAAAAGGAATGAAGAAAAGAAGAGGCAGATTGTTAGTAAATTGTGGACTTGCTATTTGGGGTGAATCCCAAATATGCCTACATACTCCCGTTTGAATGGGAGATCAAAGCCCATGTAGTTCGGAAAAGCCTATTTAAAGGCGATGAAATTTATGCTTCATGCATGTGTGTGTGTATGCTTCGTGCATTTGTTGGGCTTCATGCCAAGGATTGGGAGATTTAGCACTTAGTGCTAAATGGTGAAATTTAGGTACTTTGTACCAAAGGAGTGCAATTTAGGCTTCATGCCAAATGTGAGATTTTGAGCACTTAGTGCTTCGTGCTGGTGTCGGGCTTCATGCCAAGTATTGATCGGGCTTTTTGCCAAATTTGTGAAATTTAGCACTTAGTGCTAAATGGTGCAATTTTGGGTACTTTGTACCAAAAGAATGCAATTTTTAGGCCTTTGGCCTGCATTGTCGGGCTTTCTGCCAAAGATGTGAGTTTTAGCACTTAGTGCTAAATTGTGAAATTTTAGGTACTTTGTACCAAAATGGTGTAATTTAGGCTCCGTGCCAAAAAGTTGATTTTAATTGTGAAATTTAGGTACTTTGTACCAAAGGGATTCAATTTAGGCTTCGTGCCAAAGAGGATGATTGATTAGTCCATTAGGCCTTAGACCTAAAAGGATTAGGTCTTTGACCGAGAAGAAATTAAGAAGAAGATTGAATGCTTATGAGATGCTTAAATTGACAAATGATGGATTAGAATATTACCTTGCTTAGGATTTTCCTGCTTCGAAGTTTCAGATCTCATTTTCTTGGACTTTCGATTATGATTTTTGATTACGGATTAAATTCGTCAGCATGAGGCCCGGAGTCTCCAAAAGCCAACCTCCTTTTTCTGAACACTTGAAGGCTATTTATGGGCAAAATCGGACTGGACGGCGGCTGAACCGCCGTGGATGTGACAAGCCAAAAAGACGAAAAGTTTTGGGGGCTCGGCCGCCGATTTTGGCGGCTGAGCCGCCGGGATCACGGCGGCTGGGCCGCCAATTTTGTCCGGTTTTCGCTCAAATTGATTTTTCGGGAGCTAGAGACCTCCAAAAATTATTCCGGGACCATATCCGTGATCCTCACGTCGTCCCGGACATTTCAAGTACCATATTGACATATTTCCGGTGAACTTTACCGTGGACCTCCGGTCCGGCTCAGTTGTCTGCGGTTTGAGAAAATCGGCTTTCCGAGCCTCAAAATTCGAGTGTTCACAATTGCCCCCCACTGGGGTCCATAAAAATGATTTATGGAGCCCAGTGGTCTTCTGAAGAGCGAATTTTGAGCGAGGGGTACAAGATCCGCATTTTGGCACTTCCGATTGCTTGCAACATTTCTGATTTTTCTGTACCTGCACTTTTGTTAAGCACAAACAGTACATATGTATGCATGATGTCCCCTTCTATTTTCCAAAAAGGCTTTTTTTTTTTTTACAATCGTTGTATGCACAACTGGACCAAGAGTCTCCATAAGGTTGAAAGGATCAATATGGAAAGATATGGATTGAAAGTTGTTGCTACTCTTAGAGAGATATTGGTGAATTGGGATTTCTTGCACGCTTGTACCAAATTTTGGGTTCCACAAGCTCACGTCTTCAGGTTTGGTGCCCGGATGGACGAGATGTGTCCTCTTTTTGAGGAATTCTGCTCGATCATTGGATGTGACTCAAATGCCCCCCTTTGTAAGGCATGAAGTTCAAATTGGCTATGTGGGGTTTTTCAGAGGCTTTTCAACTTTACAAGGCCTCAAGCTCAAGCTATCAGTAATTATTTCTAGTAAAGAACTTAGAAATAACTCTCTAGGAAGTCCAACTCCATTGGGGGAGGAACTTGAATTTTTCTGAAGTTGCCCCCAAATTATTCCCGGAGTTACTCGAGCTGTTCTTCAAACTTAAATTAGGAACCATCAGATGATCAGGCTTTTTGCAGAGCCTTCCCTTGTTCAGACTACTCCCGAGTACAGAACTTGGTTTATAGCTGAAGTTTGGCCAATTGAAAAGCCAAGGAGGCTTGCATTGCTGCAGGAGCTGGAGGGTGAGGATATGGTTCCTCTTAACGAGGAGAAGACAGATGCTGCAGAGAGTTCCGGAGCTAAGGAAGATACCGAAGACTCTGCCCCACGTAGGAGGCGTAGGATTTAGATCCCAGGGTGACTCCATTGTCTCTCTCTCTCTCTCTCTCTCTCTCTCTCTCTCTCTCTCTCTTTTTAACGTTTTAGACTTGGTGGTTTGACTCTTTTTGATTGGTTTTTGGTACTTTATGAAAGGAATGACCTCTTTTTTTTTTTTTGAATGAATGACTCCCTTGGGAATGAATGACTCTTCTTGGCATGACTCTTTCCTTTGCTTTCCAAGCATTATCTACTTTATTTACTTGCTCTAATTTTTGCCTAAGCTGTCCTTTCGGATTTTCAACTTAGCGAGCTCTTACCCATTCTTGTCTAAGCCGCCCTTTGCGGGTTTTCGACTTAGCGGGCCCCACTATTGCCTAAGCCGCCCTTTGTGGGTTTTCGGCTTAGCGGGATTTTTCTGTTTGTTTGTTTTTTTTTTGTTTTGTTTTGTTTTGTTTTGTTTTGTTTTGTTTTGTTTTGTTTTTTTGGCAAAAGAAAGATGAATGAATGATTTCTATTAAAATTTAGACTGTGCTCAAGGAGAGCTGCCTACATATCTCGAATTAATTTGCGAGAATTAGGTCTAATGTAGTTCCTTTTGGAATGCATGATCATACATAATATTTCTTCAGTTGATCCAGATTGCATGGGTTTGTGAACTCCAGACCATCCAAATCAGACAAGATGACGGCTCCGCCGGAAAGTATTTTCTTCAAAATGTAGGGTCCCGCCCAATGAGGACGAAACTTCCCACGAGGATCTGTAACAGGTGTTCTGATCTCCTTCAAAACCAAACAACCTTCTTCCAACTTTCGATCTTTGACCTTTTTGTTGAAATGTCTGGCCATTCGCCTTTGATACCCTTGAATCTGATGTAGAGCTTGAAGTCTTTTTTCATCCAAACTCAACAACTGATGATGATAATTGCTGATCCATTCAGCTTCATTTATCTGACTTTCTTGAATTATCCTCGCCGATTGAACTTCCAGTTCAATGGGGAGTACTGCTTCCATTCCGTACACCAAGGAATATGGGGTTGCCCCGGCTTAATTTATGTTTTGTATGATCACCTTTATAGACTTATTCGCTGCTTCTACAGCCCCACTTGTTTGGGATCTATAAGGAGAGGACTTATGATGTTGGATCTTCTTATCCTTCAAGAGCATAGCAAATTCTGCTTGGAAATGAGTTCCATTATCTGTGATAATCTCGAATGGTGTTCCGTACCGACAAAGGATGTTGGTTCGGACAAACTGTGCTGCCTTTTTGGCGTCTAATTCTGCATAGGAAGCTGCTTCAACCCACTTTGTGAAGTAATCCACTGCTACCAAGATAAACTGATGTCCATTCGAGGCTTTTGGGTGTATTTTACCAATTATATCAATTCCCAAAGTAGCGAAGGGCCATGGAGAAGTGATTGGATTCAGGGCAACAGGAGGTTGCTTCTGTAGCTTAGCAAATATTTGGCACTGATGACATCCTTGCACAAATGCCACACAGTCTGTGTTCATGGTGGACCAATAATATCCCAAATTGGCCTGATGTTACACCAAAAAGTCACTTTGCAGGATTTAAGCTTCAAATTGTACTTGCGAAGTCTAAGGAAGAACTTCTCAAGTGCTTAGACGTGCTCTTCTGGAGATTTTGACTTGACAATCATATCATCAACATACACTTTTACTTCTTTGTAAATCATGTCCTGAAAGATTGTCGTTGCCATCCCGTCTATTAGCAAATCGATGTGTGGTAGCGGGAAATCGTCCTTGGGAAAAGCTTTATTCAGATCTCTGTAGTCAACACACATCCTGACCTTTCCGTCTTTCTTTGGGATCGGTACAATGTTTGCTAACCAGGAAGGGTAGGCAATTGGTTCTATGAACTTATTGTCCAGTTGTTTGGCAACCTCCTTTTTAATCTTCAAAGACCATTTTGGCTTCATTCTGCTCAATTTTTGCTTAACCGGCTTTGCATCGGGATATAGCAGAATCTTGTGAACTGCTATGGCTGGGTCCATTCCCGTGACATCACTTGTCTTCCACATGAAGCAGTCGGCATACTTTCTGATGCATTCAAGAACCTGCTCCTTATTCACACAATCACATGCATTGTATGTATGGTCATTTTCTTTGCCAATTATTATCTTTTCATTTATTTCATTTATATCATTTTTGCTAGATAATACTTGGAAAGCAAAAGACACAGGGTAACCAAGAATTTGAAGAGTTTCATTGATAATGGTGGAGTCATTCTCCAAGATTACATTAAATGTGACATTTGGGTTCTCTAAATCTGAAGCTATAGAGGACTCAAAACTAGACTCTGGCTTGGTGTTTGACTCAGAATTTTGACTCGGTACAAGACTCGGGTTCAAGGTGTGACACTGGACTAGTTTTGTCTACAGCAGCTTGTCCCTCCTCGACATACCAGTTCATCAGTGGTCCATCTGTTGTCTTGATCAGCTTTGTGAAGTCCCTTTTGTCTTCGACATTGGTTATCATAGCATCCTCATCAAAGAGGCTAAGCTGCATGAAATCTTCCACAGTGATGGCATTGATGGAATGATTGGGCAAGGGGTTAGTGTTAATGTTTGGTTGCCCCTTGAGAGGAATGATGTCACCACTATCCACCAAATCCTGGATGCGGTTTTTCAAAGTCCAGCAAGCATCTGTTCTGTGCCCATTTCCTTGGTGGTACACACAGTACTCATTGGCCCTGTAATTGGAGGGTAATGGGTTTGGGGGAGGCCTTGGGTCCAAAGGCTTCAAATATTTCCCTTGCACGGCCTTTTTAAACACTAGATGAAGGGGCATTCCAATGTCGGTATATTGCCTTCTTGGCTGATTTCTCTGCCCAAGATTGCCCACACGTAAAGGATTCGCAGGGGCAATATTGGCTACTTCATCTACTTCGCTCGAGGAAGCAGCTTGGCCTTGTTTTTTATACTTTGAGATAGCTTCTTCATCTACTATCTTACCCAATTGTATCAGATCTTCTACCTTGGTTGCAGTCGCAATGAGCGATTTGAAAGTAGGTAGGTATTGGGTTTGCAGTTGGGCTTGATATGTAGGCCTTAAATTTCTGATTATGATATCAATCTGCTCTTGTTCAGAAGGGCGATTGATCATTTGGGCGGCTTTTGCCCTCCACCTCGTAAGGAACGAGGAGAAGGGTTCATTGTTGTTCTGTTTGGTGGTCTCAAGTTCCCTTCTGGTGACATCCACCTCAATATTGTAGTGGTATTGAGAGTTAAATGCATTGCAGATGTCTTTCCAGGTCTTAATCTTGGCATGGTCCAGGCTTACAAACCACTTGAGGGCAGCACCAGTCAAAGATTGTTGGAATAATTGAGGAAAGAGCTCATCATTTAAACCCCAAGGGCTTAATGCCCCCACATACATCTTGAGGTGAGTTTTAGGGCAAGTAGTCCCGTCAAATCTGTCCATCCCCGGCATCTTGAATTTTGGAGGTAATCTGGCTTGGGGAAACAAGGATAAGGAATCCATGTCTACCACCTCTTTGTGAGTTTTCATGGCAGTGATTGACCTCTCAAGCAATTCAAGTTTCCTTTTCAGTTCATCTGTTTCGTTCTTGGAGGGTGGATCCTCCAAATTGATAACAGGGGTATTAATCTGAGTAGTCATGGGGGTACTAGTTTGCCCCACAATGGGTTCCTTCCCCAAATTTCCAGGAGTAGGGACTGTCTTTGGTGCTCCTTCTAATTCAGCCAGGATGGCTACCCTTTGGGCGGCTAAAGCTTCATCAATTCTTTCTTGCATTCTAGCTTCAATTTCCTTAGCCTGTCCATCTAGCAAAGCCTTAATTTGTTCAATAGTAGCCATTTCAGGAATTGGAGTGGTTGGTGAAGTTGGAGTGGTTGAGCTTGTGGGTGATTGCCCAGTTGGAGTTGGTGTAGTTTGTGTAGGTGACAGCACACGGATGGTGGATACCTGAAAAGGTCAAGGGTAAAGGATCAGGGTAGTGTGTAGGGTAGGAAAACTCTTGGTCCACTTGCACATATCAAAAGATTTTCCCCAAACCCGTGTTGTTATGTTGCATGAATGCACCTCATCACATCACAATTCATTTTAATGGAATGTGGCACTATCATTGGGTACATACAACCTAAGGGAAGGTTCTATTGGCACATGAAAAATAGAGAATTGACTTATAATAGGGACCCTTGAGTCTTGAGTAAGATATACCTAACCACATGTGAAACAAGGAGTTTCGCGTGGGTCCAACAGTACGATTACTCATGGGCCACTCCAAAAGGATTGGAATGGTTTGCGACAACAGGGAGGACGCTTTGGCTGTCCGCCGGCATAATCAAGGAGACCTGCCGGTCAGCGCTACTTGCTATCCAGACTCAGAACTTTGAACAGAAAGAGAAGAAATTCATTTGAAAACAATTTTTTATGCAATGGAGGAAAATGATTCCCCCATATATGCAAGAGAAAAAGATTCTCTGAATGACAAAATAAATGCACAAGTAGTCAAACAATAGATCCATCAAAGGAAAAAGATTCCTTTCTTCAATCTTCAGTCCAATATCCTTAAAGGAAGGATATATATTGCTAAGGTACCCTGCAAAACAAATAAACGTACCCTAAAGAAGGGCAAGTTAGTCAAATTAACAATAGTAGTCTACTAGAGTCCCATAAATTATTTTTTATGGTCCCTAGAAAGATTCTTTTGTCAACTTTCAATACCAATATCCTTAAAGAAAGGATAATCATTGCTAAGGTACCCTGCAAAATAAATAAAAGCACCATAAAGAATGGCAAGTTAGTCAAATAAACAATTGTAGTCCACTAAGATCCCATAAATCATTTTTATGGTCCCCAGTGGAGTCGCCAGTCTGTGAACCTCGGTTTTCCGCCCGAAAAGGATCCGGGCGAAAGTTCACTCGTTATCGGGAGTCGCCACTCAGTTTATTTTGTTCGAAGGGAAAAACTAAGAAAACCCTTGTTTGACTCCAATAATGCATCCAATGTAAAGGCTTCTAGTCTGCGAACCCAAGGAGGATTCGGGGACTATGTCATGCATTTGACTAACTTGCAAAAAGAACAAATCTAAAAGGAATGAAGAAAAGAAGAGACAGATTGTTAGTAAATTGTGGACTTGCTATTTGGGGTGAATCCCAAATATGCCTACATACTCCCGTTTGAATGGGAGATCAAAGCCCATGTAGTTCGGAAAAGCCTATTTAAAGGTGATGAAATTTATGCTTCATGCATGTGTGTGTGTATGCTTCGTGCATTTGTCGGGCTTCATGCCAAGGATTGGGAGATTTAGCACTTAGTGCTAAATGGTGAAATTTAGGTACTTTGTACCAAAGGAGTGCAATTTAGGCTTCATGCCAAATGTGAGATTTTGAGCACTTAGTGCTTCGTGCTGGTGTCGGGCTTCATGCCAAGTATTGATCGGGCTTTTTGCCAAATTTGTGAAATTTAGCACTTAGTGCTAAATGGTGCAATTTTGGGTACTTTGTACCAAAAGAATGCAATTTTTAGGCCTTTGGCCTGCATTGTCGGGCTTTCTGCCAAAGATGTGAGTTTTAGCACTTAGTGCTAAATTGTGAAATTTTAGGTACTTTGTACCAAAATGGTGTAATTTAGGCTCCGTGCCAAAAAGTTGATTTTAATTGTGAAATTTAGGTACTTTGTACCAAAGGGATTCAATTTAGGCTTCGTGCCAAAGAGGATGATTGATTAGTCCATTAGGCCTTAGACCTAAAAGGATTAGGTCTTTGACCGAGAAGAAATTAAGAAGAAGATTGAATGCTTATGAGATGCTTAAATTGACAAATGATGGATTAGAATATTACCTTGCGTAGGATTTTCCTGCTTCGAAGTTTCAGATCTCATTTTCTTGGACTTTCGATTATGATTTTTGATTACGGATTAAATTCGTCAGCATGAGGCCCGGAGTCTCCAAAAGCCAACCTCCTTTTTCTGAACACTTGAAGGCTATTTATGGGCAAAATCGGACTGGACGGCGGCTGAACCGCCGGTCATGGCAGCCGAGCCGCCGTGGATGTGACAAGCCGAAAAGACGAAAAGTTTTGGCAGCTCGGCCGCCGATTTTGGCGGCTGAGCCGCCGGAGTCACGGCGGCTGGGCCTCCGGTTTTGTCCGGTTTTCGCTTAAATTGATTTTTCGAGAGCTAGAGACCTCCAAAAATTATTCCGGGACCATATCTGTGATCCTCACGTCGTCCCGGACATTTCAAGTACCATATTGACATATTTCCGGTGAACTTTACCGTGGACCTCCGGTCCGGCTCAGTTGTCTGCGGTTTGAGAAAATCGGCTTTCCGAGCCTCAAAATTTGAGTGTTCACACTGTCCTAATGTAATAGAACCTTATAGACCAAACCACTCTTTTCATGTAAGGACCATAGCTCCAACCCTTAGGTTATATGAACCATAACAAGCTTATGCCATGTTCATGAAGCCGTTTTCATTCATGCATACATATATGCATACCATTTCAAAGACCATTAAAATTTTAAGGAACCTTTCCCTTAAAAATCAATTAAACATAAACCTAAACCACATTGGTTTAAACCCATCCAACATAAACCTTAAGCCTTGACCATCAAGCATGGACTTAAGCCACAATGAATTAATCTATACAAAATCAAGCTACAACTTGAACATCCAAATACAAGACTAAGCTCCACCGGCTTAGCCTTATCCCCAAAAATGGAACCATATGAATTGGACCAAATCATGTGACAAATTGATCATCAAAATATGAAACCAAATCATGAGCCACTAATTACTTATTGCCAAAAATCTCTTTAGCAAAACCTAAAAAGAAATTTAAGAAAACCATTGAATAAAATTTTATGGACCACTCAAAATAAATCTTTATTTGAATTCCAACTTACATTAAACATATTTCTTTTTTCAAGGGTCCAAATATGAATTAAGAAGAGGACTCCCTCACGAGATCAACCAAATCTATTAGCACCTCAATAACAAGAGAAGGATATGAGTGGCCTCTAAGAGACCATTTTGGCCACAGTCCAAACTATAATAGACCAAGCATTCGCCCAATACCTTGCATCAAAATATGCAAATGCTTCTAAGCCATCACTAATTCAACCTTCTTTTTCTCTTTTAAAGGTACCCATGACTCAGCCTGCTAAATCTCTTGACATGCAAACTTTTATTGAGACCATCCTCAAGAGGCAATAGAAAAGCTTTAGGAACATGCTCATTAGTTAACAAACTTACTTGAATAAGACATTGGTTGATTCTCTAAGTACACATCACAACTCTATCATAACTATGGTTTAGAATATGTTGCGAAGAAAGTAGCTAAACACCAATTCATCTCCCAACCAAATTGTACCCACTATTGACCTCATCCATCAAGGAAATGCCACTGAACTTCCAAAGGCTCCTGCACCCTTGTGAATCCTTTTCAAAAAGGGGACCATCCTAAAATCCATCTTCTCATGAAAAGTTGAAAGCTATGGAGAAGCGGATTGAAAACTTCAAACATAGAGATGAGACTCTAGATCTTGAATCTCTGACCCTTTACCCTGAAGCTCATTTACCTCTCAAGTTCAAGATGCCTGAGATGGAAAAATTTGATAGAACCAACTAACCTAAGACTCATCTCAAGATGTACATGGGGGCCTTCATACCCATAGAACTCAATGATGAGTTCCTTGCTCAATTGTTACAAAGTTCCCTTATTGGTGTTGCAATCAGATGGTTCATGGACCTTGATAAAAAGAAATATTAGATATGGGAGGACATCTGTAATGCTTTCACCAAAGAGTACTACTATAACATTAAAGTGGATATAACTAGAAGAGACATTGAAACCACCAAGTAGGGTCAGAAGGAGTCCTTCTCCTCATTCCTTAAGAGGTGGAGAGGAAAAGCAACATAGATGATCTACCTACCTTTTGAATAAGAGCAAATTGATATCATTGTCAAGAACCTGCTACTTGTGTATCAAATCCACTTGTAAACTCAATACTTGCCTTCCTTTAAGGCTTTTATTTCAATTACCACCAAGATTGAAGATCCGATGTATATTAGGCAAATCAAGGATGAGATAAAGTCTTCCTCCATATTCAAAAAGAACCCAAACTATAGTGGGCCTCAGACTACTTTTTAGGAAAGTGGTAAGGTAGGTAGCATCATACCACAACCATAGATCCACTTGGAAAGAAGCCAATAGTGGGTGTTCACAAATTTGTGTATACCCCTTAACTTGGTGTATAAAAAAGCATTGGAAGCCCAACTAATTCTGTAATATCCCAAAATGTACCCTAGAAGTTTTGAGATAATTGTTGTTTTGTTTGAATTAAATATATATGTGTAGTGGGAAAGGAAAGAATGTATAGAGAAAATGTATATGTTGTGCATATGGCAAGATATATAACATATATGTTGGTCAAATGGTGGGTCAAGGGAAGAAGATATTTAATTTGTGAATTGTGAAATTACTAATAAGGACAAGTGAATATAAGGGAATTAGGATTTTAAAAAAAGGGGTATTTAAGTAATTTTCATTTTTAATTGCTTGGTGGAGATTTAAAGAGAAGAGAATGTTGACTTTTCTTCATTTCTTCTTCTTTCCTTTCTCCTTTGATGGCCGGCCACCCAAAGCAAGAGAGAGCAAGATTATGTTTTGATGTTCAAGCTCAAAATTGAAGGAGTTTTCATGTGATTAAGTGAAAATCCAAGAAGTTTCATTATTTTGGTAAGTTCTCTTTCTTGTTCTCTTTTGTTATTTGAAGTTGTGAAAAAGTTTGAGTGTTGATACTTGATAGTAGAGTTGTATTGATTGTTGTATGTTGGAATATGTTTGATTTATTTGATTGTGGAGTTGGTTTTGGTTTGAAGATGATAAGTTAAGTGGGTGTTGGTATTGAAAGAGTAAGAGTGATGTTGGTTTTAGGGTTTTGAGTTGGTAAGTGTTGTTAATGTTAAGGTTGGTTTATTATTTTTGTTAGCCTTCTTGATTTTTGGGTTTTGATGGAGTTAGAAGCTGGGAATACATGTTTTGGTCAAAGGCAGTAGCATTTGGGATGCCACGCCCGTGGGCTTGGTTGCCATGGCCATGGCCATTTGTAGCCATGGCCGTGGAGGTGTGGAGCTAGGGAGGCAGAACCAATCTTTAACCCACGCCCGTGGGGGTTGGGGTGGCCACGGCCGTGGGCTATAATGTGTGTTGTTGGATTGTTAATTGTGATCTAAAGGTCTAAGAGGAGGTTAACAAGTGATAAATTATATTGGAATTGATGTGGTTCATCATTGTTTTGGTTTAGGTTGTGAAGAAGGTGATTTGTCCTAATTTGAGAAGTGAAGAGTTCTTGGAAATAAGAAGTGTATAGAGTTGTTTAAGTGGTGTTTAAGGTAAGTACAAACTACACTATTGCATACATTCATATGATGTTGAGATTGAACATACATTTGATGATATTGATGATGTATATAAATAATATATTGTTGTGTATAATGTGGGACATAATGTGAACATTAAGGATGCATATGAATACTTTTATGAGGAACTACCTTAATGTAAATTGAGACATAAAGAGATGTGAAATTAATGTGATGAGTTATAATGATGTGAATGATATGATTGAAGCATGCCTAGATGATATGATTGAATAATGATATGTTTGTTTAGTTAATGTAATTGATATTGTGTATTATAATGAGAAATGAATTGAGAAAGTAATGTTTAAAGAGATAAATGAACAGACCTATCTGCCTCCTGCGGAACCATGCGAACCCAGTGGTTGGGCAACCGAACTTGGACTACCGATCTGGTTGGGGGAAGGTTCGATTTAGTCAGTATTACGTACCTATCTGCCTCCTGCAGAACCATGCGGACCCAGTGGTTGGGCAACCGAGCTTGGACTACCGACCTGGTTGGGGGAAGGTTCGTTACTGATAGTCTTATACGTGCCTATCTGCCTCCTGCGGAACCATGCGGACCTAGAGAGCTGGGCAACCGAACTTGGACTACCGACCTGGTTGGGGGAAGGTTCGTATATGAAGCCATGGTTGTTGGCTATAATGATAAACTTTGAATATCATATTAAATGAGTATAATGGATGATGATATAATTATTGAAATAATGAAATGTAATATTTATAAGTATGATCTTTATTGGTTGAATGTATGACATTGATATTGATATTGCATATTATCATTATGGTTTGTACTACTGAGTTGTTAGCTAAGCGCGATTGTGATTCATCGCGCAGGTGATAGAGTTGATAGGGTTGAGACAGAGGATTCTTCTAGACCTAGTTGAGTTTGTGCTTGAAGAGTTGGATTAGAGCTTAAAGATCAGAGAGTCAAGTTGCCAATCATGTATATAATCTATGTTTTGTAAATATCAAATTTTTATGTATTTGTACTTGTAAGTACTTGTTATAACTTCCGCTGTGTATTAATAAACGTTTTCATCTATTATATTTTATGGATTTCTTTTAAATGATTGATATTTGTTTTATTTCTATTTCGAGATATGATTTGTGTATTTTTAAATTATGGCATTTTCTATATTCAGTATACGTATAACACGATCGTATAAGCATGCTTTGTACGTATACGGGATATAGGGGTGTTACAATTATTTTGGTATCAGAGCCTAGGTTTGAGATTCTCAACCTAGGACAATTGTAAGAAAAGTAATATTTTGATTTTAATAGATTGGTTTTTGAATAAAATACATGTTTGGTATTGGCAGTCTCTGATCTTTAATGAGGTGTATCCTTCTATGTTTGCAGATATAGGTTATAATGGATCCTCATTCACGTCAATCTGTTGAGGGTAGTGCCGAGAGTGTAGTTCCTGATGATGTTAGAGAGGGAGCTAAAGTGGATAGAACTGGAGAGGCCCCTGTTTCTTTGTCAGGGAGATCAACTGGTGAGGAGGTTCCGCCAGTTTGGGTTAGGCATATGGTTGAATTAATGAGGCAGGCACCAGTGCTGTAATATCCCAAAATGTACCCTAGAAGTATTGGAGTAATTATTGTTATTATTGGATTAAGTGTATTTATTTTATTGGAAAGAGAGTTGAGGTTAGAGTAATGTGTATATGTTGTATATATTGTGATATACTTAACATATACAAATATTTGTTTGAAGGGTATAAAGGTAATTATTTTGAAATTGAGTTAGTGGATTAAGATGGGTGGATGGTGATGTTTGAGATTATTTTATTTTTTATTTGTGTGGAGGAGAATGTTTTGAGGAGAGAGAGGGTTAATGTTTGACTTTTCTTTTTTTTCCTTTTCTTCCTTCTTCCTCTCTTCTCGTGTCTCTCATTTTCCTTTTCTTCTTCTTTCTTTGCTTTGGACGGCAGCAGCAAGAGAACAAGAGAGAGGGAGAGATTTGACCTTCCAAGCTCAAGATTGAAGAAGTTTTCAAGAGATCAAGGAGGAATCTAAGAGTTTTCTTCATTCTTGGTAAGTTTCCTCTTGATTCCCTTGTTTTCTTTGAGTGTGTTGTGTTTAAGAGTGTTGGGTTTACTTGATCTTTGATTCTTGGGTTGGATTGAAGAAAAGAGTAAGATTGAAAGGAAGAATAAGTTTGTTGGTTAAGATTGAGTTGTGGTTGTGTTTAGAGTTTTTGATGATGTTGTGATTTGGTGTTGGATGTGTATTTTGAGTTGTGTTGGTGTTTTTGCAAGGTTGTTATGGTTTTGGGTGTGTCTAGTTGAGTTTTGTTGAAGTGGAAGATGGTGGAAATTGTTGTTTGTTGGTTGGATTGTTGTTTTGGCCGGAATCTGGGTTTTTGGCCTGACACGCTCAGGAGCACGTCCAGGTCTTTAGGCGTGTCAATTGTGTTGGATGGCAGTAGGTGTGACACGGCCATTAACACGCCCGTGTTAGTGAGCGTGTCATAGCTACTGTGATTTTGGGGAATTGACACGGCCAGGAACACGTTCATGATGTTGGACGTGTCGATACTTCTGAGAGACAGTAGGTATTACACGCCCAGTGACACGCCCGTGGTCCTGAACGTGTAAATGCTTCTGTGTTGTGGAGTTAGGGCACGGTCAGGGACACGCCCGTGTGAGTGAGCGTGTCCAGTTTAGAGTTTGCCCTAATTGATTCTTAGCCTTATGATCTTATGTGAGTTTCCTCATTGTTCTGAATTAGGTTGTGAAGAAGGTGAATTGCCTTAATTATTTGGTGAAGGACTTGTTAAGAGGAAGTGTTTAGAATTGTGTGGATTTCTTTTGAGGTAAGTACAAACCTTGCATTATAACATACATTCATGTGATTTTGGAACTTATACATTTGAGTGTGAATGTACTAAGTAATTTCATTGTATTGTTGATATGTTTGAATAATGTTATGTTTTATACAATATGAACCTCATGAAATGTAATATGGTATATGTATGTGTTATGAAAATGAAAGATGTGATGATAAGATGATGTGTAAAGCCATTGTGATTGGCTATATTGATTCAAATGAGGCATGTTTGCCTAGTTGATTGTGGAATGAGAAATGAATTGAGAAAAAGATTTATAAAGAGATATATGAAATGGTTGTGTGCCTAATATGTTTATTCAAATTTCAGAGTACTGGTTTTGGTGGCATGCCTATATAAAGGTAACAGTCTAGCCGGGTTGAGGATCTCTTCAATTGAATTGAATTGATGATCCAAGAGACTGGGTCTGTTACACTAAATGAAATGTGAAAATGAAATTTATGAAAAGTAACAGTCTAGCCGGGTTGAGGATCTCCTCGATTAGTCGGGTTGATGGTCCAAGAGACTGGGTCTGTTACTAGTAACAGTCTAGCCGGGTTGAGGATCTCCTCATGTTAATGGGTTGATGGTCCAAGAGACTGGGTCTGTTACACTATCCATGGATAGAGATATGATATATATTGCCTACGGGCTTGATCATTGTGATTATAAACCAAAGCAGTAACTCTGAACTTTGAATATCATATTAAATGCTTGTTGGGCCCATGTGTGTCTATGTTAAATGTGTGAGTAATGGACGATGATACAATTATTGAAATAATGAAATGTAACATCCATAAAATAAAGTGTATTGAGTATGATCTATATTGTTTGAATGTATGACATAGCATAATATCATTATAGTTTGTTCTACTGAGCTGTTGGCTCAGCGCGATTGTGGTTCATCGCGCAGGTGACAGGATTGAACCCGAGAGTTCCTCTAGACCTAGTGAGTCTAGGCGTTGAAGAGTTGATTTTTGGACTTAAAGATCAGAGAAGAGCTGCCACTCATGTATATATTTTATATTTGTAACTTTTGATTTTGATGCAAATGTATTGGGAAACATTTGTTATATTTTCCGCTGCGTTTTAAATAAACTTTCTATCTATTTCGTTTTATAAACTCATTTAAAAGTTTTGAATTTGTTCATAGTATATAAGAGTCATGTCATGTGTGTTTTGTAACCGTGACATTTCTATATTCAGTATACGTATATTACGATCGTATTAGCATGCTGTGTACGTATACAGGGTATAGGGGTGTTACAAGTGCAACCACCCCCACCCCCACCCCAGCCAATGGTACCAGTGAGGCACTATGCTAAATTAAGAAAGTATGGAGCAGAAGATTTTCTGGGTACTATTGATCCAGCGGTAGCTGAACAGTGGCTAGATAAGGTACAAAGAATTTTCATTCAGTTGCAAGCCACTCCAGAATAAAATTTTGATTATGCCAGATCACTGTTGCTGAAGGATGCATATGATTGGTGGAAGACAGTGCCCTATGCTATGGATGATCCACCAACATTATCCTATGGTGATTTCTTACGGGAGTTTGAGTTGAAATATACTCCGAGGGAGTATAAAGATGTGAAGAAGATGGAGTTTCTGACTTTGAGGCAAGATCACCGGTCGGTGACAGAGTATGAGCTAGAGTTCATCCGGTTAAGCCATTATGCTGGGAGAATTATTTCTGATGAGATCGACCAGTGTAGAAGGTTTGAGGAGGGGTTGAGACCCTCAATTATGTGTCTTGTGGTTGGTTCTAGATACCGGGATTTTTCCCAATTGGTTGCAGCAGCTAGGAGTGTGGAGAGAGCCCAGGGTATTGCAGCAGCTGCTACCGGGGAAGAGATCAGGGTTAGGAGACCCCAGTTTGAGGCAGGGTCTTCATCTGTGAAGAGAGGTAGGGGAAGTTTTGTTCCCAGGATCAGTTAGAGTCAGAGGCAAGCTGGTAGATCAATTCAGTTTCAGAGACAGAGATCGAGACCTACAGTTTCAGTAGCGAGTGCTCCTACTCAAGTAGTTCAGAGATCCACTCCACCTGTGTGTGTTCAGTGTGGTGGAACACATAGGGGTGCTTGTTGGAAGAATAGTGGGCCAGCTGTATGCTTCAGATGTGGATCTCCTGATCATTTTATTAGAGAGTGTCCAGAGATGCAGGAGTAGAGGCCGGCAGATTCTGCAGTTTCTCGACCTAGTGTTAGAGGTGGTCGAGGGGGCAGAGGTTTTAGCAGAGGGGGTAGACCTGGGTATAGTCAGAGAGGAGGATCTTCATCCAGGGATACTAGGCCAGTTGAGGCTGGGCCTTCTCAATGAGTATATGTGATGCAAAGACAACCTGATGCTTCTGTAGTTATTGCGGGTACTTTCTCTTTATTTGGCATTTCAGTTCTTGCTTTAATTGATCCAGGCTCTACTCATTCATATATTAGTGCATCTATTTTTCCTGTGTCTGAGTTGCATTCTGAGTCTCTAGGATTTGATGTTTTGGTGACAAATCCGTTAGGGCATAGTGTGATTGTTAGCAAGGTGCACCGAAATAGTGCAGTTGTGGTGCAGGGTGAGGAGTTTCGTGGAGATTTGATTGAAATGCCTTTTAAAGAGTATGATTTGATTTTGGGCATGGATTGGTTGTCTAGACATGAAGTTGTGGTAGATTGTCAAAAGAAATGTGTCACCTTGAGAACTAATGATGGTAAGAGTGTTATGGTGTCTAGTGAGCAGAGACAGCTTGCATCCTTGCTTGTATCAGCTGTAATAGCTAGAAGGTTAATTAGAAAAAGGGTGTGATGCTTACCTTGCTCATGTTGTGGATACTAGAGTAAGGGGTTCTCAACTTGATGATATAATCACAGTTGCAGATTTTCCAGACGTGTTTCCAGAGGAGTTGCCAGGGTTGCCCCCTGAGAGAGAGGTTGAGTTTGGTATCGAATTATTGCCTGGTACCACTCCCATCTCTATCACTCCTTATCACATGGCACCTGCTGAATTGAGAGAGTTGAAGGTGCAGTTACAGGAGTTGTTAGATAAAGGGTTTATTCGCCCCAGTATTTCACCGTGGGGAGCTCCTGTTTTGTTTGTGAAGAAGAAGGATGGTACTATGAGATTATGTATCGATTATAGGCAATTGAATAAAGTGACTATCAAGAATAAATATCCTTTGCCTAGGATTGATGATCTCTTTGATCAATTGAAGGGAGCATCAGTGTTTTCCAAGATTGATTTGAGATCAGGGTACCATCAGTTGAGGGTCAGAACTGAAGATGTTCCTAAGACAGCCTTCCGCACCAGGTATGGGCATTATGAGTTTTTAGTAATGCCTTTTGGATTGACCAATGCACCTGCAGTTTTTATGGATTTGATGAATAGGGTATTTAGGCCCTATCTGGAACATTTTTGTGGTGGTTTTCATCGATGATATTTTGGTGTATTCGCGTAATGAAGAAGAGCATGACAAGCATTTGCGGATTGTGTTGCAGATCTTAAGAGAAAAGCAATTATATGCTAAGTTGTCGAAGTGTGAGTTCTGGCTTGACCAAGTGACTTTTCTGGGTCATATAGTTTCAGCAGATGGTATTAGAGTCGACCCAAGTAAAGTTGAAGCTATTTTGAATTGGAGTCCACCGAAGTCTGTAACTGAAGTTAGAAGTTTTCTGGGCTTGGAAGGCTATTACCGACGTTTTGTGAAAGGTTTTTCTTTGATAGCTACTCCACTCACCAGATTGCTTCGGAAGGGAGTTAGATTTGTGTGGACGGATCAGTGTCAAGCTAGCTTTGAATAGTTGAAAGAAATGTTGACACAAGCACCTGTTCTTACTTTACCCATTAAAGATAAACCACATGTGATTTACAGTGATGCTTCACATAATGGTTTAGGGTGTATTTTGATGCAAGAGGGTAAAGTCATAGCTTATGCTTCTCGGCAGTTGAAGCCGCATGAGCTTAACTATCCGACGCATGATTTGGAATTAGCAGCTATAGTGTTTGGTTTAAAGATTTGGCGACATTACTTGTTTGGAGAGAAGTGTTTCATATACACTGATCATAAAAGTTTGAAATATTTGGGGGTTCAGAGAGAGCTTAATCTTCGGCAGTGACGATGGTTAGAATTGATTAAAGATTATGATTGCTTAATTGATTATCATCCTGGTAAGGTAAATGTTATGGCTGATGCCTTGAGTCGGAAGTCTTTGGCAGGGTTGACTGTCTATTCGCTCTCGTTGCTTGTTGAGTTGAGAGCGTTGCATGCTAGATTTGTACCTTGTGATGATGGTGCATTGTTAGCGCAATTGCAGTTGATGCCAGTATTGTTAGACCAGATTAAGGAGGCTCAGTTGGCTGATGAGAAAATCCAAAAGATTGTTTTAGATTGTCAAAAAGGAGAGAGCCGAGATTTTCTTGTGAAAGGTGATGGTAGTCTTTGGTTTAAGGACAGATTATGTGTACCTGATGATGCTAATTTGAAAAGGATTATTTTAGAAGAAGCACACCAGTCAGTTTTTGCTATGCATCCAGGCAATACAAAGATGTATCATGATTTGAAACAACACTACTGGTGGTCTGGTTTGAAGAGAGACATAGCGAAATTTGTGTCCAAATGTCTCACTTGTCAGAGGGTGAAAGCTGAACATCAAGTTCCAACAGGGTTGCTTCAACCTGTAACGTGCCTGAATGGAAATGGGAAAAAGTAACAATGGATTTTGTATCTGGTTTGCCATTAACTCAGAGAAAACATGATGCTATTTGGGTGATTGTTGATAGATTGACAAAGACAGCTCATTTTCTTCCGGTTCAAATGGATTATTCTCTTGAGAAATTGGCTGAGCTATATATCCATGAAATTGTAAAGTTGCATGGAGTCCCTACTTCTTTAGTATCTGATCGAGATCCTAGGTTTACTTCAAGGTTTTGGAAGAGTTTTCAGAGTGCTTTGGGTTCTTGATTGCACTTTAGCACTGCTTTTCATCCACAGACAGATGGGCAGTCAGAAAGGGTGATACAAATTATAAAGGATATGATGAGAAGCTGTGTTATTGATTTTTTTGGAAGTTGGGACAGATTTTTACCACTTGTGGAATTTGCTTACAACAACAGTCATCAAACCAGTATTGGAATGGCACCATTTGAGGCATTGTATGGGAGACGATGTAGAACGCCTCTATGTTGGAATGAGATTGGAGAGGGCAAGTTAATTAGTCCTGATTTGATTAAAGAAACTGAAGAAAAAGTGAAGATGATTCGGGATCGGTTGAAAGCAGCTTCAGACCGACAGAAATCTTATTCAGATTTGAAAAGAAGGGACATAGAATTTGATGTTGGAGATAAAGTTTTTTTGAAAGTGTCTCCTTGGAAGAAAATATTGAGATTTTTACCTATCTGCCTCCTGCGGAACCATGCGGACCCAGTGGTTGGGCAACCGAGCTTGGACTACCGACCTGGTTGGGGGAAGGTTCGTTACTGATAGTCTTATATGTGCCTATCTGCCTCCTGCGGAACCATGCGGACCCAGAGAGCTGGGCAACCGAACTTGGACTACCGACCTGGTTGGGGGAAGGTTCGTATATGAAGCCATGGTTGTTGGCTATAATGATAAACCTTGAATATCATATTAAATGAGTATAATGGATGATGATGTAATTATTGAAATAATGAAATGTAACATTTATAAGTATGATCTTTATTGGTTGAATGTATGACATTGATATTGATATTGCATATTATCATTATGGTTTGTACTACTGAGTTGTTAGCTCAGCGCGATTGTGATTCATCGCGCAGGTGATAGAGTTGATAGGGTTGAGACAGAGGATTCTTCTAGACCTAGTTGAGTTTGTGCTTGAAGAGTTGGATTAGAGCTTAAAGATCAGAGAGTCAAGTTTCCAATCATGTATATAATCTATGTTTTGTAAATATCAAATTTTTATGTATTTGTACTTGTAAGTACTTGTTATAACTTCCGCTGTGTATTAATAAACGTTTTCATCTATTATATTTTATGGATTTCTTTTAAATGATTGATATTTGTTTTATTTCTATTTCGAGATATGATTTGTGTATTTTTAAATTGTGGCATTTTCTATATTCAGTATACGTATAACACAATCGTATAAGCATGCTTTGTACGTATACGGGATATAGGGGTGTTACAAATTCAGCATCTGGATCCTAAGCCTGCACCCAACCCACTCCCCAAGAAGTGGTATGTTAATGAATACTATAAGTACCATCAGGGTATGGGCCATAAAATAAATGTTTATAGAAATATCAAGCATAGGATCTAAGACCTAGTAGATAATGGCTCCACTCTACCTCCTAAGCGGTCCAATATTAATACTAACCTACCACCAGCTCACCAGAATGTCAATGCCAATGAGTCCTTCTTCTTTAGTCCAAGATTATTGCTTTTTATTGGACTTGAGCAACGTTTTAGATAAAGTTAATACATTGACAAGGATTAGAAGGATCACTTAGTCACTATTGGATCTATCCTGATCAGCTCCTCCTTCAAAGATGAACTCTACCCCTGAGCCTGCAGAGGACTCCATACTAAAGTAGTTTAAGAAGAACCAAACTAGTCTTTCTATCTGAAGTTTCCTTCAATCTAGCTTTCCTCATCACCAAGTTCTCTGCAAGTATTTGAGTCAAATTTAGATGCCAGCTAAATCACCTGATGCTGAATCCCAAGATTATAAAGAATCCAAAATCCCAACACACAAATTCGGTATACCAAGAACCCTAGCTGGTTGTTTGTCCTACTAAACCCCTAATTGATATGCAACTAGAAACGTACATAATTGGACAAAATTAAAGAAGAACTAGAAAGAATGCCACAAGTGTTACCTTGATAAGTTGATTCCAATTCTTGATGCAACAAGAAGAAGAGAACCCTCTCTTGATGAAATTCGGCCAAGCCAAAATAATTAAATAATATGATCACCAAAACTTTGGTCTTACAACCCTAAATGAGACATAAATAGCTAAACTCTAATTAGGGTTATTAAGTAGTGTTTGGTTGGCTAATCAAATTTTAAGAACTAATAAAGTAAACAAAGTTTTAATTTAACACAAAACAAATAGGTCCCTTACTTTTTAAATAAGCATAACTAGTGGGCCTTAATACATATTAAATAATAGGCTCATATAATTGGATTAAATTTATGGGCTGCTTCTTCTCTATATCCTTAGCGTCAAAGGCCTATCCACCAAACCTTTCTTCCATGAATCGCCTTGCAAAGCCTTGGAAGGTAGATTTGAGCTTCTTGGCTTGCAATCTTGTAATTGGCCCACTTGGTAAAATGAGCTCCATGCTATGTTGGCCTCCTATGCTTACTCTGCTAGCCTTGCTCATACTGTCATCTTTGTTTGCATTAATCCCTCCCTCCTCAAAAAGATTCATCCTCAAATTTGCATCCATATCAAAAGGTGAAAGATCAAGAACATTAAAGGCTGCAGAAACTTGATACTCACCAGGCAAGTCAATTTTATAAGCATTGTCATTAATCTTTTCTAGCACTTGGAAAGGTGGATCCAACTTTGATTTTCTCATATTGGGAAACCTTTCCTTCCTTAAATGCACCCATACCCAATCACCAGGTTCAAAAGTAACAACTTTGCACCCTCGATTGGCCTGATGTGCATAATGCTCATTCTTCTTCTCAATGTGTTGTCTAGCCTGCTCATGTATAGTCTTGACCAACTCAGCCTTCCTCTGTCCATCTAGGTTAGTAATCTCATGTAATGGTAAAGGCATTAAATCCATAGGAGAAAGAGGATTAAACTTATACATAATTTCAAAAGGTGAGAATCCAGTGGAAGAATGCAAACTATGATTATAAGCAAATTCAACTAATGGAAGACACTTTTCCCATGTTCTCAAATTCTTACCTACTATAGCATGCAATAAAGTCTCTAAAGTTCTATTCAGCACTTCAGTTTGTCCATCCGTTTGTGGATGACAAGTAGTAAAAAACAATAACTTAGTACCCAATTTTTCCCATAAAACTCTCCAAAAGTGGCTCAAGAATTTAACATCACGATCAAAGACTATTGTCCTAGGTATACCATGCAAACGCACAACATCTCTAAAGAATAAATTAGCTATATTTGTTGCATTATCAGTTTTATGACAAGCTATGAAATGTACCATTTTTCTAAATCTATCCACAACAACAAATATGATGTCTCTACCTTTCTTTGTCCTAGGTAAACTTATCACAAAATCCATAGAAATGTCAACCCAAGGTTCATTAGGAACATGTAGAGGTGTATACAATCAATGAGGCATAGATTTGGACTTAGCTTGCCTACATGCAATACATTTAGAACAAATTCTTTCAACATGTCTATGCATGTGTGGCCAATAAAAATGCTCAGAAAGTATATCCAAAGTCTTATGCACACCAAAATGACCCATCAATCCACCACTATGTGATTCCCTTAATGAACATGCAGGTACACATAATCGATTCCCATGAAATAAAAATTCATCATGCTTATAAAATCTTTAAAAAGCAGCATTTTCACAAGCAATATAGACATTACCAAAATTAGAATCTATTACATACATGTCTTTAAGTTGCTCAAATCCTAACATCTTAGAACTAAGTGTAGTGATTAAAGCATACCTCCTTGATAATGCATCAGCAAAAATATTATCTTTACCTTGTTTGTAGTGGTTCACATAAGGAAATGTCTCAATGAATTTAACCCATTTTGCATGCCTCTTATTCAGCTTCCCTTGCCCTTTCAGGTGCTTAAGTGACTCATGGTCTGTATGGATCACAAATTCTTTTGGAAGCAAGTAATGTTGCCACACGTCTAGTGCTCTCACTAGAGCATATAACTCCTTGTCATAAGTAGAGTACTTCAATTGAGCTCCTTTCAACTTCTCATTGAAATATGCTATGGGACATTTTTCCTGCATCAACACAGCACCTATACCAATCCCAGAAGCATCACATTCATGTTAAAAAGTTTTATCAAAGTTAGGTAAATATAAAATAGGAGCAGAACACAACCTATCTTTTAAAGTATTAAAAGCCCCATTTTCTTCATCCCCCCACTTAAAACTAACATCTTTTTTAATTATTTCAGTCAAAGGAGCTACAATGGATGATAAATCTTTCACAAATCTTCTATAAAAACTAGCTAACCCATGAAAACTCCTTACCTCAGACATACTCTTAGGCGTAGGCCATTCTTGAATAGCTTTTATCTTTTCAGCATCAACCTCAACCCCTTTAGCACTCACAACAAAACCCAAGAAAGCAAGTGTATCAATACAAAAAGTACACTTCTTCAAAGCATAAAGCTTCTCTTTCCTTAGAACCTCTAGAACTAACCTAACATGCATGATATGCTCATCTAGAGACTTGTTGTATATGAGAATGTCATCAAAATACACAACAACAAATTTTCCAAGGAAATTACACAAAACATGGTTCATTAGCCTCATAAATGTGCTAGGTGCATTAGTCAAACCAAAAAGCATAACCATCCATTCATATAAACCATATTTTGTTTTAAATGCAGTTTTCCACTCATCACCTAGTTTCATCCTAATTTGATGATATTCACTTTTTAAATCTATTTTAGTGAAAATACATGCACCATATAACTCATCTAACATGCCATCTAATCTAGGAATGGGATGGTGATACTTTACAGTGATTTTGTTGACTGCACAATAATCCACACACATCCTCCATGTTCCATCTTTGTTGGGTACCAACAACATTGGTACAACACATGAGCTAAGGCTCTCTCTCACATGCCCTTCTCCAATAATTCATCTACAAGTTCCTTTGTCTCCTCTGGGTTACTTCTATAGGCCGGTCTATTTGGGATTGCTGCTCCAAGTATAAAATCAATCTAATGCTCAATACCCCTCAAGGAAGGGAGTCCCTTTGGCATCTCTTCAGGAAAGACTTCATTAAATTCCTATACCAAAGAAACAAAGCCACTAGGCAAATTTGAGTTAAGGTCAGTCATAATCAATAAACTCTCCTTAAACCTTATTGCTATGAGTAATCTTCTGCCTATATAAGCACTCTTAAGATCTCTCTATTTTGCAAAGAAACTCTGCTTCTTTTCACTCTTATTTTCTCTCCTCTTACTGTTCTCTCTTGCACATCTCTCTTTCTTTACCTCACTTGTGCAGTCACTCCCCATTGGGCCATATAATTGTTTCTTTTCTCTCTTAGCCTCATGTCCCTCCATTCTTTTAGTTAACTCACTACCTGAATCCCTATTTGAAGTATTCATCATCTTAATCTGCTCTTGATATGCTTCCTTTGGAGATAAAGGTGCTAAAGTGAAAATCTTCCCCTTCAAACTAAAAGAATACCTATTCTTGTACCCATCATGTGTGACTTTACTATCAAACTGCCAAGGCCTACCCAATAATAAATGTCCAGCTTGCATAGGTACTACATCACACAACACTTCATCAACATATTTCCCAATAAAAAATGGCACCAAAACTTGTTTTGTTACCTTTACTTCACCACTATCATTTAGCCACTGTAGCCTATATGGTTTAGGGTGTTTTTCACACTTCAACCCTAACTTATCAACTAAGGTTATACTAGCCACATTTACACAGCTGCCTCCATATATAATCATGCTGCAAACTTTCCCTCCTACCAAACATCTAGTGTGAAAGATGTTTTCCCTCTGTTCTATACTCTCTTTCTTAACCTGAACATTAAGTGCATGCCTAATTACCAAAGATTCACTACAAACAGCATACTCAACCTCAACATAACTATAATCCTCCAAACTTGGCATAGAATTACAGTCAGATTCAGATTCAATTTCTCCATTGTCCCTCATAAGGATAGTCTTTTTATTGGGACATTGTGAAGTAATATGTCCATTTCCTAAATATTTAAAGCACTTAATATTTCTTTGCTTATTAGAAGAATTAGGAAAATCAGTAGTACCTTTATTTGTGGAAGAGGCTCATTTTCTCTTTTCAAAGCTTGCACCTTTTACCTTGGAACTTAAATCTTTATCCTTAGACCTCTCATCTTTAGTCTTCTCATCTTTCTGTGGCCACTTTAAGGTCCATGTTAGGTTGTAATTGGAGGAACTCCTTGCTGCCCCCTTTTACTTGAGTTGTCTCTCCACCTTCATGGCCATGTTCTCCATCTCCTCAGGCTCTATATAGTGATGTAGCTCTACCATATTTGCAATATCTCTATTTAGACCTCCCAAGAATCGAGCCATGGTAGCTTCTCTATCCTCTTCAATATTTGTTGAATCATTGCCATCTCCATCTCTTTGTGATAATCTTCTACTGACATAGACCCTTGAGTGAGTCTCTGCAATTTTTGATGTAGCTCACGATTGTAGTAGGATGACACAAATCTCCTCCTCATGACAACCTTCATTTCTGCCCATGTCTCAATAGGCCTCTCTCCATTTCTTCTTCTTGTAAGTTTCAGTTGCTCCCACCATATCGATGCATAATCTATAAACTCAACTGCTGTCAACTTCACCTTCTTTTCCTCTGAGTAGTTATGATAATCAAATATAAGCTCCACCTTCCTTTCCCACTCTAGGTATGTTTCAACATCATTCCTTCCTATAAATGTTGGAATCTTCATCTTTATGGAATTGATGTTGCTATCTCTCCTTCCTGGCCTCCTATCTCCTCCTGGCCTTCTATCTCTTCTAGGCCTAACCCTTGAAGATTGGTTGTCATCTTCATCTTCATCTTCATCAGGTTCATCATGGGACTCTATATCTTCTTCATTATAAGTTTGTTGCCTAGTGTCCCTCCGCCTTGTTGATGCAACTCTTGATTGTTGGGATTGCTTAACCACCTCAACTTCATCCCTCAAATTCATAACATCTAAACTAAACTTCTCAAATTGGTTTTGCATAGCCTTCAACACGAAAACTACATCTTTCATGCTCATTTTGCCACCCTTGCCTGCCTCCTCAGACATGATGTAAAACTACAAGAAAATTTTAGAGAAAGAAAAAAAATCCTCACACTCTCCCTCACGTGTTTACACTCAATAATATATCACTCCACTTGTGTTTCACTCAAATTAGGCTTTTACCCTCTTATTTGCTCAGACTCTCTTGCTTTTTCCCTTTCTTATTCCCTTCTTAAAGTTGCACTTCAGAATTTAAAACAACTAATCAGGTTAGTCACAAGTAGCAATCTATAAAAATTACAATGAAAAGCCTAAAAAGAAAAAAAAAACTCAAGTTCTAGATGCAATTTGATAATTGTTGTAATAAAAAAAAGAGAAAACACACAAATGAAGAATTGTATGTTTGTTAATGCAAGTCCTAAGAGTAACCAGAGTGCAAAAGTCATCCTTATATGCATGGCAGAAGCAAAAGAAATAGAAAACAAGGAAATTAAACTATGAATGCAATAAAATTGACAAAATAGGAAGCTAAATTAAAGAATTTTGATTTTCCCAAGTAGGAGTCAAAATAAACCATAGACCTAGTGATTCAACTAACTTACACTAATTAGGAAGGTAAGATATGATTTAGATATGAAAGGAAATTAATTAAAACAAGAAAACCCTAAACAGTTTTGAAAATAGAATAAAAAATCGCAAAAATCGAGCAAGAATTTTCAAATGACCCGTTGGCCCTAAAATTGAATGATTTGGGGGCCGTGGCAGGCCATTACAAGTAAAAATGGTAACAAATGTAGGGCTTGACAATCAGTTTCTAAATTGGTATTGTGCGTTTCTTAACTCTTCCGTAGCGAAAAGTTATGACCTTTCAAAGTTGATCCTTCCACCACCGGAATTGACCTTATATTTTTCAACCCTAATTTGAACCCAAAAAGATCTCCTTCAACCCTAGCTTTGTTCTAGCAGCCACCAAGCTATTTTTTTCTCTATATTTTTTGTTTGTTTTTTTGTTTTTTTTTCTTTTCCTTTTTTTTTATTTCCTTCTTTCTTTTTTTATTTTTATTTTTTAAGCTAACGAACTAATAGGCCAAAATTGAAATTTCGAATGGATTGAAATAAAGAAAAACACAAAATTATAGAATTGATTGAAGTAAAGAAAAGCATATCACAGAAAGCATAAAAACAGAGATAGAACCAAAGTTCTGATACCAAATGATGCAGAACCCCAAGATTATAAAGAATCTGAAATCCCAACACACAAATTCGGTATACCAAGAACCCTTGCTGGTTGTTTGTCCTACTAAACCCCTAATCGATATGCAACTAGAAATGTAGATAATTGGACAAAATTAAAGAAGAACTAGAAAGAACACCAGAAGTGTTACCTTGATAAGTTGATTCCAATTCTTGATGCAACAAGAAGAAGAGAACCCTCTCTTGATGAAATTCGGCCAAGCCAAAATAATTGAATAATATAATCACCAAAACTTTTGTCTTACAACCCTAAATAAGATATAAATAGCTAAACCCTAATTAGGGTTATTAATTAGCATTTGGTTGTCTAATCAAATTTTAAGAACTAATAAAGTAAACAAAGTTCTAATTTAACACAAAATAAATAGGTCCCTTACTTTTTAAATAAGCATAACTAGTGGGCCTTAATACATATTAAATAATAGGCCCATATACTTGGATTAAGTTTATGGGCTGCTTCTCCTCTATATCCTTAGCATCAAAGGCCTGTCCACCAAACCTTTCTTCCATGAATCACCTTACAAAGCCTTGGAAGGTAGATTTGAGCTTCTTGGCCTGCAATCTTGTAATTGGCCAACTTGGTAAAATGAGCTCCATGCCATGTTGGCCTCCTATGCTTACTCTGCTAGCCTTGCTCATACTGTCATCTTTGTTTGCATCATCACCCCTGAAGCTTTAGTCACTTCCATGACTAAATTGGTAGCACTCTCCTTTTCAAATAAGGATCTACCTAGAATTGGGTTGTAACCATACCCTTTACATCACAATCCTGGCTCGAGAGAAAACTATACCTATGGTACTGGTAGACAATGGTTCAACATTGAATGTCTGCCCACTTAAAGTTTCTACCTACTTAGGAATTGAGATGTCTAAGCTCTCACCTTCTGACTAAATCATAAGGGCGCATGACAACACCAAAAAGGAAGTTTTAGGGGTAGCTAAGATCAAGGTTGCCATTGGCCCTATAGAACATGAATTGTTTTTTCAGATTTTAGATGCCCCAACCTATTTTAACTTTTTGCTTTAGAGACCATGGATTCATCAATCCAAGGCAGTTCTATCCTCTCTCCATCAAAACTCAAATTTCTTTATAAACATAGGGTCATCATCATAAAATGAGACCAAGTGAAAAGTCAGACCTTCCCATTCAAGTGCCTATTTTAGAGACTCAGCCAGAACCTTCATCTATAGCTCTGTCGAGCTTTACTTTTGATGCTATCCAGTTCAATGAAGAAGAGCCAGGTAAAGAACTTGTTTCCTTTTATTCTAATCCTTATGGTAATCTGACAATTGCCAACATCCTCAAATGCATGAACTATTTCCTCATATTGGGATTGGGTAAAAATCAATAAGGTATTCCATAATTCCCACACTACCCTTTGGTCTAGCCATCATTTAGTTTGGGCTACAAGCCAACCCAAGAGGACATAGTAGAAATGGAGAAAAGAACTAAGCATAGATCCTAATGCAAGAAGATAGAAGAAACCTTTGACTGACCTATGAAACCATATTTCAAAACCCTTAATGGATACTTTTCTGAAGAAGAAGCGGATTCCCTTTACAATGGATTTCATAAACCATGGGTAATAAACTAATTCTGAGTTTTGAAATTTTCTTTGATGTCAGGCTTAGCTTAGAAGATAGCAAGCTTTCCTTTGAGGAGAAGATTTTGAAGATAATATAGAGCCCAATTTTTTTCAAGTAGTTATATGAAAAGAAGCAGAATCAGATTTCTGCCACCTGATCTAGTCAGATGTTGGGATACTCAAAAATTGGTATTTCAAGAAGAATGACGGTCTATCATATCTAAAGTCTAAAGCCCACCTCAAGATAGCATCAAATCTCAAGTTTAGCCTAGAGCCAGTTTTCCAGTTCCATTCAGATTCCAAGCATGTGTCAGATACCAAGTCCAAAGTCAAGATCTACTTCGAGTCCAGAATCGAGTCAGAGTCTACTAGTTTAGATTTTGAGTTTGTCAATTCAAAATCTAACTCTTTTGAATCTTATTCTTTTGAGTCATCTAATTTTGAGTCCTAGAGTAATAAAAAAAAACTTTATCATCGATAAAAGTTCTAAGGTTTTAGTTTATTTTCCTTTGTCTCCTTTGTCTCCGGATGAGTATTATGAAATATTCAATGTTAATAAAATCAATGAAGATAAAGAAATAATAAACCTGGGAATATCATAATGCTAAAAAACACATGCATAGCATCCTCATTCATTAATAAACAGGTTCTGATGGCGCTTCTAGAGGAATTCAAAGATTGCTTCACTTGGGAAGTCAGTGACTGGACAGGCCTTGATCATTCCATAATTGTTTACAATACCCCTACATTTGATCATATTAAGCCAGTCAAACAGAAGCTGCGAAGACTGACAACCGAGTGTTCTTTAAATATTAAGGAGGAAATAACCAAATAATTGGAAAATAAGTTCATCACATTGTAGACCATTAATTTTGGCCCTAAACAAGTTAGGTCCTAATTAAAAGAGGCCGAGCCAAATCCAATCTAATTTTAAAAGCTTAAATCTAGTCCGGTCCAATTCTAAAAGCTTGAATTAAGTTTGGTTCAATTTTAAAAGCTTGAATAAAATCTAATTCAATTTTAAAGGGTTAGATTAAGTCTGTTCTAATTTTAGAAGCCCAAACATGGTCTTGTCCTATCTTAAAAGCCCGAACCAAACCAACCTAATGCTAAGGCAAATTCATGATGAATTGGCGTAGCCAATTGCCATGAGTCCTTAATTTCGGCTTGATTTAGTTTTAGTTATTTTTAAACTCAAATACAAGGGATTTTCTGATGGGATTAGGACTTTTAACCAGGTTTAGCCTTCATAAAACCCTAATTAAAACATTATAAAAAGGGGGAATAATTCAACAGAATGGGGGGAGAAACCTTTAGTAAATTAAAGAGAGAAATAGAAAGTAACAAGTGACCAACACAGAGAGTAATCAGCTTTAGTAATTAAAAGAAGAGAGAATTTATAATTAGGGAGCCACCTTTTAATAATTGAGAGCCACGATTAGTAATTAAAAGTGAGACAGAAAAGCAATTAAGCAAAAGATGTAGTAGCTGAAAGTTTATGGACACAGTATAATCTTTAAATTATATAGCTTATCCAAGAACCATTTGATCCAAGCAAATTGAAGCATTATCAAATTCTAGCCTTTGTGAAGAAACTGAAGTGCTTGGGACAAGGCTTGATTCAGTAGAATCATTTTGGTAGGGCCAACAACGTAGGTGAGTACTTCATAGACTTAGTTTATTTTATTTAAATGATCATCTCATTGTTTAACTCATTGTTTCTTGTTTCAAATTGTAAGTTATAATCCAAAACCTTAAAATCCATTTTATAACTTAGAACTATATTATAGAACTTTAATTGCATAATATATAACCCTAATTTGCATGTTTAAAATGTTAGTTTTAGGATTCAAACCCTAATTTTGTAACCCTAAACCCTAATTCCATAATAAAACTCTAATTTCACAACCAAACATTATTGTGTAAATTGTTTACCTTTTGGGGGCAGCCTGTAAGGGGCGTTGTCCCTTTGACCCCCACCAGCTAACCGACTAGTGGGACTGCCATATGCATTGCGCTTTATAATTCTTTAACGGGTTAATATTAAGATGTGTTTGTTTGTTTTTCTTTTTTTAACTATTCAATTATTTTCATATATGACTGTATTATTTTTTCTTGCTTTGTTCTTTTTCTTGGATTTATATATATTTTTAATAGGGATTGTAAAAGACATATTTTCACATTATGCGAGTACCTTATTTATTTAGCTTATGTAATTTAATTTAATTTTAAGGATTTTGATATTATTGTAAGGGACAAGTCTCTACTTATGGTGGGTGTCCTGTTTTATTTATTTTATTCATGAACTTTGTAAGAGTATGTTTCCATCTAAGGATGGGTACCCATCTTATTTTGTGATGTACTATTTTATCTTATTTTATGGATGAATCTATTTTATTTTTAATTATACGTAAAATGGATAATATTATAATAATTTAAGAATTTAATAATATTTAGACCTGAAAAGAAAGTCGGTTCCAATAAACCGAGCACCATGGGGATGTTGGGTCATTCACACATTTCCTATGCGCAACCAACTTTTTGAACCTAGTAGGGGTTGGAGATTCCTTTGGAATTGAGTCATCCACCCCTTTCTATATTCCTGGCCTGTCCGGGTGGTGACTCCTATTCTCCATATTTAGGTCAGTGTTCTCTATGCCTAGAGCCTAACAGTGCTGAAGTCGTAAGAAACATTTTACCTAGAATGGGAGATAAATCCCTGCTCACATAAACCCATCATGTACCCCAAATAGGCAGCCAACATTGTACTAGTTCCAAAGAAGGATGGGAAAGTTTGGACATGCATAGATTACAAAGATCTCAATAAAGCATGTTCCCTCTATCTCACATTGACCTCTTGGCAGACCACATGGCCAAATCTGAGACAGTTTCATTAACTGACATCTATGTTATATACAATCAGATTTTGGTTCATCCTCTAAATAGAGAAAAGATAACTTTCATTATAGAGTGGGGTTTGTATTGCTGTAGAGTCATGCCTTTTGATCTCAAAAATGTTGGGTTAACCTATTAGAGAATGGCCACTACTTTATTCCATGACATGATGCACTAAGATATTGAAGTCTATGTAGATGATATGGTCATTGAATCAAAGAAAGCAAAGCATCATATAGAGACTTTAAGACTGTTCTTCCTTAGACTTTGTCAATGTAACTTGAAACTCAACCTTGTCAAGTGTGTGTAAAGTAGCATTCGGCATATTTATAGGGCATATAGTTAGTTCACGAGGGATTGAAATCTATCCATCCAAGTCAAAGGAAATTCTAGAGATGCCATCCCTATGAACAAAAAAGGAATTAAGGGAATTCCTAGGGTGTCTATAATACATTAGCCGCTTCATCTCCCAAATGGCTAATGTATGTAGGCCCATCTTCAAACTGCTCAAGAAGGATATCCCTACTAAGTGGAATTATAAATGTCAAGAGGCAATCGAGAAGATCAAATAGTATCTCTTATCTCCTCCTGTCTTACAATCACCAAGGCCTGGCGATCCATTACTCATCAATCTCTTAGTAACCGAGGAAGCGATGGGAGCCATACCTGCTCAACATGGATATAATTCAAGAAAAGTGTAATATCCCAAATTTTTTTGAAAATTTGATAAAATATATTATAATTAAATTGGATAAATTAAAATGATGGTTTTAAATAAAAAAGAAAGGGATTTTAAATAAAAAAAAGTGGAATATATTTGTGATATATATGTAAAATATACATAACATATAAAAGTCAACACTTTTTAAAAGAAAAGTCAAAGTCCAATGTCATTTTTATAAATAAATTTTAGAAATTTAAAATTAATAAAATAATTTAAAAATAAATTATTTTTGAATGGATGATGAATTTTTAGTCTTTTAATTTCTTTAATAAATAATTAAAAAGTTAAATATTAAATATTATAAAAAATATATATATGATTATAATTAAAAGATGAAAGGAAAGAGAAAATTTATTTTATAAACTTCTTCTTCTTCTTCTTCTCTCATGGCTGGCCACTATGGATGTTTAAGACCAAGGATTTTGATCTTCCAAGCTTCCAAGAATTGAAGGATTTCAAAAGTTCAAAAAGGATTTTTAGAGATTTCCACTTGAAAAAGTAAGTTCTTTAGCTTTTTTTTTTTTATTTCCATAGAAATTTTGAATATGTGAGTTTTGAATTTTTGAAGTAGTATATTATAATTATTGAAATTGGTGTGTATGAAGTTATTTTTGAGTAGTTATTAATGATTTTAAGGTTGGATTGAAGAAATGATTGAATTTGGATAAAAAAAATGGTGAAGAGAGAGAATTTAGGGTTATGAACTTTTAGGGTTTGAGAAATCATGGTTTTTAATTGTGAAAATTCATTCTAAATGAGTTGTTTTGGTGCTTAAACAAGTATTTTAAAGTCAAATATTGGATTTGATTATGTTTGGTTGGAGTTTGAGAATGGAAGTGTGATTTAGGGTTTTGGAAAATGATTTTTCGAAAGTTGTTGAATTATATAATTTTATTGGTTTAATCTTGTTGTTTGGTGATAGAAGTGATGAATATAAGCTTAAAAAGATTAATTGATTGTGTTGGAATGAAAAACCTTCAATGGGGGGAAGCTTATGCCATTTTAGGATTTTGTGTATAAGAGTGTGCTTTTGTAATGTAAATGGTTTAAATGTATTATAATATGTTTCTAATAATATAAATAAACTTAATATATTAAGATGAATAACCTAGTATGAGAATCCAAAGTTAAAGTGAGGTTAGCCTTAAATTTTGGATTTTTACTTAGATGGGGTTTAATTATGGTTTAATATTGAATATGTCATTAAATGTGATACTAAAGGATTATTTGCTATCACATTTGGTTTAGGCATAGAGGGAAATTGATTTGCTTCATCCAAGTGGTGAAGGGCAAGTTGGAAGGATAGGATTGGAGGTTTTTTTAAGCTTATTTTGGTTGCTATTTGAGGTAAGTACAAGCTTTGAATACATTAGTTATGTTTGCATGATATTTGGACTTAACACATTTTGGTTGAAAAATGTGTTAAGGTACTTGATACATTGGTTATGTATGAATAATGTGCTATGACATTTGTAATATCATATACGTGTTAAATGCATTGTGAAAAGCCATTGATAATGGCTAAATTGTGTAAAATGCTATTGATAATGGCTCCATTGATATCATCGATTTTATGTATTGTAAGCTATGCACCCTGGGAGTGCTAAGATGTATCAAGACTTGGTGGTCAGGTATGAAGAGGGATATAGCAGAGTTTGTATCCAGATGTCTCACTTGCCAGAGAGTGAAGGCTGAGTAACAGATTCCTTCATGGTTGCTCCAACCTTTATCAGTGCCAGAGTGGAAATAGGAGCGAGTGACGATGAATTTTGTGACTGGACTGCCTTTGACCTAGAAGAAGCATGATGTGATCTGGGTGATAGTTGATTGGATGATGAAGACATCTCATTTTCTTCCAGTTCAGATAGATTACTCACTTGAGAGATTGGCTGAGCTGTATATCAGTGAGATAGTGAGGTTGCATGGAGTCCCGGTTTTTTTGGTGTCAGATCTAGATTCTCGATTTACTTTGAGGTTTTGGAAGAGTTTGCATGATGCTTTGGGCTCTCGGTTGTATTTTAGTACTGCTTTTCATCCTCAGACAGATGGGCAGTCAGAGAGAGTGATACAAATTTTAGAGGATATGTTGAGGAATTGTAACATTGATTTCACTGGGAGCTGGGATAGATTCTTACCACTGATTGAGTTTTCGTATAACAATAGTCATCAGTCCAATATTGGGATGGCACCTTATGAAGCCTTGTATGATAAGAGATGCAGGACACCTTTGTGTTGGGATGAGGTTGGAGAAGGTAAAATGGTTGGTCCTGATTTGATTACAGAAATAGAAGAGAAAGTGAAGGTGATTCGGGGTCATTTGAAAGTAGCTTCAGACCGACAGAAATTCTATTCAGATTTAAAGAGAAGAGACATAGAGTTCAATGTGGGAGATAAAGTGTTTCTGAAGGTGTCTCTATGGAAGAAGATTTTGAGGTTCTATCGAAATGGGAAATTGAGTCCTCGTTTCATAGGACCATATGAGGTGTTGGAGAGAGTTGGTCCAGTGGCTTATAGACTAGCTTTGCCGCTTGAGTTGGATCGAATACATAATGTCTTCCATGTCTTAATGCTTTGAAGATATAGGTCTGACCCATCTCATATCCTATCAGTGGAGTCTATTGAGGTGAGTCCATATCTGACTTACGAGGAAGAACCAGCGATGATTTTGGCACGAGAGGTTAAAGAATTAAGAAATAAAAGGGTGCCACTTGTGAAAGTCCTTTGGAGAAATCATGTCACTGAGGAGGCGACATGGGAGAGTGAGCAGATGATGTAGAGTCAGTTTTCCCAATTATTTTAGACTTGAGAGCAGGTAATTTCGAAAACGAAATTTATTTTAGGGGGAGAGAATTGTAATATCCTAATTTTTTTTTAAATTTCTAATTTTTGAAAATTTGATAAAATATATTATAATTAAATTGGATAAATTAAATTAATAGTTTTAAATAAAAAATGAAGAGATTTTAAATGAAAAAGTGAAATATATATGTGATATATATAAAATATACATAACATATAAATGTCAATACTTTTTAAAAGAAAAGTCAAAGTCCAATGACATTTTTATAAATAAATTTTAGAAATTTAAAATTATTAAAATAAGTCAAAAATAAATTATTTTTGAATGGATGATGGATTTTTAGTCTTTTAAATTCTTTAATAAATAAATAAATAATTAATTATTAAATTATTATAAAATATATATGGTTATAATTAAAAGATGAAAGGAAAGAGAGAATTTATTTTTTAAACTTCTTTTTGTTCTTCTTCTCTCATGGCCAGCCACCATGAATGTTCAAGACCAAGGATTTTGATCTTCCAAGCTTCCAAGAATTGAAGGATTTCAAAAGTTCAAAAAGGATTTTTAGAGATTTCCACTTGAAAAAGTAAGTTCTTTAGCTTTTTCTTTGGATTTTCATAGAAATTTTGAATATGTGAGTTTTGAATTTTTAAATTAGTATATTATAATTATTGAAATTGGTGTGTATGAAGTTATTTTGAGTAGTTATTAATGATTTTAAGGTTGGATTGAAGAAATGGTTGAATTTGGATAAAGAATGGTGAAGAGAGAGAATTTAGGGTTATGGACTTTTAGGGCTTGAGAAATCATGATTTTTAATTGTACAAATTAGTTTTAAATGAGTTGTTTTGGTGCTTAAACAAGTATTTTAAAGTCAAATATTGGATTTGATTGTGTTTGGTTGGAGTTTGAGAATGGACGTGTGATTTAGGGTTTTAGAAAATGATTTTTCCAAAGTTATTAAATTGTATAATCTTATTGGTTTAATCTTGTTGTTTGGTAATATAAGTGATAAATATAAGCTTAAAATGATTAATGGATTATGTTGGAATGGAAAACCTTCAATTGGGGGAGGTTATGTCAGTTTAGGAGTTTGTGTATAAGAGTGTGTTTTTGTACTGTAAATGGTTTAAATGTATTAAAATATATTTCTAATAATATAAATAAACCTAATATATTAAGATGAATGGCATAGTATGAGAATCTAAAGTTAGAGTGTGGTTAGCCTTAAATTTTGGATTTTTTCTTGGATGGGGTTTAATTATGGTTTAATATTGAAAATGTCATTAAATATGATACTAAACGACTATTTGCTATAACATTTGGTTTAAGCATTGAGGGAGGTTGATTTGCTTCATCCAAGTGGTGAAGGAAAAGTTGGAAGGATAGGATTGGAGGTTGTTTTAAGCTTGTTTTGGTTGCTATTTGAGGTAAGTACAAACTTTTAATACATTGGTTATGTGCATGACATTTGGGCTTAACACATTTTGGTTGAAAAATGTATTAAGCTATTTGATACATTTGTTATGTATGAATAATGGACTATGACATTTGTAATATCATATATGTGTTAAATGCATTGTGAAACGCCATTGATAATGGCTAAATTGTGTAAAATGCGAAATGTGTATTATGTGAAAATGACCCAAAGTGTTTGGGTAATGCCATTTGTTGTGTATGTATTAAGTGCATTGTTAAAAAGCCATTGGTATTGGCTAGATTATATTAAATGTGATTAATATGTGAATTATGTGGAAATACCCAAAGTAATTGGGTAATGTGTTGTAAATGCAAAAATGTGGTATAATGTAATGAGATATGTGAAAACATAATGAAATGAATTGATATCGATATCGATATAAATGAGAAATATAAATGAATTGTGCCTAGTATGTTTTTCAATTTTCAGAGTTCTGTATTTGGCGGCATACCTATGATTTGCCTACGGGCTAGATGCTGGGCGTCACTCTGAAAATATTTTTTAGGTGAAATGACCGGGTCATAAGCCTCAAAAATAAGTCCTTGAAGCTGGGCTGGGTGAAATGACCGGGTCGTAAGCTCAGACCTAGTTAGACTATTACATTGATATTTTGCCTACGAGGCTAGATACATAGTGGCATTATAGACCAAAACAGTAACTCTGAAATTTGAATAACATATTAGTTATCTTTGGGCCCATGTTTGTGTTTGTTTTTATGTGAATTGTGGATTGTGAAATATTTGAAAAGTATGAGAAAATGGAATGATGTGATATCCATATGCATTGTGCATTGGCATTGTATTTGAGTTTTATTATTGTCAAGTTTATATTACTAGGCTTTTGGCTTAGCGTGATTGTTTACATCACGTAGGTGACATGGTAGATTCGGCTGAGCCGGAGAGTTCTTCTAGACCAGGTCGGGTGTAGACATGTGGTTATGATTGTAGAGTTGATATCAAGATCAGAAACACTATCAACAACACGTATATATTTTATGTTATTGTATATTTTGAGTATTATGCATATTATATCATGTTTTTGGATTTTATGTATTGTAAACTATAATAATGTTTGGTTTAAGTTATTTGAAATGGGGGTTTAAATGTGTTCTAAATTATATATATATATATAAATGTTTGAGAAACTTGGTGAAATTGAGGAGTATGGGTGAAACGGTGATTTGAAATTATTTGGGAGTGTTTTCTTTTTGCAGGTTGTGTAATTGATAAATTTTGGAATGTCCAAATACAAATAAAACTCTGGAAAAATTTTTTGTGAGATTTTCATATAAAATGTTTATTTTGAGTTCCTAAAACAAGTAAAGAATATTTATATACTATTTAATTTTATATATTTAGTAATTGAAATTTTAAATCAGAAATGTGAAAATTTTTATTAAACCGGGTCGTGATATTTTTATACCGTATATGCATATTCTACATATACTGGGTGTGCGTATTATAAGTATATAGAGTATAAGGGTGTTACAAAAAAATTTACTATTTACTACCTTAGCAAAAGATTATTGGTATATGAGCTTAAATACAATCAGATTGAGCGATTTTATTTAGCTCTAGTATGGGTATGTCAAAGACTATGCCATTAATTAGCTTTATATACTATGCAAGTAAATACGGATCAGAGCCCCTTGAAATTCCTTATGGAGAGACCGGTTCTGGAAATCAGAATGGTTTGATGGCTGGTAATCCTAGCTACCTTTAATCTCAAGTTCGTAGCCTGCAAGGCAATTAAAGGAAGTGTAGTAGCTGGACAATTAGCTGCTGCCCCTATTCAAGATACTATAGAAGAACCAGAGTTTCTGGATGAAGACATCCTGAGTATCAGTAATAAGGTATAAATAATGTACTTTGATGGTGGCATCCAACATAGGGGTTATGGTGCTGGAATTGTTTTGATTACCTTAGAAAGGGAGCAGATTCCATTTGTAGTTAAGCTGGCTTACGAGATCACAAATAATAAGGCTAAATACAAAGCTTGCATAATCGGGCTTAAAATCACCTTGAGGTTGAAATTTAAATACTTGTATATGATGATTCTACTCTTATTGTATCTCATGCTTTGAGAAAATCAAAGTTAAGTGAAGAACGTCTGGTTCCTTAGCATCAACGTTTGGAAGAACTGACACAACAATTTGAGGAAGTATCATTTTACTATCTCCCTTAAGCTAAGAATAAATTTACAAATGCTCTCGCCACTCTGGCATCAATGAATGATATAAAAAAAAGATGGTGATCTACCCTATTGCCATAGAGGTGAATGCACAACCTGCCTACTGTATTGTTATTCAAGTATAAGAAAAGAAACTATAGTTATGGGATATCCTCAACTTTGTCCGAAAGGGTGAATATCTTGATCAAGCTCAAAAGTAGACCAAAGAACTCTAAGAAAACTGGCCAGCCAGTATATTCTTAATGACGATGTTCTTTATAAATGTTTCTGGAACAACATCCACCTCAGATGTGTGGATGAATTTGAAGCACAAAGGGTAATAGAATGGGTACAAAGTGATGAATAAGGACATCATATCAATGGAATCACTATGGCAAGAAAGATTACCAACCTAGGCTTTTACTAGCTCATCATGAGAGAGGATTGTGAAAGCTTTTTTAAGAAGTGCCACAACTGCCAGATATATGCTAAGATATAGAAACAACATCCAATTCTATTGTATCCCACAACAACTCTCTGGCCTTTTGCAATATGGGGAATTAATGTAATATGAATTATTACCCTCAAGTATTCCAATGATCATGAGTACATACTTATGGCAATAGACTATTTCACCAAATGAGCAAAAACAACTTCATACATTTATTTTAAATGTAAAGAAAGTAGTCTAATTTATCTAGACCAACATCATTTATTGATATATAATCCCTTTCGAGATCATCTCAGAAAATGGTGCTCACTTTCAGAAAGAGATAGTTCAGCTAATGGGAAAGTACAAGATCTCACATCACATGTCTTTCCCCAATCAACCTCAGATCAATAAGACTCTAGAAGCTGCTAATAAAACCATAAAGAACATACTCCAGAGGATAATGGAAATTCACAAGACTTGGCATGAACAATTACCCTGTGCTTTGTGGGGTTATAGAACTTCAGTTAGGACACCAACAGAGGCAACATCCGTTTCATTTATATATGAAATGGAAGCAGTATTGCTAATTAAGGTAGAGTTTTAGACATCTTGAGTCCTCCAAGAAAGCCAACTTGGTGAATTTGAATAGGCTAGGGCCTACTACGACCATCTAAATGTAATTGATGAGAAAAGGATGGATGCTTTATATAAAGTGCAAGGGTATCAATAGAAGATAGCCAGGCATTATAATAAGAGAATTAAGGATCCGAGTTTATAACAAGGAAACTAAGAAAGCTTAGACCAAATTACATAGGGCCATACCTACTCAAAAAGATCCTATCAGGTAGAGTAGGAATACTATTAGACTTAGACGACGTTGAATTTTCTAGCCCTTGCAACATGGACCAGCTCAAGAGACATTCATCTGATTGCATCATTATTGTAATAGAACTACATTGATCTGATTCTAAAAAAATGCTCAGTGAGTTGAAAGCTTGAAAAGGCAGCTCGAGCAAAATAAAGAGATATGTAGGAAGCTCTCCTTAGATTTGGTCAATATTACATAACAAACATTCATCTCATGTAAAATGTAGTAAAAGAAATTTTATTCTATAATGCTCCTAAAGTTTCATCATAACATGAATTTATTCTATGTCAAAATCAAAACATAAAGTTTAAATCCTAAAGTTCGCTAAAAGTTTTCCTAAACAATGAGTCTGTAAAGAAAGTCTCCTAAAGTCTAAGTAGTCTCATTTGTAGTCCTAGCCTCTAATGTCTATCAACCCAAATGGTTGCACCATATGAAATCTTCGGGCATAGCCATTTATTATAGCTTGAGATGAAGTAGTACTACTATTTGTAGGGGTATGTGCCACATCATCATGTGGTACACCTCGTGAATGACCCATTTATCAAAGAATCTAGATTCCCTGATAAAATTTCAACATTGATAGCCTAAGTAGATAGACAAATATGTATCCAAGATTTATAGTCATAAAGGATCAAATCTCATACCAAGGACAATACCACAAAATCTCATCCGGACCAAGCTTTACCAGCCAGGAAGCCCATGCCCTCTCAGAACCATGACGAATGAGGATTTGCTGGCATCTATGAGCAAAGGAAGAATAAGGAATTCTAGCAGGCATAACTACCACACAGAGATGATCCCTCAACCAAACATGTCATAAATGCAAAATAATCATTAAAAAACTAAAAAAGAGAGAGAGAGGAGTGAAAAGGTTAAAAATTTACTTGAAGGAGCACGGGAGTCACAGACTAGCCCCTCTAAACTCTATAAACCTTGTCTAGACTAGTAATAGTCTCAGGTAGCAGAATAGCAGTAATAGCTTGGGAATCCTTCATCATAAGGATGAAGAAAACTAAGTCAATCAAACCCCAGCCTCGGTCTCCATCAAATAAAAATCCACTGGTAAGACAAAAAGTAAAACCCTCAATCTCAACCTTTGTCTCATTCTATCCTTAATGTCCTCCTAGAATTTAGTAATAAATGAACATAAATTCACCTTGTCTTCTCTTACCATGAGAGCAATATTAGCCTCACTCAGATCAAATAACCTCTGGAACGCATGAAAAAATCTAGTACGGTGCTGAGAGATAGCCAACTCAGCCTCAGTACTGCATCTTAGTATAGCACTAAACTTCCCAAAAGTAGGACATAACTCTTCTATTATTGCCCCAAACCTAAAATCATGGTCTACAGGGTCCTAAATATTCAGACAAGCTAGAATAAAGTTAGTATCTAATTTTATGCCTTTTGGGATAATAGCCGATGGAATACCATATCTACCCAAATTTATTTTGTGCAATTTGTCCAAATGAGTGATCCACAAATGAAAAGAATCATAGTAACATACTCCCAAGTTAGAAAACTCTTTAAAAAACTCAGATTTACAATAAAAAATAGCATGGGCATGCTAAAACTTGCACATAATTAGAAAATCATGAAAAATAGGTTTTTATAAGAACATGTAAAAATATATGCAAGGCACTGACCCCCATACTCAGTAGCAAGGTGGGACAAACTAAGCGATAGTGCAGCCTCATAATGGTGATCCATCCCGAAAGTGCGTTCGGACCACTCGTCAGGCCACTATAGGAAAAACAACAAAAATAGTCAGATAAGCGAAGAAGGAAAGCGAAGGTGAATATCAAGAAAGAGAGGTAGACTGAACATCGGGTGTCTAGATACTCTCTTCCTCTATATTCTCACCTATAATATAGGTGACATTTTTTCTTAGCCAGTAGTAATTCAGGATGCCTTATGGAGGCGCAGAATAGGTCCCTATAAAAGCATATTAGAAACCAACACGAGGACCCACTAATGCAGGCTCAGTCCCAGCAAAGCCAACATCATCATCTTCCATTAAGGGAGAAGTTCTTCCTTGACAAGCAACACCTCTTCTAGCTCCAGCAGTACTAGAATAAGGACATAAAGCTATAAAAGAGCGATAGATGTACTGAGACAAGCTATCCAAACCACCAATAATCCAAGGCAACAGAAAGTTTTGGCAAAACGCCTTATAATCCATATTCGACATTAAGAAATCAATAGCAAGAATGCCCATATAAAATAAAGATTGGGCAGCAATTACTCTTTCCCTCTCATGTCCATAAGGGGTACACAACGAATAATCCTTTCCCTAGTCACTTGGCATCGAAACCGTTCACTTAGATCATGTTGCTAAGTCTTTAGAGGTCAAAAAATTATTCTACAGTTGGAGTACAAAATAGCCTGGCTCAGATGATCACTATTGGTAGGAAAAAATCTCCCATTAAAAGGCAATAATTTCATCTGAAATGGGGGAACAAACTTATAAAGGGATTTTGAAAAGATAAAACATGCAGTGTTCAAATAACATATACCACTTTTACAGTCCTATTGTTAAAAGTAGCCCTTAGACTCTAGAAACCTGAACAAGGAGGTCGAGACTAGTTGCTTGATGACTAGTAGTGCCTTACAGGAAAGGCATCTAGCTGCAGGTTCCCTAGAGCAGGTGCTAAAAGGGGAAAATATTTATAGACCCATATCTGTAAAGTAAGTGAAAATGATAAAAAAAAAATCAGAGTACAAATTTAAGCAAATAATAAAAAATAGCAAGGAACATACATCCCAAAGGATTTAGGTCCCCACATAGAGTGAAGTTCTCCTTAGGATGGTCGTCCCATCTCTTTATACATGGTGCCCAATCATACTCAACAACATGAGTCAAATCATCTAAACTCATAAGGATGGCAGGGTCAATAGTATCATGACAAGTATGCCAAAAAGAACACACTAGTAGTAGCAAAATTATACAAGCAATTTGTGTAGAAACGTTGAGAAGGTCATCACTCCTCATCAAAGTATTAATATGCGCCTTCAGCCAAGTGTGGGCAATGAGAGCATCATCGATCTTAAGGATAGGTGGGATGCCACCCAATAGGTTCATGATTTGTTCATCAGAAAGATTCATCCAGTTTGGGAATAACTCTAGGGGATGTATCCCAAATGGAATACCAAATAGCAAGTACACATCTTATGGCATCATAGTTAGTTCACTGCATGAGAGGTGGAAAGAATTAATGAAATCTCACCAACTCTCCTCCAAAGCCCGCAACAGGCCGTGATTAGCATGCCCTAAGCAATCCAGAGATCGAAAATCTAGAAAGCCAATGGGAGATAGCAATTCCCTCACCCCAGTAATCAAATTTAAGTTCCCCAGGTTGGAATGTCCATCCCTCAATTTTAGTTTTGTATATTGCTAAAATTAGCAGTAAGTAATAATTAAATTATTATTTATTCTATGTTGCTTTTCTTTTAAAGTTAACCAAAAGCAATGAGAAGTGTAGTTTGTCTTTATTATAGAAATAAAAAATAAAGCTTATCTCCATGAAGCAAGTCTACGACACATGAGAGCTTGGGTCCACCAGTAGTTGCTCGATAGTCGGTACCTTGGCAACTTTGGGAGAGTAGGAGAAGGATTGAGATATTTCTCTAACTTTTCAAAGAAGTGGAAAAGCAAATGCAAGAGAGGATTCGCAAAGTAAGCCCCAAATAACTACTCCCCCTCCCTTTTATAGACTTTGGATCTGAAATATAGTTCGAATGGCATAGCACTAAACATGCTCATATGTACACCAAAAATCGAGGGATGCCATGCTAGACAGGTTTATTCTTTTTGATTTTTCTTAGTTCACATCATTGTATCAATATTAAAATACAAAATAAATGTTATGGAGGACAATTGTGAACCATTAAATTTTCTCCTAATTTAAAATTAGACATTTAAAATTTTAAAAAATTATTTTTTAAAAAATTAGTTAATTTTTTGAATTTAAAAAAAAACAAGTGGTTGCTCCAAAATGGTGCCACCAGGTCGAGCCACGTGGTGTGACCAGGTCTCATAAAGTGCAACGACAGCAACATGTGGAGCTAGGGCTTAACCCAGCCAATATGCACATGACCCCAAACACTCAGTAGCTTAATTTTCTGCACCTTTATAAATAGGAGTCCCTTTTTCAGTTAAAGGGTCCAGCTTTTGGGAGTCAAAATTCTACCAAAATCACTCTAAAGTGCGTGAAATTAATTAATCACTCAATCAAATTTATTTATTCAATTTAATCTATTCATTCCTTTGTTCTCTTAAGTTACATAAATTGTTTTTGAGCAACTCAAGTGGAGCTTCGCCGTGGAAAGCACTTCAATCTTATATCAAACAAAGGAGATCTACAAAGGTATTTCTCTTAACTTTTTCTCTTTTCAATTTGGTAATAAAACTAATTAAAAATAATTAACTATCCCTTTACAACTAAAGGCACAAACTACTTACGACATTGATTCTTATTCAAATGAGATAAGTAGACACACTTGTAAGATCACTCCAAGTAGCGAGCCCTCACTAAGAAACCATAAAATTGGTCCTTTTAAATTTATTTTAATTTATTCTCTTTATTTGCAATTTTGATCATTCTCGTTATTTGATTTGATGAATGAATGTAAGTTTAGTTATTTGTTATTTGCTCAAGTAATCATTAGTTGAAGATTTATGCTTAGCCTTGCTCATCAGGAATGAGCTAAAGCTCCTCCGTGAATGTTATTTTGGAGTTGTAACAAATAGGTTAGTTGGGATTATGCTAGACATAGTACTCATAAGGGATAAAGTCAAAGTTTCTCTGTGTATGCAACTATGGGGTTGTAATAATTTATTTTTCTTCCATTATGGATGTCGTACTTTAACTGCTCATGCATCAATATTTACGGCATTCATTCATATTATTTTTGTCATCAAGTGAAAATAATTTTTAACCTCAAACGGTTAATATTTAATTAAAGAGGAATATTTCATTACTTAAAATTACTTGAAAACATAGTCCAAAACTCATCGTAATTGGTCTTGAATTAGTACCTTTTTAGTTAGAATTAAATATTTTTCAATAGAGTCAATAAATGGGTTTTACCTTAAATTTTTCCAAACCAAAATATAAATATTTTTCCTAAGCTAAACCAAAATATAAATATTTTACCAAAATTTTTTCCTTATTTTTATCATTGCATTTAATATAAATATGATAAAATAAACATTTTCATATTATCAACTAAGTGTAAAAAAATTATTGGTATGAACCAAACTTATTTCTTATATCCTTTGAAATGCATTTCCCACCATTCATTGAAAGATGACTGTTCATTAAGAAAAGGGGATCACAATGGGTTAATAGGAAGCACATGTGCATATGAATCATTATCCATCTTTCGTTGGGCATTTTGTCTCCCTCTTACATCTGCCATCCAGAATCGAAGAGCTCCCTATGTACTTTGGATTTGACACTTTTCTTCTTTTTTTGTTTTTCTGCAAAATCTTCATCAAAAGCAATTTGAGAAACAATCATAAGCGAGAGGCAGTAGTTGACATCATCTTTTGTTTCTTCAAACTTTTTAAGCCTTTAATTATTAACATTTTGAAAAAAAAATAATCAAACTTAAAAGTAAAATTAACTAATAGGTTGCCTTGTAGAAATGGAAATCTTAATATGTACCCATGCTAGGGTGTCTCAGAAGGAGTAATATGCTTGGGTGCCTCATAAGGAATAACAATATTTTTCTTTTCATTCACTTTTCCCTCAATCAATCCCTTTTCCCTCAATCATGACTCTTCTCCTAAATAGAGCTTTGATTAGTGAATGTAGCTCTTTATTTTGCTCCACAACAAGTGTATAAAGTTCTTTTTTTTTCTCCTTCGGTTCTTTGAACTATTGAATTTCTTTATTTTTCTCTTTAACAAGTTGTTGAAGTTCTTTATTCTTATTTTTGAGAGATTTGCATCGTCCCTCTAGCACAGCAATGCATTCAACTATTTTAATCACATTTGATTCCTGAATGTCAGATTTATGGATTTTGTGAGTTGGTGTGGGTTCACTAAGGTTAGAACTTTTTCAGGCAGTGGAAATAATTAACGTACAATGATCCCCTCCTCATTGCTCATGCATAAACCAGTAAAATCTGGTTGAGCAGCTTCATCAAGGGAGATCTTCATTGGCACCGTTAGCAATTCCTATGCATATTGAAATAGAAATAAGACTAAGAACTAAAATTTATTACATATAAGAATATAAAAATATTAAGCATACAAGCAATCAATACATTTTAAAGTTTATATCTGATAAACTTCAATTATTCTAGACTAGAATATGGAATTTAAGGGTCAATTTCCAATTTAGAATCCTTGAGAACCCACTGTTTATTCTCTTAATATTGATTCTCTCTATTGTCGAGAGGACCTCCATTACAGAAATTGATGAAACGTCAAAGAACCTACTCAACGAATATCCCCCCTCATTTTCTCCTTAGCTTTAATATAATATCTTTTAAGTTTGAGATTAAAAATTCTAACTTAGTTTTCCCCAAGCAGGATTGTTGAATGTCTTGTCATCGTTGACAAGGGTTAGGATTCATGCATCAACCACTAATGTCAATGCCCTTCCAAAAACCAAAAACCCTACAAGGCATGCAACACTAATTTTACTTGCACAACTTTATCTTTGTTTTTCTTGTTTATATATTTTTAATTCTCTATTGAGTAATTTTAATTATTTATTTATTAAATTTTTATTTTTTTTAAAGAATATGAATTTTCAAGTTTAGCGAAGCCCACTATCACCTCATATATTTAATGAAAATAGATATAATACAACCTAAAAATGAACAATAACAAAAAAAATAATAACAAAAATATTTAAAAATGGAGAAAATAATAAATACACAAGATTACATACATAATCAGTTCAATAATAGTAACATAAAATAAAATAAAAAACTAAATCAATGTTCTAAATTCAAAGAAATTTTTTTATCATATTATAAAACTAAACTAAAAATTATGCAGGAAAAAAACTATATATATGTATCAAATTATTCAATTATAGATCTTTTTAAAGAGCCACAAGAAAGAAAAATGATTAAATTAGGAGTGAACACCTTGTAAAAAAATCAGTTCACAACGTTAATATAATCTTTAATACTTCAAGATATATATATGATTCAAACCAATATCCGTTGCAATAATCTTCTTTTTCTCGTTCAAGTTACTTGAATAAAAAAAATTCTTTTTGTTTGGACATGTTGTGATTATGCTCGGGCTTCTTACAAAATCTATAAGTCTTTGTTCCATTACTCTTTATTTGGATTCCTAATTTGCTTCCACCTTTCATTCCCTTTGTCTTTGACTACCTTTTTTCTTTGATGTTGAAAGAAAATTAACAAAAGTAACACTATCAAAAGTAACATTGGCATTATCTTGGATCAAAACTTCATCCATCGCTAAAGTTTCTCCATAAAATACCTCTAAATCTTCCTCCCTTAATGATGAGTCTTGACACCAATGAGATAGTAAATATTCTGAGGGAAATTCATAACAATCCTTATGAAGAAAGATACTCAATATATGACAACAAATAATGCTCCAAAATTCAAAGTGCTTAAAGTATAAGTAGCTAACTTGTCATCCCAATAAACTTTATGCTCTTGACTACTTTTTTCCTTATAATATGCACCATAAATTCCATGTCATAATCCTTTATAATTGAATAATGAGTTAATCTTTTAAATTCTTGTCAAAATTTCTTGAAAGCATAAGGTGTGAGAATATTATGACCTTGTTCCTCTAATGGAGATAATGATTGTGAAGAAAAACTCTTATACATTTATAACATAGTATCATGCATCTCTTTTTGTTAGATGCCTTTAATTGTAATATCAATGTAAAGATGAAAAGGATAATATTATTTTCACCAAATATGAACAAAAAAGTGAAAGAAAAATTTCCATTTCTAAAAAAAGAACAAAAAGGTGAAAAAAATAATTCAAAGTCACATTATAAGAATTAAATAAAAGTAGTGAATAGCGAATGAATATTTAAATAATGTACGGTATTGACTTACTTGTTTAGAAAATTCACTTAAGCAAATAAGAGAGGAAACAAATCTCTTGATAAATGCATTAATACTCTCACATCTTGAATTTGTCATCATACCAACCACCAAAGAAATATCCACAAAGATAAGGAGGAACCCAAAATTCCTTAATTTGGTATAAGCCTAATGCATGCTTGTTTGATTGTAATTTGTACTTTGCAATTACTTGGTGTCATTACTCTTCAAAATCTTATGACATATCTATCTCATATAGCATGTAAATGTCCTTGCACCAATTAGTATACTTATTTTGAAATGATGTAGTAAATTAACCACTAAATTTGAAAGTAATATGTCATTTTTAAAAAGCATGCTTTGTGGATGGCATCACTTTTGAAATAGCTTCTGTAATCTAATGAACTTGGTCTATCAAAATAGCCTTGGTTTCCCCATCAAAGAAGCAAATGCCTATTATATAAAAGTAAAAGTTTTAGTTCATCTATAATTGAAAAAAAAATTGAGAATTAAGGATTACATATATTACCTTAAATAGCCATTGGAAAGTACAAGTTATCTCATTATAAAGAAGTGCACAACAAAGAAAAATGGTCTTCCATATTTGTTAACTCCTACAAAAACACCAAGAGGCATGTCATACACATTTACATGATAAGTAGTGTCAATCACATCCACATCTTCATACTTTTGATACCAAAGAAAGGAAGATGAAAAAACCCAAAAGATATGCTCTAACCTCTTATTTTCATCCAGTTTATAAGCAAATTGAAATCCATCATTTTTTTTTTGCTTCTTGGAAATATTGTAAAAGCTCTATAGCATTATTGTTATCATGATTTCTTCTCATTCTGACATAATGATTTTGAATATCTCTCCCAAAAATGAAAGATGCCCATGTTTTACATTTTTCTTAAGCTCTATGACATGCAATGTTTAACTAATTAAAAGCATGACTTCTTTCAATAAAAAAGGATTTGTTATGTATCTTGTTCAATGATGACCTAATTAGAAGGAAGAAATCTAACTTGTGAAGGATCCGACAATCTATGCTCATGATTTTTTTTCAAATGTCACAACTTGCCATATTTATAAGAATATGTCATGAGATCCCCTCAAAAGAATCCGCTTAAGAGCCTTGCACTTGCATTTCAATGATTGATAATTACATTGCTTCTATTATCATTTAACAACTTTTAGTGGTTGTATTCTCCCTTGATGACAAATAAAATCACATCTCACCAATTTTAAATTTTCTCATTATGAAATGCTCATTTGCATCGAAAAGCCATTTTGTTTAACTTAATTCCCATAAAAAATGAAAGCTTCTTCTTCACTAAGAAAGCATTAGTCGATAAAAGATTCATATATATTTTTCACAAAATCTTGATCTTTATTTTCTTCTATTGCATTTTGATCATTAGAGGAAAATATGAATTTTCATTCTCAATCACATCTTCCAACTCGGTTGAATGCCTATTTCATTTGGTTATGTTATTCTCTAATATTTTCAAATCTTCTTCATCAATGGGACTTTCATTTAAATCAAAGTCAACCATTTCTCTTCCTACACTATAACGAAGTTTCATGGTTGTATATTAATGATGATCCAGATGCTAGAGGTGATACAAAGGAGCAAAACTTGTTGATTTTTTTAATTAAGCAAATAGAGCAATTCAATTTGCGCAAATAAACTCGTATCAATCATATTGCAATAAAGATTGTAGAGATTGCTTATATTTGGAATTTTAATAAAGTAATATAAGTCTCACTTATTGTGTATATTTGTAGTTTATAAAAAAAACATTTTATAAGAGATGCATAAGAAGATTTTTTTGTGGCAAATATTTATTTAAGAATCTACATAAAATTTAAACATAACATATATCATATCATAAAGGAGTAAGATCATATTAATGCGTATTCGTTATGTGAAATAAGATAGATGAATTTTATTTACTGGTTTGAGGAAAGGAATACAGTATGGAGAAATTAAGTGAAATAAACATTCTCCATATTCAAAATGCTTTTAAATGTGCTCAAATAAGTAGTTTTATTTTTCTTGACAATCTTGAGATTAGTCCAGTTAATTATTTTCTCTTACCATGTCTATTGGCTTGATAACTAGGTGCAGTTTTAAAATATATATCAAAGCAAAATTAAAAAGGAATACATATGAGACATTATTTGCCTGTATTTATTTCATTTCTATTGAATTTGCTTCTAGAAAAGATTAAAATTCTATATCTGACATACCAAATGATGTGAACCCCTAGTATACGGACTAAATATCCACTCGCCTTTATGCTTGGAAATGACTACTTGGAAAGTCAGATTAGCTTCTTGTATATGGACTAAAGACCTACTTGCCTTTACACTTAGAAGCGACTACTTGGAAAGCCAAATTAATTACTTGCCAAGTCCTTGACCCAATTTCAACATGTAGAAGAGAACTTTGAAATTATATGTTTCAAAGTGATTAGCTTTGATGTAGTGAATCTTGATCTAACAAGAACCAATAACAAAAAAAAGAATGTTCTCTCAAAGAAAATCTATAATTTTACTATCAAAATGTCTACCTTATATAAAGAAACATAAGATAGCTTATATAGGGCTCATAAGTTACTTTCCCAAATAAGAGTGTTTGGTAACTAAGCCAACTTATCCTTGTCCTACTATCCAACTAGTAATATTGGGCTTAAAATAATCATGGCTCAAAGATAAAACTATTACATGAATGAACCCAAACAACTAATTAAAATTTAAAAAACAAAAGTCCAAATAATTAAAGTCCAGCTACTCTCTTCAAGATTCAACAACTCTTTTGGTCCAACGACTCCAATAGCTTCCCATAAGATGACTAACTATTCTTTGTCTCTATATGGTCCATATGTCTCTTTATGCTCATCCATGAGTTATAAAATATAAGCTTGTAAGTCTTCCATACTCCTTTTGGCTCTTTGCCTTATAATAGGCCCACTAGAAATCTTCAAGTTTTGAGTTTCAATTTCTTCTTCCATGGACTCCATGACCATGTTTGCATCACCAAAGATAAAAAATTCATTTAAAATTGAGATTCATTTACATGTGAATTACTCATTCATTCAATTCCAAACATAAACCAAAACATAAAATAAATATAAAATTAAAAAATAACTTTGGATATAAATAACATAACATGGCAACCAAAACTAATTTATTAATTACCTAAATATTTATATTTAAATTCTAAAATTTCAAGAAAAAAAAATGGAAAGAAAAAGAGAAAAGTATCATAGAAAAGTTTTAAGTTCAAAGAGAAGTAACTTGCCATTAGATATACTGATACTACAATTGATGAGAAAAGCACTATATTTGTAATATCTATGGTTTTAGATAAATTAAATAAGTATATAAAATGGATTAAAGTATTGGAAGAGGCATATGTATAGTATATACCTAATGTATACCTAGTGTATACATAGTATATACCTCATATATATTTATTATTAATATTGAATATATATTGTATACTTAATATATATATAAGATATATACACAATGTATACTTGATGTATGCATAAGGTACATATTACATATACATATAAGTAAAAATATATATTACATATACATCATATATATATACATATACATAAAATATATACTACATATAAAAGAGATATAAGCACATGTATATATTTTTTGGTGGGAGATGATGATAATATTAATGAATAAATAAGTAAATAAATAAATAAAGTCAAAGAAGAAAGAAATATATGATTTCAAAGCTTATTCAAGGTTAGTACATATTTAAATGACTTGAGATTTTATTGAATATGATATTTGTAACACCATTATACTCTATATACGTATAATATATATACCCAATATATATGAGATATGCATATACTGTATAAAAATGTTACAATCTGGTTTAATAAAAATTTTCATATTTCTAATGTAAAATCTCAAATACTTAAAAATGTATATTTAAATAACAAATAAAATATTCTTTATAATCCATAGGTTCCAAAATAAGCACTTTATTAGAAAATTTTTAGAAAAAATTCGCCAGAGTTTTATCTGTAATTTGGACATCCCAAATTTTTAATAATTACCCAACCTGCATAAAATACACTCCCAATAAAACAAATCATATGTATCCACCCCAACTACTCAACTTCTCCACATTTTCTCAAAATATTTATTCATATGCATATATATATATATATATCAAAACACATATAAATAACCCACATTATACAATTTGTCCAAAGAGTCTTTATAATTTACAATATAGATATACCTTGAAAACATAAGCATAATTTACACAATATTAAAATGTATTATAATATTTAATATATACATGTTAGCATATGGCTTTGATATGATGTATCCAAAAATATTTCAAGCTCAATAAACATAAGCCTAGACCTGACCTGGTCTAATAGCACTCTCCAGCTTTACCGGATTGCCTCTGTCACCTGCGCAATAAATTACCATCGCGCTAAGCTAAAAACTTAGCGGTACAAACTTTGATAACAAACACAAGCATGACCCAAAGAATCTAATATGCCATTTAAATTCTTGAGTTACTGTTTTGATCCAAATTGGCACTATGTGCCTAGCCCCAAAGGCAAATCATAGTAATGCTCAAAATCTAGCCCCGAAGGCAAATTATATTATAATGACGCCAAGCGACTAGCCTCGAAGGCAAATCAAAATAATTGATCAAAAGCCAGCCCCAAAAGCAAATAATGAAGATAACCTCACATGCATAACGTCAAACATAGAACTCTGAAAAATTGAATAACATACTAGGCACACAATTATTTCATATTTTTCATCATCAATTTCTTTCTTATTTTCTATAATCAACTAGGCTCTTGCCTCTTTTCTCATGATCAATTAGGCACATTACCTCACTTTCTTATTATTAATTAGACACATTGTCTCATTTTTCTCATTTATCTCATTCATATCAATATAAATTCACATCATTTCATCATATCTCAACATATCATCACAATGATCACATTTTACATTAAAATACATTACCCAAATATTTTGGGTTATTTTCACCTATTTCACATTTTATGCAATTTAGCCATTAATAATGACTTTTCACAATGCATATAAGGCATATATGGCAAAATTACATGTCATAACATAATGTTCATGAATGTTCAATGCATTAAGTAGCTTAACACATTTTCCAACCAAAATGTGTTAAGCCCAAATTTATGACAACATAACTGATTCATCAAAAGTTTGTGCTTACCTTAATAAGCACTGCAAAACGAGCTCAAAACTCTCACTAACCTTCTCTTCCAAATTGTCATTCAACACTAGGGTTGGACAAATCACCTCTCCTTAATTCCTATACCAAATATGATCAAATATAATAATTTAATATCACATTTTAAGACATTCTCAACATCAAACCTTAGTTAAACATTACTCAAATCAAAACCTCAAAGTTAAGCTCAACCTTACTTTAACTTTAAAAAACAATATTAAGCTATTCAAATTAGTGTTTTAAGTTTATTTATATCATTACGAACATATTTTAACATGTTTAAACCAATTATATTAATTAACTTTTGTTCAAAACCTTAAAATGGCATAACCTTCACCATTGAAGGTTTTCCGTTCCAACTCAATCCAATTATCAATCCAAACTTATTTTCATCACTAATACTATTAAACAACATGTTTTAAACTTTAAAATCAAATAATTCACCATACTTTAAAAATTCACTTTTTCAAGACCCAAAATCAACACTACTTCATCCAAACTCTATCAAAACATAATCAAATCCATCATTTGACATTAAAATCCTTGTCATGCATCAAACTAACACATTTAGAATCAAATTGCACAATTAAATCACATGATTTCACAAATTCAAATTTTCCATAACCTTAAATTCTCTCTCTTCACCAAACTTCACTCAACCTTAACCATTTCTTCAATCCAACCTTAAAATCATTGTTAGTTACTCAAACCAACTTCATTCATACCTAAATAGGCAATTATAACATACTACAACAAAATTTAAAATTTCAAATATTCTTAATTTTCATGGAAATCCAAAGAAACAAGTTGGAAACTTACTGTTTCAAGTGAAAATTACTAAAATCACCCTTGAATCCTTGAAAATCCTTCAATTAATGGAGTATGGAAGAAGCAAAACCTTGTCTTGAACTCCTATGGAGTTTCGGCCTAGAGAAGAAGAAGAAGATCTTATTTAATTTCTCTCCTTCCACTTCCATTCCAACCATATATATAATATAATATAATATATTTTTAATTAATTAATTAACTATTTAATAAAATCCAAACTTTACATCTTCCATAAAAAAATAAATTATTTTAAAATTATTTAAATAATTTTTATTTTCTAAAGTATATTTACAAAAATGTCATTTGACTTTTCTTTTAAAAATGTTGACTTTTGGTTGACTTGTATATATTATGTATATTTCACATATACCTTCCACTTTTTCATTTAAAATCCTTTAATTTTTCATTTAAATCATTTATTTAATTTAATTTAATTTAATTTAATTTTTAAAAATTAGAGATATTACAATTCTCCCCCCTTAAAAAAATTTCGCCCTCTAAATTATCCAATATAGTAATAAATCATCCAAATCAAAACATAATCTTAAAATCTATCATGAAATCAATCAACTCATCAAAATTTTATTTCATCAAATTACATAATTTCTACACTCCCCTTTAGGATTATTCTCAAAAACACTTTTAGCGGTACAAACTTTGATAATAATAAAATTGTAAAACAATGCCAATGTAAAATGCTTTTATATGATGTTTCATAATGTGGTATATAATTTTACCATTAAACGTATCCTTTAATCATTTTACAATACACATAAGAACAAATACAAGCATGGGCCCAAAGAATCTAATATGTCATTCAAATCTCAGAGTTACTATTTTGGTCTAAATTGACACCATGTGTCTAGCCCCGAAGACAAATCATAGTAATGCTCAAAAGCTAGCTCCGAAAGTAAATTATATCACAGTGACGCTAAACGTCTAATCCCGAAGGTAAATCAAAGTAATTTTTCAAAAGCTAACCTCGAAGGCAAATAATGAGGATAACCTCATAAGCATGCCACCAAACACAGAACTCTAAAATTAAATAATATATTAGGCACACAATTATTTCATATTTTCCATCATCAATTTCTTTCTCATTTTTTCCATAATCAACTAGACTCATTGCCTCTTTTCTCATTATCAATTAGGCACATTGTCTCATTTTCTTATTATCAATTAGGCACATTGCCTCCTTTTTCTCATTTATCTCATTCATATCAATATCAATTCACTTCATTTCATCATATTTCAACATATCATCACGATGTATCATATTTTATATTAAAATACATTACCCAAATATTTTGGATTATTTTCACATATTTCACATTTTGTGCAATTTAGCCATTAACAATGGTTTTTCACAATGCATATGTGGCATACATGACAAATTACATATCATAGCACAATATTCATGAATGTTCAATGCATCAAATAGCTTAACACATTTTTTAATCAAAATGTGTTAAGCCCAAATTTATGACATCATAACTAATTCATCAAAAGTTTATACTTACCTTAATAAGCACTCCAAAACAAGCTCAAAACTCTCACCAACCTTCTCTTCCAAATTGCCCTTCAACACTAGAGTTGGGCAAATCACCTCTCCTTAATACATATACCAAATGTGATCAAATACAATATTTGACAGCCTGGCTAACTGTATATTGTCTGCTTTGGGTAGTAAGCCCTCACGATTTTATTTTTAGGCCCAAACTTACCTCCAAGCCCAAAACGCGTACAGCCAGTCAAAGCATACCCCGCCTTATGTACTGCTTCCTCACCCTGCACTTAACCGATGTGGGATTTGCCTAAAGATGAATAGTAATGCACCTTTGGGGCGTCACAATTCTCCCTCTAAGGGACTCAGCGTCCTCGCTGAGGTTTGCCCCACCACCGGCCAGAGGAACAGGTCTCTTGGCTCTGATACTAAGTTGTGATAGCCCAGCTAACTGTATATTATGTGCTTTGGGCAGTAATCCCTCACGATTTTATTTTCAGGCTCAGGCTTACCTCTAGGCCCAAAATGCGTATAGCTAGTCAAAGCATGCCCAGCCTTATGTACTGCTTCCTCACCCTAAGCTTAACCGATGTGGGATTTGCCTAAGGATGGACAGTAACACGCCTTTGGGGTATCACATAATCATTTAATATCACATTTTAAGTTATTCTCAACATCAAACTATAGTTAAATATTACTCAAATCAAAACCTCAAAGTTAAGCCCAACCTTACTTCAACTTTGAAAAACCATATTAAGCTATTCAAATTAGTTTTTTTAAGTTTATTTATATCATTACAAACATATTTTAACATGTTTAAACTAATTACATTAATTAAATACGCAATGCCTTTGTTCAAAACCCTAAAATGGTATAACCTTCACCATTGAAGGTTTTCCATTCCAAATCAATCCAATTATCAATCCAAACTTATTTCCATCACTAATACCATTAAACATCATGCTTTAAATATTAAAATCAAATAATTCACCATACTTTGAAAATTCACTTTTTCAAAACCCTAAATCAACACTAATTCATCCAAACTCTATCCAAACATAATTAAATCCATTATTTGACTTTAAAATCCTTGTTCATGTATCAAAATAACACATTTAGAATCAAATTGCACAATTAAATCATATGATTTCACAAATTCAAATTTTTCATAACCCTAAATTCTCTCTCTTCACCAAACTTCACTCAACCTTAACCATTTCTTAAATCCAAACTTAAAATCATTGTTAGTTACTCAAAACAACTTCATTCATACCAAAATAGATAATTATAACATACTATAATAAAATTCCAAAATACACATATTCTTAATTTTTATGAAAATTCAAAGAAACAAGTTGGAAATTTACTGTTTCAAGTGGAAATCACTAAAACCACCCTTGAATCCCTGAAAATCCTTCAATTAATAGAGTATGGAAGAAGCAAAACCTTGTCTTGAACTACGATGGAGTTTTGACCTAGACAAGAAGAAGAAGAAGAAGAAGAAGACTCTTATTTAATTTCTCTCTCCTTCCACTTCCATTCCAACCATATATTATATTATATTATATTATATTTTTAATTAATTAATTAATTATTTAATAAAATCCAAAATTTACATCTTTCATAAAAAAATAAATTATTTTAAAATTATTTAAATAATTTTTAATTTTCAAAGTATATTTACAAAAATACCGTTTGACTTTTTGACTTTTTTTTAAAAATATTGACTTTTGGTTGACTTGTATATATTATGTATATTTCACATATACCTTTCACTTTTTTTATTTAAAATCCTTCAATTTTTTATTTAAATTATTTATTTAATTTATTCAATTTAATTTTAATTTATTTTATTTAATTTTTAAAAATTAGGGATATTATAATATTGGCATAACGTATATGGTTTCTTTGTAATATGAATGTTCACATAATCTATGCAAGATGGCATAGTTATATAATGCGTGTCACATTGGGCACTTATTCAATGTGAAGTCAATGTTTGTATATGAAATGGATGAGGTTTATTAAAATAGTATATTAAGATGTAATATATGGGTAAGTTGTGAAATGTTATCAAATGGGTGGAGTAAGTTACATTGTGAATGTGACTTATGGGTATATAATGTGAATATAAGTTGGTAATGAAAAATAGTTAAAAAATATGAAAATATGGAAAATTGATATATGTGAGTAAAATGTGAAAATTAATTGTGAAATAATGAGAAATTGACAAATTAAATGAGAATATGGAATGCAATGTGAAAGTGATCATAGCATGGGATGATCACTTGGGAAATAGATATATTTAAGATATGTGATAAATTGTGTGGTTATGGGTCACATATTGCATATGTGACTCATGATTATGTGTTATGAATGTGAAATGGGTATGTAAAGGTGGAAATATGTTTAATGTGTAATGTGGAATGATTATAAAAATTGTTATTAGTATACTTGAGTCAACTTGCCAATAGTAAGTCATGGTGATTATTGTGTCTTCAAGTGAGGTATAGTGTATTCGGGCGAGACACACTAGTGTCCAATATATATGTGTTGAGAAGAAGGTATTCGGGCGATGATAGACACTTTGTCGCTGGTGTCGAAAGACAGCGACCTTCGGGTGAGATATTAGACACTTTATCCTCGATATCAAGAGGATGCGACTTTCGAGTGATATTTGACACTTGCCTCCGTTATCTATAGGGAATGGCCTACGGGTAAGATGTGATACTATGTCCCCAGTGTTGGACCTTTAGGTCACTTTATATAAAATACTGGGCCTAATGTGTATGGATATGTGTGTATGTGTTAGTTGTGGATTGGTTATATTTTTATGGTTTGTGAAACCATGAGTATTATTAAGTAAATTTATGGTATACTATATGGTGGCATAATGTGTTAGATGCCATCAAAATATATTGAAGTCCAACATTGTAATGGTGATATGTTGGTGGATATTATGTAATTATGAGGATTGGTTAAAATATTGTACTTTATAGCATGTAATTGAGTATTTAATTTAGTAGTTTATTATTAGTAAATATTTACCACTAAGCTATATGCTTAGTATGGTTGGATGTATTGCACAAGTAGTAGGACTGCAGAGTAAGACAGTCCAAAAGAAGTTAGGATTGAAGTTTCTATTTTGCCACAAGACCAATCGTACCAAGGCTGCATATATATATATATAGTTTTTACTATTATGCTCTTTGGGTATTATACATACTAACTGAGATTTAAGTAAATTAAATTATTATGAAAAGTGTTGTATTTATATATATATATGTAAATGAGACTGGAGATATTTTTAAATATATGTGAATTTTATAAATAATGTTTTGGATTTAGAATCATAATATATTTGTTAATGAAACGATGTTTTGGAGTATTGTTGGAAATTGATATACAAATATTTTGGGAGTGTTGTTTTGTGCTGGCTGTTTGTGTTCGTTGATTTTAGGTTTTATTGAAATTACAAATAGAATTTTGGCAAAATTTTTTCAGAGAACGTCTCTTATAAATTTACAAATTGTTTTTAATATTTGAATGACGGTTTTATATGCAATTAATGTAGTATCTTTGTATCGTTGATATGTATTTTATGTAAATAAGGATATATGTAATATACATATTTAGGTTATAAGAGTGTTACAATATTAATCTAGTAGTTTAAGAGAGTCTGATCTAAAAGTATTTGTTGATCTTAAGGTATTTGTGCTTAAGGAGAAATATGAAAGGACAAAAACCAAAACATCCAAAGAGAATATTGCAGTCAGTAATGGAGAGATTATATATAGAGGCAATTATGGAAATCAATTAAAAACTCAAAAACAATTAAAAGGAGTATAGTAGTTTTTATGAGTAACATGATAAGGTGAATGGAGAAACCTATTTATTGCTCCAGTAACACATGCTAATGGATGCCAATATAGAACCATTAACATAACCCAAGATTATATCAATTGAAAAAACTAACGCAACTTGTAAAAAAAAAAATCAATTCCATATACATTAAGGTATACATTGGATAGTCTCTTTTCTTTTATTCTTAGTGTATTATATATATATATATAATAGAAAAAATAGCAAATATATATATATATATAAATCAATTCCTTAAACATTAAGGTATACATTAGCTGGTCTCTTTTCTTTTATTCTTAGTGTATTGTATAACGGAAAATTTTATTATGTTATTGATTAAAATTATGAGTAGAAATATATCCAATATTTATATGATTAATTGCATATTTTTGGCTTAATTATATAACTACTACATTATAAACTCTCTTATAATATTATGTAGAAATATATCTAATATTTATATGATTAATTGCATATTTTTGGCTTAATTATATCACTACTACATTATAAACTCTCTTATAATATTATCACAAAAATACCCATACTTTGTGAGACACTCAGTTGATGGGAAAAACTCAAAGAACATTGGATACTTAATTGATGGGCAAACTCAAAGAACTTCTCATATACTAAATAAAATTCCTTTTCAACTAGAAACAACATTAAAATAAGTCTTCATTCAATTGAAGAATATTTCTTACATATAAATTAAAAATAGAAAAAAGATTTTCTTTCTTCCAAATCCTATTAAGATTTTGAGTTACATTCATAACACATAATCTCCCATTAGTTATTTTAATCATGATGTGATACAGAATAATTAGTAGGTCTCTCTAATGCTTATACACGAAGTTTAAAAACAAGTTCCTATTTTTTTTATTAATAGATTGATTGATAGCAAGATATATATATATATATACACATATATATATATATACATACATTTATATTATGTTTATGTTAAGCAAGTTATAAGACTTGCTACAAATTCTAATTATCTTAAACTAATATATAGCTTAAAGCCGATCAAGTGATCCCAAAATTAAGCCCTGAAAATTTCATAATTGTTCATTGTTTAGGAAAATACTAAATTATACTTTACAAAAAGGATTTTATCCACCAGTAACCGATGAAAAACTTATCGGTCCTAATAATGAAAAATAAAAATACGCCGAGATATAACCTAATAACAAGTACATTTTCTCTAAACATATCCAAATTTGATTTCTCCATCCTATATTGTAATTGATTAAAAAACAATGGGAAATAAAAAGAGGAAAAAAAAGGGTATTCATACTATTTAAACACTAACATGCTTTCAATGTATCTCCTGTGAATAAAAAAATTCTCAAGCCCAAAGGGCAAGAATGGACATAGCAGTAGAGCCAAGAGTTAAAGCAACGAAAGAAGCCTTCTTCAACCAAAGAGTAGATTTCATCAACTTGTTATGGAAAAAATCAACGGCAATGAGATCAACAAGACCCATGTATATGAGTATACCTGAAGAGAGGGACCCTAATAATCCTTCCAAAATGAACGCATTTGGGTTACTGTCATCGTACCCTGTTAATGAAAATACCATCATCCCTAATATTATCCCCATTGGTGTTGTCGCTGAAAACATGAAGCTCATGTATCCCACTGTTCCTATGCTAAAGCCTGCCTGCAAGTATCCCACATCGATCGTTCCATTTTCAGATAATATACAATAATAACATAACTAAATTACAAATCTTTCAAGAAAACAAATAAGAAAAAAAGAGCCATCACAGTTCCAAAGAAATAAAGTAAAAGAAGTTATAATAGAACAAACAATAATTTGGAGTAGTTTTTTTTTATGAACTAATGTGACACCTATTTTTTTTAGGCTAAATAATTATGAAATCTCTGAGGTTTGCAAATTACACTAGTCAGTCCCTGTATTTTCAACATCTAATTTTTGTATTTCTGTATTTTTAAAAATTAAACTGTTTAGTCCTTTTATCAATATTTTCATCCTAAAATTATTAGTCAACTACTTTGATCCTTTATATATATTTATCTTTGTTATTTATTAAATTTATTTTATTTTAAATTTTATTTTATATATAGATCGTCTAGAAAATAATAAAAAATATTATTTATATTATTTAAAATTATTTTTTAGTAATATCTATAAAATTAAAATAAACGATATATATGTATTGTCTGCAAAATAATAAAAGATATTATTCGTATTGTTTAAAATTATTTTTTAATAATATTTATAAAATTAAAATAAATTATGTGTAAGAAATATAAATAAAATTAAAAATAAACATGGCTTAACAAATAACAAAAAATATATATAAAAAGAAAGAACAAAGAAATTATTTTATAATATCAAAGCAGTTGACTAATATTTTTAGGATGAAAATATTAACAAAAAGATTAAACAGTTTAATTTTTAAAAACAGATGGATGCAAAAATTAAATGTTGAAAATACAGATACTGACCAGTGTAATATATAAAATTTCAAAAACTTTATAATTATTTACCCTTTTTTTATCGGCAATTAATAAGATTTTTTATAATTCTTCTTTTAATAAATTAAAGATTTTAACCGCTTTTTTCTTCTTTTTTTATTTTTTCGTCAATTTCACTTCTTCAAATGAGAGTACTATTTCTCTTTATTTTAGACTTTTATTCTATTCTCTAAGAAAATTTTATTATGTCTCATGTCGTAAATAAAATATGTCAATTAGAACAATAATTTTTGAGGCATATATATATATATATATATATCCTGACCGCAAATTCAGCTTGGGGAAGACTTTGGCCTGGCCAAGCGGGTCGAACAAGTCTGCAATGAGCGGAATCGGGTATTTGTTTTCTGACAACTATCCATCGGTGGCTAGCGGTCAGTTATGCACAACTACCGGTCTGGGGCTAGTAATTCACCGTTAATAATTATAAAATATATATTTGATGATTCATGTTGAAATTAAAACTAAATTATAAATTATAAAATGATAAACAAATACTTTTTAATACTATGATGAATTGTAAGAAAATGTAATTAATATTTTAATATTATACATAAATATATTAATAAAAGCATTATATATTTTAATAAATTTATATTCAGCTAGGTGAATGCATTTAGGTATTAAAATATTTAAAAATCAAAATAATGACGAATATAATTGTTATATAATAATAAGTTTTTTTACATTATAACAAGTATTTTTTTATTATTAATTTTTTTTTAGTTTAAAATCTATAAATTCTATCTTTTTATTGTAATTTCAATAATTAACTATTAAAAATTGCATCATTGGTTTTTTTTTATTAACTATTAATTTATATTTGTTGTGATAGAAATGATTTTTATTTTTAATTTTAACATTTTTAAGAAAAAAAATTAAAACGTATTCGATAATATCACTAAGTTTTATTTTTTTTATTAAATAAAAACAGCTTCAAGCTAAATACGTAAACAATAAAATATAGTTTTGAAAATTTTAATTTTAAGAATATATTATATATTAATAAAATTCTTTTTTTATATAAGACATTTTATATCAATAAAAAAATTTTTAAGCAAAAAAAAATAGTTTTTTACATTTTTTTTAATTTTTATTTCTTTATTTTTTTAATAATTAAAATTATGCTATATAGTTTTTAAAAACATAAAACAGATTTTTTAAAAATATAAAACAAAAATTAAAAACAGTTTTTGATTTAAAAAAACAAAAATAAAAAATTTACAACGAAAATGAACATCACCTTAAACATCTTATATAAAATGTTTCTTTTCACTGAACATTTTATAAACGTTTAACAGTTAATCGCTGGTTTCCAAAAACCAAATTAAACAAAGACTTTTAGTTAAACTAAAACACATTTCAAATAGTTAGACAAATTATCTGTCCCACAAAGATGGGCATGTTTCTTTTTTACAAGGATTAAGAAATTGCAATTAATTCCTCTAAAATCATGAAATTTTAATTTTAATTTTTTTGAATATCCTCTCCCATTATAAATAAGCTTAAAATAGAATTTACAATTAGGACTTTTTTTATACACATGTAAACTAAATAAGGATATTTTAGTCTAATAATCTATTTTTATGGTATAGGATATTAATTTTGATATTTAATTTAAGTATTTTGCATTCAAAACTTAATATTAAAATATATTTAAAATGAATCATTTTGCTCCATTCGCCTTTTTTCAATTCATCACTTTGCGTCCTTTTTCAATACAAAATAAATAAATATATTTTTTATTATTGAAATTTTATAGGAAATTAAAGAAAATTTAAAATTTTTAAGTTACATTATACATTTAGTTAAGGTATTTAATACATGTTAATGAACAATATGAATTGAAAAATGTAACTAATAACTTCTACAGCTATTAATAATTTTAGTTTCATTTACTGAATACGATATGTCAATATTTAAGCAATTCTTTATTTGCTTCACATCAAAGATGATAGATTACATGAAAAAGTCAATTCTTCTATTTTTTAGATTAAAGTTAACAATAAATGGAGCTTTGCAAAATTATCAAATAAATGCTTAGCCACATATTTGACAACTGAAAACATAAAAGAAGTGACATATTGGAATCCTGCTTTTATATACAAAAGTCGAGTTTACTTCAGTTCAAAAAAAATTTGAGTTTATTTATCACTAAATTTGGATTTATTTGAGTTTATTTTTTAGTTTGATTTAAGTAGTAATAATTTTTAATTATGTGTTTATAGCTTTTTAAAAAATTGTTATAATTGTAAGATTTCTAGATTGAGTTTGAATTTTGTTTCTAATATTTAATTAAGGCGTTACTAGGTATTACAATGTCTTGTTACATTTTGATATAAGATTTTTTTATTAAATCTTATTTGGTTGTAATTTTTAATATAAAATATAAATATTCTCTCCTCCCAAAATTGATAAGAATACTTCTCATTTCATACACATTAAAAAAATTTTAATTATTTAGTTGATAAACAAAATTTTTACTATAAATTACCTATTCTCATTTCACACATATTAAGAAAAATTTAGTTACCTAGTTAATAAATAAAATTTTTACTATAAACTATTCATTTTACCTTCCATTTATACTAAATAACTATTAATTATTACAAAAATTAAAAATCAAAATAGTTATTGATTGAGTCTAAGATAATTATAATTTATAAAATATAAATAATTAAATGTAAATATTATTGATTATAAAATATTAAATAGGGGTATAATACTCAATTTATAATGTAAATATAATCTGAATGAAGAAGTTATACTATATTTTGGGACAGATAAAAAAGAAAAATATTCCTACTATTATGGGACAGAGGGAGTATAGTTTATTCTATTCATGTACCTAGAAAGTGAAGATATATCTTTGAAATTGCCACACAGTATAATTTAAATCTTATTTATTTTCTTGGCTCATTTAAGTATAATTTTTTGCAAAATGAAATTTTTAAGCCTATTATTTTAATAGAAATAATAGCATTATTAATGTTAAAAAAAAGCAAGGAGAAGGTACTTAAAATTATCACATCAGTATAATTTAATCCTTATTCTTTTTCTTGACTTGTTTAGGTATAACTTTTTGCAGAAAGAAATTTTTAAGCCCTTATTTGGACAAAAACTTTAACGGTCAAAATTAATTAGATCTCTAAATTCCTAATTCAATAAATAAAATATACTTATAGGAGTTGAGAGAGATCGAGGGATGATCTTCTATAATCTTCATAATCTTACACGCCTATTATCTCCAACTCATCACCTCTTGCACCTACCGCATCTTACCCCACACTATTAACGTCAAGGATGAAAGAAAATCGAGCCAATCTATTAGAGAATTGTCCAAATTTGAAAGAACCTAATATTTTATTATGAATATTATTATTAAGAAACATAAAAAGAACCCTTGTTAGTTTTGTTCTTGTAGTCTTTTATTGTAATTTTTAGATTTTACACTTGGCATTTGTATTTACAAATATTTTAATTTCAGAATTTTTTTCTCTGATAGTTATAAAGAGAGATTATAATTACTTTTAGATATTACTGCTCATAAGTTAGTATTTTTATTAATTAATGAATTTATATTCATACTCCTAGATTTCTTCTTAAATTAGTAGATTACATTTTTTTTTTCGATGAATATTAATGGTGTTAGTATTTTCGTTAGAATGAGCAACTTAAAATTTTCATTTTGCAAAAATTTATGCCTAAATGAGCTAAGAAAAATAACAGGGACCAAATTGTACTTGCGCAACAACTTCAAAGACATATCTACACCTTCTCCCTTGTCAGTGCTAGCATTTTTATTAAAATGAGGAGCTTGAAAATTTCATTTTGCAAAAAATTATGCTTAAATGAACCAAAAATAATAATAACCCGTGTAACAACTTCAAGAGCTTAATTATAGCTTTTCCCGTTATATTTTGTAATTATATGTTCAAAATTTTTATAACTAAATTTTCAAAACTTTTATACATATTATATATATATATATATTAGGCACACTTTAATATCTTTTTCCTAACATTTTTTTAATGTATAAAAATAAAAAATGTATATATACCAATTATAATTTCAAAAACTGTATGTATAATGAGAAATGGAATTGATATCCATACATGAACAAAAATTTGGGTATTCTTTTTTTTTTTTTGATAATTATGTTAAAAGAGAGTAAACACTATGGAAAATTTTTTTTTATTCTTACTTGATATTCATTTTCTGTTAGTTTTACCAAATGATAAAGTATAATTTTTTTTTCATAATTATTTTTAATTTGGTTATTTAAGTCAAACATTTTTATAGGACACATCATAAATAACTATTATTAGTTATCTTGCTGTGAATGCATATAATTTTATTGTTAATAAATAAAATTTTCCAATCAATATAAATAAAATTAATGATAAAAAAGAAAATCTAAAACCTTTTTCTCGAAATTCGGATTATAATAAATCTTATAAAATGATGAGGCTATATATATCTTAAATTTACAAATTAATTTCATTTGAATATAACATATCAAAATTTATTCATAAAGGAAAACAAATGTCAAATTAAAAAAGAATAATAGTTGAATATCATATTTAAGTATTTTATCCACACCTAACCTACATTTTCTACATTTTTTCCTCTTTTTCTTCCTCTAAATAGTATAATTACTATTGAATTAAATATAAAAATTATTTTTAAGAAGGAAAAACTAAAAGAATTATCAATTCATAAAAAAAGGTGATCATAATAATTGTTCTAAAGAAAGAAAAGTGACAATAATAATAATAATAATAATAATAATAATAATAATAATAATAATAATTTTGATTGCATAACTTATTTTTGACATGTACATTTCTCCACGCAAGTCTTTAATTCAAATTTCTCATTTTGCTTTGTCGCATTCACTTATGGCATTAAACTTATCCTAAAATCTGTCGATGCAAAAGTCAAGGTTTCCTTATGATTCATGGAAAAATTTTGGAAAAATTGACCCAAAAAATAATTAGCCCAAAACTAAAAAACTAATGGTTCCTTATTTTAAGATTAATATATTATGGGGAATAATCAATTCTAAATTTATTAATTCATAAAAATATTTATTTATTATTAAATTATATTTTAGTATATTAGACTATATCTGTTATTAATTTATGATTAAAATATAATTATTGTTAAATTTTTATATTCTAAAATGAATTACTAATTAATATTTAAAATTAGTGATCAAAAGTGTTTTTTTTTTGGCCAATATCAAAAGTGTGTTGCTCCATCTAGAGTCGAGTTCTAAGTATTTTTTTTTCACATTTAATCAATAAAAAATTAATATTTATGAGTAGATGATGTAATTCAGTAATGAAGATGTTCATTTTAATAAAAATAAATAAATAAATAATATTTAACCATTAACAACGATTCTAAATTAGATCAAAGTTGATATATAGATTTTTTTTTTATAGAAATAATAAATTGAGGGATGAAATAATAACAATAACAATAATAATAATTAATATAAAAAGAATTAAAAGAAATAATAAGTACCTGAGCGATGCAGCCACCGAGACCCATCCCTTCAAAGATCTGATGAAATGAAAGAGCAGCAACGAGAGGTCTAATGGTGCACTGGTTCTGTGACATACCCATTGTGACCCCAATTATCACCGAGTGAAATATTATCCCAATTTCCAATACTTGTGAAACCAATTTTTGCTTTAGCTTCACCAAATACTCCTCCCTTACTGCTACTCCTCTTTCTCCCAATTCTGCTTCTGACAATTCTACCATTTTGTTTCCAGCTATTTCCTCCTGCGTCCCAACCGGAGTATAATCCCCACTCTGTTTCTTTTCACCGTCAACACCACCACCACCGCTATGACCATGACTACCCTCCACATGCGCACTCGCCGTTAAATCGACTAACAAAGCAAGTAAAGAACCAATTAACGTTACTAATCCAGCGAAAGGGAAGTCCTTCCATGGATGATTCGAAGCCACTTGGCAATTAGAGAGAGAATCGTAAGCGTCTGGAAGTACATGGACTAAAGATGTGGATAGAATTACACCGGCGGCGAAGCACTTAATTAAAAGAATCGCCTTGTCGTAAAGTGGTTTGCCATGGAAAAAGCGAGCGAGGAGTACCGGCGAAGATATGCCAATAACGCTTGCAAGGAAGATTATGAGAATTGAGGTTAGCTTCAGATGCGTTGCGGCCTTGCTGTCGCGGCAGCTCAAGGCTCGAGCCGTATCGATCACGCAAGCTGCACCTGGTGCCATTGAAGAACTAAACTACTCCAAAGTCCAAACAGAAAAAGAAAGATACACGAGATTCTCTTTGTTGAAGCTTAGATGAGACAGAGAATAAAGAGAGAAATTTTGGTGCGACTCTGCGTGAGTCTGTGAGAGACGGTTTGAAGAAAGAGGACTAGTTTTTTCCAAGCCAGTGAGGTTTTCACGGGACCCACGTTCTCTTGTGTTAGTGTAATGTGCGTGGGATTTCCATCGAGACAAACTTTTATTTTGTTTTCAGAAAAGAACTGATTTAACTAATGTGTATTGATTTGTAAATGGACCGAATTAATAACTAATAATTATTATTACTAATTTTATTAATTATATTAATTTAAATTAATTAAATTGATTAATTTAAATTTAAAATTTTAATAAATTAATATTATTAATTTAATATATATAAATAAAAATCTATCAAATTTTATAAAATCAATTTTAATCGATTGTCGATTTTATAAATATATATATATATATATATATATATATTTTGTAAGTGTTTAGTTTTGGAGAATAAACTTTCCAATACAATTAATAGTGATTGAGTTTAACATACTTTTAAAAAGCCGATCCAATCAACCCAAAGGCATCCTGTTATTGTGATAATTAGGTAAGGGAAAAGTTGGATATAATGGCTAGGCATCTCACCAAAAAATAAATAAATAAATAAAAGAGATTGTTTAAAGTAAATTAAAAACGGAAAGAAAAATATAAGAATTAAATTAAATATAAAAAATGAATAAATGTTTATACTATGAAAATTATATTTTGAGAATTAAATTATAAAATTATTGAAAATGTAATTGCAAAATATAATTAAAATGATATAAATTATTGTAACTTTCATCAGCTCAAAGCTATATTGAAATGATTTTAATTATAAAATACAATAAATGTCAAAATTATATCTGCTGTTACTTTATATAATTTTAAGTTTATTGAAATTGCGTGTTTAGAACCCATATAATTAGGAGACACTTGTATAGATCTGGTCATGATTTGAGTAAAAATTGGTTCCCATTTTTGAACTGAATCACCGGATTTAAAATTGCTGATTGTGATTTGAATTCTGATTTAAAAGGATAGTTTAAAGAGGCGATTTGATGTAGTTTGGATTGATTCAAGGACGATTTAAGGATGTCATATTCCGATTTTCCGAAATGTGATGATTCTAAGGTGATGGGTGAAACTCAGAGGCACTAGCTGTGGGAAGAACTCCAATCTAGTCTTTTAACCATATCCGTCATATTATAATTTAATCATTTTCAAAATATTATTTATCAACAAATTATCACACAATAAAATCATAATACAATAACTGCTGAAATATAATCTAATAGCCAAAAATATATATTACTCTCGCTTAAATTTTGAATTCAAATTTAGATATTTTTTCCCCTTACATATAATTAATAAAACCATAATACACTATGGAGCATGCACCTTGAATAAATTATTATAATATTTACCCATATCATTATATACCACAGTAAATTATAAATATATGTAGGTAGACTTCATGGAAAGAAAAAATTAAGGCTCCTAATTTCTTTGAACCTGAAAAATCCATAAAAGCAATGGAGTGAGTTTACAATTCAGTGAAAATATGAATCATATTAAAAAGGACCCATGAAATAAAATAACTAAATTTAAATTTTAGGTTTATTGTCAAGGCTTAGATTCCAAGGATTTTCGTATTAGTAACAATAGTGAAATATAATAAATTTGGAGTTACAATTTCAAGTCACAAGGTTCAAAGGTTATAATATGAGGTTTCAATACCAATAATAAAATAATCTCATAGGATTGAAATATGGGCTACCAATATCTATATATAAATTTAAGTAATTGCTCATTATATCCAAATATCAAGTATAATTTTTGTAGCTATATAAACATTACTTTTCACATTATTTTTGTTTAGTTTTTCTGATCAACATAACATATAAGATTAATTTGACGAAATGATAAGAAATACATACGTTTAAATCAGAAAATACTAGTAAAATGAAAAAAAAAAAGGAATTATTTTGGTGGTCTTGCTCAATCTTTATTTCCAATATAGGACATTTATGAGCCCATTTTCTCTTATTAATTAGAAATTATTTTTGCTTAAATTTTTTAAACAGTAATTAATGTATGTTTTTTTCATTAATGCAATTTAAGTTTGACAAACTTTTATATATAATATTAAAATTGAAATCATAATTTTTATATAATTCAATTTTTATCATTTTTTACATATTATTGTCATTCGTATTTTTTAGTTTCTTCATCATTGTTTTTTTTTTTTGTAAAAATTAATCATTTTATGTTATTATATCGGCATAATAATTTAAAATTACTTTTAAAAAATACTTTTGATATTTTAATGACAAATATATTGTTTGTACTTCTTTTTTTTTTTTTGTTAATATTAGGATGAAAATTAAAACGATTTGAAAAGTTTAACTTTAACATTGATATAAAGTAGTATAAGCTTTTATTTGTGTTATATAATTTACATTTTTAAAAATATCCCTAAAAGCCAAATTATTTTTTAAAAATACTTTTGCTCTTAGTTTAACAATAATTAAGAAGTGAGTATCCCACAAGTCTGCATTTAATTTTTAATATTTTTATATTCTGGTTGATCAATTGATAGATTATATGTTAATAGTTTAAAATTATATTATATACATTTAATTTTAGTAAATAAATTTTCATAAAATTAGTATTATATTCTTCTTTTTTTAATATATATTATTTTGATAAAATATATATATTATTCATATAATAATTACAATATTTATGAATAAAAAATTTCTCATTTATTTATTTATAGTGACATGGATCAAATTTCATTCAATAAAAAATTAAATTTTTATTAATCAAGTTAATTTTTATAATTATTTTAGGGTTTTTTCTTTATTATTATTAATGAAATATGAAAAATTATTGAATATAGTAAATATATTAAAATATATTATGACATTCTCCTAAAATTAAAAAAAAAATTCACATTTAAGTGGTGAAATCTTGTGGTTTACAAAATATATTGTTGAATTGTTTAATAAACACATACAATATTGCTAAATTTATTGTTATTAATATCAATTTTAGGATATAAATTAAAAATAATTAAAGATAATAAATATGTACATTATATTTATCAATATAATATATATAATTTAATACATCTATATATATTGCATAGATTTAATATATTATATAACGAAGTATTTTTAAAAAATAAAAATTGATATACAGTATAATTTTCTTTTTATTTTTTTATTTTGTTTACATTTGTTTGCTAAGATAACAACTAAGAATAGAGAGTGCGTTGGGTTGTTTCGTAAATTATTGAGTTAAATGCTATAGAGTACACATTTAGAAAGTTTAAGCAGAAGCATAATCAAAACACGATATGAATATATATGAATTAATGTCAATGATTAATAGATAGCATAGTCATTCATATTTAATATTTACTAGAATAGAACCTGTATAATGTTGCATATATTTTTATTTTTTAAATTATATGATAATTTTAAATAAATAAATATTTATATGTAATTATAAAAAATAAAATTAATACATATATTAATAAATCTAGCAAATTATCTATAATTATTAAATTATAAAATATTTGAAGATTTGTAATTATATTATATTATTATAATATTTTATATAAATAATATAAATTATTTTTTAAACCAAATGAACTCAGCACCATCAATAATAAATAAAAAAATTACTTACATTAAAAATAATAAAAAAAGCAACACCAGTGGGTCTAAAATATTAATTTGAGAATAATTGAAATTGTACCTCGAGCAACTTTGAGTCAACTAAAAAAATATATTGTATATTAACTACTTGATTTATTATTACATTAATTATAAGATTGATATCCTAAAAAAAATTACATTACGGCAAGCATATATTAATTCATGAATTGTGTATATATAATTATAAGTAACTTCATTTGTATATTAAGTGAAAGAAATGAGAATTCTTATATTCATTCTATTCACATTATTGGAGAAACAGTCTTTTGTTTTCTAGAGGACCAAGACAATAAATTAAAGCCCAAGAAATTTGTGTACCCGATTGTGTTGATCATCAACATTTCCACCCTAATTAGAGTCAGAAAATGCATTCAACTGCAAGGTTGATTTCCTTAAATGCAAACCATGGTTAATTGTGTCTTTAAGATAACGAAGAATGCGTTTTACAACAGCCCAATGATGTTGTTTAGGAGCATGCATATGTTGAGACGCTTTTATTGATATCAATGCTATGTCAGGGCTGGTGAAGGTGAGATATTGAAGGGCACCTATGGTGTTGCGATGCTGTGCGAAATTTGCACTGGGCAGAGAAGCTGAGGTAGTTGCTGGACTTGATATTTCCTTGCAATTCTCTATATTGGTATGCTTCAATAATTCATGAATATATTTGGATTGAGTTAGATGCAACCCCAAAGAAGACCAATGGGCTTTCAGACCCAGAAATTAATGTAGTTTGCTAAGATTTCTAGTTGAAAATTTTGCTTGTGTAAAGGACCGAGTATGTTGTGAAGAACTTCCTATAATTATAATATCAATAATGTATAAGAGACAATGAAGAATGACTCCTTTGTGTTGAAAAGTATAGAGAGAAGTATCATCTTTTGAACCAATAAAGCCAAATATAGTAAGAGTTGTTGTGAGACAATGATGCCATGCACATAGGGCTTAGTATGGGCCATAAATAGATTTCCATAGATGGTAAACATGAGCAGGTTTAAGTGGATCAACAAATCCGATTGGTGGGGCCATATAAACTATCTCTTGTAAATGACCATGCAAAAATGCATTAGATACATCAAGTTGAATACACCCCCAATTGAAAGAGACAGCAAGAGCAAGGATCAACCTCACTATGGTAGGCTTTACTACAAGGCTAAAAGTTTCAGAAGAATCAATCCCCGATCTCTGATGAAATCCTTTTACTATAAGACATGCTTTGTGTCATTCAATTTCCCCATTTGGCGGCCCGGTCTTGAAGACCCACTTGCAGCCAATGACATTTTAGTAGCGGATGAAGGTACTAGTTCCTAGGTGCCATTAGATAGTAATGCATGAAACTCATTGCTCATGGCTTCCTTCTAATGTGCAAATTTAATAGCTTCGGTATAAGATGAAGGATTAGTAGAAAACGTCGAAGTAGCAGATAGAGAAAAGGGTTGTTTAGGCTTTAAGCACCATATTAAAGATCGTGTAACCATTCTTGAAGGAGCAGGAGGTGGAAGGCTAAGTTCATTTAGAACAAGATCAAGAGATATATTAGAGTTGCTAGTTGAAGAATCAAGAACAATAGGAAGTCCCGAAAGAGGACTATCACTTAAAGTAGAGGTGTGTGGGGTCATATTTCTTGGCGTTGGAGGGGGCAGTGGGAGGTGGTGTTTGCTGCAAATTTGATTGAGTTGTTATTTGAGGGTGAAAAACAATAGATAGAGATGAAGTAGTAGTTGATTTTTGGCGTGAGGTAGACACATCACATAACTCTTAAAATGGAAATTCCTGTTCATAAAAAATATAATGACATGAGACATACAATTTTTTAAAGCAATAATCATAACAATAATAGCCTTTGTGAAACTTACTATACCAAAAAAAAATACACTTTATGGATTTGGATTGTAATTTAGAAGGAACGTAAGGTCTCAACTAAGGGTAGTACAAGTAGCCAAAAACACGTAAGTGTGTGTAATCTGGTGAATTACCAAAGAGTTTTTCATAAGGTGTGCTACTTTAAAAACATGAGTAGGTAATCTGTTAATTAAGTAAATAGTAATAGCAAAAGCATAAGTCCAAAATTATTCAAGTAGTTTCGCACGAGATAATAAAGCTACCCCAGTTTACTACATGTTTGTGTTTTCGCTCGGCATAACCATTTTGTTGCAGAGTATATGTTGGGAATGTGAATCCCACATCGGTAAGGAATGAGCAACTCCAGTCACTTATAAGACTGGGCAATCCTCTTCTTGTCAACTCGGATTTTCAGGATGAGTTAGGCCCAGTTCTAATATGGTATCAGAGCAATTAATGCTCAAACGGGCTAGATCCTGAGCCAAACCCCCACATGACCGAAGCTGAAGAAGAGATGCCAGCCGGTCCGCCCAAACGGGCTTGTGTTAGCAAGTGTCAACCGAAAGGTCCGGTTGCACTTGAGGGGGGATGTTGGGAATGTGAATCCCACATCGGTAAGGAATGAGCAGCTCCAGTCACTTATAAGACTGGGCAATTCTCTTCTTGTCAACTCGGGTTTTCAGGATAAGTTAGGCCCAGCTCTAATATGTAGAAATTACACAGATTCTGCGAGTGTTGGGCCAAATATACAGTGACCATATAAATGAGTTTGGAACCTCATCTCAACACAAAACCAATTGGCTTGTGTTAAGGCCCAATCTACACCACCTTATATGTCATTGTATTTTATTATACTTTTCAGATGTGGGATTCATTTATATTCTCTAACACTCTCCCTCAAGTGCAACTGGGCCTAGCCCAATTGTCACTTGCCAAACATGGATGACAATCTACTTTTTTTTTAGGTCCATCACAAATTGCCTAGGCCTATTTTCACTGAGGCCCTAGGTTAACAACGGAGTCCAGGATCATCTGGCGGTTAGTCCATTACCTGGTTAGCTCTGATACCATGTAGAAATTACACAGATTCTACGAGTGTTGGGCCAAATATACAGTGACCATATAAATGGGTTTGGAACCTCATCTCAACACAAAATCAATTGGCTTGTGTTAAGGCCCAATCTACACCACCTTATATGTCATTGTATTTTATTATACTTTTCAGATGTGAGATTCATTTATATTCTCTAACAATATACAGGCAAGCAATTCTATGGTGAATACCATTGTCAGTGAGAAACGAATGTAAAGCTTGATATTGTCTCCCACATCTAGAGAGAATAGAATTGCTTAAAGTTTAAATAGAAGCTCAAACGTAAACTAAAGTTTATTTATTTCTTACATTAACTACTTGATTTATGAATTATGTTTGAGACAGTGGTATAAAATAAACTTTAGATAAAAATAAATAATTAAAAAATCACAACTATCATATAGAGAAGATAAGTTAATCATAATTTGAATAAGATAAAATTAATCATAATCTTTATAATATTATAATCTTGTTGAACTCTTCAAATAAATATAACTCAATATAATAACCTAATTCTATTTAAACTCTATAAATAAATATCAAATAAATATCTATTATTATAATAAGATAAAACTATTTATTAAAATAGATAATTAATTTGTTATTAGATGTATTTATTTAGAAAGTTTAAATATAATTATAATATTAAAGATAAATATTAAATTTATTATATTAGAATAGATAATTAATTAATTATTTGATGTATTTATTTAGGGAGTTTAAATATGATTATAATATTATATATATTTGATATTAATTAATAAATAGTTATTATATCATAACATAATAAGTTATTAAAAATTTATCTCTTATCTTTTATCTCTTTAGGTATTTATATTTAGATAAATAAATATCTATTACAATAAATAATAAATTAATTTAATAAATTAATAATAAATAATAAATTAATTTATTAAATTAATAATAAATAATAAATTAATTTAAAAAAATTTGATTGGAACACATGATACAATATTAAGCATAGGACAATCATTTTAGTATTATATATAGTTTTTTAAGCTTCAAAAGCCAAAGATTATTACATATACAATTTACAATTAACCAATGTATGAATGCCAAGAGCCAGGGGCGAAGTCAGGCTTTGGAATAAAGAGGGGCGAATTTTTTTTTGCAAATTTTAGCTTCCTCATAATTATTTATCTCTCATTTTATTTTAATAGTATTTTATAAAATTATTAATTTATTAATAATATATTTTTATTATTAAAAAATTAATTAATAAAAAAATATTAATATATATGTACAGAATTTTAAATTTATAAAATTTTTCATAATAAAAATAAAATAAAGAGAAAAAAAATTAAATAATAAATATAATTTCTTAAAAAATATTTAAAATAAATGAGTTCTTTAATTCATTAAACGTGTTCAAATTAATTTAGTTGAAAAATTTATAAATATGTTCAAATTAATTTAGTTGAAAAATTTATCATTTTTTTATTTTTTTTTGCATTTGTATATTATTAATATTTTGTCAATTTTTTAAAAGAGAACTATTGTTATAAAATAAATAATTTATTATATTTTTTTACTTCTTGTAAAAATTTTTAAAAAAGGGGGGCAATTTATTTTTTTTTAAAAAATTAATAAATAATTTAAAAAATCTTAAAAAATATTATATATATATATATTTTTAAAAAAAAAAAAGAGAAGGGGGCAACTGCCCCCCTTCCCTCCAACGTAGCTTCGCCGTTGCCAAGAGTAAACAACATCAAGAACAAACTCATATCATGCCCGCAATTAATGGCACCAAAAATACCAAAGGTGATCTAAAATTTAGGTTCATCAAGGGTTCAAAGCGTGTCTACAATGAACAGCACCAATATCTTATCTGAAAAACGAAAATATCATCTTAAATTCATCATAAATTTCCTTTCATTTAATTTAATTTTATTATTATTTTTTTTGAATTGAACCTTTCATTTAATTTTATTTAGGGCAATAACTTTTCTCATTTTTATTTGTAACCACATGTTTAGCCAAACATGCCTCTAGAGTTCATTTTCGCCCCTACCAATTATTTTATTTTTCATTTTCCTCTTATTTCATTCATTGAAGGCAATTTTTAAAGTAAATAAGATTTCTGGGTATTAAAAAAAAATTGATCAATATGTCTATAATTAGTAAGTGGATTCTGTTAATTTATTCCCTTTTTTTAGTTAAAAATTTGGAGTTTCTATTTGATTCAAGTATTTTTTTTTAAGTTATATTTGTAAAATTGAGTTTTACTAAAAATAAATTATTACCTTAAATTTAAAAAAATTACTAAAAATTTATTAGATTATTAAAATCTCTATTTGACATCTTAATTTTCAATGTTAAGTTCTAGAATATGTAAAACAAGAGCATTGATCTCCACTTGGCAAGAATCTTGAGTATTCACAGTCTGAATGAGTTGCAGATTATATATTCAAATATGACTGAATTCATCTTAAAGGAAAAAACCCTTTGTACTGCCATGAGAAGGATTTAGGCTTCATTCCTCAAAGGTGAATGAGATTGAATCAAATATGCAACTCTATATATCAGTCAAAAACCTAGAGTTATTCCTAATTATAAACGTTGCAACATCAAAAGAAGAATAATAATGGAATGTTGCATCATAATTAAATTTAAACCAATTTTGAGGAGGTGGAGTCCATCTGGCAAAGGTTGCATTCCTTAGAACTGGATGATTTGGATCTGGAATACCCAAATGATTGCTTCTGTCTTGATGAGTTTTATGGTATTTAGTGAATAAAACATGAGTTATGTGCGCTGTGAAGAAAGGATCTGGTATAGTTTCTTTGAAAACATATTCATTTCTTGCTTTTTAGAGACTCTAACATAAGCAAGCCACTCTAGCCAAAATAACATTCTAATCACTATAATTAATATTTAAAATAATATTAGACCACTATGATATGAATGATGAGGTATTAAAAGTTAAGGGATTTAGACTAATATTAGATAACAACCAGGTAGCACGAGAGTGATCACATTGGAACAACAAATGAGAGTTAGTTTCCTCTAATAAATTATAAATTGGACAAGTAATAGAGTATGTCATCCTTAAGGACATAAACAAGAGTTAGTTTCCTCTAATAAATTATAAATTGGACAAGTAATAGAGTATGTCATCCTTAAGGACATAAACAATGATGGCCATAAAGAATGATGGCCACAAAAATAATAGGCTAACTTTGCTTTATCAAGTATTTGGCATTATTAAGGCTAACAATTAACCAACTTTTTCTGATAGTGAAGGTTTGTGCATGTAGGTGCTATAATTACAGGTGGCAGAATTCACCAACCTTTTCCTCAAGGGCAAAACCCTCTAATGCACATTGAAGTTAAGGCCGCAAGAAGAAAGATTATGTATGGCCTTGGTTTAAGGAAGATTGGCTACCTTGAAATTCATGTGATGCACCCATTAAGGAGGAAATATAAAGAAAGATGAAACACATTAAAAGTCTGAGTCTAACTTGTTTTTGTAACACCCTTATCCTATATATACGCATAAACAATACGACAATATCACAATTCTAGCATTTATAAAAAAATTTATAATTTCAAAATAAATATTTAAAGGCTTAAAATGTATTTTAAATAATAAATAAAAATATTCTTCAATAATTTTAGATACCAAAAATATATATTTTATATGCAAATCTTTGAAAAAAAAAATTTGCTAGTGTTTTATCAGTAATTTAAACATTCTAAAAAATTAATTAACTCAACTTGTCAAAAGAAATATACTTCTAATAATAATCAATCAAACAATTCACCGTTGCTTCTCAATATACTCCAACATTTCTTAAAATATTCAAATATATGCATATATATATATATATCAACATATAAATAATCCCATCACACAATATTTAACCCTGAAAATCTTTATAGTTTACAACGTTTCTAAATATATAAACATAATGTATATAGTTATGTTAAGTTTCACAAAATAGAATATATATATGTATGCAGCTGGCTCTGATCCTGTGACAGCTAATCTCACTTCAAGAATAATCAACCAAAGGCTATACCTGACCATGGTCTAGAAGAACAGTTTGGATCAACTCTATTACCTGTGCGATGAATTACAATCGCGCTAAACTAAAAGTCCAGCGGTACATACTTTGATAATAATGAAATTTTAAAGAAGATAATGCATAATGCTTTTTTTTAAAATCCTATAAAATGACATGCAAGTCCATTTTAAATCATATCCATTATTCATTTTAAATCATTAAATAAACACATTCATATGCATTGGACTCAAATGACCTTATATAATATTCAAGTTTAAGAGTTATTATTTTGGTCTATTTTGACACCCAGTGTCTAGCCCTACTTAATAAACATCAATTTAACCTTACTCTTTCAAACTTTCACATTTTTACCCTACTTCTCTTTAATTTTAGGAAATCACACCAACCCAATCCACAGTGCATTTTAAGTTTATTTACATCGTTAAGATCATATTAGAATATGTTTTAAATAATTTAATTCAATTAACATCCATTCTTTAACAATGCTCATCTCAAAACCTTAATCTTCTTTAATTTTAGAAATATAATCCAACCACTTCCATAATTTCAAATATGTCTTTAAAACCATATTCTAACATATTCTAAACAATTAAATTCAATCTAACCCAATTCTTTGCAAAAACCCTATGGAAGTCCTAAATTCAACACTAACCCAATCAAACTTCAACTAAATTCCCTCCTTTCTTCTTTAACTTTAAAATTATTATTTTTTCTAACAAACTAACATCATCTTTACCCATTTAAACAATTATAAATCCCTTCTTCAAAAATTAATTTTACACGTATTCAAAATTTTAAGAAAAACTATCAAAAACTAAAGAAATCTTACCTCTTCCTTAAGAATTCTCCAAAATTATCTTTTATTCCATGAATTTGTGAATGTTGCAATTCTCTACCCCTTAAATACTTTTCTCCTTGAAATTATCTAATATAAGCTCTAGAACAACTGAGGATACTGACTCTGCATCGTTTGCTCATTCTCTCATGTTGCTTCTTCAGTGGAATGTTTCTCCATAAGACTTTAACCAATGTCACCTTCTTATTCCTTAACTTTTTTTACTTCTCATGCTAATATAGTCACTAGCTTCTCTTCATAAGTCAGATCTAGATTCACCTTAATAGACTCAACTGATACGATATGAGATGAATCCGATCTGTACTTTCGAAGCATAGAGACATGGAAGACATTATGTATCCAGTCTAAACACATTATGTATCTGGTCTAACTTAGGCGACAGAGCTAATATATAAGTTACTAGTCCTACTCTTCAGTACCTCATATGGTCCTATGAAATGAGGACTCAATTTTTCTTTCTGACCAAATCTTAGAATCTTCTTCCATGGAGATGCCTTCAGGAACACCTTATCTCCCACATTGAACTTTATATCTTTTCTCTTCAAATTAGAATAGGATTTTTATCGGTACAAAGCTGCTTTCAAATGATCCCAAATCACCTTCACTTTCTCTTCTGTTTCTTTGATTAAATCGGGACCTACCAATTTACTTGCTCTAACCTCATCCCAACATAATGGTGTTTTACACTTTCTACTATACAAGGCTTCATAAGATGCCATCTCTGCTAAACTGATAGTTGTTGCTATATTCAAATTCAACTAGGGGTAAGTGTCTATCCCAACTCTCGATAAATTCAAATATACAACTCCTCAACATATCTTGTAAAGTCTGCATCACTCTCTTTGACTGTCCATTTGTCTATGAATGGAAAGCAGTACTAAAGTGCAACCGAGTACCCAATGCATCTTATAAACTCTTCCAAAATCTTGATGTGAATATAGGATCTCAGTCTGACACTAATGAAACTGGGACCTTATACAATCTTACAATCTCACTAATGTACAGCTCAACTAGTCTATCAAGTGAATAGTCCATCCTAATCAGAAGAAAGTGAATTGTCTTCATCATCCTATCTATTATCATCCAGATTGCATCATGCTTCCTTTGGGTCAAAGACAGTCTAATGACAAAATCCATAGTCACTCACTCCCACTTCCACTTAGGTACTGATAATGGCTGCAGCAACTCTAAAGGAACCTAGTGCTTAGCCTTTATTCTCTGTCAAGTGAGACATCTAGATATAAATTTTGTTACGTCCCTCTTCATACCTGACCACCAGTAGTGTTGTTTCAAGTCTTGATACATCTTCGTACTTCCAAGGTTCATAACATAGGATGATTGATGTACTTCCTCTAAAATCCTATTCTTCAATTCCACATCATCAGAAATACACAATCTATCTTTGTATCACACACTGCCATCATCTTTCATATACAAATTTTTGCTCTCCCCCTTTTGTCAATCCTCCACAATTTTTTGGATTTTCTAATCTGTTTGTTGAGCTTCTTTAATCTAATCAAGCAATAATGGCCTCAACTGCAACTGAGCCATAAGTTTTCCATCATCACATAACTCAAATATGACATATAACGCTCTCAACTCAACAAGCAACAAGAATGAATATGCAGTCAAACCTGCTATGGACTTCTGACTTAAGACATCTACAACTATATTTTCCTTGCCAGGATGATAATCAATTAAGAAGTCATAATCTTTTATCAGCTTCAACCGCTGTCACTGACGAAGATTCAACTCTTTCTATACACCCAAATATTTCAAACTCTTGTAATCCGTGTAGATGAAACATTTCTCTCCATATAAATGGTGTCACCAGATCTTTAATGCAAAGACAATGGCTGCCAACTCTAAATTATGAGTCAGATAATATAACTCACTAGGCTTCAACTGTTTGGAGGTATAAGTAATAACTCTATCCTCTTGCATTAACACACAATCCAAACCACTATGTGAAGCATCAATGTAAATTATATATGGTTTGACCTCTACGGGTAGAGTAAGAACTCAAACTTGAGTCAACATGTCTCTCAACTGCTCAAATCTTGTCTGACATCAGTCCGTCCATACAAACTTCATATCCTTCCAAAGCAATCTGGTAAGTGGTAAAGCTATCATGGAAAATTCCTTCACAAACCAATGGTAATAACCAGCTAATCTCAGAAAATTTCTAATCTATGTCACATTCTTTGGTGGACTTGTGAGCGAAAATTTTCTCTCTCACTCCCATATGAATGGTTCTTGCGACTTCGGCACTGTTAGACTCAGGGCCTTAAAGAACACGGGCTTAAACTCGAAGAAAATGGAGTCGCCACCCAGACAGGCCAAAAAAAAAGAAATGGGTGGATAACTCGATTCCTAAGAAATCTTCAACCCCTAATAAGTTCAAAAAGTTGGATACATGTGGGGAAGATAAGAATGACCCAGCACCCCCACAGTGCCCGGTTCATTGGAACCGGCCTCCTTTTCAGGTCTCAATATTATAAAACTCTTAATTATTATAATATAATCCATACTACATGCCACAAATAAAATAGAATATCGTTGTATTAAAATCAAAATAATGCTCAAAATAAAACAATAAATGGGCACCCATATGAGATGAAAACATGCCCTTACAACCATGTCCAATGTCTAAAATAAATAAAACATCCATCAAAATGTGAAAATATGTCTTTTTTAATGGTCCCAAAATATTTAAACTATAAATTAAATTACATAAAAAAATTGAGGCACCCACAAAGTGAAAACATTCCTTTTATAATTCAAAAAATTAAATAAATAGCAAATTAAATTATACAAAGATCCATAATAATAAATCATCAATTTGTAAATAAATCATGAACACATAATAATAAATTAAATAATCAAAACTAGGACTTAATCATAAATTAATTATTCAAATGTACAAAATTAGGGCTTAAACCTTGAGTTAGGGTTTTTTTTTTTTTTGGTGTTTTGGGAATGGAATAGGGTTTACTGGATGTTTGGGATTAAATTAAGAAACTAGGGTTTTAAGGAATTAGGGTTTTGAGGAATTAGAGTTTTAAGGAATTAGGGTTTGGTTTAGGTTACTAAATAGCTTTAGAAATTAGGGTTTAGGTGTTTAAGGCTTAATAGTTACATATTAGGGTTTTGGAATTTTGGAAGTTAGGGTTTGGAAGCTAGGATTTTAGGGTTTTGTTAGTTAGGGATTAAATTTTTGAATTTAGGGTTTGGTTTTAGGGTTTTGTAAGTTAGGGTTTAGGTTTTAGGGTTTTGGATTTAGGGTTTAGTTTTAGGGGTTTGGATTTGGTTTAGGTTTAATTAGGGTTTCTAGATGTTTAGAATTTGGTTTAGGCTTTGGAAATTAAGGTAGACTAGATATTTTGGACTTGAGGTTTTGATTCACAAAAAAGGTTGAGATTAGGGTTTGAAGGTTTAGGGTACTTAGGTTTAAAAAAGATAATTTTATTCTACTAGGAATTTGATTATTAGATTAAACAAGTGACCATAACTCTTTGTGCAATTTAGGATTAATTTAGATACTGGTTAAAATGGCTTTCCACTCACTGGTTGGTATTTTTTCAAAGGAAACACACTCATTATATGTGGAAACAAATTGTAAATCTATAGAATAAGCCACTGTAACTTTAAATGGATTTAATGGTTGAAGACAAACCTTTGTTGTTGATTCCACTAAAGTTAATGAATTGAAACAAGCCCTTTACTACTGCCTGCCTGGATCAATTGGAGTTTTTGGCTGGAGATCACCTGATTGTTACTTCTATTTTTGCTTTTGTTAAACCGGGTTAGCTACTAGTTCTATGCTCTTCACATTGTTACTACTTGTTTTAATCTTAAACATTAGTATTTATAAGCATAATTAGGTTTAAAATAAAACCTAAAAACTTAATCTGAAAGTTCAAATGAAATCCATCTTAATTATAGAATTAATAAGTCAAATTAGGATCTGATTAGTTGGACCATGGCAAATTGGAAATTGGCCTTAGCCAATTCATCATGGTTTGCTGTTTTTGTCCGGTCCGGCTCATTTTTATACTTTAAAATTGAATTATATTTGTTAAATGATAAACCGGACTAGGTTTAGGGCTTTAAAATTAAACCAACTTATTTTTCGAACTGAACTTGATTTATAAAAGCTATAAACTAGGTTTTAAACCTTTATAAATCAAATCAACTTATTTTTAGGCCTTGCAGAACCGAACCACTGATTAAAAGCTATAAGTAGGTCTAAGCTTTTTAGAATCGGATCAAATATAGTTTAGCATTTGTTAATTGGGATCGGACTAACGTAGGGTGAAAATTAAGGGTCTACAAGACTCCAATTCAAGATTGCTTCTATCTTGCTTGAATTTACTCTAATATCCTCTGCTAAAACAACATGTCCAAGGAAGGTGACATGATCCAACCAAAACTTACAATTAGATAATTTGGCATACAACTGTTTCTCCCTCAATGTCTGTAATATAATCCTTAGATGCCTATCATGCTCTTCCTTACTATGTTAGTAAACTAAAATGTCATTAACGAACACCAACACAAACTGATCTAAGTATGACCTGAACACCTAATTCATTAAGTCCATGAATGCATCCGGTGCATTTGTCAGCCCAAAAGGTATTACTAGACACTCATAATGGCCATATCTCATACGGAAAGTAGTCTTGAGTACATTTGCATCTCTAACTCTCAGTTGATGGTACTCTACTCTCATATCAATCTTACATAATATTATTGCTCCCTTCAACTGATCAAAGAGATTATTAATAAGAGGCAATGAGTGTTTATTTTTTATGGTCACTTTAACTGACTATAATCAATGCACAATCTCAAAGTACCATCTTTGGTGCTCCCTACGGTAATACACTAGGGCAGATAAACCCTTTATCAATCAACTCCTGCAACTGGACCTTTAACTAATTTGATTTTGCATGTGCTATCTGATGAGGAGTAACAGAAATAGGAGTGGTATCAAGCATCAAATCAATACCAAAATCCACCTCTCCTTTTAGGAGGTAACCCTAGCAACTCATTTGGGAACTTCACAATGGTAGATATACTGTTAAGCTAAGACTTCACTATTCTGGTATTTACAACATGAGCCAAATATATGCCTTGCACGTGTTTGGTATTATGATATAACTGAAACAAATATGGATGCCAGGTGTCTCTGCTTACTAGATACCACTATATCTCTTTTATCACGTGTTTTTAAAGTAACACATTTCTGCTAACAGTCTACCATAGCCCCATGTTTGGATAACTAATCAATGCCCAGAATCAGATCATACTCCTAAAAAGGCATCTCAATCAAATCATTGAGAAACTCTTCATCACAAATGATAACCGGGTCATCTCGGTGCACTCTGCTAACTACCATACTATGACCTAAAGGGTCAATAACCAACACATCAAATCCTAAAGACTCAAAATGCTTATTACTTACAGACAAGATGGATGCACTGATGTGTGAATGCATTAACCTAGGGTCTATCAATGCATGAACTGAAGTACCAAATAAAGTAAAAATATCAGCTATCACAACTGAAATATTTGGTTGTCTCTGCATTACATATACCCGATGTGATGTCCTTATATCCTATGGTCTATTCCCTGCTGTAGAACCTCCTCTCTGACCGAACTTTAGTCTACCACTCCTGCCGTTACCTTTACCACCATGACCCCTCTGACACTAGATCTAGATGTTATTGTATCAGTCTGTCTATCATCTAGTGGCTCTGGACAGTGTCTAATAAAATGATTTGGTAATCCAAATCTGAAACAAACTACCGATGCACCATCCCTCCAACAAATACATCTATGTGTCCTACCACATATAGCACAGGTGGGTAGAGTAGGTCTTTGCGATACTGGAGTCGGAGCACTAGCTATTGAAGCAGCAGGTCCCTGCCTTTGTCTCTACTGTTGATATGATATGCCAGATAGCCCCTAACTCCCTCTAAACCTCTGAGGAAAGCCCCCTTTACCTCTCTTTCCAGATGAAGACCTTGCCTCAGCTTGCGGTCTCTTGCCTTTACTTTTCTATGCTCTGGCTGCTGCTGCTAGTTCTTATGGTTTCTCTACATTTCTTTTTGCTGAAACTATCTGAGAAAGATTCTCATACTGAGATGCTGTCACATGACACATAATGGATGGTCTCAAACTCTTCACAAATCTTCTACATCTGTCTATCTCATTAGAGAACGCATCCCCCATATAGTTACTCAACCGGAGGAACTCCTTATATTTTGTAATCGTTCTAAAACCCTGCTTCAGATTTAAGAATTAACTTCTCTTCTTATCTCTGTAATCTCTGGGGGTATACTTCTTTCCAAATTCTTTCTGAAAGTATGCATATGTGAGCACTAGAGGCAGCTCCATACCTCGAGGAACTATCTTCCATCAATCATAGGCGTCCTCCTGCATAAGAGATACAACATAATTAAATTTCTCTTCTACAATTTTTGCAACTGTATGAAAATCCTCTCCACTCTATCTAGCCATTGCTCTGCCTCCTGTCCCTATAAAATCTATAGCCCTGTATTTCCTTAGTTTGTCATACTTTCTAGTCTGTGGTAGTGGTGATGGCTGCTGCTGCTGTACTGGGGCCTGACGAAGTAGCTCCACCATCTACTGGACCTAGATTAGTGGAACCCCTGGTCCTGCTGGTCCGGCAGGCACTGATACTGATGCCTCCCCATCAATCTTAATATTAGTTCCAACTCTACTCTCACCTGGAGCAACACTCTCTATACTCTCCTTTGACTCACACCCTCTAGACACCATCACCACATATATCTGTTACAATAATAATTATTGTCACATCAAAGACCAGATAAAATGCCAGTGCAAATGCATATATGACATGATAAACCGCATTTAAAATCCCATGTTCTCTCTGCAAAAACTCACATAGGTCGAGAACCTCAAACCTAGGCTCTGATGCCAAAATAAATGCAATACATTTATACCATATATACGCATATACAATACGAGAATGTCACATTTCTAGTCTTTATAAAAACTCCCATAACTCCAGAATAAATATTTAAAGGCTTAAATGTATTTTAAATAATAAATAAAAATATTTTTCAATAATTTTCGGTACCAAAAATATATATTTTATATGAAAATCTCTGAAAAAAATTTATCAGAGTTTTATCTGTAATTTGAACGTTCTCAAAAATCAATTAACTCAACCTTTCAAAAAAAGTACACTTCCAATAATAATCAATCAAACAATTCAACGTTACTTCTTAATGTACTCCAACAATTCTCAAAATATTCAAATATATACATATATATATATATATATATCAAGATATAAATAATCCCATCACCCAATATTTAACCCAAAAAATTTTATAGCTTACAAAGTTTCCAAATATATAAACATAATGTATACAATTATGTTAAATTTCACAAAATAGAATATATATATATATATATATGTAGCTGGCTAATCATGTGGCAGCTAATCCCACTTCAAGAATAATTAACCAAAGTCTACACCTGACCAGGTCTAGAAGAACTCTCTGGATCAACTCTGTCATTTGCGCGATGTATTACAATCGCGCTAAGCTAAAAGCCGAGCGGTACATACTTTGATAATACTGAAACTTTGAGGAAGACAATGTATAATATTTTTTTTCTTTAAATTCTATAATATGGCATGCAATTCCACTTTAAATCATATCTATTATTCATTTTAAATCATTACATAAACATATTCACATACATTGGGTCCAAATAACCTTATATAATATTCAAGTTTCAGAGTTATTATTTTGGTCTATTTTGACGTTTAGTGTCTAGCCCATTGGCAGATAATAATGACGTCTAGTGTCTAGCCCAAAGGCACATAACATGATAGTGACACTCATTGTCTAGCTAGAAGGCAATTAAAGGCATGCCATCTCAAATCACCAAATACAACAGTCTAGAACAAAATATTATATAAGGTTACACACATAACATATACATTCATACTTTCTCATACATTGGCAATTATGCAATTTTTCATTCTTTTTGCACTTTTTCCATTAATCTACCATATTATTATACATTTTCATTACAAACATCACTTTCTTTGCCACATTTTCATGATGGCTTAATTATGCCTTAAAATTGACATAATCATTTTTTTTTGCAAACATATTTAATAATGCCATAAGCCATTTTAAAATGGCTTAATTATTCATGTCTTATTCAATTCATGCCTTTAAACATATAACTATGCACTTTATATATGACTCCTCACATTAAGGAAGCATAGTCCCAATGTTTATATGCAATATAGTATACCATTTCTAATGCATTTTAATACATAAATACCAAAATATGTACTAACCTTGATTTAGGCTATTTCCAAGCTAAATTTTTACTCTTTCCTTCACTTTTTAAAATGTCATTTACCACTTAATTTGGGCAAATACTATCTGCTCAACACCTAACCAAAATATAAGTATATAAAAGGCATTAGAACCACAGTTCTATATATTTTAACTAATAAATATCAATTTAACCTTATGGTTTCAAACTTTCACATTTTTACCCTACTTCTCTTTAATTTTAGGAAATCACACCAACCCAATCCACAGTGCATTTTAAGTTTATTTTCATTGTTAAGATCATATCAGAATATGTTTTAAATAATTTAATTCAATTAACATCCATTATTTAACAATGTTCTTCTCAAAATCTTAATCTTCTTTGATTTTAGAAATAAAATCCAATCACTTCCAACATATAATTTAAGTTCAAATATGTCTTTAAAACCATATTCTAACATATTCTAAACAATTAAATTCAATTTAACCTAATTCTTTGCAAAAACCGCCATGGAAGCCCTAAATTCAACATTAACCCAATCAAACTTCAACTAAACTCCCTTCTTTCTTCAATCTAACTTTAAAATTATTATTTTTATAACAAACTAACATCATCTATACCCATTTAAACAATTATAAATCCCTCCTTCAAAAATCAATTTTACACATATTCAAAATTTTAAGAAAAACTATCAAAAACTAAAGAAATCTTACCTCTTCCTTAAGAATTCTCTAAAATTATCTTTTATTCCATATAAATCCTTGTAGAATTTAAAGTATGAAAGAAGCAAAAATCTCCATAATCAAGTATGGAAGTTTTCGGCCAAAATGGGAGAAGAAAGAAGAAGAAGAAAAAGAAGAAGAAGAAGAAGAAGAAGAAGAAGAAGAAGAAGAAAATAATGATAGATTTTTTGAAGTTTTTCCATATTTTAACCAATCATATATATATATATTTAATTTAATTACTTATTAATTCTGATATTTTTAATCTTCCAACTAAAATTAAATTAATTATTAATATTTTTACTTTTGATTTTTTTACTTGTACTACTTGACTTTATATGTTATGTATACTTAACATATATCTTACATAAACATTTAATATTTTCCACTTCCAACACTTAATTTAACCCTCTAAATTATTTATTTAATTGCATTTAAATTTTTGAGCATTATAGTTTTTATCAAATTTAAGTGTCCGAAAATATTTATGAAATAAAATGGAGAAGGAGAAAGAAAAAAGAACTCAAAATGAAACCTAAGAATAAATTTCGCCAAGTATGGGTCCCAAAAGAATTCCTGCTGAAGGGACTGGTGTGAAGGAAGGGATATGCCCTAAGGGATCCTCATTCCAACTATCGATAAAGATATCCACCATAGTAAAAGGCTAAATTTGTAGTATCTCCTTAGGTTTCTTTAAGCAACTAATGGTATAAACTTCAATATAAGAAGTTTTCTCAATTATTGATAAAGACACAAAGGAGAATGATATTAAGGCAAAGGCTGAATAAAGGAGATAGAAGGAGTTAGAATCCAAGCCAAAAGATAAGAGCCAAGCTAGCGAGGATGAGGAAGACCTTAAGCGTATAGAAAGTCTAAAAGATATAGTTGAAGAAAATGTGAATAAAGTCCTGGGAACTCAGGAGGCACTTTCTCAGCAAATTGATGCAAAGTCTTATAGTGATATGGCTATCCAAACCGCAAATAACAATTTACGCTTAGCAACATACTTTTACATATGCAAGTAAGCACAATTATATTGAAATCTTTTCAATTGTCATTTACATTTCTAAAAAAGTTGGCCTTTGGCTTGCATTTTTAAATAACAGCAGTAAATAAAAATATATAATAAAAGTAAGCCTATTGACCTCTTTTTGTCCTTAAAAAATATTGACCAAGTCCTTAGTCACTTTAACTTTATTTTGATTTTAGGAAATCAAATTGAATGATACTAATGTCTTATCAAGTAATCATTTAACACGGCTTAGCAAAAATTTCAGATTCTCAGAGTGCCTGTAAATCATGACTATAAAAGACCATCTCGACCCCTCCCCGAGTAGAGGCTTTGAACTTAGAGTCACAGAAGAGATCGTGGTGAGACTTGCTAGATGCATCTTGAAGTTTTAGGTTTTTACAATTGCGCCATCTCATTCATGTCAATGCTAATTAATGAGGTTGATCCACTTGAACATAGAACATATTAATGAGCCAGCTGTGTAGTGTGAGGATAACTATAGGCAGTTAAATGTGATTTGTATATAGCTGTGTTTATTTGTACAAACTTATCTCTTGTAACTACTCAAAGTAGGTCACATTACACCTGTATAAATACTAAACTAATGGAATGGCAGAATACATCTTCTGCTTCTATTCATTGTGTCTCTCTTTTATGGTATCAGAGCCTAAAGCCTATTAGGTTTTATTTTCGATCTCCTTCTCTATTATTATTCAATGGCATCTTCTTCAAATCTGCCAAATCTTGTTCATTCCTCTGGAAGAACATTAGTGTCATTTAATTCATCTCAGTTTCCTCTGAAACTGACACAGCAGAATTATTCTACTTGGTGTGCACAAGTTGTACCCATTTTTAAAGGCTATAATTTGAAGGGATTTATCGATGGTCCCTTTCCATGCCCTCCGCAGACAATTACAAAGGGTGAGAAAGTTGAACCAAACACTGATTATGAATTTTGGATTTGTTAAGATCAGTTGGTACTTGGTTCCATAATTGCTACTACAAGCTTCTCAGCAATGCATATTGTATCTGCTACCTCTCCTTCTGCTAATGCGTGGGAGAAAATAAAAACTTCATGTGCAAATAGTAATGCTACGAGAATTCTTTCTCTTCGAGATACGCTTTCTACTCTGAAGCGTGAATCTCGTCCAGTTGCTGAGTATTTACAGATTATTAAGGGTATTTCTGAGGACTTATCTTTATCTGGTAGTCCGATTTCTGATCTTGATTTGGTTATTCATGTCTTGAATGGCGTTGGTCCGGAGTTCCACGATATAGCAGCGGCAGTTAGAGCACGAGATACAGTTATTTCCTTTGAAGAATTACATGAAAAACTGAAATCTCATGAACTGTATTTGAGAAAAATTGATTCTTTGTATGATCCAGTACCTGTAACGGCTAATAATGTTCGGCGAAGCTCTTCTTCTCGACAGAATTTTTCATCCTCGCAAGGATTTTCTAACGACAGATCTGGAGGTTCTCGTTTTGTTGCTGATCAGAATTTTTGATCTACTATTACTATAAAGGGAACTGGTGGGTCGACAATAGTTTGTCAAATTTGTGAGAGGCCTGGACACATAGCCAGGTAGTGCTATAAGGCTAAAGATTTCTTCAAAGATAATTTTCCACAGCCAAAGGCGAATCATGCTGCATCTACTGATCAACAAAGCTGGATTTTGGATACAGGAGTGACACATCATGTAACCAATGATTTGCAAAATTTGTCACTCCATGCTCCTTATGAAGGGCTTGATGAGCTTCATTTAACAGATGGTAAAGGTTTAAGGATTACACATGTTGGTTCTAAATGGCTTTCTTTTCCTTTAAAGTCTTGCTCTTTAAAAAACGTATTATGTGTTCCCCAATCAAGAGAGAATTTAATCTCTGTGTCTGCTTTTTGTCTTGCTAACAAAGTTTCTGTTGAATTTTTCTTTGACTGTTTTCTTGTTAAGAACCAGTTCACGGGGGAGATCCTAGTAGAGGAGTGCATTAAAGATTCATTGTATCATCTCTCATCAATCTCGAAAAGCCGTTCTTCTCATCCGTTTGTTGGTCAGTCTTCTGTTCGTGAGTCCTCTTTTGTTTGGCATCAACGTCTTGGTCATCCAGCAGCTAAAATCAGTCGTTATGTTTTGTCTCATTTTAGTTTATCTGATTCTTTTCATAATTTTGATTGTGATTCTCGTCGGTGTAAAAAGAGTCATAGACTCGCTTTTGGTGTCTCTTCACTTAAAAGTTCAAAACCTTTGGAATTATTGTATTCGGATTTATGGGGACCTGCCCCAATTCAATCTTTTGATGGGTTTAAGTATTACTTGATATTTGTGGATCATTATACTAAGTATGTGTGGTTTTATCCTATAAAGGCAAAATCAAATGTTGTTTTAGTTTTTCCCATATTTCAAAAGCTTGTTGAGAATAAATTTAATACTAAAATAGTCTCTGTTTACACAGATGAGGCTGGAGAGTTTGTTGCCTTGAGGAAAAATTTTCAAACACATGGTATTACACATCTTCAGACACCACCTCATACGCCTCAGCATAATGGGGCAGCTGAGCGTCATCATAGGCATATAGTTGAAACTGGGTTAACGTTGTTACAGTCTGCTTCGTTACCATATGACTTTTGGTCTTATGCTTTTCAGCCTGTGGTATACCTCATAAATAGATTACCAACTCCAGTGCTTAATATGGCTTCACCTTACTTTAAGTTATTTAATCAAAAGCCTAACTATTCTAAACTTAGGATATTTGGTTGTTTATGTTACCCTTACTTAAGACCATATGTCCATAATAAGTTTGAAGCACGTTCAAAGTCATGTATATTTTTGGGGTATTCACTTAATCAGAGTGCATATTTGTGTTATGATCCACAGACTAAAAAGGTTTATGTGTCAAGGCATGTTGTCTTTGTTGAAAGGAAGTTTCCAGGTGAGAGTTTAAAAACTAGAGGTTTGGGAAAACAAAATTGGTATGAAATTAGAGTGCCTACTGGTTCTGGTTATTTATTAGACAAAATGGCAAAGTATTCTACTGAGGGTTTAGTTATTTTCCCATTCCAAACGGTACCGTTTTAGCCAAGGGATTCGGTTGGAACGCCTGAAATACAATCCTCAAATTCATCGCGAGATAATTCACAGTCTCATTCTCTACCTTTGTCTGTTTCGACAGATTCCTCTTCTCAATCTTCGATTTCTACTCCTGCTGTGTCTACTGAAAATTTCGAGTCTCAATCACCTCAATCAAAGTCTCCTGTGTCTGAATCACATCGTGAGTCTTTGTCCCCTGTTTCTGTTTCATCGAATTCCAATTTTCCAGAGTCTCAACCATTTCGTATCCATCCTATGGTAACAAGGTCACAAAATAATATCTTCAAACCTAAGGTTCTGAACTCTGTTACAAAATATCCTTTACCTTCTAATCTTGAACCAACATGTGTAACTCAGGCTCTTAAAATACCTGAGTGGAGGAAAGCAATGTCAGATGCATTTAATGCTAATGACTAATGGCATTTGGCTTCTTGTTCCACCTTGTAGAGAATAGAATTTGATAGGTTGCAAATGGGTTTATCGTGTCAAGCGGAATCCAGATGGGTCTGTTTCTAAGTACAAGGAAAGATTGGTGGCGAAGAGCTACAACCAGCATCCAGGAGTTGATTTTGATGACACTTTTCAAAGCCAGCAACCATCCGGATTGTTTTAACTCTTGCAGTTTCAAACAACTGGAGTATCTGCCAACTAGATGTCAACAACGTCTTTCTTCATGGCCCTCTGCAAGAAACGGTATTTACGAAACAACCTTCTAGTTATGTCAATTGGTAAAATCTCTATATGGGTTACGACAAGCTCCACGAGCTTGGTACCAGGCTTTGAAAGATTGTGCAGTTGATTTTGGGTTCCAGCAGTCAAAGAGTGATAATTCTTTGTTTATTTTTCAAAAGGGTAGTCAATTTTTCTATTTCTTGGTGTATGTAGATGACTTGCTGTTAATTGGGAATTGTTCTAAGGTTATGTGAATACTCGAATTTTGAGGCTCGGAAAGCAGATTTTCTCAGACTGCTGACGACCGAGCCGGACCAGAGGTCCACGGTAAAGTTCACCGAAAGTATGTCTTCATGGTACTTGAAATGTCCGGAATGACGCGAGATCACGGATATGGTCCCGGAATATTTTTTGGAGGTCTGTAGCTCCCGAAAAATCAGTTTGAGCAAAAATCGTTCGAGCTGATGTGCTATTTTGGAGGCTGAACCGCCGCATGCAGCGGTCCAACCGCCGCCGTTTTTTCTGTTCCCTTTTTTTCCGGCTAGTCACATCCACGGCGGTCCAACCGCCGTACGGGTGCCAACTGCTATCTACGGCGGTCCAACCGCCGTACGGGTGCCAACTGCTATCTACGGCGGTCCGACCGCCGTCCAAGTCCGAATTTGGTCCATTTTCACTATAAATAGCCCCAGAATGCTCTAACACGGGGTTGGCTTTTCGGGTGGGCTTCGGGCGGACGAACTCTCTATTTTCCATACGCTTAAGAACTTCTCTTGGACTTTTCTTTGCATAAATCTAACCTTGTGCTGCAGGAATTAATCTAAATCAAAATAATAATAAAAAAAAACCGTAATCAAGAATCATAATCCAAGGCCCGAGAAAACGAGATCTGGAACTACGAAGTGGGAGAACCCTAAACAAGGTAATATCCTAATTTATCCTTTGTCAATTCAGGCATATCGTAAGCACTACGTCTCCTTCGTAATTTCTTTTTGGGTCAAAGACCTAATCTCTTTTGGCATGAAGTCTATCCAAATTAAAATCAATCTTTGGCATGAAACCGATCTCAACTAGAATCAACCTTTTGGCATGAAGCCTAAATTGCATTTTCTTTTGGTACCAAGTACCCAAATTTCATCAAATTTACCCCAAATAGCAAGTCCACAATCTACTAACAATCTGTTTGTCTTCCTTTCTGTGTTCCTTTTAAGTTCATTTCTTCTTTGGCAAGTTAATCAAATGCATGACATAGTTCCCGAATCCTCCTTGGGTTCGTAGATTAGAAACCTTTACATTGGATGCATTATTGGAGTCAAACAAGGGTTTTCTTAGTTTTTCCCTTTGAACAGAAAAAACTGAGTGGCGACTCCCATTAACAAGTGAATGTTCAACCAAATCTTCTTGGGTGGAATCCGAGGTTCACAATTTGGCGACTCCACTAGGGATCATAAAATTGATTTATGGGATCCTAGTAGACTACTATTGTTTATTTGACTAATTTGCCCTTCTTCAAGGTACTTTTATTTATTTTGCAGGGTACCTTAGCAATATATATCCTTTCCTTAAGGATATTGGAATAAAATTGACAAAATGAATCTTTTTCCTTTGATGGACCCCTTGTTTGATTAATTGTGCATTTGTTTTGTCATTTAGAGAATCTTTTTCTTTTGCATTATATGGGGGAATCATTTTCTTCCATTGCATAAAAAAATTGTTTTCAAATGAATTTCTTCTCTTTCTATTCAAAATTCTGAGTCTGAATAGCAAGTAGCGCTGACCGGCAGGTCTCCTTGATTATGCCGGCGGACAGCCAAAGCGTCCTCCTTGTTGTCGCAAACCATTCCAATCCTTTTGGAGTGGCCCATGAGTAAACGTACTGTTGGACCCACGCAAAACTCTTTTGTTTCACATGTGGTTAGGTATATCTTACTCAAGACTCAAGGGTCCCTATTATAAGCCTATTCTCTATTTTTCATGTAACAATAGAACCCTCCCTTAGGTTGTATGTACCCAATAATAGTGCCACATTCCATTAAAATGAATAATGATGTGATGAGGTGCATTCATGCAACATAACAACATTGTTTTGGGGAAAACTTTTTGATATATACAAGTGGACCAAGAGTCTTCCTACCCTATACACTACTCTGATCCTTTACTCTTAACCTTTGCAGGTACCCACTATCCGTGTGCCTTCACCTACACAAGCTACACCAACTCCAACTGTGCAATCACCCACAAGTCCTACTACCCCAACTTCATCAACTACTCCAATTACTGAAATGGCTACTATTGAACAGATTAAGGCCTTGCTAGATGGACAGGTTAAGGAGATTGAAGCTAGGATGCAAGAAAGAATTGATGAAGCCTTGACCGCCCAAAGGGTAGCCATCTTGGCCGAATTGGGAGGGGCACCAAAGACAGCCACTACTCCTGGAAATCTAGGGAAGGAACCTATTGTGGGACAAACTAGTACCCCCATGACTGCTCAGAATAATACCCCTGTCATCAATTTGGAGGATCCACCCTCTAAGAATGCTACTGAAACTGATGAACTAAAAAAGAAACTTGAATTGCTTGAAAGGTCAATCACTGCCATGAAAACTCATAAAGAGGTGGTAGACATGGATTCCTTATCCTTGTTTCCCCAAGCTAGGTTGCCTCCAAAATTCAAGATGCCTGGGATGGACAGATTTGATGGGACTACTTGCCCTAAAACCTACCTGAAGATGTATGTGGGGGCCTTAAGCCCTTGGGGTTTAAATGACGAGCTCTTTGCTCAACTCTTCCAACAATCATTGACTGGTGCTGCCCTTAAATGGTTTGTAAGCCTGGATCGTGCCAAGATTAAGACCTGGGAAGACATCTGCAATGCATTTAACACTCAATACCACTACAATATTGAGGTATATGTCACTAGAAGGGAGCTTGAGACTACCAAGCAAAACAACAATGAACCCTTCTCCTCGTTCCTTACGAGGTGGAGGGCGAAGGCTGCCCAAATGATCAATCGCCCTTCAGAACAGGAGCATATTCATATTATAATCAAGAATTTAAGGCCTACATATCAAGCTCAACTGCAAACCCAATACCTACCTACTTTCAAATCGCTCATTGCGACTGCAACTAAGGTAGAAGATTTGATACAATTGGGTAAGATAGTAGATGAGGGAGCTACTTCAAAGTATAAGAAACAGGGCCAAGCTGCTTCCTCAAGCAAGGTCAATGAAGTGGCCAATATTGCCCCTGCGAATCCTTTAAGTGTGGGCAATCTTGGGCAGAGAAAGCAGCCAAGAAGGCAATATACCGACCTTGGGATGCCCCTTCATTTGCCTCCGGCGGTCCGACCGCCGCCAACTTAGCTTCGATTCTTATTTTTGATGTTTTGTGGAATTCTTGTGTTTTGGCCCTGTTAGGTGCTATTTTTGGGGGTTGTTTCAGGGATTTATTTTGAAAATAGATTTCTAAAAAACAAACATCATACATACATATTTGCTGTCAATACTAACAAATAAATGCAGCTTTGTATCTAAGTTCAAATAACAGGTGAAAACGCAGGTCTTTTGCACCTCGCTTAAAATCCTCGTTTCTGACGACCACTGAGCCCCATAAATTATTTTTATGGACCCCAGTGGGGGGCAATTGTGAATACTCGAATTTTGAGGCTCGAAAAGCCGATTTTCTCAGACTGCTGACGACCGAGCCGGACCAGAGGTCCACGGTAAAGTTCACCGAAAGTATGTCTTCATGGTACTTGAAATGTCCGGAATGACACGAGAATCACGGATATGGTCCCAGAATATTTTTTGGAGGTCTGTAGCTCCCGAAAAATCAGTTTGAGGAAAAATCGTGCAAGCTGATGTGCTATTTTGGCGGCTGAACCGCCGTGCACAACAGCCGCCGTTTTTTCTTTTCCCTTTTTTTCCGGCTAGTCACATCCACGGCGGTCCAACCGCCGTACAGGTGCCAACTGCTATCTACGGCGGTTCAACCGCCGGGACCGGCGGTTTGACTGCCGTCCAGGTCTGAATTTGGTCCATTTTCACTATAAATAGCCCCAGAATGCTCTAACACGGGGTTGGCTTTTCGGGTGGACGAACTCTCTATTTTTCATACGCTTAAGAACTTCTCTTAGACTTTTCTTTGCATAAATCTAATCTTCTGCTGCAGGAATTAATCTAAATCAAAATAAAAATAATAAAAAAACTGTAATCAGGTTGGACCGCCGTGCACAGCGGTTGGACCGCTGCATGCGGCGGTTCAGCCGCCAAAATAGCACATCAGCTCGCACGATTTTCGCTTAAACTGATTTTTCGGGAGCTACAGACATCCAAAAAATATTCCGGGACCATATCCGTGATTCTCGCGTCATTCCGGACATTTCAAGTACCATGAAGACATACTTTCGGTGAACTTTACCGTGGACCTCTGGTCCGGCTCGGTGGTCAGCAGTCTGAGAAAATCGGCTTTTCGAGCCTCAAAATTCGAGTATTCACAATTGCCCCCCACTGGGGTCCATAAAAATAATTTATGGGGCTCAGTGGTTGTCATAAACGAGGATTTTGAGCGAGGTGCAAAAGACCCGCGTTTTCACCTGTTATTTGAACTTAGATACAAACCTGCATTTATTTGTTAGTATTGACAGCAAATATGTATGTATGATGCTTGTTTTTTAGAAATCTATTTTCAAAATAAATCCCTGAAACAACCCCCAAAAATAGCACCTAACAGGGCCTAAACAGGGCCAAAACACAAGAATTCCACAAAACATCAAAAACAAGAATCGAAGCTGGGTTGGCGGCGGTCGGACCGCCGGAGGCGGCGGTCGAGGGCTGTATAAAAACGAAGTTGAAGTGCATTTTCAGGCCAGAAAACAGGTTTTTCACTGCAGGATTTTATTTTTCTCTCAACAATGAACCTTCTTTTTAACCATGTGATGCATAACTGGACCAAAAGCCTCCATAATATTGAAATGATCAACATGGGAAGATATGGATTGAAAGCTGTTGCCACCCTGAGAGATGTAGCTGTGGATTGGGATTTCTTGCATGCTTGTATCAGATTTTGGGATCCCCAAATCCACGTTTTCAGATTTGGTGCCCGGATGGAGGAGATATGTCCTCTTTTTGAGAAATTCTGCTCAATTATTGGATGTGAGCCAAATGCCCCTCTTGTAAGGCATGAGGTTCAAGTTGGCTATGTGAGGTCTTTTCAGAGGCTTTTCAACTTTACAAGGCCTCAAGCTCAAGCTATGATTGCGGATGGGAATAAGGCGATGCTGCTTCCTTTAATTGATGAATTCCTGACTGCTAATTTTGAAGATGAGATTCAACTGAAGCATAGGAAGCGAGCTTTTGTTTTCTGCCTGTTAGCTGGATTTCTTTTCAACCGTGACCCTGGCTTTGGAGATTTAAAGCTTTGCCCCATGATTAGGCAAATGGAAGAACTTAACTGAATTGGTGGTATGATTCTGGATAAGACTATTCAGAGTCTTGACAGAACTGCACTCGGATTTGAAAATTGGACTATTACTCCGATCATTCTTCAGGTAATTTTGTTATACGTTTTGCTTCTCATTTCATCACCTCTCTTTTTCCTTGTAAATAGAAAGGATCTATTTTTTCAGGTTTGGCTGAGAGACCATCTCCGAGTGGTTGCCGCTCCCCATGCCTTGACTTATAACCCTTCTCAGTACCGCACTAGAAGAATCCAGGTTTCTTTTCCTTCTATGGCTAAGTGGACTATCTGGTTGTATGAGCTTGGACCAGAAGAATTGCCGTGGTAAATCTCTTGGTATGGAATTTCTCGATTCATGGAGGCAAATGCAATGCATAACCATGTCTACCTTCTTGGTTTCACTCATAGTACATGGTATAGTGCTTCTCGCGTCCTAAGACAGATGGGAATTGATCAGAGGGTTCCTCTTCCTATTGGGCTTACCATTGCTTCCCCTATTACTCCCAGAGTTACTCGAGCTGTTCTACAAACTTGGGTTAGGAACCATCAGATGATCAGGCCTTTTGCAGAGCCTTCCCTTGTCCAGCCTACTCCAGAGTATAGAACTTGGTTTATAGCCGAAGTTTGGCCAATTGAAAAGCTAAGGAGGCATGCATTGCTGCAGGAGTTGGAGGGAGAGGATGTGGTTCCTCATAACGAGGGGAAGATAGATGTTGCAGAAAGTTTCGGAACTAAGGAAGATACTGAAGACTCTGCCCCACGTAGGAGACGTAGGATTTAGATCCTAGGGTTGACTCTATTGTCTGCTTTTTTGGATTGCATTTACCTTTTTGGTTCATTGGATGTTTAGGACTTATGGTTTGACTCTTTTCATGGAATGAATGACTCTCTTTGTAATGAATGATTCTTTTTTGGAATTAATGACTCTTTTTGGAATGAATGACTCTTTCATTTGCTTTCCAAGCATTATCTACTTTATTTACTTACTCTAATTTTTGCCTAAGCCGTCCTTTCGGATTTTCAACTTAGCGAGCTCTTACCCATTCTTGCCTAAGCCGCCCTTAGTGGGTTTTCAACTTAGTGAAATTTTTTTTTTATGTTGGCAAAAGAAAAATGAATCAATGGTTTTCATTAAAATTTAGACCGTGCTCAAGGAGAGCTGCCTACATATCTCGAATTAGTTTGCGAGAATCAGGTCTAATGTAGTTCCTTACAATGCATGATTATACATAATATTTTTTTAATTGATCCAGATTGCATGGGTTTGTGAACTCCAGACCATCCAAATCAGACAAGATGACGGCTCCGCCGGAAAGTATTTTCTTTACAATGTAGGGTCCAGCCCAATGAGGACGAAACTTCCCACGAGGATCTGTAACGGGTGTTCTGATCTCTTTCAGAACCAAACAACCTTCTTTCAACTTTCGATCTTTGACCTTTTTGTTGAAATGTCTGGCCATTCGCCTCTGATACCCTTGAATCTGATGGAGAGCTTGAAGTCTTTTTTCATCCAAACCCAACAACTAATGATGATAATTGCTAATCCATTCAGCTTCATTTATCTGACTTTCTTGAATTATCCTCGCCGATTGAACTTCCAGTTCAATGGGGAGTACTGCTTCCATTCCGTACACCAGTGATTACGGGGTTGCCCCAGTAGGAGTTCTAATTGATGTTCTATATCCCCACAAAGCCAGTGGTAACTTCTCATGCCAACACCTATGTTCCTTGATCATTTTTTGTATGATCACATTTATAAACTTATTTGCTGCTTCTACAGCTCCATTTGTTTGAGGTCTATAAGGAGAGGACTTATGATGCTGGACCTTCTTATCCTTCAAGAGTTTAGCAAATTCTGCTTGGAAATGAGTTCCATTATCAGTGATAATCTCCAATGGCGTTCCGTACCGACAAAGGATGTTGGTTCAGACAAACTGTGCTGCCTTTTTAGCGTCTAATTCTGTATAGGAAGCTGCTTCAACCCACTTTGTGAAGTAATCCACCGCTACCAAGATAAACTGATATCCATTCGAAGCTCTCGGATGTATTTTGCCAATTATATCTATTCCCCAAGTAGCGAAGGGCCATGGAGAAGTGATTGGATTCAGGGCAACGGGAGGTTGCTTTTGCAGCTTAGCAAATATCTGACACTGATGGCATTCTTGCACAAATGCCACACAATCTGCATTCATGGTGGGCCAATAATATCCTAGATTGGCTATTTTTCGAGCCAAGGCGATCCCATACATATGCGGTCCTGATTCGCCACCATGCACCATTTCCATTATCCGCTTAGCCTCTGCTTCATTCACACACCTTAGGTGCATTCCATTCCAACTTCTTTTGTAGAGGATATCTCTATTAAGAATATAACCTGTGGCTAGCTGCCTTATTGCTCTCTGATCAACCCTTGATGATCCCTCCTGATAACTTTCATCATTGAGATAACTCTTGATATCCCAGAACCATGGTTTACCATCGGCCAAATGCATTACGTGGGCAGGTTGCTTCTGAAGTTGAACTTTCAATGGACGAATGGCTTTCCCCTCCTTGATATTGATCATGGAAGCTAAAGTAGCCAGGGCATCAGCAAACTGATTCTTTGCTCTTGGGAGATATTCGAAGGACAGATCATCGAATTGTTGTGCCAAATGACCAAGGTGTTGTATGTAAGGAACCAAACGCTCTTCTCTTATTTTCCATTTCCTTAAAGCTTGTGATACTATTAAAATAGAATCACCATAGACCTTTAGGTTCTTAATCCCCAATCCCAGGGCGGCTTCGAGCCCATTGATGCAAGCTTCATATTCTGCTTCATTGTTTGTGCAGCTAAAGTCAAGTTTAACTGCAAATGGAATGTATTCTCCACATGGAATTTTGAACACAATCCCAGTTCCATTTCCATGATAATTGGATGCCCCATCAAAATACATCTCCCAAACACTTCTTTCCACATTCAAGAGGTCTTCGTCAGGGAAATTCATTTCTCGCATCTCGTCTTTTACGGATAATTCTGCTAACTGGTCCGCTATTGCCCCACCTTTCACAGCTTTCCTTTGAATGAATTTTAAGTCAAAAGCTGCCAATGTTGACACCCACTTTGCCATTTTGCTGTCCAAAACAGGCCTCTCCATAAGGAATTTCAAGGGACTCTGTTCTGCGATGACACAAGTAGTGTAAGAAGACAAGTAGTGTTGTAACTTCGTGCAGGTCCAATACAACGCTAAACACAACTTCTCAAACTTGTTATACTTTAACTCATAGTCCAGCATCCTTTTGCTGAGGTAGTAAATTGCATTTTCTACTTTTGTACCTTCGGCCTCTTGAGCTAGCATTGCACCCATGGCTTCATCTGTTACGGACAAATACAAGAGCAGAGGTTTTCCCATTCTGGGAGGTTGTAGAATTGGCGGACTTAACAAGTATTCTTTAATCTTGTCGAAGGCCTTCTGGCAGTTTTCATTCCATTCTTGTGAAGCAGCTTTCCTTAGTAGATTAAAGATAGGACCACAAGTCTCTGCCAACTGCGATATGAATCGACTGATATACTGTAATCTACCTATGTATGTATATTCATTTTCATTGCCAATTATTATCTTTTCATTTATTTCTTTTATTTCATTTATTTCATTTTTGCTATAGAATACTTGGAAAGCAAAAGACACAGGGTAACTAAGAACTTGAACAGTTTTATTAATAATGGCGGAGTCATCCTCCAAAGTTACATTATATTCGACATTAGGATTTTCTATTCCTGAAGCTAAGAAAGACTCAGAACTGGACTTTGACTCGGTGTTTGACTCAAGATTTGACTTGGTACAAGACTCAGGTTCAGGGTATGACACATGACTAGGTTTGACTATAGCTGCTTGTCCCTCCTCGGCATACCAGTTCATCAGTGGTCCATCTGTTGTCTTGATCAGCTTCGTGAAGTCCGTTTTGTCTCCAAAATTGGTTATCATAGCAACCTCATCAAAGAGACTAGGCCGCATGAAATCTTCCACTTGTGGGTCAGTTATAGGTTCTGGCTCTTCTTCCTTTATGACTAAAACATCAGCGAACATCTCAAAACCCGGTAGCTTCTTTCCAGTCATAGGAGAATAGAATGACTCCTGAAAACCACAGTAAGGAACTGTTTTTCCAGATTTGCAAAAGTGACCGTTCAGAGTTCTAAAGTAAGGGCGCATTTTGAGGCTTTTTGCCCCCCAAGTCTTCTTTTTCTTCTTCCCATGCTCAAATTCTTCTATCTCCTCGTCTATGTGTTTGTACCCCAAGCCAAAAGTTTCCTTATTCTCAGGCTCTTCCCATGGCCGCACTATGGATGATTTCCTTCCAGACCTTATCATTTCCATCCCGGGTAGCGGGTACCTACCCTTATCATCATTCCCACCAGGCAATTGACTTGGACCTCCCCAAAGTCATATAGGATAAATGGCCCTTTGGGCCTTTCTCCTTTAATGCATTGAAAAGTGTCATAATGGAACCCAGTCAAGGCCATAGCAGTTTCACCAGGAACAACCTCAGAAGGTGTAAGATCTGTGCCTCCAATCTCAGACAGCTTGCTACTTTCAAAGGACATACATTTAAGGCTGACCCATTATCAACGAGAACCATGGGCACAGTCTTTCCCCCAGTTTGCAAGGTGATGTATAGAGCATTATTGTGTTTCATGCCATCTTCTGGTAGGTCTACATCAGAAAACCGGATACTCAATGCCTTGGTTGATTGGGTCAAAGTGGCCACCAAAGCTTCTGGGCTTATGTTTACTGATGTATCAAGTTGACTTAAAGCTTTACTGAGAGCCTGACGGTGTGGGAATGAGGAAGCAAGGAGCTCCCAAATTGACACCTTAGCTTGAGTTTGTTTAAGCTGAGTGAGGACAGGGTCTTCCTTTGGTTTTGGCGTCTTCTTATATGGGTGATTTGGGGTTTTAGGGGCTTTTCCCAAGTCAAGTGGCTGATATTGCCTCCCACTTCTTGTCAAAGCATCGACCTCTTCAGCGAGGTCATTCAGATCCAGCACACATACTTCATTCATTTCCAAGAGAAGTTTGAAAGGATCAAACAACTCTTCTTCCACAGTGATGGCGTGGATGGAATGATTGGGTAAAGGGTTAGTATTAATGTTTGGTTGACTCCTGAGAGGAATGATGTCACCACTATCCACCAGATCTTGGATGCGATTTTTCAGAGTCCAGCAAGCATCTGTTCTATGCCCATTTCCTTGGTGGTATTCACAGTACTCATTGGCCCTATAATTGGAGGGTAATGGGTTTGGAGGAGGCCTTGGGTCCAAAGGCTTCAAGTACTTTCCTTCCATGGCCTTTTTAAACACCAGATGAAGTGGCATCCCAAGGTCGGTATATTGCCTTCTTGGCTGATTTCTCTGCCCAAGATTGCCCACACGTAAAGGATTCGTAGGGGCAATATTGGCCACTTCATTGACCTTGCTTGAGGAAGCAGCTTGGCCCTGTTTCTTATACTTTGAAGTAGCTCTCTCATCTACTATCTTACCCAATTGTATCAAATCTTCTACCTTAGTTGTAGTCGCAATGAGCGATTTGAAAGTAGGTAGGTATTGGGTTTGCAGTTGAGCTTGATATGTAGGCCTTAAATTCTTGATTATAATATGAATATGCTCCTGTTCTGAAGGGCGATTGATCATTTGGGCAGCCTTCGCCCTCCACCTCGTAAGGAACGAGGAGAAGGGTTCATTGTTGTTTTGCTTGGTAGTCTCAAGCTCCCTTCTAGTTACATCTACCTCAATATTATAGTGGTATTGAGTGTTAAATGCATTGCAGATGTCTTCCCAGGTCTTAATCTTGGCACGATCCAGGCTTACAAACCATTTAAGAGCAGCACCAGTCAAGGATTGTTGGAAGAGTTGAGCAAAGAGCTCGTCATTTAAACCTCAAGGGCTTAAGGCCCCCACATACATCTTTAGGTGGGTTTTAGGGCAAGTAGTCCCATCAAATCTGTCCATCCCAGGCATCTTGAATTTTGGAGGCAACCTAGCTTGGGGAAACAAGGATAAGGAATCCATGTCTACCACCTCTTTATGAGTTTTCATGGCAGTGATTGACCTTTCAAGAAATTCAAGTTTCTTTTTTAGTTCATCAGTTTCAGTAGCATTCTTAGAGGGTGGATCCTCCAAATTGATGACAGGGGTATTATTCTGAGCAGTCATGGGAGTACTAGTTTGTCCCACAATAGGTTCCTTCCCTAGATTTCCAGGAATAGTGGCTGTCTTTGGTGCCCCTCCCAATTCGGCCAAGATGGCTACCCTTTGGGCGGTAAAGGCTTCATCAATTCTTTCTTGCATCCTAGCTTCAATCTCCTTAACCTGTCCATCTAGCAAGGCCTTAATTTGTTCAATAGTAGCCATTTCAGTAATTGGAGTAGTTGGTGAAGTTGAGGTAGTAGGACTTGTGGGTGATTGCACAGTTGGAGTTGGTGTAGCTTGTGTAGGTGAAGACACATGGATAGTGGGTACCTGCAAAGGTTAAGGGTAAAGGATCAGGGTAGTGTGTAGGGTAGGAAGACTCTTGGTCCACTTGTATATATCAAAAGGTTTTCCCCAAAACAATGTTGTTATGTTGCATGAATGCACCTCATCACATCATTATTCATTTTAATGGAATGTGGCACTATTATTGGGTACATACAACCTAAGGGAGGGTTCTATTGTTACATGAAAAATAGAGAATAGGCTTATAATAGGGACCCTTGAGTCTTGAGTAAGATATACCTAACCACATGTGAAACAAAGAGTTTCGCGTGTGTCCAACAGTACGTTTACTCATGGGCCACTCCAAAAGGATTGGAATGGTTTGCGACAACAGGGAGGACGCTTTGGCTGTCCGCCGGCATAATCAAGGAGACCTGCCGGTCAGCGCTACTTGCTATCCAGACTCAGAATTTTGAATAGAAAAAGAAGAAATTCATTTGAAAATAATTTTTTTTATGCAATGGAGGAAAATGATTCCCCCATATAATGCAAAAGAAAAAGATTCTCTAAATGACAAAACAAATGCAGAATTAATCAAACAAGGGGTCCATCAAAGGAAAAAGATTCCTTTTGTCAATTTTATTCCAATATCCTTAAGGAAAGGATATATATTACTAAGGTACCCTGCAAAATAAATAAAAGTACCCTGAAGAAGGGCAAATTAGTCAAATAAACAATAGTAGTCTACTAGGATCCCATAAATTATTTTTATGGTCCCTAGTGGAGTCGCCAAATTGTGAACCTCGGATTCCACCCAAGAAGATTTGGATGAACATTCACTTGTTATTGGGAGTCGCCACTCAGTTTTTTCTGTTCAAAGGGAAAAACTAAGAAAACCCTTGTTTGACTCTAATAATGCATCCAATGTAAAGGTTTCTAATCTACGAATCCAAGGAGGATTCGGGGACTATGTCATGCATTTGATTAACTTGCCAAAGAAGAAATGAACCTTGTTTAGGGTTCTCCCACTTCGTAGTTCCAGATCTCGTTTTCTGGGGCCTTGGATTATGATTCTTGATTACGGTTTTTTTTATTTTATTATTATTATTTTGATTTAGATTAATTCCTGCAGCACAAGGTTAGATTTATGCAAAGAAAAGTCCAAGAGAAGTTCTTAAGCGTATGGAAAATAGAGAGTTCGTCCGCCCGAAGCCCACCCGAAAAGCCAACCCGAAAAGCTAACCCGAAAAGCCAACCCCGTGTTAGAGCATTCTGGGGCTATTTATAGTGAAAATGGACCAAATTCGGACCTGGACCGCGGTCGGACAGTCGGTCCCTGCGGTTGAACCGCCGTAGATAGCAGTTGGCACCCGTACGACGGTTGGACCGCCGTGGATGTGACTAGCAGGAAAAAAAGGGAAAAAGAAAAAACGGCGGTGGTTGGACCGCTGCATGCGACGGTTCAGCCGCCAAAATAACACATCAGCTCGCACGATTTTCGCTCAAACTGATTTTTCGGGAGCTACATAACTCCAAAAAATATTCCGGGACCATATCCGTGATCCTCGCGTCATTCCGGACATTTCAAGTACCATGAAGACATACTTTCGGTGAACTTTACCGTGGACCTCTGGTCTTACGAGGAGAAGGGCGAAGGCTGCCCAAATGATCAATCGCCCTTTAGAACAGGAGCAGATTGATATTATAATCAAGAATTTAAGGCCTACATATCAAGCTCAACTGCAAACCCAATACCTACCTACTTTCAAATCGCTCATTGCGACTGCAACTAAGGTAGAAGATTTGATACAATTGGGTAAGATAGTAGATGAGGGAGCTACTTTAAAGTATAAGAAACAGGGCCAAGCTGCTTCCTCAAGCAAGGTCAATGAAGTGGCCAATATTGCCCCTGCGAATCCTTTACGTGTGGGCAATCTTGGGTAGAGAAATCAGCCAAGAAGGCAATATACCGACCTTGGGATGCCCCTTCATCTGGTTTTTAAAAAGGCCGTGGAAGGAAAGTACTTGAAGCCTTTGGACCCAAGGCCTCCTCCAAACCCATTACCCTCCAATTATAGGGTCAATGAGTATTGTGAATACCACCAAGGAAATGGACATAGAACAGATGCTTGCTGGACTCTGAAAAACCGCATCCAAGATCTGGTGGATAGTGGTGACATCATTCCTCTCAGGAGTCAACCAAACATTAATACTAACCCTTTGCCCAATCATTCCATCCACGCCATCACTATGGAAGAAGAGTTGTTTGATCCTTTCAAACTTCTCTTGGAAATGAATGAAGTATGTGTGCTGGATCTAAATGACCTCGCTGAAGAGGTCGATGCTTTGAGAAGAAGTGGAAGGCAATATCAGCCACTTGACTTGGGAAAAGCCCCTAAAACCCCAAATCACCCATATAAGAAGACGCCAGAACCAAAGGAAGACGCTGTCCTCACTCAGCTTAAACAAACTCAAGCTAAGGTGTTAATTTGTGAGCTCCTTGCTTCTTCATTCCCACACCGTCAGGCTCTCAGTAAAGCTTTGAGTCAACTTGATACATCAGTAGACATAAGCCCAGAAGCTTTGGTGGCCACTTTGACCTAATCAACCAAGGCATTGAGTATCCGGTTTTCTGATGTAGACCTACCAGAAGATGGCATGAAACACAATAATGCTCTATACATCACCTTGCAAACTGGGGGAAAGACTGTGCCCATGGTTCTCGTTGATAATGGGTCAGCCTTAAATGTATGTCCTTTGAAAGTAGCAAGCTGTCTGGGATTGGTGGCACAGATCTTACACCTTCTGATCAAATTGTTAAAGCATATGATAACACTCGAAGAAAAATTTTGGGTGTTGCTACTCTGGAAGTTGCTATTGGATCGGTAAAAATGGGAGTGCCGTTCCAAGTCATTGATGTACCCGTGAGCTTTAATCTCCTCCTTGGAAGGCCGTGGATTCATCAGAATAATGCTGTACCTTCTTCATTACATCAAAAACTTAAGTTCCCTTTTGAAGGAAAAATCATCGCTATTAAAGGAGACACATGTGAAATCAATAAGAAAACCACGGATCAGTCTCTCTTTGAGGTTGTTCCTGGTCAAACTGCTATGGCCTTGACTGGGTTCAATTATGACACTGTTCAATGCATTGAAGGAGAAAGGCCCAAAGGGCCATTTATCCTATATGACTTTGAGAAGGTCCAAGTCAATTACCTGGTGGGAATGATGCTAAGGCTTGGGGTACAAACACACAGACGAGGAAATAGAAGAGTTTGAGCATGGGAAGAAGAAAAAGAAGACTTGGGGGGCAAAAAGCCTCAAAATGCGCCCTTACTTTAGAACTCTGAACAGTCACTTTTGCAAACGTGGAAACGCAGTTCCTTACTGTGGTTTTCAGGAGCCATTCTATTCTCCTATGACTGGAAAGAAGCTACCGGGTTTTGAGATGTTCGCTGATGTTTTAGTCATAAAGGAAGAAGAGTCAGAACCTATAACTGACCCACAAGTGGAAGATTTCATGCTGCCTAGTCTCTTTGATGAGGTTGCTATGATAACCAATTTTGAAGACAAAAGGGACTTCAAAAAGCTGATCAAGACAACAGATGGACCACTAATGAATTGGTATGCCGAGGAGGGACAAGTAGCTATAGTCAAACCTAGTCATGTGTCATACCCTGAACCTGAGTCTTGTACCGAGTCAAATCTTGAGTCAAACATCGAGTCAGAGTCCAGTTTTGAGTCTTCCTTAGCTTCAGGAATAGAAAACCCTGATGTCGAATATAATGTAACTCTGAGTCTTTCTGTTCAAGTTCTTAGTTACCCTGTGTCTTTTGTTTTCCAAGTATTCTCTAGCAAAAATGAAATAAATGAAATAAAAGAAATAAATGAAAAGATAATAATTGACAAAGAAAATGAATATACATACATTGCATATGATTGTGTGAATAAAGAACAGGTTGTTGAGTGCATCAGAAGATATGTCGACTGCTTCATGTGGAAGACAAGTGATGTCACGGGAATAGACCCAGCCATAGCAGTTCATAAGATTCCGCTATACCCCGATACAAAGCCGGTTAAGCAGAAGTTGAGAAGAATGAAGCCAGAATGGTCTTTGAAAATTAAAGAAGAAGTTGCCAAGCAACTGGATAATAAGTTCATAGAACCTATTGTCTACCCTTCCTAGTTAGCAAACATTGTGCCGGTCCCGAAGAAAGACGGAAAGGTCAGGATGTGTGTTTACTATAGAGATTTGAATAAGGCTTGTCCCAAGGATGATTTTCCGCTACCACATATCGATTTGCTAATAGACAGGATGGCTGGGCAAGTGATGGTTTCCATGACCGACCTTGCGGTTGGGTACAATCAGATCATGGTGCACCCACTAGACAAAGAGAAGACAACTTTCATTACATAATGGGGCACTTTCTGCTATAGGGTTATGCCTTTTGGATTGATAAATGCAAGGGCTACCTACCAAAGGATGGCGACAATAGTCTTTCATGACATGATTCACAAAGAAGTAGAAGTGTATATTGACGATATGATTGTTAAGTTAAAATCTCCAGAAGAGCACGTTGAAGCACTTGAGAAGTTCTTCCTTAGACTTCGCGAGTACAATTTGAAGCTTAATCCTGCAAAGTGCCTCTTTGGAGCAACATCAGGCTTATTTTTGGGATATTTAGTCAGCAAGAAAGGAATACAAATTGATCCAGCAAAGTCAAAGGCTATTCTTGAAATGCCTCCACCAAGAACAGAAAAGGAGATTCGAGGTTTGCTAGGTAGATTACAGTATATCAGTTGATTCATATCGCAGTTGGCAGAGACTTGTGGTCCTATCTTTAAGCTACTAAGGAAAGGTGCTTCACAAGAATGGAATGAAGACTGCCAGAAGGCCTTCGACAAGATTGAAGAATACTTGTTAAGTCCGCCAATTCTACAACCTCCCAGAATGGGAAAACCTCTGCTCTTGTATTTGTCCGTAACAGATGAAGCCATGGGTGCAATGCTAGCTCAAGAGGCCGAAGGTACAAAAGTAGAAAATGTAATTTACTACCTCAGCAAAAGGATGCTGGACTATGAGTTAAAGTATAACAAGATTGAGAAGTTGTGTTTAGCGTTGTATTGGACCTGCACGAAGTTACAACACTACTTGTCTTCTTACACTACTTGTGTCATCGCAGAACAGAGTCCCTTGAAATTCCTTATGGAGAGGCCTGTTTTGGACAGCAAAATGGCAAAGTGGGTGTCAACATTGGCAGCTTTTGACTTAAAATTCATTCAAAGGAAAGCTGTGAAAGGTGGGGCAATAGCTGACCAGTTAGCAGAATTACTCGTAAAAGACGAGATGCGAGAAATGAATTTCCCTGATGAAGACCTCTTGAATGTGGAAAGAAGTGTTTGGGAGATGTATTTTGATGGGGCATCCAATTATCATGGAAATGGAATTGGGATTGTGTTCAAAACTCCTTGTGGAGAATACATTCCCTTTGCAGTTAAACTTGACTTTAGCTGCACAAACAATGAAGCAGAATATGAAGCTTGCATCAATGAGCTCGAAGCCGCCCTGGGATTGGGGATTAAGAACCTAAAGGTTTATGGTGATTCTATTTTAATAGTATCACAAGCTTTAAGGAAATGAAAAATAAGAGAAGAGCGTTTGGTTCCTTACCTACAACGCCTTGATCATTTGGCACAACAATTCGATGATCTGTCCTTCGAATATCTCCCAAGAGCAAAGAATCAGTTTGCTGATGCCCTGGCTACTTTAGCTTCCATGATCAATATCAAGGAGGGAAAAGCCATTCGTCCATTAAAAGTTCAACTTCAGAAGCAACCTGCCCACGTAATGCATTTGGCCGATGGTAAACCATGGTTATGGGATATCAAGAGTTATCTCAAGGATGGAAGTTATCCGGAGGGATCATCAAGGGTTGATCAGAGAGCAATAAGGCAGCTAGCCACAGGTTACATTCTTAATGGAGATATCCTCTACAAAAGAAGTTGGAATGGAATGCACCTAAGGTGTGTGAATGAAGCAGAGGCTAAGCGGATAATGGAAATGGTGCATGGTGGCGAATCAGGACCGCATATGTATGGGATCGCCTTGGCTCGAAAAATAGCCAATCTAGGATATTATTGGCCCACCATGAATGCAGACTGTGTGGCATTTGTGCAAGAATGCAATCAGTGTCAGATATTTGCTAAGCTGCAGAAGCAACCTCCCGTTGCCCTGAATCCAATCACTTCTCCATGGCCTTTCGCTACTTGGGGAATAGATATAATTGGCAAAATACATCCGAGAGCTTCGAATGGACATCAATTTATCTTGGTAGCGGTGGATTACTTCACAAAGTGGGTTGAAGCAGCTTCCTATACAGAATTAGACTCTAAAAAGGCATCACAGTTTGTCCGAACCAACATCCTTTGTTGGTACGGAACGCCATTGGAGATTATCACTGATAATGGAACTCATTTCCAAGCAGAATTTGGTAAACTCTTGAAGGATAAGAAGGTCCAGCATCATAAGTCCTCTCCTTATAGACCTCAAACAAATGGAGCTGTAGAAGCAGCAAATAAGTTTATAAAGGTGATCATACAAAAAATGATCAAGGAACATAGGTGTTGGCATGAGAAGTTGCCACTGGCTTTGTGGGGATATAGAACATCAATTAAAACTCCTACTGGCGCAACCCCGTATTCACTAGTGTACGGAATGAAAGCAGTACTCCCCATTGAACTGGAAGTTCAATCGGCGAGGATAATTCAAGAAAGTCAGATAAATGAAGCTGAATGGATTAGCAATTATCATCATTAGTTGTTGGGTTTGGATGAAAAAAGACTTCAAGCTCTCCATTAGATTCAAGGGTATCAGAGGCGAATGGCCAGACATTTCAACAAAAAGGTCAAAGATCGAAAGTTGTAAGAAGGTTGTTTGGTTCTGAAAGAGATCAGAACACCCGCTACAGATCCTCGTGGGAAGTTTCGTCCTCATTGGGCTGGACCCTACATTGTAAAGAAAATACTTTCCGGCGGAGCCGTCATCTTGTCTGATTTGGATGGTCTGGAGTTCACAAACCCATGCAATCTGGATCAATTAAAGAAATATTATGTATAATCATGCATTGTAAGGAACTACATTAGACCTGATTCTCGCAAACTAATTCTAGATATGTAGGCAGCTCTCCTTGAGCACGGTATAAATTTTAATGAAAACCATTGATTCATTTTTCTTTTGCCAACATAAAAAAAATTTCACTAAGTTGAAAACCCGCAAAGGGCGGCTTAGGCAAGAATGGGTAAGAGCTCGCTAAGTTGAAAATCCGAAAGGACGGCTTAGGCAAAAATTAGAGCAAGTAAATAAAGTAGATAATGCTTGTAAAGCAAATGAAAGAGTCATTCATTCCAAAAAGAGTCATTCATTCCAAAAAAGAATCATTCATTACAAAGAGAGTAATTCATTCCATGAAAAGAGTCAAACCATAAGTCCTAAACATCCAATGAACCAAAAAGGTAAAAGCAATCCAAAAAAGCAGACAATAGAGTCAACCCTAGGATCTAAATCCTACGTCTCCTACGTGGGGCAGAGTCTTCGGTATCTTCCTTAGTTCCAGAACTTTCTGCAACATCTATCTTCCCCTCGTTAAGAGGAACCACATCCTCTCCCTCCAACTCCTGCAGCAATACATGCCTCCTTGGCTTTTCAATTGGCCAAACTTCGGCTATAAACCAAGTTCTATACTCTGGAGTAGGCTGGACAAGGAAAGGCTCTGCAAAAGGCCTAATCATCTGATGGTTCCTAACCCAAGTTTGTAGAACAGCTCGAGTAACTCCGGGAGTAATAGGGGAAGCAATGGTAAGCCCAACAGGAAGAGGAACCCTCTGATCAATTCCCATCTGTCTGAGGACGCGAGAAGCACTATACCATGTACTATGAGTGAAACCAAAAAGGTAGATATGGTTATGCATTGCATTTGCCTCCATGAATCGAGAAATTCCATACCAAGAGATGTACCACAGCAATTCTTCTGGTCCAAGCTCATACAACCAGATAGTCCACTTAGCCATAGAAGGAAAAGAAACCTGGATTCTTCTAGTGCGGTACTGAGAAGGGTTATAAGTCAAAGCATGGGGAGCGGCAACCACTCGGAGATGGTCTCTCAGCCAAACCTGAAAAAAATATATCCTTTCTATTTACAAGGAAAAAGAGAGGTGATGAAATGAGAAGAAGCAAAAAGTATAACAAAATTACCTGAAGAATGATCGAAGTAACAGTCCAATTTTCAAATCCGAGTGCAGTTCTGTCAAGACTCTGAATAGTCTCAGCCAGAATCATACCACCAATGCAGTTAATTTCTTCAATTTGCCTAATCATGGGGCAAAGCTTTAAATCTCCTAAGCCAGGATCACGGTTGAAAAGAAATCTAGCTAACAGGCAAAAAACAAAAGCTCACATCCTATGCTTCAGTTGAATCTCATCTTCAAAATTAGCAGTCAGGAATTCATCAATCAAAGGAAGCAGCATCGCCTTATTCCCATCCGCAATCATAGCTTGAGCTTGAGGCATTGTAAAGTTGAAAAGCCTCTGAAAAGACCCCACATAGCCAACTTGAACCTCATGCCTTACAAGAGGGGCATTTGGCTCACATCCTATAATTGAGCAGAATTCCTTAAAAAGAGGACACATCTCCTCCATCCGGGCACCAAATCTGAAAACGTGGGCTTGGGGATCCCAAAATCTGATACAAGCATGCAAGAAATCTCAATCCACAGCTACACCTCTCAGGGTGGCAACAGATTTCAATCCATAACTTCCCATGTTGATCCTTTCAACATTATGGAGGCTCTTAGTCCAGTTATGCATCACATGGTTAAAAAGAGGGTTAATTGTTGAGAGAAAAATAAAATCCTGCAGTGAAAAACCTGTTTTTCTGGCCTGAAAATGCACTTCAACTTCGTTTTTATACAGCCCTGGCCCAGGTGGCGGTCCGACCGCCGACTCCGGCGGCTCGACAGCGGCCTCCGGCGGTCCGACCGCCGCCAACCCAGCTTCGATTCTTGTTTTTGATGTTTTGTGGAATTCTTGTGTTAATCCCCAGTGGAGTCGCCAAATTGTGAACCTCAGATTCCACCCAAGAAGATTTGGATGAACATTCACTTGTTATTGGGAGTCGCCACTCAGTTTTTTCTGTTCAAAGAGAAAAACTAAGAAAACCCTTGTTTGACTCCAATAATGCATCCAATGTAAAGGTTTCTAATCTACGAACCCAAGGAGGATTCGGGGACTATGTCATGCATTTGATTAACTTGCCAAAGAATAAATGAACCTAAAAGGAACACAGAAAGGAAGACAAACAGATTGTTAGTAGATTGTGGACTTGCTATTTGGGATGAATCCCAAATATGCCTACATACTCTCGTTTTTTATGAGAGATCAAAGCCCATGTAGTTCGGAAAAGCCTATTTAAAGGCAATTATGCATTTATGCATGTGTGTGTATGTTTCGTGCATTGTCGGGCTTTTTGCCAAAATTGTGAGATTTTGAGCACTTAGTGCTAAATTTGATGAAATTTGGGTACTTGGTACCAAAAGAAAATGCAATTTAGGCTTCATGCCAAAATGTTGATTTTAGTTGAGATTGGCTTCATGCCAAAGATTGATTTTAATTTGAATAGACTTCATGCCAAAAGAGATTAGGTCTTTGACACAAAAAGAAATTAAGAAGGAGACGTAGTGCTTATGATATGCCTGAATTGACAAAGGATAAATTAGGATATTACCTTGTTTAGGGTTCTCCCACTTCGTAGTTCCAGATCTCGTTTTCTCGGGCCTTGGATTATGATTCTTGATTACGGTTTTTTTATTATTATTATTTTGATTTAGATTAATTCCTGCAACACAAGGTTGGATTTATGCAAAGAAAAGTCCAAGAGAAGTTCTTAAGCGTATGGAAAGTAGAGAGTTCGTCCGCCCGAAGCCCACCCGAAAAGCCAACCCCGTGTTAGAGCATTCTGGGGCTATTTATAGTGAAAATGGACCAAATTCGGACCTGGACGGTGGTCGGACCGCAGGTCCCGGCGGTTGAACCGCCGTAGATAGCAGTTGGCCGATCTCAACTAAAATCAACCTTTTGGCATGAAACCTAAATTGCATTTTCTTTTGGTACCAAGTACCCAAATTTCATCAAATTTAGCACTAAGTGCTCAAAATCTCACAATTTTGACAAAAAGCCCGACAATGCACGAAGCATACACACACACATGCATAAATGCATAATTGCCTTTAAATAGGCTTTTCCGAACTACATGGGCTTTGATCTCTCATAAAAAACGATAGTATGTAGGCATATTTGGGATTCACCCCAAATAGCAAGTCCACAATCTACTAACAATCTGTTTGTCTTCCTTTCTGTGTTCCTTTTAGGTTCATTTCTTCTTTGGCAAGTTAATCAAATGCATGACATAGTCCCCGAATCCTCCTTGGGTTCGTAGATTAACAGAAAAAACTGAGTGGCGACTTCCAATAACAAGTGAATGTTCATCCAAATCTTCTTGGGTGGAATCCGAGGTTCACAGGTTATTAACCAGTTTATTAATCGGTTGGCATCACAGTTCTCTTTAAAAGAACCGCAGCAACTTAGTTTGTTCTTGGGCATTGATATCCAGCAAATATCAACAGGTTTGTTTCTCTCACAACACCACTATATTTGCAAGTTGTTAACAGATGCAAATATGGATGGAGCTAAGCCAATCTCGACACTGTTTGATACTACCATTGTTTTGACGAAGAATAATTCACAGTCACAGGAAGAGAAACAGACTGAATTTCGAAAGGTAGTAGGGGCACTTCAATACCTGACCTGGACCAGGCCGGATATCAGTTTCAGTGTCAATCGTTTATCTCAGTTTATGCAGAGTCCAACGGCAAAGCACTGGGATGCTCTTAAAAGGTTGCTTCGTTATCTCAAGGCTACTGTAGATTATGGAATTTTGATAAAGCCGCAAAAATCTCTTATGTTTCATGCTTTTTTAGACGCGAATTGGGCAGGAGATTTGAATGACAGAATGTCAACCTCTGGTTTTATTATTTATCTGGGTAATGTGCCTATATCTTAGACATCTAGGAAGCAAAAGACAGTAGCACGGTCTTCTACAGAGGCGGAATACCAAGTTATGGCTACAACAGCTTCAAAGGTAATATGGATTAGTTCGTTACTATCTGAAATGGGAGTTAATGCATCACTGCCTGTTTTATATTGTGATAATGTGTCTACTACGTATGCCTGTCAAAATCCAGTCTACCATTCAAGAATGAAGCATATTGAGATAGACTTACATTTTGTTCAAGATATTATACAGAAAAAGAAAATTCGAATCTCTCATGTCTCATCAAAGGATCAATTGGCTGATCTACTCACCAAACCACTAGCCAAAACTGTGTTTATACAAAATAGATACAAGATCGGAGTACGAAATGGCACTCCGCTCTTACGGAGAAGTAATGAGCCAGCTGTGTAGTGTGAGAATAACTATAGGCAGTTAAATTTGATTTGTATATAGCTGTGTTTATCTGTACAAACTTATCTCTTGTAACTACTCAAAGTAGGTCACATTACACCTGTATAAATACTGAACTAATGGAACGGCAGAATACATCTTCTGCTTTTATTCATTGTGTCTCTCTTTTACATATCACAGTCTGCCTTACTTTCTTAGACTTCACTGTGATAGAATTTTCCCCACCTCGAAGGCAAGAGTGTAGTTGTGCTGGAATTTCATTCCTTATGATGAAAATGGCAAAAGCATACGTAGTGAATGCCATGGAAAAACTCTAACAGCACTAGGACTAACCTAATCATGAGAACAAAAGCTCGTGACCATGTTATACAAGAAAGTTAAAAGCAGTTGGCAGATTTTTTACTGACCAATGGATGAGTGACATGTGGCAGAGTTTAAAAAGTTGAGATGTCAACCTTTGAGGTTTTGCAACCACGACCCTTCCTGACGCAATGACGATATTCATCTAATAAAAGTTGAGGGAGCTATTGCCACTTCAACCAATGATGAAATGCCATGTTTACTAGCAATTAGGTATATGTTAGAAACAAACTGAGTCCCACGACTACAACAATCCAAAATTCACAGTTAAAAACATTTTACGACCGCGACATAAGGCACGTGACTGGGCTCCAACAATCACTAAATACAGTTGGTTTCATTAATGATGGTCATCTCTCTTGTAACTTAACCCCAACAGGGAAACTAATGGAAGAATGCTATAAATACTTCACCAAATTGCATTTATGAAGAACCTTTGACATTATTGAGAGTCAAACTCTTGTACTTTGATTTTAAAAAGCCACTTGATTTATTTTTCATTGAGTTTGTTGAGTGGTTTGGTAAGAACCCTTAAAACTCATTGTACAAATTAGATGTGAGTTTAGAAATATTAGATTTAAGTGTGAGCTAGGGAAAACAGTTTTAAGAGTTATGAGTGAGCCTTGAAAATTCATTATAATAGTTCGATGTGAGCTAAAAAAAATCTAGTTAAGGTTTAATTTATAAAAACCTAATTGATAGTGAAATATTCAACTTGGATGTTGAGGAGTGGGCGTAAAATTATTTAATCTGAACCACTGTAAATTTTATATTTTTTTATCTTTTGATCGCTACTCTTTTAAATTTACATTGACTTTCAACATCTCCCAACTCATTCATAATACCCCAAACCAAAGCAGATAACAATAAAAGGGTACATGGAAATATTTACTAGCAATATTATAAGGGAATTAGAAAATGTACAATTACAATATTAATAGGAGATATATAAATGATATTCGAACTAAAATATGCACATATACATATGTTGGTATAGTAATTAAAAAATTAGCATTATGTTTGCACTAAACCAATTAGCATATATGTACAAAGGTATGCCACATAATTTAATTGAATTGATTTATCAATGATTAAGCTAATTAGTCTTAATTAAATATTCTTGGGTTATAAATGAACTAAAATTTTGCCTTTACAAAAAATATGCAATATATATAGGGCTAATTTATAAATTTGACTTAGTTATAAAATTGATAAATTAAAGAATATGGCAAAAATATGCTGTGATAATTGGGGTAGAGAATATTGCAAATTGATCTAGAATTGGATTGATTAGGTGGAGTTCAATTAAATTCTAAATAATAATAATAATAAATAATAACAATAAAATCCATTTTTGGATAGATTGATACAAGAGTATGTTATTACTACAGTTGTAATTTCTGAGGGGTTATCTAACAAATAAAAGATGAGTATATAGTTGTCATAAGATTACAATGGAACTAAAAATATGGACAGGTACTTAGATACAATTAAAACTCATTATGACCCTACCTTGCTAAGCTTAAATCTTCATTGTGGATAGCGGCAAATGTCTTGTAAATGAATATATTTATGGTGAGTAGTATTGTATTAAATTATAATAAATAATAAGCAAGTAGACCATGTGTAAAGTAAAAGAGAGAATACAATCATTAAATAGCTTCCTTAGGCAGAGAAAGGTAAGAAAAAAAAAATTCAAAACTACTAATCATCATAAATATTAGTTATAATTGGTAAAGGAAGAGCTTCTCGTGCAACTTAGAAACCATCTAAAAATATCACCATTTTTACCGACAGGAAGAGGGCAGGTTTGGAAGAAGTTTAGCTGAGGTTTGAGGCTACCAAAGGAAGCCTGAATTAGTTCTACAAGTGTTCAAAACTTAAAACTAAAAGCATCACCAATGGGAGGGACCCTCCCCATTGAGTCCCACTAACCTGCCAAATAAGAAAAATCTGGGAATCCAAACAAAAATTGGACATGATCTTCAATGGGAGGGCCAAATCCTATTTTATTAAAGTTATTTTATTAAAAAAATATTGTTTTTAGTTTTTTTAATGAATGAGGGCAGGCTTTTATTAAAAAAAAATAATAATAATAAAATATTTTAAGGAGGGACTGTCCCACCATTTATTGGCATGGGACTTGCTTCACAATGAAGTAAGTGCCACAGTCCCAGTCCCTTGAAGAGATTGGGACTCAAAAATCACCCCAATAGATCTTTTTGTGTGTTGGCTTTTAATGGAAACATGTAAAGGATTAATTTAAAATGGAAACTGAAAGATGTATAAATGATTTAGTACCTCTTAAATGCTTAAAACTAGATATTTGACAGTAAGTAAAAATGAAAGGAAGATGATGTAAAAATGAAAGGAAGATGATGTAAACTCAAGAACAAGCTGTAAAAGTATATAATGATAGGCTATAAAAGGAGTTATGGAATTCTGAAGTAAATTTCAAAAGAAAACTGATTAAGAATCAATTCTTTAGATGTTAATAGCTTACAGGAAGAAGAATAGAGGAAGAACGAAATTTTAAAGAAGAAAAATTGATGGTAGTATATGACATATACACTCCATATAATGGACATATACCCAAGATATAAATTTTTCTAAAATTTTAGTGATAATTCATGAAATCTATACGCATGAGTAGAGAATCTTAAATTATGATAGAATATCAAATTTATTTTAGGTTCTAATGTAGGAATATTGAGAACAAAACTGGCAAAGTAGAAATATTAGAGGTGAGAGTTGGCTAACTTGATGGCTTTTGAAAGATTGATGTATTACCATCTTTACTCTTGTTAAATATAAGAAAAACTTGAGGAAATCTTAGTTAAATGTATCTGAATTTCAAGAATGGGCATATAAGTATAGAATGAGCATATGATAGTTGTATCTTTTTTTTTTTTTTTGAAAAAAGATAGAAATGTATTAATTCAAAAGAGAAATTACAAACTCAGGAGGGTAGGAAAGCCAAACCCTCTCATCCGGAAATAAACGGGTTGCTTGTGTAAGAACATGAGCAACTCTGTTTGCTGAACGATAAACATGAGAATAAATCACAGTCTCACTAATATCTTAATTGAGAGATTTACAATCAGCTACTATACCTCCAAATATAGAAATATCATTCTTATTGTCTGCTTTAAGTGCTTGAATAATCTGTAAGTTATCCGACTCCACCACCAGATTTGACCACCCTTGCCCTTTAATCCAGCTAAGGGCCTCTTGCACTCCCAGAAGTTCTGCAATCAAGGGAGAATAAGAACCTTGCTTCCTCAATATTCTAGCTGCCACAAAAGCCCCCTCGTCATTGCGAACCACCATACCAATGCCCATCCAACCCGAAGTCGAAGTAGCAATGTCCACATTTAGTTTCAACCACTGGGCTTCTGGTTTCTGCCACACTTGATCCCGGCTAGATCTGACCGTAGGGATCAATGTGCTATCAATTCCTGCTTGAGCTTCCTCCCATTCTTGCCTCATACGACTGCCTCTGAGATTGCAAAAAAGAGCATTTGGGTTTTTATTATTCCAGACAGCATTGTTTCGTTCCTCCCATAACGACCAGCAAGTATAGGCCAAAGATACCACATCTTTTGGATTGAAGAGAGCTAAAGCTTGTTTGAGCCAATCCCTAAAATTCGAAACTGCTGGAGCAAACCAACCGAAGCTAGAAGCATGCCAAACCTGTTTAGCAAAACAGCAATCGACGAGCAGATGTTTAACAGATTCCACCCCAAGATTACACAGAGAACAGACTTCCGAAATGGGTACATGTCTCGAACACAAGGCACTACGACAAGGTAGCAATCCAGATGCAGCACGCCAAAGAAAGTTCTTCACCTTCGGAGCTGCTGGAATTGCCCACAGTCTCTTCCAAAATCTCCGATCTTCCTCATCAGCTACAGTCTCCCTAATCTAAACTTTGTATGCACTTCTGACAGAGAAGACTCCCTTTTTCTCAAAACGCCAAAACTGTGAATCACTATGATTCCCAACCCTCAGTGGAATGGACAAAATTAATTCACTGTCTCGCTGGTTGAATACCGATTCGATAAGACCCACTCTCCATCTACCCTCTTCGATTAGGTCTGAAACCATATAAACCCCCAAACTGACATCAAACTCCGTTGTAATAGTAGGCAACTCGTTGTCAGGCAGCCAGCTATCCAACCAAATGGAGATATTCTTCCCGTCGCCTACTCTCCACATCAACCCCCCCTAAGTAATTCCTGTGATTCTCTTATGCTTCTCCATATGTAGCTTGGGTTCACACCAAGAGAAGCATTAAGAAAAGACACATCAGGGAAATATCTGGCTTTTAGTAACTTGCTAGCAAGAGAATTAGAATTGGAAAAGAGATGCCAACCCATTTTTCCCAACATAGCCACATTGAATTGCCTGACACGCTTAAAACTCAGCCCTCCATCATGCTTGTGTTTGGCCAAGCGATCCCAGCTAAGCCAATGAATATTCATGTTTCCATTTTCCTTAGAACCCCACCAAAACCTGGCCATCATTTGCTGCAAATCGTCACAAATACGCTTAGTGAGTAGGAATAAATTCATAACATAATAACTGATAAAAAGCTCCACTCAAGCCCATCACAGGCTTTGCTAACATCCATCTTTAAAGCAGCAAACCCCTCCTTACCCCGTCTCTTCCCTCTCATGAAGTGCAATGCTTCATAAGCAATCACAGTGTTTTCCTGAATATTCCTTCCAGGAACAAAAGCACCTTGAGACTCTGATATAATGGTCGGAAGAAGGAGCTTTAATCTATTTGTCAACATCTTAGAAATAATCTTGTATAGCACCTTACAAAGCGCAATAGGCCTCAGATCAGCCATTCTCTCCACTTGATCCTTTTTAGGGATTAAAACGATTGCTGTTTCATTAAGTTCCCTCGGAAATGTACCATCACGCAAACAACCAATACAAAACTCAGCAACCTGATCTCCAATTATATCCCAGTATTTTCTGTAAAAGCCCGGATTAAAGCCATCCAAGCCAGGGGACTTGTCCGCTTGCATACTAAACACTGCTATTCTTACTTCCTCTTTCGTATAAGGCTTCAATAAATCCCCATTCTGCTCTTCAGACACAAGAGAAGGGACCATCTCAATGATTTCCGAAGGCGAAGTCGCCTGTGTAGAAAAAATATCCCGGAAGTACCCATTAATCACCGACTCCAACCCCGAATTCCAATCTTTCCATGTACCTTCTTCATCTTTTAGCCGATCTATTCTGTTCTTCCTTTGCCTAATTGTATCTAATTAGTAAAATGTTGTGATATTCTTGACTAAGTAAGCAAACTTGAGAGTTAAGCTAATACATTTATAAGATGATGAACCATTAGTGACTTGAAATAGTATGAAAACAAAAAAAGAATGAAAATAAGGAAAGAAATAGAGAACCAGATGAATTACAGTAACTAATTTCATAAACAATATTTAGATATACAGACTGTATACTTGACACTAACATCTTCTAAGAATTCAAGATAATTCGCAAATTGTATGTGAATCTGTTTGATAAATTAAATTAATGTTGAATATTGAGTTACTTAAGGAAAAGAAGCAATATACCTATAAATTTAAAAGAAGAGTAGTTCTAAAGAGGAATATACATAACGTAAACACATTGTATACATAAAACTCAAAGTGGGTTTGCATATAAAAGATTTGTTAAGATCACACTTTGAAATAGGAAATTTTGTAGCTTTTACTGAGTAAAAGAAAAGTGTACAGTTAGGTGAATTATTAAGATAATATATTAATGCTGAAAATAAAGATACAAGAGTTTTAGTAGAAGGTGGGATTAGAATTAAAATATGACATGAGCTCTTGGAAGTAAGAAGTAAGGGAATTAAGATTACATTATAGATAAGTTGGTATTTTTATAGTAAAAAATAATACAATAAGTTAAGAGATGTGGTTGAGAACCACAATAAAAGGGTATGGATGAAAAATAAAATGAAGAATTTGAAATTTAAAAAATATGTATAACTGAATTTGAATTTGAATTTTACGTCTTATAGCTATTGTATGCAAGAAAAGGATTATGAGCATATAAACATGTATGTATGTATGCATAAAAATAAAAATGAAAGAAAAATCAAAATAACATGGAATTCTTTGAAGTAACAATGTATTTAAATACACTTGGTGAATTAATTAGCTTGCGATTTGGGATGGGTGTCTGACAAAATTATTAAAGAAAGGTGTATAACTTGTAAGATTAAGTTATGGCTTTTAAAAATATAAATTATTAAGATAAGTAAGACATAATGATTAGATAACTGAGAAGTTAATTTTGAAAGACATATATATAAAGAAATTAAAAATCTGTTCTGAATAATGTTAAAAGTATATTACGCAATAAAGTGATTCTAGATTCATGTCATTTAATTGAGCATTTTTTGAAATCCAGTTTCTAAGATGAGCATTTTGGGTAAGCCATCTGAGATTAATTCGATGACCCAGCTTTATTTTTTGATAATCATTATAAACAAAGCTCAACTCTAATGAGATTAAACCATTAGAGAGTATACACTAATACTTTGTTATGCATACAAGAGAAAAATTACTGTCCTAATTACTGTGGCATCTGGCCTTTCTATTGCAGTCTGAGACTCATGATCTCTAATCTATCTATTCTAATCTGTCACATGACTTATTTTTCTGAAATGATTTACTACATATAAATATCTATAATGAAGAATAATTCTATTCTACTCTGTACTAGCTAATATGCATTAAAATTTATTCTTTTGGAATTTTGTGGATTTCCCTGAATTTCTGTTTTATATTCCGCAATACTAGTAGCTCATCTTGTTTTTCCAATTTCCATTGAATTTCTTGTAGAACTCAAGCAAACCATCGAGGAATTGAGGATTTTAATATTTTTTCGTCATTTTGAATATTTTGGACAATCGTCTGATTAAAAGTCATTTTATTAATTTGGTTAAGGAACCAAAAAATACTTTGGCATGCCACGCACCCATTAAAGGCTGAAATTTGCTATTCACCAAATAAACACATATATATACTCATGCAAAGAGTTGACAACAGTTAAGATAACCGTAAAAAAAACTCTATTTATTTTCAAACCCGTTTAGACTTAAAATACACATGCCCATCCCAAACCAGTTTATAAATACATATTTATTACCCATATCAGTCCCAAATTAATTTATTACTATTCGTTATTATTCGATACCCGTCGATAAAGATAATTTATATAAAATATAATAGACTATAAATTATATAATTATAATATTTTTACTTAAATAATTATAAACTAAAATTTAGTGCTACCACAATTTTACTAAATTAATTTTATACTATACAATTTTATAATTAAATATGATACAACAACATTATAATTAAAAACACAATAACATTATAATTCAAAATTCAATGAAGTACTATAAATATAAAAAAAATATACAATTAAAATTTTCATCATTCAATGGGCATAATATTAAGCTCCCAAGTCTATAAAATTATCTTACTCATCTTCATTATTTTATCAACCTTTAGAAAAATAAAAAATAAAACCATTAATGACATTTATGCATAAAATATGTTATCATTAATTAAAAACATTTATGCATTATATATAAGCTATGATTCGGTATTTAACAAAATTACCCTTTCTCATGAACTCGAGAATGAGGTCACTATTTATTTTTGTGTTAAAATAAATTTAAATTATTAGAAGTTCCAATTAGTACAAATTATTTAAGATTTTCAATACCAATGATGTTAAAGACACATTGACAGACAGAGACCTATCATTTCAAAGTCACAGACCTTGTATCCATAATCTTTGGGCACTTGGATTCTGAGAACTCTATCTTTCATCTGATGCTCAATCTTCTTGCCTTTGAAAGGGGTCATATCTAATAATGAGACGCTTCCAAAACTAAAACCCAATTTCTCTTTCACTTTTTTTCAACAATTTTTTTAAAAAATTCGATTTGAAAATAAGTATACGGTGAGAATCTATAATTCAGTCACCTAAACTAAAATCCTAAAAGAATGAATCAAATCACATCAAAATAACAAATGAAAAAAAATTAAACCTTGAAACATTGTTAAGGTAATACTTGCAGAGAATAATTAAAAAAATAATTACAAAACAAAACCTGTTTATGGTGATGGCAATGTTTGTCCTGCTCATGTTTTTTTGGTGATGGTGAACTGCTAATCGGAAGTGGCTAGTGCTGGTCGGCGGTGACAAATGCTGGATGGCTTTGGCATTGGCGATAGCGATGGGAGGTGGCCGCTGGCTGTGAGGCTGTGAAGGAGGTAAGAGCAAGAGCGAGAGCGGCGCAAAACTTAAAAGCAGATATGTGATTTGTCAGTTTGACTGTTTGAGTTATTAGATTAGGTTAAAAATCATAAAACAACGTCGTATGGTATAACTAAAATAAAACTGTGTTGTTTGGTTCAAAAATTCATAAAAATTGATAATAGTCTTATTTTAGGAAAAATTGGTATTATCTAAAAATGCGCAGCTTTTAAATATATAAAAATAATAACTAATAAAATATATATATTTATTATTTACTCATCCTTAAATTATATTATACAATTTTTTTATTAGGTGACAAATTACTAATTATATATTTTAATGAATTTAGAGTTTAGAAATAATCTAACAAGTTATGATAAATAAGCAAGGACTATTCTATTATATATTTGAGCTTTCATTATACTTTTGAATCAATTAATTTTAAAGAAAGTTAATTCATTACAAAATAAATAGATTTCAAATTAATACAAATTGTTAATATAAATCGAGTGTGATTGTAATTTAATTAGAAATTATAGCAATACATAATTAGGAACTATAATTTAATAAAATTACCACACTTATTAAAAAAATTTATTTATTCTAAATAATATCTATGTATTTTATAGTATATATCATATGCTATATATAGTATAATATATGTGTGTGTGTTTTATAATATATATATTATACTATATAGTATAATATATTATGTTATATACATAGACTATATATATAAATAATATATATATTAAAAATAATAATATAAAATATATATTATAGTATATAATAAAAATAATTGATAATATATATCCCATATAATATAGAGTATATATATGTGTGTGTGCAATGATGTAGTATACAACATATACATATATTACATATAATATATAGTATATGTATGTAATATATAGCATATACATATGGTGCATATAATATATTTAATATAAAAATATATATCAACTATTTGTACTATATAGATATACTATTATTTTTACCATACATATTATAGTGAAAATAATATAGTATGTATGATATATTATACTACATAATGAAAATACTTGATATATATATATATATATATCTTATATTGATGAATGATGATGTTATATTAATTACAATCATCTTTATAACATTAACTATTTTATAACATGTAATATATATAATTATACGTATTGCATATGTTATATATTGTATCAGTTATATTATATATATAATTTATTTTTTTTTATATTATTATATAATTTTAACTATATTTATTAATATAATTATAGATAATATTGACTCACATAAATTACATATGTTTACTAATACATTGACTTGCATAAATTATATATGTTTACAAATATGGTTTATTAACTTTTTTTAAAAGTAAACAAAAATGTTAAGGTAAACCGTTTGATAGGAAAATGTGTTATGCTTTTTTTCAAGAGGCCATGGGTTCAAATCTCTCATTAATTTTTTTCCCAAATTTCAATGCATGTAATTCTAGTTGTAGTTATTTTAAATTTAACAATATTGTTACACAAATAGCTATAAAAGCTTAATGTTAATTATAGACTTCTCTATTTTATTGAATTATATGTAGTGGTATTGGCCTTTTTGTTTTTGATTATAATTGTGTTTTGTTGAATTTAATTAAGAAAAAATGCATCTGGTTTTGTAGACACCTCAAAATGGCACTTCATCCAATTTTATAGAAAATTATCAAATTCGATGGTTCTAATATTTCAATTCGACATTTAACTATGTCAAATTTAACATTTCATTTCAGTCGAAACTTGCATCTACCTATAAAAGATAGGTGCAATGCAAGGATCCAAAAAAAAACTACTACTTTAGAAGCTTCAAAAATCAGAGGTAATCAACCAAATCCAAAGCTAGAATAACCTACTTCAAGAACCAATCAACAAACCCAAAGTGAGATCACTATGTACAGCAGGAAAATCTTGCATATCAAAATCCTTTGGAACAACATTTTGAAAATTAGGTAAAGAACATCTTGAAGGTATGATACTCTCTCTCTAATGTTTTCTAAGCTGCCTGATTAGTTTGAATATGTTACATATCTTGTAATGTATTATTTAATCCCGAAAAGATGAACATAAAACCTACAAACGTGTATTTGACAAGGAAAAATGAGTAAAAAGGAACTTGAAATACATAAACAATCTTGGTTTTCAAACATGATTGAACTTATGAAGAGATTTTTGGATGTTACATTACTAGTTTATAATGTGCTCAAGATAAAACAATTGGAAATGTTATTTTTTGCTCAGTATATGAACATTATCGAATTCAACAGTGTTCCTGTCTTGCTCGATATTTTATGAATGAAATAGCAATAACTTTGTTAAAAACGATTCTTTTATGAGCCTAGATGTACTCTGATGATATATTGGTAGAAGCCAAAGTGCGTGTGCCCCAAAATTATATGTAAGTCATTCATATTTGCTTTTTGATATTCTCAATGGTTGATTATGTATAGATGTTGCACATAGAGTTGTCACAGTAGAATTAAGGCTCTTAAATGTCCTATTATATACATGATTTATGTTATTATTAGTATATTTGGACAATGAATCAGATGTTATTCTTCATCACTATAGTAGACTTCCAGTTACAATATTTAATGAATTTTCTCTCTGTTGTCACACCAAATTTATATGTATTCATACATAAAAATTAAAAAAATAAAAATAAAAATTAAAACCTCATACTGGGTCTGGTTGGCGCGATGATTGTTTAGCTAAACATGAAGCCCGATTTGTGTTGAACTCAGGTTCGGCTCTGTAACCCTAAACCTACCCTACATAATATTCGGGCTAGCCCAACCCAACCCAAACCACTAGGATTGGGCTTGGTTCCTTGGGACCCTGGGCTACTTGAACACCCTTAGTATTTTAGGTAGAAAATTGATTTTTTAATAATTAGTGTTAAAATTTAATTTTTTTAAAGTTAATATAGTGACCTTTTAGGGAAAAAAATAGAATTTTTGATAATTAGGGAAATGAGTTTGAATGAGAAAAAATCAAGAAATAAAGAAGAATTAGTATATATAATTAGTATATGTATGTATTGTATTTTTAAAATTGTTATATATGAATGCTATATTTAATTTTTTTCTTATACATTTTCTATATTATAATTTTTTTTGGATTAGAGTATATATGAATTTTAATAAATGAAGTGCTTGAAAGATTGAATGATTGTTGATAAAGTCTGAGTAGTATAATGGTGAGATATCAGAAATGTAATTTTTTATTTGCATGTACGCTATAAATTAGGTTGATGGTAATACATATAGGAAAAACTTTGCCGAATTTTCCTTAAAAACTATAGTTTGAACTAGGATTTTTCAAATTTAATTACATAAATTTTAATACATTTCATTAAATAAATGAATCTAAAAATAATAAAATTTAAGTTAAAAGGTTGATCCAACATCCAACAATAATGCAAAGATTAATATAGTTAGGCTCCTTATCTGAATGGATTCATCTAAAATTAGGTTAAATTATGTTATTCCAACAGTAACAATTATTTAATACCTAAAATATAGTAATACAAGATATCCTGAATTACAAAAAAAAAAAAATCTAAGTTACATGCAACTGTAAGGGAAAATAATTTGATAGGTGAAATTATAAGAAAAATCTATCGATTTTTCTTAAAACAGTGACCGTACATTAATATAATGACAAACATTAATAGAATTAGGGTAATAACATATTAAGGCATTAAAATTCTAATCTAAAGGTACATATTTTTTTATATAGGATAATAATTGAATAGGTGAAGTTTACAGGGGAAATTCTGAAGAATTTTAAAAATTATATTGATCTAGGAAAAAAATGACTAAATTAAATAAGATTTGAAACCTTATATTAATTGAAATTAATCTAATAATAATAATATTTAATAAAATTAAGATAAGAAAATATTAAAAATTTAAGTCTAAAGATACGTATTTTTTATATTTGAATATAAATGGATATAATGAAATTCTAGGAAAAACTCTGTCAAATTTTATATAAAAAAAAAACCTTATATTAATTGCAATTAGTCTAATAATGAAAAAAATTAATAGGATTAGATTAATAAAATATTAAGGCATTAAAAATATAAGTTTAAAGGTACATATTTTTATATTGGAAAATAATTACACAGGTGAAGTTACAGGAAAAATTATGTCAATTTTTTTTTTAAAAAATACATTGATATTGGGAAAAAATTGAATAGCATTTGAAATCTTATGTTAATAGAAATTAATCTAATAATAAAAAAAATTAATATAATTAAGTTAAGAAAATATTAAAAATCTAAGTCCAAAGATACATATTTTTTATGTTGAAAAATAATTGGAAACGTGAAATTATATAGGAAATTCTATCGAATTTTTTAAAAAAATATGAGTAACAAATTTTAATATCTTAAAATATTATTTGCATAAAATTTATTATTAAAAATATGACTTTGTTCAATAGGTGAAGTTATAGCAGAAACTCTGCTGAATTTGCATTAAAAAATAAATTTTAATACTTTAAAATAGTAATTGCATAAAATGTAATAGAATATTGAATTAAAAGGATAAATCTAAAAATAACAAAAATTAAATCAAATAAGTTTCTTATATTAAAAGAATTAAATTAATTGCCAATCAGGGTGTGGCACACCCTGGTTGGTCATCATACCTTTCAAAAAAGTTGGTAGGATGCGGAGGTTTCGGGTTCGATTCCTACCGACCACACATTCAGCACCATTATGGTGCATGCTAGTACCTCTACGGTGCTTAGGGGAGGGCTACCCCCTGCTGTATGGCCTATAATGTTACCCGGTCCGTTAGTGGCCTCCTTGAAATAAAAAAAAAAAGAATTAACTTAATTGCTTAAAAAGTATTATTAAAAATGTGACTTAGTTCGAAGAACTAATAAGTTAATTGTTATCTGTTTAGATATAGCTAAATATTCAAGCAGAGCATTTTCTTGTGGAGCTAGTGATACTTTAAGCAGAGGATACCGGTAATTAGACCCGTTGGAAATAGGCTTGCTGAAGAGCACTCCTCTACATCTGTTATCCACTTGGAATTGCCGCACCATCGGAGGTAGCTCATTCAGCCCCAATGAAAACATTGTTAATTTCAACTTCAGCTCTATAATACCCTTATACCCTATATACATATGATATATACATTATATATATATATATAATATATATACATATATATAATATAAGAATGCTATAGTAATTAACATAGAATTTTTAATTTAATAATAAAAATATAACTATTAAAAATATAGCTTTATTTAAATATAAAGTATATAAAAAAAATTTATCAGAGTTTCGTCTATAATTTTAATAAATTTCAAAATTCAAACAACTCAATTTATAAGTAAAAACACTCCCAAAAACCTCCTTTCATTCCAAAACCATCTATTTTATAATATACATCCAAATTTTTCATAATTAAAAATAATGTTCATCATAAGTATATATATATAAAACCTCAAATCTTATTTAATATACGTATGCTATAATTATAATATACCAAAACTAAATTATATAGAAAATAAAATTATACATGTATACAACACTAAAAAGGTTTGGTCTCATAGTAAGAGCTTCTCCTTCAAAAGCGAGCTCAAGTCGTAGGCTCTCTCAGGTCTACCAAGACTTCATGTCTCTATCTTATCACCTGTCCGATAAAATCAATTGCGCTAAGCTACAAGCTTAGTTTTATATACTTTGACAATATAAAGTATTTAAAACCAATGTATATATTTATTTTCATGACCCATAATGCATTTAATTACCATTACAATGCAATACTCACTTAACAACTATTATCTCATAATTTAGATAAACATAATATAAACACACATATTGGATTCAATAAATCTCTACACAATATTCAAGTTCTAGAAAAATTGATTTGGCTTATAAAAACCCAAAAGTCCGACACTGGAGGTCAAGTGTCATGTGATACCAGTGTACCATCCTCACCCGAAGGTCATTTCCTCGACATCGAAGCATTTGATACCAGTGCGTCTCGCCCGAAAGCATAATAATAAATGTGATAATAATATATCTCACCCTAAAGATGTTTAAAACTTCATGATGTATCGTTAGTATACCAACTCAATAGTACCAAATTTAATTCTCTGGAACAAGTAATCATACAGGATAAATAAACACATCATCATCATTACACATGTTTGCACTCTTAATTCTTTTGTCAATTTTCCATATTTTATCACGTTTCATAACCATTTCTATATTTTTCAATTATATTGAATATAAGTCTTTGGTTATATTTGTAATATATCTCAGTTTCACAATACTAATATATTGTATAAAATATTATTATCCACCATAAAACATTAATCTTTAAGCTCAAACCAATTTAAAATTCATATTTTTAACATAATACATGGGTTATATGAATAATCACATTTCAAAGTAACATAACACATTTTCAAAGTATCAATGCAGTATGTCAAATCATGTATGATTAACACACAAGTTATCAAATTATGTACTAATCTATTTAGCTCCAAAATCAACCGAAAACTCACTCTCCAAGCCTTACTTTCACCAAATCCTAAATTCCTCCACTTGAGTAATTTTGACCTATACACTCCTAATCCAAAAACAAGAAAAATTATTCAATTAAAATAATTCATATACTTAATTTGTTCAAAACTATCCCTAGTTATACAAATTCTAATCAAACTTCCAATGAAACCCTAATTTCTCTACTACCAAACTCAAACTTCACCAAAACAAGCTTTCTTCCAGCATCCATCCATTAAATCAACATATACTCATCATATTAGCTTCATAACTACCTTCTTTTCCAATTAACATAAACTTCTCTTACTACCCAAACTATTACATAATCTAAAAATCTAAGAAAAAATAAGCTTAAAAGAAGAATACTTACTTGATTCCTTGATTTTTCTTCAAGACCAACTTTAAGGTTTTTAGTGAAATTTGGTGTATAAAATGAAGAAAGCACTCTCCCTTTCTCTCTTGAATATTTCAGCCACCATGAATGAATGAAAAAGATCATAGTTTCTTTTTAATTTTCATCATCCTTCCAATCCATATATATATATATATATATTAATTGAACCCGCTGGGGTTAGCCCAGTGGGCCACCTGTTGTTACTCCTACGGGAGGGCAGGGGTTCGATCCTCAAAAATGTATTTCCGAGGGTCGAGCTTTTTTTTTTTAAATATATATATATTAATTAATTATTTTAATAATTTTCCTTAATTACCAACTATAAGATAATTTCTATCTTTCTTTTTTAATTTTTTAATTTAATTATTTTTTTAAAACATTTAACCTAACTTTGTCTTTTAGTGAAAGTGTATATGTTAAGTATATACCATGTATACATTATGCATCCAATGTATGTTTTATGTATAACGTGCATATATATTAGATATATATTGTGCATATCCGTCTTTCAATATATTAATTACCCTTCATATTAATCATTTAATTGTATTTAATAAAACTGTGGGTGTTTCAATTTCTATTCCCCTTAAAGAATTTCGTCCTTGAAATTACCTGATGTTTAACTATGGAAAAAATTATGGATACTGGCTCTGTATAATCTCTTCACTTTCCCATGTTGCTTCTTCAATAAAATGGTTTCTCTATAGGACTTTAACTAAAGGAACATTTTTATTCCTCCATTTTTTCACTTTCCGTGCCAATACAACCATTGATTCCTCTTCATAGGTTAGATCTGGATCTACTTCAACTGATAACACGTGTGATGGATCTGATTTGTATCTCTGAAGCATAAAGACATGTAAAACATTGTGAATCTTCTCCAACTTAGGTGGCAAAGCCAGTGTGTAAGCAATATGTTCAATTCTCTCTGGGATCTCATATGGCCAATAAATTAAGGACTTTGCTTTCCCTTCTAACCAAACCTCAAGATTCTCTTCCATGGTGATACCTTCAGGAATACTTTATCATCCACATCGAACTTTATATCTTTTCATCTCAAGGTAGGATAGAATTTTTATCGGTCTAAAGCTGCGTTCAATTGATTTCCAATTATCTCAACTTTCTCTTATGTTTCTTTAATCAAATCAAGACCCACTAGTTTTCCTTCTCCAACTTCATCACAACACAAAGGTGTTCTATATTTTTTGCTATAAAATGCCTCATAAGGTGACATTCCTATGTTGGACAAATAACTGTTGCTTTAAGCAAATATAACCAAAGGTAAATGCTGATTCAGCTTCCAGTAAATGTAATCACATAACTCCTCAACATATCCTCCAGCACATGTACTACCCTCTCTGAATGTCTATCTTTTTGTGGATGAAATATAGTACTGAAATGTAACCAAATACCCAAGGCATCTTGTAAACTCTTTCAAAATCTTGATGTAAATTGTAGATCTCAGACGGATACTAATGAAATTAGAATGCCATGCAACATCATAAGTTCATTCACATATAACTCAGCCAATATATCAAGAGAATAGTCTATTCTGACTGGAAGAAAATATGTTGACTTTGTCATCCTGTCTACTATTACCCAAATTGCATCATGGGTAAGAGGTAGTCCAGATACAAAGTTCATTGTCACATACTCCCATTTCCACTCAGGAACTGATAATGGCTACAACAAACTTGAAAAAAACATGGTGTTCAACCTTAATTCGCTGACAAGCGAGGTATTTGGTTACAAACTCTATTATGTCTCTCTTCATTCATAACCACCAATAATGTCTTTTTAAATCTTGATGCATCTTGGTAATCTCGAGATGAATAGCATAAAACGATTGATGTGCCTCCTCCAAAATCTTATTTTTTTAACTTAGCATCATCAGGAATGCACAGCCGATCTCAAAACCATATACTGCTATCATCTTTAACCTAGAAATCTCTACTTTCCCCCTTATGGCTCTCTTTAACAATCTTCTGAAGTTTTAAAATCTCCCTTCTATGCTTTTTTAATTTGATCAAGCAACACTAGGCTAACTTGTAACTGAGCCATTATAGCACCATCATCACATATTCCCAAGCTAGCATGTAAAGCTCTCAACTCTACCAATAACAATAGAGAGTAAGTAGTCAACCATGTCATGCACTTCTGACTCAAGGTATCAACAATAATATTTGCCTTACCCGGGTGGTAATTAATCAAACAACCATAATCTTTAATCAGTTTTAACCACCATCTCTACCTAAGATTTAGCTCCTTTTAAACACCAAGATACTTTAAAAACTTTTATGGTCTGTGTAGATAAAATATTTCTCTCCATACAAGTAGTGTCACCAAATCTTTAATGCAAACATTATAGCTGCTAACTCAAAATCATGAGTCAAATAGTTTAACTCATGAGGCTTTAGATTTCTAAAAGCATAAGCAATAACTCTGCCCTCCTTCATCAGAACATATCCTAAACTATTATGTGAAGCATCACTATAAATCACATACGGTTTACCTTTTACGGGTAAGGTGAGAATATGAGCTTGAGTCAATATATCTTTCAACTATTCAAAACTTGACTAATACTGATTCGTCCACACAAACTTTACATCTTTACGAAGTAACTAGTAAGTGGCATAGCTATCATAGAGAACCCTTTCATAAACCAATGATAATAACCAGCCAAACCTAAGAAACTTCTGACTTCTATCACATTTTTTGTGGCCTCTGCCTTGGATCAACTCTAATGCCATATGTTGAAACAACATATCTAAGAAAAGCAACTTTATCTAACCATAATTCACGCTTAAATATTTTAGCATGCAACTATTTCTCCCTCAAAATTTGCGGTATAATCTGCAGGTGCCTATCATGATCATCCATGTTACGTGAGCAAATAAGAATATCATCAATAAACACTATCACAAACTAATCTAAGTATGGCCTGAAGATCTAGTTCATCAAATCCATGAAAACTGCCGGTGCATTTGTCAACCCAAAAGGTGTAACCAAAAACTCATAATGGCCTCATGCAAAAACCAATTTTAGGTACATCAACTTCTTTAACCCCCTAACTGATAATATCCCGATCTCAAATCAATTTTAGAAAATACAGTTGCCCCTTTCAATTGATAAAAGAGGTCATTAATGTGAGGCAAGATATATTTATTCTTGATGGTTACTTTATTCAACTGGTGGTAATCAATACCTAACTGTAAGGTACCATTATTCTTCTTAACAAATATTACAGGTGCTCCCTATAGTGACATATTAGGGTGAATAAACTCTTTATTAAGAAACTCGTAAAACTACACCTTCATCTCTTTTAATTCTGCAGGTAGCATCTGATGATGAGTAATAGAAATAAGGGTAGTCCCTACTATCACATTAATACCAAACTCTACTTCTCTCACAGGAGGTAGCCTCGGCAACTCATCTGAAAACACATTAGGAAACTCAGCAACTATAGGAATACTATCAAGATTAGGCCTTCTAGTCCTAGTATCCATAACATGTGCCAAGTAAGCTTCACACCCCTTCCGAATCATCCTTCTAGTTGAAATAAAACTAAATAAGGAGTGTCTCTGCTCACTTGATACCATAACATCTTCCCCATCTCGTGTTCTCAAAATACATACTTTCGCTGACAATCTACCATAACCTGATGTCTAGATAACCAATCCATCCCCAAAATGAGATTATAATCTTTAAATGGCATCTCAATCAAGTCACCTAAGAACTCTTTATCATGCACCAACACTAGACAATCTCGGTACACTCTACTGACAACTACAGTATGCCTTAAAGGATTAGTGACTAGCACATCATATTCTAAAGAGTCTGAATACATGTCACCAATGGGCATAATAAATGCATTGATACATGAATGAGTCGACCTAGTTTTAATCAATGCATGAACAATAATGCCAAATAGAGAAAATTTACCAACTATTACATTTGAGGCACTCGACTTTCTCTGCATCTCATACACTCTCTATAAAGTTCTATCTTCCTCTGGTCTATCCACTAATACATAATCCTCTCTCTGACTAGACCTTGCTCTACCACCTCTGCCTGCAGGCCTGGACACAATAGTCTCTGCTTATCTGACATCTGGCAGCTCTGGGCAAACTATAGCATAATGATCTCTGAATCTATACCTGAAATAACCTCATGTGTTAGTCCACCAACAAACACCTCTTTGTGGCTTTCCTCATTGAGTACAAGTAGGCATAACAAATCTATGAGAAGAAGGGATAGGGGCACTAGCAGCTAATGTTGTAGGCCTTTGCCCAGTTGAAATGATCTATCAGACTGCCTGCGGCTCTTACCAAATCTCTGTAAAGGATTCTCTCGACCTCTCTTGTGGGATGATGACTCTGTCTCAAACTGGGATCTCCTACCCTTATTCTCTTCTAACACCACAGCTGTAACCTCCTGAGCCTTCTCCACGCTCCTACCTGCAGATACCAATATGGAATAAACCTCATATTGTATTGCTGCTATCTGACAATGGATAGAAGGCTTTAACCCTTCTTAAAATCTCCTGCACCTATCTCTCTTATCTATAACAATCCCACCAGTATACTTACTCCACTGCAAGAACTCTTTCTCATATTCTATCACTGATTTCATCTTCTACTTAAAATTCAGAAACTTCCTCTTCTTCTCATCCTTATAATCCTTTGGCATATATTTCTCTTTGAACTCTGCCAAAAAATCATCATAGGTCAATAATGGTGGTTTATCCAAATAAGCGAAATAATCTTCCACCAATCATAAGCATTAGACTGAAGTAAAGAAACAACACAATCAAACTTTTTATCTATTGTAGCCTTAAGCTGTATAAAGACTTGTTCCACTCTATCCAACCACTGTTTTGTTGCAGCTGGATCAGTAGTACCAATAAAATTTGTGGCTCCATATTTTCTAAGCTTTTCATATTTCCTACTCTGCTAAGGTACTAGAATATGATGAAAATACTCTGCCATTTGTTGCATCCATACCAAAAAAGCATCATGTGCCATAGGTCTAGCTAGCAAAGAGGCCTCTTTAACATCGTCTACACTTGCTCTAACTCTTTCTTCACCTAGAGCAATACTTTCCATAATATCCTCCTCTGATCTATGCATTTTAGATGCCATCTCAATCTATATCTGTTACAATATATAATTTTACCATATTAAAGACCAACATAGGCGCTATTGTATATGCATATTTCACCATTCAAATCACAATTTAAATTCCCTTCTCTCTTTTTTTCTTTAAAAAAATTCACCTAGGTTAAGAATCTCAAATCTAGACTCTGATATCAAAATAAATATAACACATTTATATCCTATATATATATATAATACATACATTCTGTATTAGGGGTGCTCACGATTTGGCTAACCAAACCGTAGGATGAAAAAAAATCAGTCCATCGATTTCATTTTAGAAAAATTCTAAACCTATACCTAAATAAACGGTTAATCGATTATCGGTTAACTGTTATTTTTTATTTTTAACCGTCATATTATGCATAAAAAATAAAATTAAAATATAATAAATTTCATACATATTTAATTTAAAAAATCAAATATAACTCGCTGCAAAAATTATTCTTAACATAAACAAACAATTGAAATACAAAAATTACATTTAAATTCAAATACAATCTAACAAAATAATTTAATATATAATATATAATTTATTCTATAAATTTATGTATGTAATTTATAAGTTTTGTATAATATATATAATTTATACATTAACATATATAAATTATAATATAATTATAAATTTATAAATTATTTATATATTTAATATATATAATTTTTTTTATTAATCGTTCGGTCCAGTTAATCGAACGGAATAATTTTTTAACTATAAAAATCAAAATCGAAATAGAAAATAGAAAATTTTAAAAATTAAAAACCTAAACCTAAACTATTGATTTGGTTAACCATAATTTTCTGTTCAGTTTGATCGATTTCAGTTCTATTTTTGGTTTAATCGATTTTTTTGAGCACCCCTACCCCACATATATATGTAAGAATGCTATAGTAATTAACTGTAGAATTTTCTAATTTAATAATAAAAATATAACTATTAAAAATATAACTTTATTTAAATATAAAAAATGTGAAAAACAAATTCGCTAGAGTTTTGTCTATAATTTTGATAAATCTCAAAATTCAATCAACACAACCTTCAAGTAAAAATATTCCCAAAACCTTATTTCATTTAAAAACCATCTCTTCCATAATATACATCCAAAATTTTCATAATTAAAAAAACGTTCATCATAAGTACATATATATACATAAACCTTCAAATCTTGTTTCACATACATATGCTATAATTATAATATACCAAAACCAGATTATATAGAAAATAAATTTATACATGTATGCAGCACCAAAAAGCTTTGGTCTCATGGCAAGAGCTTCACCGTCAAAAGCGACCTCAAGTCGTAGGCTCTGTTAGGTCTGGTCTAACAGGGCTTTCTGTCTCTACCCTGTCACCTACATGATAAAAGTAATCATTCTAAGCTACAAGCTTAGATGTACATACTTTAATAATATAAAGTATTTAAAATCAATAAATATATTTTATGACACAAAATGCTTTTAATTACCATTGCAATGCAACACTCTCTTAACAACCATTATCTCATAAGTTAGATAAACATAATACAAACACGCACATTGAGCCTAATAAATTCCTACACAATATTCAGATTCTAAAAAAAAAAAATTAGCTTATCGTAACCCAAAGGTCGGATACCGGAGGTCAAGTGTCATGTGATACCAATGTAGCACTCTCACCCGAAGGCCTCCTCCTCTACACCAAGTGTCTAACACTAGTGTGTCTCGCCCGAAAGTGTAATAATAAAGGTGATACCTGTGTATCTCGCCCAAAAGGCGTAAGCAGCTTGACATATCTTTGGCATGCCAACTCGACAATACCAAATTTAATTCTCCGAAACAACTAATCATACAGGGCAAACAGATACTTCATCAGTATTACACATATTCACATTTTCATTTCTTTTGTCAATTTCCCATATTTTATCACATTTCATAACTATTTCTACATTTTTTAATCACATTGAATATAATTCTTTAGTTATATTCACAATGTGTCTCGCTTTCACAATACCAATATATTGTATAAAATATTACCATCCATCATAAAACATTAATTTTTAAGCTCAAACCAATGTACAATTCACATCTTCAACAATAATACATGGGTTATATGAATAACCACATTCCAAAGTAACATAACATATTTTCAAAATATCAATGTAAGTATGCCACATCATGTATAATTAAAACATAAGTTATCAAAATATGTACTAACCTTATTTAGCTCCAAAACCAACCCAAACTCACTCTCCAAGCCTTACTTTCACCAAACCCTAAATTCCTCCATTTGAATAATTTTGGCCTACACACTCCTAATCCGAACAACAAGTAAAATTATTCAATTAGAATAATTCATATACTCAATTTATTCAAAACTACCCCTAGTTATTCAAATTCTAACCAAACTTCCAACAAAACCCAAATTTCTCTACTACAAAACTCAAACTTCACCAAAACAAGCTTTCTTCCACCATCCAACCATTAAATCAATATATGCTCATCATATTAGCTTCATAACTACCTTTTTTTCCAATTAACTTCAACATCTCTCACTATCCAAACTATTACATAATCTAAAAATCTAAGAAAAAATAAGCTTAAAAGAAGAATACTTACGTATTCCTTGATTTTTCTTCAAAGCTAACTTGATTTTCTAATGTTTTTAGTGAAATTTGGTGTATAAAATGAAGAAGGCACTTTCCTTTTTTTTTTTCTTTTGAATATTTTGGCAACCATGGATGAAGGAAGAAGATGATAGTTTCTTTTTTAATTTTCATCTTCCTTCCTATCTATAAATATATATTAATTAATTAATTATTTTAATATTTTTCTTGAATTACCCACCATAAGATAATTTCGACCTTTCTTTTTAATTTTTATTTATTTATTTATTATTTTTTAAAACTTTTAACCTAATATTATCTTTTAGTGAAAGTCTATATGTTAGGTATATACCATATATATATTATGTATCCAATATATATTTTATGTATAACTTGTATATACATTAGATATATATTATGCATACCCCTCTTCCAACATATTAATTAACCATCCATATTAATTATTTAATTATATTTAATAGAAATGTGGGCGTTACAAGCTCCATCTACTTGCATTGTATCTCCTGTGTAAGTAGATTCAATAGGTGTTGATGGTAGTATAGTAGCACCAACACCAAACATGAGTGACAATTATATTAAGATAATTTAGAGCAATAAATTTTAATAATTAAGCTATAATTAATGAATTTTTTATTAATTACAATAAGTTATTGGAGCCATTTGGTCCATGCTTACAAAAGAATGGGAAGATAATGCAAAAGAAATTAGAGCCGACTAGAATTAATTAGAAGTTGATTTCTAAAGAATTCAAAGATTTTTTATTTGGAGAATTTAAAGCATAAGAAGTATTTAAATTAATTCAAATTTAATAAGAAACCTTATATAATTATGAATTTAATTATTAGTTAATTATTTTTTTCAAAAATATTTCTAATGTGATGAGTTGATTGACTCTTTAGTCAGAATCACCTTCGAGAAGGAGAAGAAGACCGTTATTTGCTATAGTAATATGATAAATGAAAACAAGGAAAAAGGGAAAGCAGCCTAAATATTTCAGGTGAATTTGGCATCTCTGGAGGGTCAGGCTCATTCTAAGGTGACCTCCTGTAACATACTTCAAAGTATTATTGATGGTGCAAGCCCATCTACACATACTGGAGACAACAAAACACATTTTGAGCACACTCGTCTCCTTGAAGTATAATTTATTTATTTTTTTATCTTTTGTTATTAATGTTTTTACTAAAAGATATTTTTTCATGTTTCATTACTTTACTAAGAGGAGCAGTTGGAGTGGCCTCTCACCGAGCATGAGTTGTTTGTCCATACTCATACTAAAAATTATGACAAATAAACTTTTATTGAACAACACTCCTCAGAAGTATATGTAAGTTTATAAATTTTAATTTTTGCTTTTAATTTTTCTACATATTATACCGATTGCATTAATATATTTTTTACAAGACTGCTTAATAGCATCTCAGGACCAATAGTCTTAGATAGGTGACCCTATTGATAAGATTCTACTGTTTATTGAGGTTGCTGGTGGAGAGAGGAAGATGATAGTGTATGGATTGAGATCTCAATATGTCTCTGAGGCCAGCATCTCATCTTCAGCTTCATCTTCAGTGCAACATCAAGAAGTGAAGCAGTTGAAGGCAACTCTTTAGGAGCATCTCCAAGCACAATGGAGAGAGTTGGAAATAAAAGTATGTGAGTGGGAGCTTGCATCGTGAGAGGAGATGTGGAGAGAAGCATAGTTGGATCGATTTATGCAATAATATCTCCCTGCTGTCTCCACCTCAACCTCTACCTCCACCTCAGCCTCCATCTTTCCCTCCCCATTAGTTCTTCTTCACTTTATTTGTATATTTTATTGGTATATATTATGATAAATATATATGTAGCCCCCTAAATATATAGTGTTTAGTCACTTTGCTCAATGAACTTTCATTTTAACCACTTTATCCTCTATAATTGTCTATTTTTTTTACTAACAGACACCTATATTAATGAATAGTCACTTATCCCTTTATATTTATATATTTTATACCAAATAGATAAGTTAGTTACTCAGCATGAATCACCGAAAATATATTTATAAGTTAAGAAAAATATAAATTCAGGAGATTATATGGTTAAATTAAAGGGGCAAACTAAACATTACATGTTCAGGAGCTATATATGTATTTGGCATATATATATATATATTATTTTCACATTTTTTTTGTACATTATCATCAATATAATTTTATTTATATGTATTAATTTATTAATTTATTTGGAGTTTTTATTTATTTTTATTTTAATAAAATTTAAAAATATATAATGACTAAAAAAATTAATACATTTACTGAAAGATTATCGATAAATTATTAAAATATTAGTTGTTTACCAATCGAATTACCAATGGATTACTAATAAATGACAATATAAATATCATTTCCTGATCAATTTCGACAGGAAATCTATAGATAAATAAATTTAAAAGATAGATTACTGATCAACTATTGAATTTAGAAAATTGTTATTTTAAAAATTTACTGATCAATTATCAACAAATTTTTTAAAATTCTTAAATTAATGTTAAAATAAATTATCAATGGTTTACTAACTATCTTTTTAACTTTGTATGGAATTTGATATCTAATTTACCAACAGACATGTTGTCGTTACTTACATACAGTGCCTTTAATCCCTTGGTAAAGTGAAACTTTTCAAAATCATATTTATTGTCGATAATTTCTCGATAATTATCAACAAAAACTGTATTTTCTCTATAAGTTTGATGCCGACAAGGTAATCAATACAGGAAAAATTCGGTAAAAAATTTGTCAATAAATTATCGGTAACATGTGTGTCCCTTGTAGTGTATGTTTTTGGGGAAAAAAGGTTTTTGACTTGAATTTGATGCTAATCATTCAAAACTTATGGTTAAACAATACGAGATTATTCACAAATATTTATATCTTTGTTCTTTTTATATATTTCATATATTGCGATATCAACTTGGTATTTATTTAATTGCAGCCTCATGCAAGAAAATCTACAGCATATCTATGTTTGGGTTTTGTAGGTTGAATTTGGGGCTAAAAGAAAGACAAAAGTGAAGTGCAGAAGGCCAGTAATTTATTAACTATTCATTGTGCAAAACGTGTATCATATGACCCCTACCCAAATTCTAATAATATATAAATTAATCAAATAAATCAAAAGTGAACCACATAATTGAAATTAATAATAGTTTTTAACTTTTCCTAAAGCATATCTAAACAATCAAATTATAATTGAAAAATCACCCATGAGATATAAAAACGTATAATTAAAGAGAGTTTGTTAATCCTGATTTTATTAATCTAAATTTAACTTTTGGTATTAGTATCTAGAAGGTAATTATTCATTGCATATTGCCATATTCTACTATTACACATATTTTACTCTTATTTTTTTTATTTAACTTGTATTTTTTAAAAATATTTTATTATTGTATACATTTAAATATTATTTTATAATAATTTTGAATATTAATATATAAATAAAATATATATGGCTAAATTTGTTATGCATGCAATTGAATTAAAAGAATAATAAAAAATCATTGAATATATATAAATTATAATAGAAATCTACAAAAATATAATAAAATTTAAAAAATTAATCAAATCATATCATTTTATATAAATTTAATTATTTAATGTATGAAAAATATTTTAAAAAATTAATTAAAACTTAGCAAAAATATTAAGAACTTCAAATTAGGAATTTTGATATTCAAATTCCACCTTCATTTTTATTCTGAGAGATAATAAGAGTTTTGAAATCAAAAGTTTCACATTCCACATTATTCTAAGATGGATGTTGCGCTAACCTTATACGACTGTACGTATGCATCATTGCGACAGGTAATAAAGTATGAGAGCGAGTGTCGATCCTACAAAAAAGTTGCAAAATTTAAGTACCAAACCATCAAATTACTATGTATTTGGAAAACAGAAAAGTTTACTAAATTAATTAAGCTTAACTTCTATTATTTAAATTCACCAGGTTAGATTTTTTTAATTGATTTCCTATGATTTTCCTAAATTCTTAATCTAATTTTAATTCATTTGTTTATTAATTGAGTGTTTCTTAATTAAGTTATATTATTTCTATATTTCTAAAACTAACATTGAGATTAATCTCTTTACTTACGTGATTACAAAAATTAATTAAATTCTTTATATTTAGTGAAAATTTCTAAACAATCCCTCTAAGTATTTTCTTATTGGCAGAAGATTCAAAAAAGCCTCTTAAATATTACCATTATCTCAACTCAAACCTTAAAGTATTACCATTCAAGCCCTTGCCGTTAAAAGAGCATGTCATTTAGACCATTGATGTTAGAAAAAAAAGTTAATTTATTGTTAAAAATGATGATGTGGTATTATAGAATTCACTAATTCACTTTATATTTTTTAAATAATTAAGAAATACTACAATATATTTTTTAAATAATAAATAATTAAAAATTAAAAATATACTTTCAAATAATATTAAAAATAATAATTTTTATAGATTATAAAAATATATATTTTATAATCTATATCGTATTTGAAAAAAAATCAAAATTACAAACAGTAGTTTTTTTTGAAATGTTAATCATATAAAAAATTAATTTTCATAATTTTTTATTTAGGATTTCATATTTGTTAAATTTTATTTTTTTTATAAATTATTACATATTGATAAGTAGAATATGACTTTTTTTTATCTTAGTCACAAAATAAAAAAAATTCTTGTGACTTCTAAATGCTTTTAATTTTAATAAAAATAATTTTTTCTTATTTGAAATTTTTTAATGTATATTAATTTTTAATAGAAAAGAAATTTGTGCAAAAATACAGATTGACCTTAAAATTTTTTTTTGCTCATTTATACTCTTAAAGCTTGCGTGAATATAAGGATTAATTCTTGAAGTTTTAAAAAACTTACAAATTAATTTATTTTTTAACAAAAAACTAATTATCGTTAACTGTATATTTAATTTTGAAAAAATTACATAACTACCTGAAAAAGAAAAATATATTTCAAAAATACTATCATTCTTTTTAAATTTCAAGAAAACTACATTTATATATTAAAAAAAATACGTTGGACAAAAAATATGCTTCGTAGCCCCGCTATATGAAATATAGTGGCCAACAAAAATATATGCCATGCCTATGAGATGTTTGGCCACTTTATTTTTTTTTCTTTCCACGGTAAATTGCATATAAATTATTTTTTAAATTTCATTATATGATTATAATATTTTTTTTATAACTTTTTAGTTTTTTGGCCATTATATTTTGATGTGTATTTATTTTTTTTTTGTGATTTTTATGCTTTTTATTTTTTGTGTATTTATTTTTTGTGATTTTTGTTTATTTTTTAATCTTTTTTATATTGTTTCTATTGTTTCTATTATTTATTTTTTATTTTTTAAACAATTTTCAAATTAAAAATTTTAAAATATTAAGTTTATACTTATATGTAACATATATGTAACATATATCAATTTATAACTAAAATATTTATGCCTATATATAACATTTATTATTTTTACACTGATATTTTTTTAAATTTTGACAAGTATATATTGTCATATGTAACATATAAATAAATATATAATAATTTATATTATTATTCTTTTAAATTTTAATATGTATATGTTATTATATACAATATATACCAATATATAAATAAACGTATATCACTTTTATACTTTTATTCTTTTAAAATTTAATGCGTATATATTATTATATATAATATAATATAACATACTTCGACATATAACTAAACATAAAGTATTTTAATACTTTTATTCTTTTAAAATTTAACATATATATTATTTTATTTAATATATACCGACATATATCAATATATACTTATATATATGTGTTATGCCTTAGGATTGGCAAACCTTGGTCTTTGCTTGGTGTTGACGTACTAGAGGATTATAGGTTCTTCAACCTTTAGTACACAAAACTAACTTCTAATCAAATGATTGTATAAATCCTTAAAAGGTTCAGAAAAAAAAAATCAAGCCCTCAAGCTCCCCTCAACGGTTTGCTTGAATTCTATAAGAATTTTGAATGAAAATCGAAGTAACTAAGTAAATTTGCAAATCAGCCGTAAAATTGGATATGCTTGCTTGAATAGCTTTGAAATTTCAAACAAATAAAATTACTTATAGTAAACTTTTGAACAAAGAAAATATGAACTAATAGTTAAATGTGATGGAAATTGAGGAAAACAAAAAGCCAACTAAATGCAATATAAATTGAAGAAATTAGACTGATTAAACTAAAAAAAAACTAAAAACTTGACGATTCTTATAGCTGTTGATTTTTGGAGGATTTCATTGTTCACTATCTAATGATAATTGATTAATGATTTCTAGATGAGATTGGTTGAGCTTTTTATAGCTCATTCTTCCAAATCACTCTGGCCACTAAACTTATAGTACGTTTTTATCTTAACTACCCATGTTTCTATATTTTCACGTCTTCCGCTTTTCAAGGTTTATGCATAGTCTAACATTCTTAGACATATTCCTCAATAAATTATTCATCAAAGAACCTGATTTCTCTGGTCCCTCAATAAAACCAATTCTTTGGTCATATTTTTCATGCTCTATATACACAATAGTGGAATCATGAACCGGGGGGGGGGGGGGGGGGACAAAAATTTCATGAAAAAATTACAGATAAGTTTATAATAAAATTAAATATTTAATATTATAGTAGTTTAATAATTAGTTTATGCTATTAGATTAACTGCGCCTAAGAGGTAGTAATTATATCCTACGAGTTTGTAGTTTTTAAAATGTTGCATAATAGCTTTATTTGCAATTTTTATAAAAATATATTTCTCCACGTAACACATCAAAGTAGTTAATCAGAAAATTATCTCCTATCTTATTGCGCAAATTTATCTTAATAATATTTATTGTTAAAAAAGATCTTTCGAGAGTAGCGGTTGTAACATGTAAGACTAAAGCTAACTTGATAAGTAGATATACCAAAGGAAATATAGTGTCATAACCTGTCTTAATCATTTTCTAAGCAATGTTATGATGGTCAGAGAAAGCTATATTTCTTCTTACATCAGTAATGTAGGCCTGAAGTTGATCTTCAAGTATCATCCGATCAGTGATAAAGAAATCATATGGATGTAGCTCAACTAGACGAAGTAATCTTGATAGCTCGAAGTTTGAGAATGAGTTTTTAGGAGAAAGAGAAGAAATGCATAAAAGCAATTTCATGATTCTATAAAGAAATTTTTCATTTCTTAATCAGTGAAAAAAAACCTAGTATTAAATGAAAGAAAATTAGGTTGTAGTATAATAAATTGTTAAGTATGATAATACAAAGAAAAAAAAGTACTTGACAAAATATTTTCACTCGAAAGTGGTGGTAATAAGTAATAGGAATACTAGTATACTTGGAACACATATAACCTGGAATATTATCTTCCATATTAGGTACTATGATACCATGATCAATGCAAAAGTCGTTGACAACTTTCAATAATTCATCCCATCCATTCTCCCTGGTGTTTTTCAATTTAAGTTTAATAGTTTCAATCAAATGAATCGCATTGCTAATATTTTGATCATCTCTTTATAAGATTTGAGATAGATTATTTTTCATTCTTAAAACTCATCTCATTAAGAAATCAATGAAAATAAATTCATAAATTTCAATTTTATTAACCAAGCTCACAACTGTTCCTAGATTTCTTTGTTCAACATCACACTATAAATATTCTCAAGAACCTTTTTCACTAATGACCATATAAAGAGAAGATGTATAATTATTTTATAATAAGAACCCCAACGCATGTCTCCAGACTGAGCTAAATTTATTTCTTGATGCAAGCCTCTTTTAGTTTGAATATCACCTTTTCTTGATGTTGAACTTCTTCATCATGCTATTTTTTATGGTGAACATCTCTCCTTTTACATGATGCTCCAACCATATTCACAATCATTGTAAAATAATTAAAAAAATTACTCACAAATCTATTACTTCATGTTGTTATAACAAACACTAATTGGAGTTGATGAGTAAAACAAAGAATGTACCTTGCCGAGAGATTTTCATTTAAAATGAGAATTTTTAACCTGTTGAATTCACCTCACATATTAGAAGCCCATCATTGCCTTGACCTCTGACTCTACTTAGCGATAATTCATGTTTCACAAAGAAATCATCAAGTATACTTTTCAAAGACAGAGGGAAAGTGTCACTCACATGTACTACTCTAATAAATAATTCTACCTCTTGTCCCAACTTGTTAACATATCTCAAGACCACATCCATTTGCTCCATTATTGAATTGTCTCAAGCCTCATCTATTAATAAAGAGTAGAAGTTATCTCCAATATCCTTAATAATGGCTAGGGTTATCTCTAAAGCAAAAGCACTCATTATTTTTTTTTTGGATTAATGAAGAATTGAGTTGATTATTTCCGAGAGCATTTGAGTTAAACTATATTTCCAACATCAACAATACATTTACTGTACCAACTAAAAAGTTTAAGAAAATTACCTCAGTAAATTGACTTTTATGACTCATATTGCCCTTAAAAAACTAACTACTGTGCTAGAAGAAAGCGAATGCAAAGGTTAAATAGGTTCGGTAAAAAACCTCCTACTCGTGGCTATGAGAAGATATGACATGGGATACATTTTGTCTTTGATTTTTAAAACCAACGTATTGCATTATAACATTATTGTGTGGACTACTTGGATTGCCAACATGGTCATTAAACTTCTCTGTGGCTTTTTTCCAATTATAAAACTCGTTATGTGTGAAAACATTCTCTCCCATTTAGCTCTTTTATTCAAACTAAAATGATAACACAAAAAATAAAATTTTGTATCTTTGGACAGTCACTCGTACTTAGAAACCTAAATATCTCTAAAACTCCTCCTATTTTTTCCAAATTCTCTTTGTGAAAAAATTGTGCTCATATAGTTGGCAAGGTCCTGTAGCTACATATTGTCTTTTAACATAATCTTTAATCCTAACATCGTACTCATCAATGAGTTTATATAATGTTGGGTCAACAACAATATCATCAAAACATATACCCTAACACCTTTTTTTATTACTATTTTTCCCATCACTTGCATGACTTGTAACACCCTTATACCCTAAGTACGTATAATACATATACTCTGTATATGTAAAACATATATTTAGGGTGCAAAAGTACTAAAGTAAATATTTGTAAAATTTTCTATTTAACAATAAAAATATAATTGTTAAAAATATAGCTTTAATCGTATATAAAATATCTGGAAATCATTTATCAGAGTTTTATCTATAATTTTAATAAATCCCTAAATTTAAACATTTCATAACCTATAAAAAAATAGCACTCCTAAGAACCTTATTTCATTCCAAATCCATCTTCTCATTAATTTAAATCCAAAATTTTCATAATTAAAAATATTACTCATTATAAGTATATATATACATAAAACCTCAAATTTTTGTTTACTGTGCACATGCTATAATTATAATATACAAAACAAAAAAATATATAAAATAACATTATGTATGTATGCAACACCAAAAGGGTTTGAGCTCATGGTAAAAGCCTAACCTTCAGAATCAGCCTCAAGTTCTAGGCTCTTTCTCAGGTCTATTAGGCTTCATATCTCAACCCTATCACTTACGCGATATTATCAAATCATACTAAATTATAAGCTTATTGGTACGTACTTTGATAACATTAAAAATTTATTTAAAACAGTGTGACTCTTTACTAGTATATAATTTATTAATCCCAATAAAGAATGCATTGTTCATTTAACATCTATAAACTCATGAATTATATAAACATATCACAATCACACACATTGGACTTAATAAATTCCTGCATAATATTCATATTCTAAAAAGATTGATTTATTCTATAGCGATTTGAAAGTCTGACACCTTGGATCTAAAAACCGTATATATATCACCAGAAGATCTTCCTCTATCGACATCGGAGATTTAAGTATCATTATATATATATATATATATATATCACCTGAAGGTCATTCCTTCAGCATAAAAAGTGTCCAACACCAGCATGTCTTGCTTGAAAGCGGAATAATAGATATGATATCAGTGCATCTTACCCAAAGTTGTATAAAATATCATAACATATCATTGGCATGCCAACTTGACAGTACCAAATTTAATTTTCTAGAATAAGTAATTGTGCAGGGAAAACAATATCACATATTATATCACATTTTTCTAATTCTCATCTCATTTATCATTTTTCCATAACTTCCACATTCCATAACCATTTTCCACATTTTTTAATCACATTGAACATAATCCTTAATCATATTCATAATGTGATCCATTTTCACATTTTCAATATATTGCATAAAACATTATCATTTACCATAAAACAATGGTTTTTAGTTTCAAATCAATGCACAAATCACAACTTTGCACGCATACATCTATACATAATGCCACTTTATAGGAAAGTAATATCCTTCAAAGTATTCTAATATGGATGATGTCAAATATGAATATTCAATTTAAATATTAACAAAATACGTACTAACCTTGTGAACTTTAATATCCAATTTAAAACACCTTCCAAGATTCAATTTTCAAAAAGTCCTAAATTTCTCCATTTGATTTTCTTTGGCATAAACACTCTTAGTTCAAACAATAAGTAAAATTCTTCAAAAGTATATTTATACTTAATTTATTCATAATATCCCTTAATTACCTAAATCTTAGCAAAACCCCATCAAAACCTTAATTTTCCAAAACTTCTATAAACCCTAATTTAACAGTTCAAGCTTACTTCAATCATTTAATCTCAAATTCAACATATACATATCTCAAGCACATTATAACCACCTTTTTTTCAATTAAAACAAATTCATCTCTCTACCCATACCACAACATAACCTAAAAATCTAAAGAAAACAAAGCTTAAAAGGATAATACTTACTTGATTCCTTGATTTCTCTTCAAAACTAACTTAATTTACTAGAATTTTTAATGAAACTTGGTGTATAAATGAAAAAGACACTCTCTCTTTCTCACTCTAAAAATTCGGCCATCATGAAAGGAAGAAGAAGATGAAGACTTGTTTCTACTTTTCTTCTTCCTCTCCATCTAAAATTAATTGACTAATTAATTAATAAAATATTTTATTAATGTAATATTTTTCTCTTTTTTCATATCCATAAATTTTATTTTATTTTTTTGACTTTTCTTTTTTCTTTTTTTTTATTTACTTACTTTTATTTTTTTTTCTTCCAACTCATATGTATATAAATCTATATGTGTATATTCCATGTATATTTTAATTATAATATATATATATATATCTAGTATTTATATTAAAGATATGTTATGTATATACTATATATTCAGAGTATACATTATGTATATATAGTATATATATATTAGGTGTTCAGGGTATGCATTATGTATATCTAGTATTTATATTATAAATGTAGTGTATTTATTATGTATATTTGGTATATATACTAGGCATATTTCATATATATCCTTCTTTCATCACGCTAATTAACCCTCCATATTACTTATTTTAATGAGTATTAAAAATGTGGATTTTACATGACTATTTGGAGTTAGGTGATGGAATGTTTGACTATTTACCACTTTCATTTTGTACCCTCTTTGTTTTGAGTAAAAATTTATCCATATCTATTGTATTCTGTAATTAGTTTATATTCAATTCATAAATAGTTTATATGCAATTATTAATTAGTTTATATTCAATTTATAGTTAGATTACAAATAATTTTTTTTATTAGTTTTTGTTTTTTTATTTATACTTTATAATCAATTTTCATATTAGTTTATTTTTTATAATTTATAATTTTTCAATTTAACCTAATAATTAGTTTATATTAGTTTATATTCAATTTATATTAGTTTATGTTCAATTAGTTTTTTCAATTTTTATTAGCATATGTTCAATTAGTTTATATTCAATTTATAAAATTATAATTAGTTTAAAAATATAGGAATTAGTTCATATTTTTCAATTTAGTTTTTATAGTAACATTTCAATTTAACCTAATTACAACCCATTATCATATTAAATTATACTTAATTCTAATAAATTAAACCCTAATCTATATTTCTAAAAAATGCAAATCAACAAATCACTAAATTAACAAATCACTATCAATTTAATCACAACAACATACAACAACAACACAAATCAACAATTAAATAAACCTTCACAAGTTAAAAAATAAAATGAAAAAAAAGAGTTGAGGTATAAATACCTTAGGCCAACGAAGATCCGGTTTATATTAACTTTATCTATTTAATTAATTATATTAAATATTATATATTTAATAACTGTTTTTATTTTTTCATTTTGTTTATAGGTACAGAAATGTTGGAATATGAGTGGGGAAACTCATCGACTATGATACTTACCGTGATGAATAATTGCAAGATCACTCTGACCATAATCTTCAAATTTTCAATCATTACTCTGCTCAATCTTTCAATGATATACTCGTTCCTCAACCAACAACAACTTTGTTTCATCAACCAACTACAAATCATCATGACAACAATCTTAGGCTCCATTTCCATCTCAAACTTCACTTATTGATATTTTTTTTCTTGTTGATGATCACTAGGTGATATTTTCTTGTAAGAACATGCTAAAACAAGTAAAGTCATGCTAATAAGACCTAACATCATGCCTAACCACCAAAAAGAAAAGGAATTTGAGAATTCCAGTGCATGAATCCACAGTCACTAGCAGCAGATGGTGCTATGGGTTTTGATTTTTTATTAGTGCAAGATAAACACGAGAATCGGTAAAAATAAAAGAATCTAAAATGGAATTTGCAATGGAAAAGAAGTAGTGGGGAAGAGTTAGCATTAGAAAGTGAGAAAGTAATGAAAATTCGTTGATGGAAGTGAAAAAGAGAGGTACCATGTTTTTTAAAAACAAAATAAAAATCAATCTAAAATTGAACAAAAAAAGAAATAAGTGCAATAAAAAATAAAAATGACACTTAAAACAAATAGTAAATGATGCAATTTTGTCTTTAGTTTTTTGTTAGAATATGCAAATATGTCCCTTATATTTGCGTAAAAGTACTAATTGACTGTAATATCCCTAAGTGTGCTTAGAAGTTATGATAATGTTGTTATTATTGAATTGAGTGTGTGATTGATAAGTGATAATTATGTTGTTTGAAGAAAAGCATTGTGTAGAGTGAAGTGTATATGTTGTGTATATGGTCATATATATATAATATAAGTTGGTCAAAGGGCTTGGTCAAGGGAAGAGGATATTTTATTTGTGATTGTGAAATTACCAACATGGGCTTGTAAAAGACAAAGGTTTAGTTATATGGTTGAGGGTAGTTTAGTAATTTTCTTTTGGAAGGGTATTTAATGCCTATTGACTTTGTGTTTTCTTCATCATTTCTTCTTCTTCTTCTTGTTGATGGCCGGCTCACTCAAAGACAAAGGAAAGCAAGAGAGCAAGTGATGATTTTGGAATTTTAAGCTCAAAAGTGAAGGAAGATCTCAAGTATACAAGTTGGAATTTCAAGAATTTCATGATTTTAGTAAGTTTTCTCTTGTTTGCCTTTGTTATTTTTGAAGATGTGTGTGAGTTGAGTTAGGGTTATTGATAGTATGATTAAGTGTGTTGATGATTTGTTGATTAGAGTTGAAATTGATTTTAAATAAGAAGTAAATTGGTGTTGGTGATGGAAGAGTAAGAGTTGTGTTTAGTGAATATTTTTCTGTTTTACAATTAGTAAAGGCTGTGACTTGTATGATTTTTAATTAATTATAGAAAAATGTTCTTGAAGTGAATTTTTGATATGTTGTGCCTCTATGAGTCTAGAATGACTGAAAAATATGTTGATTCGATTTTGGAATGGTTATGAGTTTAGAAAGATTATTTTTATTAGACCTGTTCCAGCAGGTACCTTAACTGAGACAGCTATATTTCGGGATTTTTAATAAAATGTAGAAAAATCATATCCAATTGAATTTTGGATATGTTGTTGCTTAGTGAGTCTAGTATTTGAGAAAAATAATTTGGAACCACGTTGATTGAATTTGATTTATGGAATTCACAAAGTTCAGAACTGCTGCCAGGATGCAGGGCAATTGGGGCAGTCTGGTTAGGTGAACTATTTGACCAAGATTTTGTGTTTAGTTTGATCTGAAATTTTAAAGGAATGATTTTAAGATACAAAACTAAATTCTGTAAAAATTTTAGAATTTTTAGTCAAGTAGATTATTTTATACAATTTTTCAAAATAAGGATAAAATGGAGTCTAAAACCAGAATGTACTATTCATATGGTCATTTTGCTAATATTCCTTTTGGATTAGGTTGTGAAGAGGTTGAATTGCCCTAATTTGTGAAGTGAAGAACTATTGAGTGGAGAAGAGTTTAGAGTGGTGTGAAATGTTATTAAGGTAAGTACCAATGTTGCATGATTGCATTGTTAATGCATATCACTAATGTATTTTGATGTGTTTATATCATTAATGATATGTATATATATAATTGTGTTATGGGAAAATGAAAGATGTGAATGATTTGATGAATATTAATGTATGAGAATACAATTGATTGAGTATAATTAAATAATGTTAGGTAAATTATTACATTGTTAATCTAATGTGACTTGTATAGTGTGAAAGAGAAGAGGATCATTCAACAAGGTATGAGCTATGCAAATTTATTATGACAAACACTTTTATGAAGAATTACTTTAATGTACTTTGTAATGTTATAGCAATGATGCTATATGTATAATGTGAATCATGTGATTGAATAATGATATGTTCATTTGGTTAATGTAATTGATGTTGAGTATTATAATGATGATGCACATGATACTATATGAACAATACTATGATTTGTGTATTATGAATCTTGTGAATTGTATTGTGCTATATGAATAAGGTACTTTGTAATGTTATAGCAATGATGTTATATGTATCATATGGATTGAGATATGATATGTTGTGAAGCCATTGTGATTGGTTATGATGATCTAATTGAAAGAAATAAGGCATGTTTGCCTAGATGATAATGAACATTGAGATTGAAATTGATAATGAAACAATAAGTGAAATATGTGTTTAATGTGTTATTCAGTTTTCAGAGTTCTGGGTTTGGAGGCATGCCTATAAAATGAAAAAGGTAACAGTCTTGCCGGGTTGAGGATCTCTTCAAATTGAGTTGAATTGAGGTCCAAGAGACTGGGTCTGTTACACTATGAGAATTGTGAATATGAAATATATGATTGGTAACAGTCTTGCCGGGTTGAGGATCTCCTCATGATGAGTTGATGGTCCAAGAGACTGGGTCTGTTACACTATCCATGGATAGAAATATTGATATATGATGCCTACGGGCTTGATGATTATGATTATAGACCAAAGCAGTAACTCTGAACTCTGAATAACATAGTGGTGTCTGTTGGGCCCGAGTCTGTCTTTGTTGTCAATGTGATATACAAATGTTGAAAGAAATGGATAATGAAATCTTTGGTATACTTCATTGGACATGTGATTGATGATATGTAATATGTGCGTTGAAATATTGATTATGAGCACTAGTGATGAATCATTAATGTTGAATTGTGAATAAAGAAATGTTATGATTGGTATGATGTATAATGTGTGTATTAGCATTGATTGTGAATTCAATTGATGAATTGTGGTTGATGACAATGATTGTCTTAATTGGAAATGTGACTTATGATTAGTATGATGTATAATGTGTGTATTGAGATGTTGATTGTGAATATTAGTGATGGGTTGGACTTGGTAGAAATGTTATGTTTATATGTGTATAAGATATGAGATTAGTTGAAAGATATGAAAGGTGCAAATGAATAGGGATAAACTTAATAAGAACTAAAAGTATATGGAATTGAGATATCTTTATATGTTAGTGTTTCCATGATATATTTTTGTATTTTATATTTGTACTACTAAGCTTTCGAGCTTAGCGCGGATGTATTATCGCGCAGGTAGCTTGGTGGAAGACATGAAGTCTTTTGGTATGCCACGAGAAGAGTAAGATTTTGTCGAGACCAACTAGAGGGTAATGCATACATGTATCCACTTTAAGTATGTTATATTATATGTATAAATGAAGTTTTGATAAAGACAATAATTTGTAAGTGTTCTTTAAATTGACCTATTATGGTTTGAATTTTGTTACAGGTATTGAAAGGTAAAAAGAAAAGTGGCATCCTTATACTTTAAATACTTACTGTATGTATACTAGGTATATGTATAGTATTTATATGGAGTATTGGGGTGTTACAATTATTTTGGTATCAGAGCTTAGGTTCGAGATTCTCGGCCTAAGTAAAATTAAAAAGAAAAAGTTTTGAAACGCTTAAAATGAATTAAAAAGAAGAGTTTTGAAAATGAAATTTGTAATACATGCATATGCATTCACACCTAGGTTGGTCTCGGAGGTGGCATTATATGATTTATAGTATATCTGTGTTATATGAAATGGATGTTAATATGTGAATGATATGATGTTATGAGAAAACTGTTTTGTTGTAATGTGAGATGTTGAGGCATGATTACTTAACTTGCTTGTGAAAAAAAAAGAAATGAATTTAAAAAAAAATATTGATAAGTTTAATGAACGGACCTATCTGTCTCATGCGGAACCATACGGACCCATTGGAATGGGCAACCGAACTTGGACAACCGACCTGGATGGGAAAAGGTATGTTACTGATAATGTTATACGTGCTTATCTGCCTCCTGCGGACCCTTGGGATTGAAGGGCAACCGACCTGGTTGGGGAAGGGTACGTATATAAAGTCATAGTTGTTGGCTATAATGATAAATTTAAATGAGTATAATGAATGATATGAATTTATATAAGTCTAATTGATAATTAAAAATGGAAATTTATGCAAGTAAAGTGAAGTGTTAAATGTGTTGAAGCATAAAGAAATGAAAAGGAAAATAATATTGAATGAGTTGATTAGTAAAGACAAGGTATGATTATTTAAAGTTTGGGGTATATATATAAAGTTAAGGTATTGTTTAAAGGAAAAAGAGATGATATTGGTTATGTAAGAATATAAATTGGTATGGTTATTTTAATGTAAACATTGTGAATTCAAGGTTAGAAATGTGAGATGCTTGGATATTGTGAAAGCTCATGGTAATGGTAATAATATGTGATATTTGAGATTTTTCGAAATGATCTTAATAATTGGGGAAGAAATATGTGTTGATATTGCTTTATGATATATATATATATATATCCGAGATGTTTTTAAAGTTGATTTTAAGAAAAGATGAGTTTGGTAAATTTAAAGTTTAAACGAAGTAGTAAGTTGAAAAGTTAAAGTTCTACTAGAAACTGATAAAGATTGATTGGATATTGATGATTTAATGTATATTCAATACCTGAGCCAGGTGAAATGATTAATATTGCACATGAAAGTATTATGAATTAAGTAATGTGATTGATGGTATGAGAATTTGTTTTGAAGTAAAAAGAGAAATAGATAAGCAAATGAAAAGGAGCTATTTTAAGTCATTTCATTGCAAAAAAAAAAAAAAAAGATATGGAAGTATATTAAATGTTTTTTTTTTTAAAGATGAAAGTAAAAGAGATGTCACATTGGGAATGTGACCAAGATGGATGTGAAGTGTTATTATAGTCAGAATATATATTTGTAGTGTGATTAAATACTTTTTATCATATTGGAAGAATGAGAATAATAGTATTCAAAAGAAAGTGATAAACACTAAATTTGTAGTGAATGTATGAAAAAGGAAAATAAAAATCAGAGCATATAATTAAGTGTATAGGAGCTATTAGGCTCAATGTGTATATTATTAGGTGTAATGTACATATGTATAAATATATGAGTAAAATATATATATATACGTTGAATGGTAAACAAACGGATATAAAGATGATATATTAAATGCATTTCAAAATAAAGGTGAGAGAGATGTCACCTTAGTAAGGTGACTAAGAATTTGTGAAGTATTATTGTGGTTAGGAAATATATATGTGTTGAGTTGATAAATAATTTAAGTTATGTCAAAAAGGGGTAAGAATGATGTTGATTAAGGAAAAGTAATAAATGTTAAATTGTGTTAAAGATATGTAAAAGAGGAATTATATATATAATTGTATGACTATGTGTATACATGTATGGAAAATGTGGAATGAGCTTTTCGATATGAATGTAAATGAAAATGTAAGAAATGTGGAAAGCAAGTCATATTGTGAATGTGACCTAAGTATGTGAATGTGATATAATTATTTGTTTAGTGGTGTGGAGAATAATAGGGCATGTATCAGTGGATCTATGAGAGAATAGGTTTTAACCTATGTAGAGTTAGATTATGGGATGAAATGGAGAGTGAGAAAGGACTCAAGTAACACTAGAAGATGAAATTGTTATGATAATAACTGAGTTAAACTATCATATAATGTTTCCTGGATTAAGGATTTTGTTTGTAGAAATTCTATATGTATAAGTATATAATAAAAAGGAAAGTATACTGTATGAAAAGTGTTACAAGAGATAAATTAGAAGTGGAGTAATAAATGGAATTTGTATATGATTAAATGTTGTGTATAAAGATGTTATAGATAATATTGTTGATGTGAGTTAGACTAATGATAATCGTATGTTCAAGAGAAAATTTATGGAGATGGAGTTGAAATGTGTTAACTCTTGGTGTAGTAAAAGTTTGGATACAGAATAATCGAGAAACAGTATTGATTTATGAGTTACAGGTGTGTGACCATTCATCTTCTATGGCTATATGATTTGGTTAGTATGTGTAGCCGGTTAATTTTAGTATCCATAAATTTGGGACTGAGACAATATGACTGTAGTACAAATTGGTGAGATTGAAAATTTTGTTTAAGAAGCATAGTTAAAAAGTTATTATAAGATTTGGTGGGAACTATACTAATATGATTTGAAGTGATTTGTTATCACAATAATTTGATTGAATATGGATTGGAAGAGATCAAGAAATTGTATATAAGTTTGCCCTAATTGAATTAGATCATATATACATATATGAATATGGTGCAATTTCATGATAAGTTAAATAAATTAATCATTGGATGGAATTGAACAAGATGGGAAAGTGGATATATTGTGTAAGATAAATCAATTGATCTGGATTGGATTAAGATTATGAATTATTCTTGAGATTTAATATCTATAGTTGTATTAAGAATGTAATTATTTACATGGCAATGTATATGATGTAAAATATTAAAGTGTGAATGGACATGAATGAATGGAGTCATAGTAGTTATAAATCAGGATAAAAAGGGAAAAGATTGGTTATTTATAAAATAAGTTGAAAGGTAATGTATTAATATGTAAGTTAAGAGAAAAGCATGCTAAAGAGGTAACTCCATTTGTGGAAAATAAGGATCTTGTCATCCATTGAGGGATTGATAAATGTCTATTTAGACAGTGATTGTAATGATGGGATAATTAATGCTAAGACATAACCAATGATTTTTAAGGTTAAAGTTAAAAGAGTAATCATAAAGAGATGAAGGAACAATATATATTAAATATAAAGATTGGATGAAGTATAAGTGTACTATAAAATGATCTGATTCTGGTATAAAGATAGTAATAGGAAGTGTAATAAGTTCTTTTGAATGTTTGATCAATGAAGTAACAAGATATATAAACCTATAGAATGATGAGTTATGGAATTTAAAGAAGATTGTTGATTCTATAGGAAAGAGTTGAAGTTATATGATTTGGTGACATAGTAACTTAAACATATAATTAACTTCATATGGAAGGTAAGATAGTATGTTGTTAAGAATCAATTGTTACGATATTGATAATTTCGAGGACGAAATTTTCTTTTTAGAGGGGGAGAATTGTAATATCCCTAAGTGTGCTTAGAAGTTATGATAATGTTGTTATTATTGAATTGAGTGTGTGATTGATAAGTGGTAATTATGTTGTTTGAAGAAAAACATTGTGTAGAGTGAAGTGTATATGTTGTGTATATGGTCATATATATATAATATAAGTTGGTCAAAGGGCTTGGTCAAGGGAAGAGGATATTTTATTTGTGATTGTGAAATTACCAACATGGGCTTGTAAAAGACAAAGGTTTGGTTATATGGTTGAGGGTAGTTTAGTAATTTTCTTTTGGAAGGGTATTTAATGCCTATTGACTTTGTGTTTTCTTCATCATTTCTTCTTCTTCTTCTTGTTGATGGCCGGCTCACTCAAAGACAAAGGAAAGCAAGAGAGCAAGTGATGATTTTGGAATTTTAAGCTCAAAAGTGAAGGAAGATCTCAAGTATACAAGTTGGAATTTCAAGAATTTCATGATTTTAGTAAGTTTTCTCTTGTTTGCCTTTGTTATTTTTGAAGATGTGTGTGAGTTGAGTTAGGGTTATTGATAGTATGATTAAGTGTGTTGATGATTTGTTGATTAGAGTTGAAATTGATTTTAAATAAGAAGTAAATTGGTGTTGGTGATGGAAGAGTAAGAGTTGTGTTTAGTGAATATTTTTCTGTTTTACAATTAGTAAAGGCTGTGACTTGTATGATTTTTAATTAATTATAGAAAAATGTTCTTGAAGTGAATTTTTGATATGTTGTGCCTCTATGAGTCTAGAATGACTGAAAAATATGTTGATTCGATTTTGGAATGGTTATGAGTTTAGAAAGATTATTTTTATTAGACCTGTTCCAGCAGGTACCTTAACTGAGACAGCTATATTTCGGGATTTTTAATAAAATGTAGAAAAATCATATCCAATTGAATTTTGGATATGTTGTTGCTTAGTGAGTCTAGTATTTGAGAAAAATAATTTGGAACCACGTTGATTGAATTTGATTTATGGAATTCACAAAGTTCAGAACTGCTGCCAGGATGCAGGGCAATTGGGGCAGTCTGGTTAGGTGAACTATTTGACCAAGATTTTGTGTTTAGTTTGATCTGAAATTTTAAAGGAATTATTTTAAGATACAAAACTAAATTCTGTAAAAATTTTAGAATTTTTAGTCAAGTAGATTATTTTATACAATTTTTCAAAATAAGGATAAAATGGAGTCTAAAACCAGAATGTACTATTCATATGGTCATTTTGCTAATATTCCTTTTGGATTAGGTTGTGAAGAGGTTGAATTGCCCTAATTTGTGAAGTGAAGAACTATTGAGTGGAGAAGAGTTTAGAGTGGTGTGAAATGTTATTAAGGTAAGTACCAATGTTGCATGATTGCATTGTTAATGCATATCACTAATGTATTTTGATGTGTTTATATCATTAATGATATGTATATATATAATTGTGTTATGGGAAAATGAAAGATGTGAATGATTTGATGAATATTAATGTATGAGAATACAATTGATTGAGTATAATTAAATAATGTTAGGTAAATTATTACATTGTTAATCTAATGTGACTTGTATAGTGTGAAAGAGAAGAGGATCATTCAACAAGGTATGAGCTATGCAAATTTATTATGACAAACACTTTTATGAAGAATTACTTTAATGTACTTTGTAATGTTATAGCAATGATGCTATATGTATAATGTGAATCATGTGATTGAATAATGATATGTTCATTTGGTTAATGTAATTGATGTTGAGTATTATAATGATGATGCACATGATACTATATGAACAATACTATGATTTGTGTATTATGAATCTTGTGAATTGTATTGTGCTATATGAATAAGGTATTTTGTAATGTTATAGCAATGATGTTATATGTATCATATGGATTGAGATATGATATGTTGTGAAGCCATTGTGATTGGCTATGATGATCTAATTGAAAGAAATAAGGCATGTTTGCCTAGATGATAATGAACATTGAGATTGAAATTGATAATGAAACAATAAGTGAAATATGTGTTTAATGTGTTATTCAGTTTTCAGAGTTCTGGGTTTGGAGGCATGCCTATAAAATGAAAAAGGTAACAGTCTTGCCGGGTTGAGGATCTCTTCAAATTGAGTTGAATTGAGGTCCAAGAGACTGGGTCTGTTACACTATGAGAATTGTGAATATGAAATATATGATTGGTAACAGTCTTGCCGGGTTGAGGATCTCCTCATGATGAGTTGATGGTCCAAGAGACTGGGTCTGTTACACTATCCATGGATAGAAATATTGATATATGATGCCTACGGGCTTGATGATTATGATTATAGACCAAAGCAGTAACTCTGAACTCTGAATAACATAGTGGTGTCTGTTGGGCCCGAGTCTGTCTTTGTTGTCAATGTGATATACAAATGTTGAAAGAAATGGATAATGAAATCTTTGGTATACTTCATTGGACATGTGATTGATGATATGTAATATGTGCGTTGAAATATTGATTATGAGCACTAGTGATGAATCATTAATGTTGAATTGTGAATAAAGAAATGTTATGATTGGTATGATGTATAATGTGTGTATTAGCATTGATTGTGAATTCAATTGATGAATTGTGGTTGATGACAATGATTGTCTTAATTGGAAATGTGACTTATTATTAGTATGATGTATAATGTGTGTATTGAGATGTTGATTGTGAATATTAGTGATGGGTTGGACTTGGTAGAAATGTTATGTTTATATGTGTATAAGATATGAGATTAGTTGAAAGATATGAAAGGTGCAAATGAATAGGGATAAACTTAATAAGAACTAAAAGTATATGGAATTGAGATATCTTTATATGTTAGTGTTTCCATGATATATGTTTGTATTTTATATTTGTACTACTAAGCTTTCGAGCTTAGCGCGGATGTATTATCGCGCAGGTAGCTTGGTGGAAGACATGAAGTCTTTTGGTATGCCACGAGAAGAGTAAGATTTTGTCGAGACCAACTAGAGGGTAATGCATACATGTATCCACTTTAAGTATGTTATATTATATGTATAAATGAAGTTTTGATAAAGACAATAATTTGTAAGTGTTCTTTAAATTGACCTATTATGGTTTGAATTTTGTTACAGGTATTGAAAGGTAAAAAGAAAAGTGGCATCCTTATACTTTAAATACTTACTGTATGTATACTAGGTATATGTATAGTATTTATATGGAGTATTGGGGTGTTACATTGACACTTAATATTTTTTTCTCAATTATGTACTAAATAATTTTTTTACCTATTTGTAAATAAATCAAACATATTTAAGAGCTTTATTTTTACATTCCAACAAAAAACTAAACACAGTTAATGAAGGTTAGCTTTTCATTCAAAAATAGGCTAGTTTATATATATCGTATTCATTTAACTCATTTAATTTCATATCTTACAATTCACATATGGGTCGTATTTGTGTTAATCTTAATGATATTATCATAGTGGATCAATACAACATGCTAATCCATTTTGACACTGCAGTTTTTAGCCAATAATGTAAAATCTATAAGAGACCCTGCTGAGGACATGCCTAGCTACCACAAGTGTTAGTGCCTGGCAATTGCATTTAATAGAGTGGGAGTGAGTGTCCTATCCTCGGGAAAAATTATTTAACTAACTTGATTTCAAATGTTTCTATTATTTGGAAGAATCAAACAAGGTGGAGATTGGTTTAATTCTATCTAAATATATCTAATTAAAGAGTAGGAATAGGTTTCATCAACTATTTCTTTATGTTCCTTATTTAATTTAATTCGAATGAAGTCTAACAAATTGATAGCTGAAATCTCTACAGAATTCAATTCTATACTTTCTCAAATTATAAGACCTGTAGTTGAGCTGCTTTAGCTCTGTACTCTCGTGAGAATTCAAATAACTCAATCCAAAAGCTCAAAGAGATTTAAAATTGGTTCCAAAGAAAAATATCTTTATGTCTAATTCAACTTCCTAAGGTTATTATTCCCCCAAACTTGTATTGTATGCAACTCTCGCTTATTATGCAATATAAGAGATCAATTAATGAATGACCAGTGGATTACTGTCCTTAAGCTCAAGAATAATAAATCGGACGGAAGAGAAGATTGTAAATATGAATTTTATGAAGGAAACCTAAAAGAAATAGTGAATCCGCCTAATCCCATGACAGAATTAGGTACTCATGTTCAAACTGACTCAAAAACAATTAACCAAAAAAGATCTATTTAAAGAATTCATATGAAATCAACAAAAGAACTAAAAGAATTAAGTTGTTGAAAAAATGTTATGAACTTCAATAGGAATTCTGACTCTGAATCTTCAATCTCTCAGAATTCTCTTGAAAAAACCAAATCTCACTCTCTTGATCTCAATTACCGCTTCTTTATTCTCTCAAAGATGGCCTTTGCAACAAAGAAGATAAAAAATCCCTTCTTTGACGGCTGCCTCCTCAATATATAATGTTTCCCAGCCCCCTAGAGATGCCAATTAGGGTTTCATCTAGTCTTACTCTTAAAAATCACGACCCAACGTTCTTTCACTATGCACAGGCTCGCATAATTATTACCACAAGCCCATGCTTATTTGCCTCCTTCTGCATCTGAATGAACTCTTTTGTACAGTCTTGAATTTTTGTGCAAGAACGTGCTACTGACATTCTGCACGCTCGTGCAGCTGATTTGGCTTCTGATTCTCTATTTCTTCTTCAAACAGTCTTTATTTCTTCTGCACGTCTATGTCTAAAGCTATAGACACGTTCGTGCGCATGATTTCTTTACTGGATTTCATGAATTTAGGCTCAATTTCACTCTCCCATGCCAAATATCCATGCAATCTATAAAGAAAGAAATTTACATTAAAATATATCCTGAAACATACAGGAAACAATGTTTCTGGGGCTTTTTCTATTCAAAAACTGTGAATAAAAATGGATACCCCTTCAAGGCATTGTCGCTAACGTCATCAAATACCCAAATAGCTAAGAAAGATCCAATATGAATGTGAATGTGAATGTCACGATAGTTACTGAATGAATTTGGGATCATCCTTAACCCTTAACCTTAAGCTTTTAAAAAAACCTGGAAGTTTTGTTGACAAAACCTGCCTAACCACATGATGTGCTCACATTACTTTCTTTGTCAATTTTGCTTCCCATTTCCTGTCAGCTGCGTCTTAATTTTTTTTTAATTTAATTTACTTATAACACGTTTAACTTTAAACAATTATATATATATATATATATATAGCGGCGGAGGGAAGGGGGAGACGGTAGGGCACGTGCCCTACCGGCGACCGGCGAGTCCCTTGGTCGACGAGAGAGGGTGCCCCACCGACCGGCGAGTCTTCCTTCTAGAGTGTCCAGCCAAGGTACAGATCCTCCCTCCGCCACTATATATATATATATATATATGTAAAAGCAGGATAATGAAAACTTAAATTAGTTGATAGCTGCATCTTTTAAACTTTAATTCGAGAAGATTCAAAGAAACCACTATTATTATATGATGATTTCATTACTAAACAATTTTCTTTAAATGCATATGAACTCAATTGGCTTTATTCATTAAAAGTCGTAGTGGAGGAATATTTTAATTTTTATTAGATTAATTCCAGATTCCATTCATCAGCTTTATTCAGATTTTCAAAGAAACTCATACTTATTTATTTATTGTGCGTGTGTGTCTATAAATTCAAAGAAATTATCACATTTTTGACAATATATATTCATATGCGTATTCTTTAATGGCCAACGAACTGATCAGTAAGCTTTTTTCTCAACATTGGGGTATCAAAGTTAAGAAAGAATGGGATTGAAAATATTAATGTTGTTTGGGAATAATATTACTTTTAGTCATTTCTCAGTCTTATTGCCGATTATTATTCAGTTGGCAAAGGCAGCATCAATAGCAAAAACAGCATCAACAGCGCCGATTGCGAAGCCACATTGTAAAAACCATTGCGGAAATATTAGCATTCCATACCCTTTTGGAATTGGTGAAGGTTGTTATATGGACGATTGGTTTTAGATTGATTGCAACGAAACTTCCAATCCTCCTAGAGCTTTTATACGTTGAATCAATTTGAAAGTGCTCGCCATTTATCTCCCTAATAACTTGGTTCAAGTCCCAAGTCCAATAACATACTCCAATTGTCCTGGCAGAAAAGATTCTAGTGGTGTATCTGTCAATTTGACAGGAAGTCCTTTGTTCTTCTCAGACTATAATATATTCACTGCAGAAGGTTGCAATACTCGTGCTTTAATGACCGCTACTGCATCAGAACTCATTGGGTGCGACTCAATATGTAGAGCACCGACGAAGGATGTTGTAACACCCCCTACGTAGTCTACACACTTAACTATATAGGAGATATCACCTAACAATTACAATTGTCAATATACGTATCACAAAAATTTAACTAAAATATTTCTATGTATTAATGCAGTTAAGCTTCCAAAGAACTACTATAACCAATCCAATATTACAAACATATATCTATTAAATTGTAAAGAACTCATATTATTAATTTACATTATTATAATTCTCAAACTACTCTCAATCTTATACAACTTTCATACAAAAGTATAAGGTGTTTCCATGTGAACTATACAAAACACAATATTTACAATATTGTTATTGAACCTTTATGATGCAGTTGACCAGGAACGTAAATCTCTCACTCCGCAGTCTTAACTCTTCTTATTTGATTTGCGCGTCAGAAAATAGTTCTAACACGCAAAACAAAACTTAGTGGTGCTTATATATTCATAATATACAAGAAAATTAAAGGAAAGAGATCTAAACATTAAATAGTTTAGAAATAATGAAAAGTATTATTTTCAGAACATTAATTAAAGAAATTAATAAATCCATTAAACCTTGAAATACTAAACACAATTAAATACAAAATCGATTAATTTAACAATAACCATATAACACATTATTTTTCAAAGTAGATAACTTCTTTAATTATGCCCATACACACTGAACTCAAATTTTATGTTTGGATAACCGGTCACTGTCGGTAATTTAATGGCCATTGTATAAAATTTTGGCCAATGGCCCACTATGGCATGAATGCCCACTGAATATGGTAATACAAAGTGTCTATTGATGACACAGAGTGTCCACTATCACTTTGGATATCCTCCCTTTGGCTAGCCATTCAATCCCAAGTTAGATATAAAATCAGTATGATTTGGATAATTCAGTAGTTATTAATTAACATTAAATCATACACAACACTTCAATGGAACAGTTCTTTTATCGACACTTGGTATCACACATCTTTTATCATATATTCAAATAAATCTGTTACACTATTTGTTAGAGTTGACTTTAAAAAGAAATTCTTTATAATTTGAGGACTTATAATCATTACAGCTAGAATTACAAATGAAAAACAAAGCAAAAAGTTATTTTGGCAATTTTCTCAAGTGACACGCCAAATGACATGGGCGTGTGTCATTTGGCGTGTCACTGGCCATGTCATTTAAATTGCATTACAGTGGCTATGACAAGCCCAATAATATGGATGTGTCGCTGGCCATGTCATTTATTTTCATCACAGTATTTATGACACGCCCAATGACACTGGCATGTTCCTGGTGGTATCATTTATTTTTATCACAGTAGCTATAACACGCTCAATGATACGGACGTGTTACTGGTCATGTCATCAACACTAAAACACAACAAAGTTGACACCCCAGTGGTTGTGTCAAGTAAAGTTCTGTATTTCAAAAACTTATCAACTTAAACTCTGTATACCCAAATATATGATAACAATGGATCAAAACTAATTTCTTTAACATAGAAAGAGCTTACATCAAATATTTTCAGTAAAAACTCTTCAAAGATAACTCAATCAATCACTTTAATAAATAAAAATCATAGAAATTTAGATAGTTGCAAATAAAAAATACATAAGCACATACCTCTTCAAACTCTTCTTTTTCTCTAATCACTTGTTGATAATCTCAACTTTTCTAGCTTATTCTTCTAAAAACTTATATCTAATGTGATTTCCTCTTAAGTTTTATTTAAAATCTTGGAAAGAAGAAAGAAAGGAGTTTTTGGTGGTAAAGGTGGTGATGAACGTGGAAAGAAGAAAGAAGAAGAGAGAAGCTTCTACACATACACACATCTGTCCACACACACATATATATAGCTTAATCTAGTGTGACCACTCTCATTTTAACTACGGTTCACCCTCACTCTTAACCTTTGATTCTAATTTGATTTGTCACATAAAACTGTAAAAATATATAATTTCTTCAGTAAATTTTTGAGATCCACTATTTAAATCACTTATCCATACCACTTATATCACAATTCACTATCAATTATCAATATTAAATTAAGAGTTTAGTATCTAAAATTTTAAACATTATAATTCTCTCCCACTAAAAAAATTTTATCCTCGAAATTTACCTGTTATAGATGCTTGAAATAATTGAGGGTATTGTTGTCTCATCGTCTCTTTGCTTTCCCAAGTGGCTTCTTCTATCGAATGATTTCTCCACAACACTTTTACTAAAAGAATGTGCTTATTATGTAACTCCTTTATTTCATGAGCTAAGATAGCCACTGGTTCTTCTTCATTATTTAAATCTGGCTGACTTTCAATAGTCTCTATTTGAATCACATGTGAAGAATATGATCTATATCATCTAAGCATCGACACATGGAATAAATTATGAATCTTAGCCAGTTTTGGAGGCAAAGCTAGTCGATAAGGTACTGGACCTACACGTTCAAGTATTTCATATGGTCCAATAAACCTAGGACTTAGTTTACCTTTCTTTCCAAAGAGAAGAACCTTCTTCTACGGTGATACTTTTAAAAATACCTTATCTCCCACACTATATTTAATATCACGCCATTTTAAATCTGCATAAGATTTCTGTCTATCCATTGCAATTTGTAATCAATCCTTTATAAGCTTTACTTCGTCTTCAGTTTGTCTTATGAGATCAGGTCCTACAAGTTTGCTCTCATTCAATTTTACCAAATACAATAGAGTTCTACACTTCCTTCCATATAGTGCTTCATATGGCGTCATCCCAATACTCATTTGATAACCGTTATTATAAGCAAATTCTACTAAAGGCAAATATCTATCCCAATTATCTTCAAAATCGATTACACAACTTCTAAGTATATCTTCAAGTATTTGTATCACCCTTTCCGATTGACCATCAGTCTGTGGATGAAATGCAGTACTGAACTGAAGTCGAGTACCTAATGCTTTCTGAAAACTTTCCTAAAATTTTAGAGTAAAGCGAGGGTCTCGATCTGAAATAATAGACATTGGTACTCCATGAAGCCTAACTATCTCATTAATATACAATTCAACAAGTCTATCCATCGAATAATCAACTCAAATGGGAAGGAAATGAGCTTATTTGGTTAATCGATCAACAATTACCCAAATTGTATCATACTTCTTTTGGGTGGTCGGAAGACCAGTCACAAAATTCATGGTAATTCTATCCCATTTCCATTCTGATATTGATATAGGCTGCAAAAGACCCGATAGAACTTGATGTTCTGCTTTGACTTGTTGACACATTAAATATCGAGTCACATATTCAGTAATATCTCTCTTCATGATAATGAGCATTCAAATTCTAGTACATCTTATTGCTTCTGGGATGGACAATATTTGTAGTATTATGAGATTCACTAAGTATACATTTCTATAGTTCTTTCACATCAGGTACACACAATCGACCTCTATAATACAATCCACCATCTTCTAACGCAACATAAGCTGATTTTTCACCTTCATGCACTTGTTTCAAAAGTTCTAACAACTTTTGATTCTGTTTCTGAGCTTTTATCACTTTTTGCTTTATGGTTGGTTCAACCCTTAATTCTGCTAATATAACACATTGTAGTATTTAGTTTATTTAATTTATATATATAGTACTGATAAGTACACAATTGATGATATTTTCCTATTTCTTAATATGATTATTATCCAATCGAGTTTAATTTGTTTGTTCAAAGTGTATTTTAGGGTTAATTTCAGGAATTCTCTGTAATTTGAGGCTTATGGTCATTTCGGAGGAATTCCGGATGAAAGTAGAAGAAAAGAGCAAAATTTTTCAATGGACATGCCCATGAACACGGGCGTGTCAATAGACGTGCCCTTGATACTGCATCCAGAAGCATTGACATGCCCAGTGACATGGGCGTGTCACCGAGCATGCCTTATATTCAAACTCACAATAGCATTGACATGCCTAGTGATATGGGCGTGTCACCGAGCGTGCCTTATATTCAAAATCACAGTGGCTGTGACACGCCCAGTGACATGTGCTTGTCAATGACCGTGTCACCTATGGAAAAGTTGAATTCTTTGCACTGATTGAGGAACAAGTGGGGGACAAGGACTTTGCTTTTGCCAAAAGAAAGATTAAAGAAAAAAAAGCTTGCCTAAGTGATGAAAAGAAAGATTAAACAAAGAGAATGTGGGAGACAATGGAGAGTGGTGTGAGTTGGAAGCATGGGTTGGAGCTTTGAATGGAAATAAAAAGAGAAGAAGAGGAAGAACAAGGTTTTGTTCAGTTTTTGGGAGTGCTAAGAGGACATTTTTGGAAACAGAGAATAGAGAAGGGAGAAGGAGCCAACTGCTGGAGCAAGGAAGAGATTCTTGAGCTGAATTTGAAGAAGGAGATACATCCTATACAAGATCTAAACTAAGAATCAAGGATTGAAGAGAAGAAATACAAATTATTCGCCATGGATTGTTTGGTTTCTTTTACTCATTTCTCTTATTCTGTTTTTCTGGTTTTGAACATGAACTAATTCTTTCTCTATCTAGATATTGATGAACCCTAGCTTATTTGTATGGATTGAATAATTGTATTTAGTTGAATCATTTGATTGAGTTGTTTTACTCCTATGATGCTTAATGATTTATTTCCAATTGATAATAGCATGCTTATTGATTGGTTGCCATTTTTATATTATTGACTTGAGAAAGCTTGATATGAATTGAATACTCATAAGGGTTGAGGATTGATTGGAGTACTAGAGATAGACTTACAAGATCCTTTGGTTTATAGTTCCTTGTTCTTAATGCAAGACCTATTTAATTGTGTTTGAGAAGAGATTCCAGCACTCTACTTAGTGATTAGGGATTAATCCACTCGAGTGAGGTTTTAATCTAATTTAGAGGAATGCCAACTCAAATCTATTGAATGATTTAACTGAATTGATTAATCAAAAAATATTATTGAGGCTAGGGGGATTCAATATCTGGATAGTATTATTAGTATCAATCCTTTTTGCACAACATTTAATTCCCCTTTATTTTCAGTTAGTAAATTAATTGTTTTTAATTACAAAGCATCACACAACTATTAATTTGCTAAACAACGGTTAAGATTTGCACTAGTACTTGGCCTTGTCTCCAGTAGAACGATAACTCACTCACTACTATATTACTTGGGCGATCTGTGCACTTACGGTATTGCTATAGCGCAGCTTGTGCTCACCAAGTTTTTGGCCCCACTGCCGGGGACAACCGTTTCAATATTAGTAATATAATTAAGACTATTGATTTAGTTTTATTTTCATGTGTTTTTAATATTGGTTCTTGCTTATTTACTATCATTTTAGGTGTTTCTTACCGTTTATGACCAGAGCTAGCTCATCCAACTACTTGAGTTAGACCCAGAGTTAGAAAGGACGTTGAGGAGAAAGCAAAAGGAGGAAGAGGAGGCTGTTCTGGAAGATGCAATAAATCTGGAAATAGAATAAGAAGAAGTATTTGAAGTGATGGAAGGAGCTGGACCAAGAACAATTCAGGAGTTTGCTAAGCCCAATCTAAATGGGGCTGAATCTAGTATCCAGAGACCGACAGTTGCTGCGAACAACTTCGAAATAAAGGCAAATGTAATTCAAATGGTGCAGCAGACTTGTCAATTCAATGGGTATCCTGATGAAGATCCTAATGCACATATTGAAAATTTTCTAGAGATAAGTGACACATTCAAGATAAATAATGTCTCAGATGATGCAATTAGGATGAGGCTATTCCCATTTTCCCTTAGAGATAGACCAAAGAAGTGGCTGAAATCTTTTCCTCCAGGAACCTTCACCACATGGGGTCAGTTGGCAGAGAAATTCCTAGAAAAATACTTTCCACCATCCAAAACTGCTAAGTTGAGGAATGATATCTCATCTTTTCTGTAGCAAGATGGTGAGACCCTCTATGATGCCCGGGAAATATTTAAAGATTTGTTGAGAAGGTGTCCTCATCATGGACTTTCACTATGGCTTCAAATTCAAACATTTTACAATGGGTTGAATTACGTAAGTAAGCAATCCATTAATGCAGCAGCCGGTGGTACCATAAACAACAAGACACCTGAACAAGCAAGGGATTTAATTGAAGACATGGCTATCACCAATTATCAGTGGCAAGCCCAAGGGAACAAGGAAAGATGAAGACCATGGGTTCACACCAATTAGATCCGGTGGTGGCTTTGATAGCCCAATTGGAAGCATTGAATAAAAAATTTAATTCTTTAGCCTCTCATTCTGGGAAAGTAATGCAGGTGATGTCTTGTGAATGGTGTGGGGATGGACATCAAAGTTAAGATTGCCAAAGTGGCAACTTGTTTGCTAGGCAAGAGCAAGTAGATTATGTTGGAAATATGCCAAGGCAACAATAGAATAATCCCTACAGCAACACATACAATCCGGGGTGGAGGAATTATCCAAATTTCTCATGGAATAATCAAAATAATCTAAGACCTCCCCCTGGATTCCAGCAGCCCCAACATTAACAAGTTGCCCCTCCAAGAAAGAGTAGTTTGGAGGACATGATGGAGAAATTTATAGCAGCTTCTGAAACCATATTTCAATCAACTAAAGCCACTCTTAGAAATCAACAAGCCTCTATCCATAATCTGGAAAATCAGGTGGGGCAAATTGCTAAGTTGCTCAGTGAGAGACCACAAGGAAGTCTGCCTAGCAACACTGAGGCAAATCCTAAAGAGCAACTCAAGGCAATTACACTAAGAAGTGGAAAAGAGATCAAAAGCAATATGGTTGAAAAAAGAGAAGAAGTGGCAAAGAAAGGGACTGAAGTACAAGAAAAAGAAGATGTCCTTTTATCACTTCGGGAGAGAAAACAAGTGAGAAAGAGAAGCAGCCGCAAGAAAGCAGTCCCTTACTGAAGGAATATCGACCTAGAGTACCCTATCCGACAAGATTGAACAAGGACAAGATTGATGCTCAGTTCGGTAAGTTTCTTGAACTTTTTAAACAATTGCACATTAATATTCCATTTGTTGAAGCTTTGTCACAAATGCCTAAATATGCTAAATTTTTGAAAGATATCCTTTCTAACAAAAGGAAACTTGAGGAAGTGTCTTTAGTGCAGTTATCTAAAAAGAGTTCAGCACTTTTGCAAAGGAGATTACCTAAGAAGTTAAAAGATCCAGGTAGTTTTACCGTTCCATGTTTGATAGGTAACCTTGAGGTTAAAAGTGCATTAGCTGATTTGAGGGCTAGCATAAGTGTTATGCCCTATAAAATGTTCAAAGAGTTAGGCATTGGTAAACCTAAACCAACACTCATGACTATCCAACTTGCTGATAAGTCAGTAGTCCACCCTCGTGGCATTATAGAAGATGTGTTGATAAAAGTCGGGGTTGTTGTCATTGATATTGATGAGGATGCGGATGTTTCACTTATTCTTGGTAGGCCATTTTTAAATATAGCCCGTGCCCTTATCGATGTTCATGATGGCACTTTGACTTTGAGAGTGGGTGATGAGAAAGTTATTTTTAGAATACATGATGCCATGAAACATTCACTTTCACTTGATGAAGCGGAATCATGCAATGATGTTATTGAGCATGAGACCGCAAAACATTGTGTAACTAACATTGTCTCTAAAGACCCCTTTGAGTTGTGTTTATTGTAGGAAAATGTTGAGGGTCAAGAAGCAATGGAGCAGCTTGCTTTTCTTGAAGCAAGCAATTCGTTCAAATGCAGGGCATATGACATTATTGAGATGCTAAAAGAAGAGAAGCCAAAACCATCGGTGATTGATCCACCCAACTTGGAACTGAAACCTCTTCCAGCTCACCTTGAGTATGGATTTCTGGCAGAGAAGAAGAAATTACCAATAATTCTGAGTTCCCACCTATCTTCTGAGCAGAAAGAAAAACTTATACAGTTGTTGCAGAAATATAAGCAAGTGATAGCTTGGAAGATAGCAGACATCAAGGGTATCAATCCATCCTATTGCACTCACAAGATACTGATGGAGGACGAATTCAAGCCGGTAGTGCAACCACAAAGGAGGCTAAACCCAAAGATGAAAGATGTAGTGAAGGCTGAAGTGATAAAACTACTTGATGCAAGGATTATATATCCGATCTCAAATAGTTCTTGGGTGAGTCCAGTCCAGTACCAAATAAGGGAGGGATGACCATGATCCCTAATGAAAATGATGAGCTGATTCCAACAAAAACAGTTACCGGTTGGAGGGTTTGCATTGACTACAGAAAATTGAATGATGCAACTAGAAAGGATCATTTTCCTTTACCCTTCATTGATCAGATGTTGGAGAGGCTATCCGGCCATGAGTACTACTGCTTTTTGGATGGTCTTTCAGGCTATTTCCAAATTCCTATTACCCCTGAAGACCAAGAGAAAACTACATTCACCTGCCCATATGGGACATTCGCATATCGAAGAATGTCATTCGGGTTGTGCAATGCACCTGCGACTTCCAAAGGTGCATGGTAGCAATCTTTGATGAGCTTATAGAGGATATTATGGAGGTGCTTATGGATGATTTCTCGGTCTATGGGAGCTCATTTGAAAGATATTTGGAAAACCTTGAAAGGGTCCTGAGGAGATGTGAGGAAACCAATCTAGTGCTTAATTGGGAAAAATGTCATTTCATGGTTCAAGAGGGAATTGTGTTGGGACACAAAATTTCAAACAAGGGCATTGAGGTGGATCGGGCTAAGGTAGACACCATTGAGAAGTTACCACCACCCACATCTGTGAAGGCCATCAGAAGTTTTCTAGGACATGCGGGTTTTTATCGGAGGTTCATTCGAGATTTTTCTAAGATAGCCCATCCATTGACAAGACTCCTTGAGAAGGATGTCGATTTTGTTTTTGATGAGGAATGTCTGAGAGCATTCACAACCCTTAAGGAGAAATTGACCCATGCTCCAATCATGGTAGCTCCTAATTGGAATTTACCATTTGAACTAATGTGCGATGCAAGTGACTTTGCAGTAGGAGCAGTCTTGGGTCAACGCAAGGAGAAATACTTTCAGCCTATCTACTATGCGAGCAAGACATTGAACACAGCTCAAGCTAATTACACAACTATAGAGAAGGAATTGCTAGCTGTGGTTTTTGCTTTTGACAAGTTTAGATCATATATAATCTTGTCAAAAGTGATTGTTTATACAGATCATTCGGCTTTGAGGTATTTATTTGCAAAAATTGATGCAAAGCCTAGGCTAATCCGTTGGGTCTTATTATTGCAGGAATTTGACTTGACAATTCAAGATAAGAAGGGAGCTGAAAATCTTGCAACAGATCACCTTTCTAGCTTAGAGAATCCAACCTTGGAGAAGTTCGAAGAAGGGGACATTGATGATCACTTCCCCTATGAGCAGCTGTACGCCATGGTAAGTGAGGTAAGTAACTTAAATTTTGAAACACCTTGGTTTGCAGATTTTGCTAACTATTTAGCTGTTAGGGAACTTCCTAAGGACTTAACTTATCAAGTAAAGAAGAAATTCTTTTCTGATTTAAAGTATTAATTTTGTGAGGATCCCTTTTTGTTTAAATTATGTAAGGATCACATGATTCGACGATGTGTGGCATGGCCCGAAACAATGAACATCCTTAGTCAATGCCATGCCGGACCAGCTGGTGGTCATATGGGAGCCAATAGGACTGCTCAAAAGGTACTAGAATCAGGATTTTATTGGCCCACTTTGTTTAAAGATTGCTACGAATTTGTAAATCGTTGTGACCGCTGCCAAAGAACTGGAAATATTTCATCTCGTGATGAAATGCCCCAAAATGGGATTTTAGTTTGGGAAATCTTTGATGTATGAGGAATTGATTTTATGGGACCATTTCCAAATTCTTTTGGTAACAAATATATTCTGGTAGCTATAGACTATGTATCTAAATGGCCTGAAGTCCAAGCCTTGGCTACCAATGATGCTAGGGTTGTGGTGCAGTTTTTGAAGAAGTTGTTTTCTTGATTTGGTACACCAAAAGCAATTATAAGTGATAGGGGTACTCACTTTTGTAACGCTCAGCTTGAGAAAGTTTTCAAAAGATTAGGAGTTACACATGGGTTTGCTACTCCCTATCATCTCCAAACTAGTGGCCAAGTTGAGAACACGAATAGGGAGATTAAACGAATTATGGAAAAAACTGTTGAGCGATCCCGAAAGGATTGGTCCAAGAAATTGGACAATGCTCTATGGGCTTTTAGGACTACATTCAAAACTCCCTTGGGCACTACACCATTTAGATTGGTATATGGAAAAGCTTGCCATTTACCTGTTGAAATAGAACATAATGCATATTGGGTAATAAAACAGATTAACCTTGATCTAGCTTGTGCAGGTGAAAGGCGAAAATTACAGGTAAACGAGTTAGACGAGTGGAGGTTGCAAACTTATGACAATGCGAGAATGTATAAGGAACGTACCAAGAGATGGCATGATGCTCACATTAAGGAACAGAAAGAGTTTCAAGCGGGAGATAAGGTATTACTGTACAATTCAAGGCTTCGACTCTTTCCAGGTAAGTTGAAATCTCGATGGTCTGGTCCTTTTACTGTCAAGGAAGTTTTTCCTTACGGAGTAGTTGAAATAACCCACCCGGAAAAAGGAGATTTTAAAGTCAATGGGCACAGGCTCAAATCTTATTTTGGAGGGGAAATATAGGACTTAAAGGAGGTTTTACACCTCTAAGATTAGGGACATTTACCCGACCGTCCAACTAATACGACGTTAAAGAAGTGTTGGGTGGGAGGCAACCCACTGTTTTATGTTTTTAGTTTGTGTCATCATTTTGTTTTAGTTTTATCTTTCTTTTATTGGGTGGTTGTTTGTTTGTTTTGTATTTATCTGAATTTGTAGAGGAAATTTGATTTTGAGGAGTAAATTGAGCATATAAAATGACACGCCCATGTCAATGGGCGTGTCATTATTTTTTCAGGCAGTAGCTAGAACACGCCCATGGACACGCCCGTGTCTATGAGCGTGTCATTATATTTTTCAAACAGTAGTTATAACACGCCCGTGTCAAAGGGCATGTCTCTAAAAAAAATTTAAATAAATAACCCAGCACGCCCTCAGAACACGCCCAGACTAGTGGGCGTGTCGTTCGCTTGTTTGTCATAGTATATGTGACACGCCCATGAACACGCCCGTGTTTATGGGCGTGTCGATTGTGATTTCACCCAGTACCTGTGACACACCCATTAACACGGTCGTGTCCATGAGTGTGTCATGAACACTGGCTTTTATACTATAGGGCATGCCCAGTGACACGGGCGTGTCACTGGGCGTGCCGACGTCTTTATATATAGAACCGACGCCATTTTCACGAAAATTCAAATTTTCTTTCTCATTTTCTCTCAACTTTCTTGAAATTCAACCGGCGCATTCACACACCCACTCACTCTAAGAGAGATTTTCACTCCCGGCTTGCATTCCTTGCGTGCATTTGCTCGTTTTCCCATTGAATTTACTCCACGCGGATTTTTGCTTTTTAGGTACGAAATCTCAACTTTTGAGATTTTTGTTCGTTTTTCTTTCATTTTTCGTATACATTCCTTGTATTTTCTTTTCTTTACCTTGAAGTTGGAAGTTTCATGATGTGTTTGCTTTATTCTCATGTGTTGTTATTTCTCATAATTTTTGCGGCATTTGATTAATTTTAATTTTCTTCATTTTAAATTCCGTTTTGATTTGGCGTGTGTTTATTTTTGAAATGGTTTGAATTATATATTGATTGTTTCATTTGTTGGTTTCTAGTTACTCATTATTTTTTGAAAATATATTGTTATTGTAGGAATTGATTTTATTGTGGTATATTTGTGTTGTCGTTCGAGTTGGTTTATTGCCTTCGGTTGATTAAGCATGTGTTGCTATAGGTGGATTATGTTTGGTTATGCTTTATCGCTATAATGCCGGCATTTCGGTTAAACTGTATCATGCTATACTTTTGTTATTGAGGAACCTTTTGATTTGTTTTGTAGAGTAACCGAAAATGGGCCCTCGCAAACAATCATCTTCCCAGCTTCCTACCAAGCATGCACGAGGTGAAGGCAGTTCCAACCAACCCGCTACACGTCCAACTTCTAAATTTATGGCGACACACAATTGCCTCAGATTTTCAAATGCCGAGGAAATAAGGCGATTCGAACTTTTCGGCAACAAAGAATGGTCTGCACCTCGTATCTTAGATTGGGAGGCTATGGAACTGGCTAACATTGCAGCAGATGTTCGGGAATTAATTAATCAACCAGGGTGGGACCGACTCTTCTCTATCAATGAGCCTTCATATCGAGAGCTTACACTGGAATTTTACTGCACCTTCCAGTTCCAGAAAACCAAGCTTTCCATTACTGAGCCGACAATTAAATTCTGACTAGGAGGGTAGAGATTCAGCATGAGCATCAGTGAGCTTGGGGTACATCTCAGGTTATATACTGAAGAGGAAGTACAGACCTTCGATTATCTAAACTCCGAGGTGGATTTTATTGAGTATGAGGTTGCTCCTCCTCGAATTTGGCAGAACTTTGCACCCAATGCCGATAAGTATCAACCTAAGGTTTCTAAAGCATCCAATTTCGAGTCTTTCCCCTGCCGAGCGGTGCACAATTTATTAGTTCACACTATTTTAGCTCGGCTGAGCAGCATAGGGGTGGTAACCTTGCGAGATCTATTTTTCTTGAACTGCATGCTGCAGAAGATCCGGTGCAATGTCGCACATGCCATCACCCATTTTTTCTATGAGCAGTATAAAAAAGGAGCATCAGGCACTTTACATGGTGGCATGTATGTCACAAGACTCGCTCGTCGTCTGGGTCTGTTAGATGGCTGCCTACCTATGACGGTGGATGGTATGCCCAAGTTATTGGGTATGGACACGTTGAAGAGACTAAACCAGGAGAAGGTAGCTGGGCTGCAGGCAACTCCTATGGATTCAGATGTACCAGAGGCAGCCCCTTCTGCTCCTCCTTCCGATATACCACCACCGCCACAGTCAGATTTTCTGGGTACATCCACCGTCGCTGGGCCTTCGACCGCTGCTGCTGTACCTTCTTCTTCTGCTGGACTTTCTTTTGTCCAAACTCCTACATTCTGGGATTGGCGTCAATCAATTAATGTCGAGTGGGATGATGATAGGAAACCCACAGATATAGAGCGTCAACTTTGTAGGATTGAAGGGAAGATAGGGAATATTGAGCTGAATCAGAATATGATCTTAATCCAGCAGGAAGAGCTGCAGCAGCTTTTACAAGACCAGACCACTTCTTTCCATGCCCAGCTGGATCACGAGATCTTGAGACGACAATGGCTGGAGCAATCCATGTTGGAGTTCCGGCGGTATCAAGGGTTTCACCCTTCGCAACCACAACCTCCACCATATCAGCCACCTGCCCGTGCACCGGCACCTGCACCTGCACCTCAAATTGATGTTTTCGATGATGAGACCGGTAGTGACGATTCCGGCGATGCACCGATTTTTGACTAGCCCATAATTTAATTTAATTTAATTTGATTTTCATTTCTTTGCTTATTTAATTTCCTTTTTATGTTTCTTTATACTTTATTCCTTTTGGACAATTGTTATTTTCTTTACGAACTGTTTCTTTTGTCTATTTCCTTTATTGATGTCTTAACCTTGTTTTTCCATTTTAGATTTTATTTTGCAGAAAAAATCCACCTTCACCATAATCTTGGCCCCGTACTCATATTTATCCATTCATGGACACGAAAGGGCATTTTTTTTTCTTCTCTCTTTATTATTTCCTGTTGTGCACACACATTAGGGACAATGTGCATCCTAAGTGTAGGGGAGAGGTATACTTTCTTGATCGAATTTTTACTATTCCATCTTTTCAATTTGATTCATTTGTCTCAATTAATTTCTGCAAATTATTTTTCTTTTTTGGATTTAAGTAAGCTAGATTGTTATAATAAGTGTGAATTGATGTGATTTCCCTTTATATGTTGAATTAATTTGAAATTTCCTAAATGACAATTTCTTGTTAAGATTAACTTAGCAATATTGATAAATTGCTGAGGATCGATTGTAATAGCTATGGTTAGGTTGTGGATTGATAGAAATTGGAACACATCTAAAGTTTAAAACCTTAGTTACATTTTTGAGCATTATATAATTCCTTAGATTCTTGAGTCGGACTTAGTATGACCCTTAAGTTTTTGACCCTTGAATTATATATATATAATAATAATAATAAATAAATAATTCTAATTAAAGGATCTTTGAAAATTTATCCTTGTTCTGCTGATTTTGACTCTCGAATCAAAACAAATGAGTTGGAATCATGAACAGTGCTAGTAGCCATTTGAACGACGATTCTGGCTGAGTAACCGGGGGTCGGCATCACAAATGTTTACCTTCGCGTCAAAAGGTTAGTATCAGTTCAAGCAAGTCGGGCTCCTTAATGTATGTATATTTATATATGTATAAAAAAAATAAAAATAAAAAAAAAATTTGAGGGTTAGAGAACTTAAGAGAAAATTCACGTTTTTCGTACTTTGTTCATGGTATTTGGATTTGCTGGAATTTTATGCTCAATCTTTTAACTCTGGATTTTTAGGTTTTAGGTCTATGAAATTTTTGTTTTGAAACTTCTTGATTCAGCTGTTATGATTGTGAATTATTTTTTTTTGGTTGAGAAAGTGAGGTTTTCTGATTCGAGCATTGTCAAAACTTTATTTATTTTTAATATAGAGGGAGTCCGTCACTTCTGCTTATTACAGTGATTTAGTTTGCTTAAGGACAAGCAAAAACTCAAGTGTGGGGGAATTTGATAAGCACACAATTGATGATATTTTATTCCTATTTCTTAATATGATTATTATCTAATTGAGTTTAATTTGTTTGTTCAAAGTGTATTTTAGGGTTAATTTCAGGAATTCTCTGTAATTTGAGGCTTATGGTTATTTCGAAGGAATTATGGATGAAAGTAGAAGAAAAGAGCAAAATTTATCAATGGACATGCCCATGAACACGGGCGTGTCAATAGACATGCCCTTGATACTGCATCCAGAAGCATTGACAAGCCCAACGACATGGGCGTGTCACCGAGCGTGCCTTATATTCAAACTCACAGTAGCATTGACACGCCCAGTGACATGGGCGTGTCACCGAGCGTGCCTTATATTCAAAATCATTATGGCTGTGACACGCCCAGTGACATGGGCGTGTCAATGACCGTGTCACCTATGGAAAAGTTGAATTCTTTGCACTGATTGAGGAACAAGTGGGGGACAAGGACTTTGCTTTTGCCAAAAGAAAGATTGAAGAAAAGAAAAGCTTGCCTAAGTGATGAAAAGAAAGATTAAACAAAGAGAATGTGGGAGAAAATGGAGAGTGGTGTGAGTTGGAAGCATGGGTTGGAGCTTTGAATGGAAATAAAAAGAGAAGAAGAGGAAGAACAAGGTTTTGTTCAGTTTTTGGGAGTGCTAAGAGGACATTTTTGGAAACAGAAAACAGAGAAGGGAGAAGGAGCCAACTGCTGGAGCAAGGAAGAGAGTCTTGAGCTGAATTTGAAGAAGGAGATACATCCTATACAAGATCTAGACTAAGAATCAAGGATTGAAGAGAAGAAATACAAATTATTCGCCATGGATTGTTTGGTTTCTTTTACTTATTTCTCTTGTTATGTTTTTCTGGTTTTGAACATGAACTAATTCCTTCTCTATCTAGATATTGATGAACCCTAGCTTATTTGTATGGATTGAATAATTATATTTAGTTGAATCATTTGATTAAGTCGTTTTACTCCTATGATGCTTAATGATTTATTTCCAATTGATAATTGCATGCTTATTGATTGGTTGCCATTTTATATTATTGACTTGAGAAAGCTTGATATGAATTGAATACTCATAAGGGCTGAGAATTGATTGGAGTACTAGAGATAGACTTACAACATCCTTTAGTTTATAGTTCCTTGTTCTTAATGCAAGACCTATTTAATTGTGTTTGAGAAGAGATTCCAGCACTCTACTTAGTGATTAGGGATTAATCCACTCGAGAGAGATTTTAATCTAATTTAGAGGAATGCCAACTCAAATCTATTGAATGATTTAACTGAATTGATTAATCATAAATATTATTGAGGCTAGGGGGATTCAATATCTGGATAGTATTATTATTATCAATCCTTTTTGCACAACATTTAATTCCCCTTTATTTTCAGTTAGTAAATTAGTTATTTTTAATTACAAAGCATCACACGACTATTAATTTGCTAAATAACGGTTAAGATTTGCACTAGTACTTGGCCTTGTCTCCAGTGGAATGATAACTCACTCACTACTATATTACTTGGGCGATCCGTGCACTTGCGGTATTGCTATAGCGCATCTTGTGCTCACCAAGTATTATAATATTTATTTACAATATACCTGCTAAAGTCTTTCGACTTAAAGCATCGCCTACAATGTTAGCTTTCCCAAGATGATAGTTTATGATACAATCATAATTCTTGATCAATTTCATCCATCTTCTCTGCCTTAAGTTTAGTTCTTTTTGTGTTGGCAAGTATTTCAAACTTTTATGATTAGTGAAAATATAACACCTTTCACCATACAAGTAATGTTGCTAGATCTTAAGAGCAAATGCAATAGCAGCTAACTCCAAATCATGTGTAGGGTAATTCAATTCACGAGATTTTAATTGCCTACAAGCATAAGCAATTACCTTACCCTCTTGCATCAATGCACAACCGAGTCCCTGATGAGAAGCATCACTATAAATAACATAATCTTTACTTGGAGTCGGTTGTATCAATGCAGCACTTCAGTTAACATAGCCTTCAATTGTTCAAAACTAGCTTGACACTGGGCATTCCACTCAAATTTAGTTTATTTTCTAAGGAGCTTAATTGAAGGAAGTACTATCTTTGAAAACCCTTGCACAAATCTTCTATAGTAACCAGCTAACCCGAGAAAACTTTGGACTTCTGCTATATTCTTTGGTGGCTGCCAATTCAAAATAGTCTCAATTTTACTAGGATCCATAAGAATACCATTAGTTGATATTACATGACCTAGAAATACTACTTTCGTCAACCAAAAATCATATTTTAATAATTTAGCATACAATTGATTTTCTCTTAGTGTCTGTAATACAATTCTCAAATGCTTATCATACTCCTCTTTATTTCTGGAATAAACCAATATGTCATCAATGAAAATAACTACAAACTGGTCTAAATAAGATTTAAAGACTCGATTCATCAAGTCCATAAAAACTGCTGGAGCATTAGTTAAACCAAAGGACATAACCAAAAATTGATAATGTCCATATCGAGTTCTGAAAGTTATCTTCAGAATATCTACTTCTTTAATTTTCATCTGATAATAACCCGATTTAAGATCAATCTTAGAGAAAATACCCGCTCCTCTCAACTGATCAAACAAGTCATCAATCCTAGGTAACGGGTACTTATTCTTAATAGTCACTTTATTCAACTGTCTATAATCTATATATAATCTTAAGTTACCATCCTTCTTCTTTACAAACAATACTGGTGTGCCTCAAGGTGACACACTAGGTCTTATGAATCCTTTATCAAACAATTCTTGAAGTTGCACCTTTAATTCTTTTAATTCCGAAGGTGCCATTCTATAAGGTGGAATAGAAATTGGTGTCGTACCTGAAACTACATCAATAATAAATTCTATCTCCCTCTCTGGTGGTATTCCAGATAATTTTTTCAGAAAAATATTCGAAAACTCACTGACTATAGGTATGTCTCCCTTGCTTAAATGTCGTGTATCATTAACATAAGTAAGGTAAGCTTCACACTTCTTCCTAATCAATCTTTAGCTTTAGCTGCAGAAATCAAACTAGAAGGATAAAATTATTTTTCTCCTCGAACTATAATTTCACCATAACCCGGAATCTTAAAAGATACAACTTTACTATAGTAGTTCATAACTGCTTGATGTCAGAACATCCAATCCATTCCCAAGATTACATCAAAGTCATGGAATGGAAGTTCAATTAAATCAGCAAAAATTTCTACATCATGAACTCTAAGTGGACAATTTTGATATATTCTATTTACCTTCACACTATGGCCTAAGGGATTTGTAACTTCTATCTCATAATCAAGTTTATCAACACACATTTTCTTCTCTAAAGCTATAGATGTACATATATAAGAATGCATAGATCCAGGATCTAATAATGCATACACATCAAGACCAAGTAAAAAAAATTTACTAACTATAATATCAGGAGCATCCTGGTCCTCCATAGCTTTCATGGCATAAGCCCTAGCCGGAGCACTGCCTCGAGTCTGATGTCTATCCACTGCTTCAGATCCTCTCTACTAACTAACACTGGGCTGACTACCTCTTCCTGTCCTATGGCCTGACTGAGACCTCTGTACAGAACTATGTCCTTCAAAAACTTCTAATTCTTTTATCATTGGACAATCTTTAATTTTATGCTCCAAAGAACCACATTTCAAACAAATTCCTTTTTGATACTAGCAATTTTCACTTGCATGACCCTTACCACAATATTGGCAAGGTGTAGTAACAACCCTTGAAAATGAGCTTGTAGCCACTCCAAACCTACTACCTCTAGATTTCTAAAAATTAGCTCCACTTCCTTTACCAGAACTCTGAGTTTGGGCTTGAATATTTCTCTGTCTTTTCTGGCCACTTTGTTGTTGTTCACTAGAAACCTTCTTTAATTGTCTTTTTCTTCCCTACTCTTGTTTAATCTAAATTTTCTATAGCAACTGCCACATTAACAAGAGTGGGAAACTCTTTAATCCTCATCGCTACTAAATACACCCGGATCTGACTGTTCAAATCCTATTCAAACCGCTTACACTTCTCTTCCTCAGATGCAACTAACTCTGAAAAATATTTGATGAGGCGAATAAACTACCTCTCATATTCAGACACAGATGATTACCTTTGCTTAAGATACAAAAACTCCCGACGCTTCTCTTTTAAATAAATCTCACTAATATATTCCTTTTTAAATTCTTCTTGGAAAAATGCCCAAGTGAGTCTACTTGCGGGTACACCTTTCTACTTTGTATCCCACCAGGCATAAGCTTGTTCCTGCAATAAGAAAATTGCACATTCTAATATTTCCTCATCAGTACAATGCAGAATATCAAAAACTCTTACAATCCTCTCCATCCAATACTTCGCTATTGAAGACTCATCAGTATCACGAGCTTTAAAATTTTCTGCTCCTAATTTTCTAATTCTCTCCAATGGAAATCTTTGAGACATTGGTGGTGGAGGTTGTGCATGAGGAGCAATTCTTACAATTTTCCTGAGAACTTCCCCCATATTTCTCACAAATTGGGGATCTGATGGAATTTTTTCCGCAAAAGGTTTCGATGGCTACTAATTTTTCACACTAACTTGACTGTGTGAGGACACAACTTGTTTCCTTGCACATTGATGGGATTCAGAGGCCATATTATCCTTTTAAACATTAAAAATCAACTGCATCAAATATTTATTCAATTATATAGTTCACATAGCAATGACAGTTGTACTTGTCTTTTCTTTTAACCCATAAACTTAGGACCACCTAAACCAGGCTCTGATACCAATAAATGTAACATCCCCTACGTAGTCTACACACTTAACTACATAGGAGATGTCACCTAACAATTACACCTGTCAATATATGTATCACAAAATTTTAACCAAAATATATATTTCTATGTATTAATGCAGTTAAGCTTCCAAAGAACTACTATAACCAATCCAATATTACAAACATATATCTGTTAAATTGTAAAGAACTCCTATTATTAACTTACATTATTATAATTCTCAAACTACTCTCAAACTTATACAACTGTCATACAAGAGTATAAGGTGTTTCTATGTGAACTATACAAAACACAATATTTACAATATTATTATTGAACCTTTATGATGCAGTTGACCAGGAACATAAATCTCTCACTCCACAGTCTCAACTCTTCTTGTTTGATCTGCGAGTCAAAAAATATTTCTACCACGCTAAGCAAATCTTAGTGGTGCTTATATATTCACAATATATAAGAAAAATTAAAGGAAAGAGATCTAAACATTAAATAGTTTAGAAACAATGAAAAATATTACTTTCAAAACATTAAATAAAGAAATTAATAAATCCATTGAACCCTGAAATACTAAACACAATTAAATGCAAAATCAATTGATTTAACAATAACCATATAACACATTATTTTCAAAGTAGATAGCTTCTTTAATTATGGTCATACACACTGAACTAAAATTCTAAGTTTGGATAATGGGTTACTGTCGGTACTTTAATACCCACTGTATAAAATTTTTGCCAATGGCTCACTATAGCACGAATGCCCACTGAATATGGTGACATAGGGTGTCTATTGATGGTATATAGTGCCCACTATCACTTTAGATATCCTCCCTTTGGCTAGCCATTCAATCCTAAGCTAGATCTAAAATCAATATGATTTAGGCAATTTAATAGTTGTTAATTAACATTAAATGATACACAACACTTCAATGGAACAGTTCTTTGATCGACACTTGGTATCACACATATTTTATCATATATTCAAATAAATCTATTACACTACTTGTTAGAGTTGACTTCAAAAGGAAATTCTTTACACTTTGAAGCCTTATAATCATTACAGTTAGAATTACAAATGAAAAACAATTCAAAAAGTTATTTTGGCAATTTTCACAGGTGACAAGCCCAATGACATGAGTGTGTTACTGGCCGTGTCATTTAAATTGCATTACAGTGGCTATGACACACCCAATGACACGGGCGTGTCACTGGCTATGTCATTTATTTTTATCACAGTATCTATGACACGTCCAATGATACGGGCGTGTTCCTGGTCGTGTCATCAACACTGAAATACAGCAACATTGACACGCCCAGTGACATGGTCGTGTCAAGCAAAGTTCTGTATTTTGAACACTTATCAACTTAAACTCCATATATCCAAATATATGATAACAATGGATCAAAACTAATTTCTTTAATATAGAAAGAGCTTACATCAAATATTTTAAGTAAAAACTCTTCAAAGACAACTTAATCAATCACTTTAATCAATAAAATTCATAGAAATTTAGATAGTTGCAAATCAAAAATACATAAGCACATACCTCTTCAAAGTCTTCTTTTTCTCGAATCAATTATTGATAATCTCAACTTTTTCAGCTTATTCTTCTAAAAACTTATATGTAGATGTAATTTCCTCTTAAGTTTTATTTAAAATCTTGGAAAGAAGAAAGAAAGGAGTTTTTGGTGGTGAAGGTGGTGATGAACGTGGAAAGAAGAAAGAAGAAGAGAGAAGCTTCTACACATACACACACCTGTTCACACACACACACACACACACACACACACATATATATATATATAGCTTAATCTAGTGTAGCCACTTTCATTTTAATTACGCTGCACCCTCACTCTTAACTTTTGATTCTAATTTGATTTTTAGTCTTGTAAAACTGTAGAAATACATAATTTCTTCAGTAAATTTTTGAGATCTACTATTTAAATCACTTATCCATACCACTTATATCATAATTCACTATCAATTATCAATATTAATTTAAGAGTTTAGTATCTAAAATTTTAAACATTACATATGTTGCCTGGTGACAAATGCTTTTTGGACTCATAACCAATGACTCTGAAGGCTACTTGACTTTGAACTATAGTTGTATAGGAGATAAATGCCGTCGAACTGTAATGCCTTCAGACATTCAGGATTTCAATCCAAGTTTTCAAGCTATAGAGAGTAATCAACAAAACACTACAGATGGATGCAAACTTGCCTTTCTAGCATCACTTGAACCTTATATCTTTAGCATACCATCAGGCCTAAAGCTAAAGTGTTCTTATGAGAAGGTTCCTATGTTGCTAACTTTGTATATCAAAACAAACCTCCTGAAACTTCACGACCTTAGCTAAGCGTTGCAGCCTGAGATTAGAAGAAAGTGCATGGCAATGTTCTTATCTTGAAAGCTTTGAGGGCAACCCTTACCTTAATTGCACAAGTAAGAAACTAATTATATATACCATTAATTCCATAAGGTAATTAAAATAGTAAAATTACTACTAATTATTAATTATTTATAATAATCCAAAGACAAATCTTTATTAATTATTACTCCATTTGTTCAGTCTATAAACAAATTTCTGTTGTATATAAAATTTCTCATTCACTTATCCATTCTTTTTTCATTTTGGCCCTATGATTAAGATACCGATGAATGCAAAGACCCTGGAAAACAAAGGTCCATGGAATAACAAAATGCGTGAATAAATACAGATCATTTAAATGTGATTCCGATCCAAAATGGATTATTATTTTTTGTGAGTTTCTTTTTGTCTAGATAATGACATTCAACATTTTATTTTTTATTTGTCAGCTTAGTTTAACTCTCGAATGTTTTTAGGACTATTACAACATAATACAACTAAATAAAGGGTTTATTTGCATACCAAGGCATAGTACACTGATAATGCATATCTTCTTGAGCAATAGATTCATGATCGATGCCTTTCTTTTCAAAATGTATTGAATAGCATAAAAATAATTAAGGGCTTATTTTGATTGTTTTGAAATTTTATTAAGTTTAGCGACTTAACTTATATCAAGTACTAGCATGCTGAATGTTAAAATGTAATCCCATTTGCCAACTAGAAGTAATCTAATCATGTTTTTGTTGGGTATAGAATGAGAAATAGCATTGAGAACAAAATCTATATGGATTGATTATTTGCTATAATCGCTCATTTTTATTTGTGCTTTTGTTAATAATTATGCAGTTGTAGGTGGAGGGATTGGAACATTTGGACTATTTTTTAGTGCTTGGTGGTTGTACAAACTTGTAATGAAAAGAAGGAAAATTGAACTCAAAAAGAAGTTTTTTAAACAGAATGGTGGTTTATTGGTACAACAACAATCAAATTCAAGGGATGGCAGTGTTCAAAAAACAAAAATTTTTAGCTCAAAGGAGTTGAAGAAAGCCACTGATCGTTTTAATGAGAACAGAATACTTTGACAGGGTGGACAAGGCATGGAATACAAGGGAATGCTAGCAGATGGAAGGATTGTTGTGGTAAAAAAAATCCAAATTGGTAGATGAGGAGAAGATTCAAGAATTTATTAATGAAGTTGTGATTCTTTCACAAATTAATCATAGAAATGTGGTTCAACTATTAGGATGTTGTTTAGAAACTGATGTTCCTTCACTAGTTTTTGAATTTATATCTAATGGATCTCTTTTCCAATGGCTCCATGATCAAGATAAGGAGGTTCAATTATTGTGGGAAATGAGATTACGCATCGCTAGTGAAGCTGCAGGAGCAATTGCATATTTACATTCAACAGCTTATGTTTCAATTTATCATTGTGACATTAAATCCTTAAACATACTGTTAGATGAGAAATTCAGAGCCAAAGTATCAGATTTTGGTACTTCAAGATCAATCTTCATTGATCAAACTCATTTTACGACTAATGTGCAAGGTACCTTTGGTTATTTGGATCCAAACTATTATCAATCTAGTCAATTTATAGAAAAAAGTGATGTTTATAACTTTGGAGTAGTTCTTGTAGAGCTTTTAAGTGGAGAAAAACCACTTATTTCTGGAAGATCAAATGGTATACCAAAAAAAAAAGAAGAAGTTGCAACAGAGTTGGAAGGGATTCAATCACAACAAAGTAATAAGTTGATCGGAGAAAACAACCTGACAGACATTAAACCAATGTGGGATTGTATTGCCTTAAATCGTAGTGATAAAATTGTATCATTAGATATTGAACCATTGATTTCCTACCAAACTTGGTGATGTAAGAAATATAAAAGAATAAATTGCTTCTTGTTTTTGAAACTGAGGTCCTTATAATATTTCTTTTTCATTTCAAAGCAAAGGACATCTACAACATTATTATTGACTTGAAGATCAACTTATGTGGACTGACTTTGAAGCCATTGATCAAAAACATGAGCGCCAATATAACTTGACACCTTCTCGAATTGCCAACATGGAGAACACTTACTATTCTCAAAAATTGATCTCTCAAGCAAGATCAGGTGGACAAAAATTATCTCAAAGAATCCTTAAAACTAGAACTCAGAACCATTATCATAATCAAGAAACTTAATTTAAGATCCTATTTATGTATAAATAACAATAATCCACAATAAAAAAAAAGAACAAAAATAGCAATTAAAGTTTAAAATAAGAGAAAGATAATGCATTTTGGGAATCAGAATCAACATGTACTACACTAAAAATGGAGTTTTTCATTATGTAAAAAGAAATATCCAATGTGATAAATAAATTTATAAGAATATCAAGAAGCATGGAGAACCAAAAAGGAAGGGTGTATATTATAATTACAATGAACATATAATATGTTGAATATCACATAAAGTATGCTTGTTACATGTAAATCCATGCATCCACATATGTGCATGCTAAAAACCAAATGATACATATATATACTTGATGTCAGATGATACCGGACCCAAGTCTATCATACCCACAAGACAGGTTACTAGCCACTACGAGATAAGCTTCTGATAAAGCGGTGATTTTCGCTGATCACTTCAAAGTTGGTCCCCCCTTCATGTTCTATAAATAACGGCTAGCCCCCATAAGTAAAGGATCTTTTTTCACTCCTTAGTCTGCAGACAAATCGAGCTCTGACTTAGACATCGAAGTTTTCTCATTTGAACCCGAGCCTCTCTATTTGTTTTGTAAGTGGTTGAACTTTTACCCGAACCTGTACTATAAGGAGCAAATCCAAAGACCACTTATTATCATTTGATGCAATGAGCATGGATAAGCTATTCCCAAAAAAATGGACAATAAAACTTTGGATTTATTCCTGGACTTACAACCAAATACTCGCACAACCCAAACCTAATAAACACCTTAAGACCTTCATGGATCCTAATAACCACATACACATAAGTGCCCTTATATAGCCAAGAATTTCCCACTTAGCTTTACCTCGGAATCTCGTCCCATTATAGGAGCCTAAACCTCTAACTAGCCAGCATTTAACACCCCACTCCATATAAATCCCACCCCTTAGACCTCCAACATGTGCCATGTTTATGGCTTAAATAGGCGCTGCTACCCTCTAGTCACTCAGACTTACTAAAAAATAGCCTATGAGCTAAACGCTACTTTAACGGATTTCATCTCGATCATGAGGCAATAGAAAAATCCATCACCATCACCTTCACATGAGTATCACCCATCATAATCCCACATACCTAAACCAAGCCAACAATACCAAGAGAAGGTGAGGTCTCAAAAACATGAGCCAGAGGCTAAGAGGTGGGTCTTCACCCCTAAGCCCTCTATTTCTAGAACATCAATGCATCTAGCTCCTACCACCTTGGAAATCCAAGATGGAAACATCATGCTTACACCTGAAGATCTAGAAACCCTCATTAATGAACTCATAAAGTGTGTACAAAGGCAAAGTGCGCTCTAGTACAACACCACTCTGCAATCTTTGCTCTTGTTGGCGATTTTGAATGTCATGCATCAGAATTTTTAGCTCACGAAGTTTGAAGAGTATAATGGATCCTCTAATCCATGAGCTCATGTGGATGGTTTTTACAATACGGCTCTAGTAGACACTAATATGCTCTATGTAAGCTCTTCCTAAAGACCCTTGCTAGAAACACACAACTTTAATATAAAAACCCTGAACTGGGCCCATTCATAGTTTCTAGCAGCTTTCTAACCTCTTCATTAACAAATTTGTTGCCTTAATAGACCCTGGACGAACCTTAATGGACTTACTGAAAATTATGCAGAAAAAAGATGAGACACTCAGGGAGTACATATAGAGATTTAATAAAATAGTGGTGGACATACCCAATGTAAACTTTAAGTTAGCTGTGGAGGTATTAACAAGGAACATAAGGTGTGTTTAGTTTTCAAACTCCCTTAGCAAAAAGCCATCCCTAGATTTTACATTGCTAATGGAGCGTGCCATAAGTACATCCGCATGGATGAGAATTGCCGCCATTGCTTGTATCTCAAAAATAAGCATGAGGCCCAACCCTTCACCACTACTAAGGAAACCCTCAAGACAGAGTCATCCAAATCTTCTATGACTAGTGGCAACTGGAGAAATCACCCTCGAGGCTTTAATCATCACCCTACTCAGACTTCTCACCAGGAGTATCCAGTTGAGCCTACTGCTATAGAGCACTTTACCCCATTGAAAGCTTCTTAGGCCAACATTCTCTAATGGCTTAAAAAAAGTAGAAAAGTTAGGTGGCCCAAATGAATGAGGGAAAACTCATATAGAGACCGATCCTGATATTGCTCTTTCTATCAGGACCATGAACACAACCATGACATAAAGGGGTGCAAGAATCTCTAATGAGAAATTAAAAATCTAGTTCAGGCATGTGACCTTAAATAATTTATGGTCAGAACTTCACCAAGGTGTGACCCAAGGCTAAGCTCTGAGCCCTCTCACAGAAGCAACAAAAAAGCTCCAACATGAGTCATACACATCATAGTAGGTAGAGAGCACTATGATGTAGTATTTAAGTTCAAAATAGCGCAAGGCAAAGTGATTGAGATCCCACTATCAAGAAGCCCTATTGTGACCTTTAATCCTAAGGAATCACAATAAGTACATGCCCTTTATATAGATGCCTTGGTGGTGGAAGCTAAAATCCATGATTATATGGTCCAACGCATCTTATTTGACAATAGCAGTGCCATCAAACTTCTTACCTTAGAAGCCCTCAAACCGATCTTTACCCCCTTGTTTGGGCTATCTAGCCATAGTGTTCCTATGGTTGGCTTAACTATGCTAGAAGTTCAATTGGGGGATGGTCAGCTAGTGAGAGGCAGCAAGATTTGCTTTATGATTGTTGATATGCATTTTGCTTAAAATGCCATCTTTAGGTGACCTCTTTTGGTAGAAGTCGATCCATATATCTCCATACGAAGCCTCACGATGAAAGTTCCAATCAATAAGGGAGTGACAATTTTAAGAGGAAGCCAATAGGTGGCCCAGGAATCATATGCAGTCCTTTTAAGAGATGCCAAAAGTTAAAATTTGGTGTTCTTCATATTCTACCTTTTTCATCTTCAAATTAGTTAGCTGATTTCTTGACAAAGCCTTTAGCTCCATCGTAATTTTCTCACTCTATTGCCAAGCTGGGCATATATATGCTCTAGCTTGAAGGGACTAATTGAGTGCATTTGGAGCTGGTTATTGTGAGGATGAGTTGTATTGTACATTAAGCTACCGAGGTTGTTATTAAAGCTTCTAGAAATCATTACTCTTGTCAGCCAAATTAGTTAGATGTTAGCTATTTTGGTAGTTAGATATACATTCTTTCTATATAAAAGGGAGGATTTTCTTTCTAGATCATTCATTCATTCATATCTCATTTTATTCTTTAGATTGTATTTGTAACTCTTTGTACTTTCATCATTTACCTTTCTTCATTGAATACAAAAGACTCTTTTCTTTAAATAATTAAATTCTAATAAAAGTTATAAATTTTCAATGTTTGGCACGTGTAAATGGTGGAATAATTAATTGGTGGGTTTGGTCTCTTGATTACTTAAATTATGAAAGCTGAAATTTTTATAGAGTATTCTAAATAGTAGTTGCTTTTAGGTTCATAACTTGCATTCTAGAGCTTCAAATTATATGATACTTATTTCAAATAAAAGTTAAGACATAAATCTAGAACTTTCATTAAGAAATATTTCCTAGAACATATATATAAGTAACCTTAAAAGCTGCTAGAATTTGTTATAAAATCTAGAACTAGTAAATTTCAACCTTAAATAGTTCAAACTTGAAATGGGTTAATCCACTCTATAGAGCTCCAAATCGAGTTAAGGTGTAATTCACTCTATAATCTCTAAATTGAGTTATTCTTAATCCTATACAAATTTATGGCATAATTCTAGAATTTTTTTTAAGAACAAATATGCCTTAGAAAATGTATGTAAATGACCTTAAAAACTACTATAAGTTTTAACACAGAATCTTGACCTATTGAAATTCAATTTTGAAATGACCAAATTCAAATGCATGTAATTCACCTTTGGGAGCTCTAAATTGAGTTATTTTTTATCCTATAGAAAGTTAGGACATAGGGAAACATATCTCATGGGCACTAAATTGGCAAATTTTAGTTGTACCATGCCCATATTTGGTCTCTAACTCAGCTCACTAAAGGTGCTTTGTGTATAATGAAATTAAAATTTATTTTTGGATAGATGCTGATTTAATTTGCATATCTCTTGATTCATAAGTCCAAATTAAATTATTCAAAATTCATATTTAAGCTAAGACCTAGATCTAAAAATCATATGAAGAAAGTTGAACTTAATTATTACAATTTCACTACAGATGGGGTAAAGGGTATTACACTTCTTCCAAGTTTTATATTATCCAAGAATTATTCAAGATTTCTCATTCTTCACTTAAGCTTTGAAGATTTATTCAGAGAGAGAGAAGGAGAATTGGTTCAAGAAATAGATTCAAGTTCCAAAAATAGTTTATTCAATCCACAAAAGGATTAGAGTTTAATTTATTTTTGTTTCTTTGATTTCATTATTTTCAATTACTTTCTTTAATTCTTTAATTAGTTATTTTTCAAATATGTATAACTAAACCTTAAATTAGGTTAGACCCTTTTTATTGGTTTAATATGGAATAATTTATTTTTACTTGATTCAGCTTAAGTTCTCCTTATAATTATTTTGTTATCTTTGTACTTAATGTAATATTTATCTAACCAATAAATATTTGATTTGAAATGTTGTGTGATAGAATAAGAGTGGAAGCATACTATTAGTTCAAAAAGATAACAATCTTAAGTTAGTTTGCACTTAGAGATAAGGTAAATACTTAGAAGGTTGATAAATAATTCTCACAAATCTTAATGAGTTAACTTAATTATTTGTGATTACGAGAGTAGACATAAGGTTAAGTTCAATATTAAGTTTAGTACTTGAGAGAGACTATATCTTAATTTAGGAGAATCCAACTAATAATCAAAGGAAAAGTAACATTAAATAAATAATTTAGGAAATCTATAGTTAAGCAATTAAGGTAGTCTAGCCCTAAGCCCAAAAATATTAGATTAAGTCAAATGCAAACTTAGTCACAATTTAAGTTAATTTTGGTTTTAATTTCAAATTTGTTTTTATCTAAATAATAATTAGTTTAATTGTTTGATACTTAGAATTATCCTTCTTCTTGGGAATGATACTCTATTCATCACTATATTACTTGTTTACGATCTATGCACTTGCAGTTAGCTAAGCTAGACCATAACATGCTCCTAGAAATAATCAACTCACTTCTCCATTAATCCAAATGCAAATAGTGAGTGCTTGTACTATAGAGATGACACTAGCCATTATTGAGGATATTAGAGATGACTTACACTCTATATTAATTGATGATACTCAAGACAATTCAATGAAAGAACAGATGGTTGTGGTATTAACATATGTTAATAAGTTAGACAAGTGGTAGAGCAATTTATTAGAGTAGTACATGTGAGTGACACATCTACTCAGTCTTTGAAAAGTGTACTTAATGATTTCTTTGCAAAATATGGGTTATCACTAAGTAGAGTTGGAGATCAAGGATATAATGGAGGCCTCTAATATGTGAAACGAATTCAACAGCTTGAAATCCCTCATTTTAAATGAAAATCCGCAAGGTACATTTATTGTTTCACTCATAAACTCCAATTAGTGTGTGTTGCAGCAACAAAGAGTAATAGAAATGTGAGTAATTTTTTGAATATGTTTCAATGATTGTAAATATGGTTTTAGCTTTATGTAAAAGGAGGGGTGTTATTAGTAAAAAATAACATGATGAAATAGTTTAACATTTGGAAAGAGATGATATTGGAATTGGAAAAGGCTTACATCAAGAAACAAATATAATTTGACCGAGTGACATGCATTAGGGTTCGCATTATAAAATAATTGCTTGTCTTCTCTCTATGTGGTTAGCAATGAAGGAGCTTCTTGAGAACATAGTAGATGATGGTGTTGAACAAAGAAATCATCTGACAATTGTGAGCTTGGTTGGTAAAACAGAAAGTTATGAATTTGTATTCATTACTTACTTAATAAGACGAGTTTTAGGAATAACAAATGATCTATCTCAAGTCTTATAAAAAAACATCAAAACAGTGGCAACATTATACATTTGATTACAATCGTTAAATAAGAATTGCAAAATTACAAGAAAATGGATAGAATGAATTATTGGAAGCTCTTAATCATTTTTGTATTAATAATGATGTCATAGTACATAATATGGAAGATAATATTACAACTCGTCTACGTTCTAAGCGTGTTGATCTTCTAATTACTTATTACCACCACTTTTGAGTAAAAATATTTTGTCAGGTACACTTTTTCTTTCATATTATAATGTTCAACTATTTATGTATCCTACAACCTGATATGTTTCCTTTAATACCAAGTTATTGATTCATTGCGCAAAAAAATGGAAACTCATTTTACATAATCAAATATGAAGTTACTTTTGTGCTTTGCTTGTCTTTGTTCTATAAACTCATTCTCCAACTTCAATATATCTGGATCACTTCATCTTGTTGAATTACATCCGCATGATTTTTTCACACCGATCGAATGGTAATTGAAAATCAACTTAAGACTAATATTGCCAATATAAAAAGGAATGCAACTTTCTCATACTTTCGTGATATTGGAGCTATTGTTCAGAAAATAGTTAAGACGACTATATTTCCTTTATTATATTTATTTATCAAGTTAGTTTTATTCATACATATTATAACTACTACTTTGAAAGAATTTTTTTCAAGCAATAAACCCTTTCAAGAAGGATTTGTGTAAAAAAAAAAGGGATATGATTTTCTCACAGACTGCTTAGTATACTATATCAATAAAGATATTTTTATAAAAATTAAAAATAAAGCTATTATATAATGTTTTCAAAAGATGTAGACTCGTAAGATATAATTGTCACATTACAATCATTGTCAAACTGATAGCAAAAATTAATTAATGCACTATTGTAATGTCAATATTCAATTTTAAGTTAAATGTTCAATTTTATCTAAATTCCGGTTTCAAAATTTAGACTTCTCATTTAAATTTTAGTTTCGCCAATGTATAGATTTATATGACTTCTTTTAAGAAAATTATGTTTGAAATTACTACGATATAAGTTTCTGTGAAGCTTGAATTTCATCTACACGTTATCGTCAGGTTCTTGTCAAAATGTTAGGTCCACAGCAGGATCAAGTCAAGCATAGATCCAATATTTAGAATCAAGTCGATCATTTGTATAGGTCTAGCCGAAACTTGGCCCGGCGCAAAAGGTGAATAGTGATAGAGTATGATTTAATCAAATTATTCTATATATCAGATTTGATAAAATTTACAAACTCTTCCGAATTTTAAATAAGAAATTAATAATACAAACTAATAAAACTACATATTTAATTTAACGAATTCAAGATTAATCTAAATATAAAAATTCGAAATTCATTTACACAAATGTTTTGAATTCCTTATAAAATTATGCCAAATAACATATTAGTGAACATTTACTGATAGCAACTTACAATAAAATTATTATATCTTAGTCGAGGCACTTGTAATGTAAACCCAATCCATTCAATTGATTAAACACTCATTTCAGAGCCATTGTTGGTTGAAGGAAAAACCTTGCATTCTGATGTACTTCTACTCAACAATCTTTTTACAGAACATCCCAGCACAGATGAAGAAGAAGAAGGAGAATCGCAATTTATCACCACATTATTGTTATCACCATTTTCATGATTTTCAGAATTGGTAATATCCTGTACTCTAGAGTCTCTGACATCACTTGAACCAAGACCAACCTCTGGTGCTGGCACCATAGATTAAATAATGGAGGAGCTCTACAGATTGGACAATTTGAGTGGGAATGTAACCACATATCAATGCACTGAACATGAAAGCAATGGCCGCATTTTGTGAAGGTTCTGCCAACTTCATTTTCCTCAAAAAAGATTAAGCAAATCACACACTCTAAACCTTTGTTTTGTTCTTCTTCTTCTTTTACTCTGTAAACAAATAAAGGAATGGAAGATGTAATTGATGGTTCAATACCCTTTGTAGAAGAAGAAGAAGAGAGTCTTGGAGGACGCAAAACGTGATGATGAGACACAGAAACAGAGCTTCATCGACTGCTTGTAATTGTATGGCGATGAATAGCTTGTTCTAAGAACCATTTGGCATAAATGTGGAGAAGCAAAACAAACAGAATCACTGCAAGAAGAGATATAACAGCAGCTAGCGTTATGTTACTGTCATATGAAGATATATTGTTTATCAACTCACTCAACATTCTGATCAATTGCTCTCTAAACAATTAAACAGAAATTTTGTTGCAGAGAAACCACCCACCACATATAATATTTATGTATCAGTAGAATATTCTTCTTTTTGTTTCATGCTAGTGTTATAGTATAAAATAATTTTTGGGACAAATTAATAACTATTTATTTGCTCAAATAATTTAGCCTAATTATTCATAAGTTATTCCCTATTTTCTGCCGAAATAAATTAAATAATCACTTACCTTTATTTTTATTAAGAAAATAGACTTTTATTATGAGTCAAGACAATTCTTAACCATAAGAATATTATTATAAGAAAAAAGATAATTTAAATTGATTAATAATTTTTAATTAGATTCAAAATTATTTTTTGATATCATTAAGATAATTAATTTTTTTTATTATTAGGCCATTGGAATTCAATTTTTTATTTTCAAATTTATAAGAAATATTTACATATTAATTTAAATATAAAGATTATATGAACATTTGAAATTAATATTTAGAATAAAATGTTATATATATAATCCTTTGATGATATAAAAATAAAATTTAATATTTATAGTATAAAATATAATTTTTATTTTTTAAAATATATAGTATTAATTTTTTATGTTTTAGAAAAACTAGATATATAAATTCAAAAGAATCAACGTTGAATTTGAGTTATTATTGAAAAAAAGAAATAAAAAAGAAATATTATATTATATTATATGAAGTTTTATAATTACATAATATATATATAAAGTTATTTTATTTTTAATTATTTTAGATAAAAAATATTTTAATGAAAATTAATGTATGAATTATTTAATATGATTAAAAATCGAATATTAATTTTTAAAATTTGTATTTAATATTCAAGTTGATGGGTCATATAGTAAAATTAATTAAAATGAAAATTAATAATAATATAAGAAGTTAGTTAAGGACTAAATGAAGGGTAATGTGCCCCAAAATTAGAACATTTGCGTGAAATGGTTATTAGCAAAGGCAGCAACTGCGAATCAACGATGTTGGTTGAAGTAAAAAAGAGTCGCTGTATCCAAGGAGTGAATGAGACTCATGCACGAGAGAAGACGTAAAAGAAATGAAGGACTCGTGAAGGCGACAGCAGCGGCAAACATATGGTTGGCGTTGTTGGATTCACGTGTTCATTTGTATTTGTTTAATGATTTTACATGCAAATAGAGACACGCATAGACAAATTTTGAGATTTAAAATTTTTAAAAAGTCAAATCGATCTCTCAGTTTTTAGAAGTGTTGTAACATTCATAAATATGGAATAATTTTTTTTAGAACTATTTTGGATGTTGCGACCTATGTATTAGTGTGGCAAGGTACATTAGCATTGTAACAATCGCACTCTAATATACTAATGTTTGCGCTTTAATATGGAAAATGGACTCAAAATAAATTTCAGTAGAATAAGCTCAAACCCAATTAACAATTCTTTAGTCCATAGTCCTGTTGTACCAACAACTATCCATAGCCATCATAATTCCAAAAGCTTTATTTGGATGACTGGCAGCTAGGACAGTACATAAATTGAATTCAGTCTTTAAAATCGATCGAAATCGACCTCTCACTTAAAAAATTTATCCAAACTCGATTAAAGTAGCATAATATTTCAATCAATATACGCATAACATAATATTTCAAAAATGATGAAATCATTTTATAAAATACAATAATCAAAATCATAAATTAAAAACCTAAAATGATGAAATCATTTTATAAAATAAAAAAAAATCATGCATCAGAATCAGATCTAAAAAAAATCAAATACCATTATATTTAATAGAATATAAAAAAATAAAATCATTTTATATAATAAAAAAAGTTACACCAGAACGTTAGAACGTATATCAGTATACCTTACCCAAATAGAAAGAAAAAACTAATTAAAAAACAAAAATATAAAACCATAACATAAATCTAAAAACAAATAAAAAAATTAGATAAAAGAAAATATAATTTCGAGAAACCCCAATAGAAATAGAAAGACTAATAAAGAAATTTAGAAAACCCTAGTAGAAATCAAACAAAACTCATAAGAAATTAAAATATACTTACAGAGAAATGGTTAGATTTGATAAAGAATAGAAGAAGCTTAGAAGAAATTAAGAAATTTTAAAAAATCAATGGAGAATATTGAAAGAAATTGAGACTTTGAAAGAATGAAAGTGAGAGAGAATTGAGAGAAAATTTTAGGAGAGAAAGAGAGAAATCTAAAAAATGTCTGCAACTAGGGTTGGTGTGCATTGCTTAGGATGCTTATATAAGCATTAAAAATGGCATCATTTTCTTTAAATGAAAATGATGTAGTTTTAGTTGTAATGTAATATGTATGTATACATACATATATATATATATATATCCACATATATATAGTGCGATCGCCACCCAATAATTTCTTAAAAAAATTAATCTAATGTTGGCTGCTTATGAAGAATGAACCAACTAAATCCCACCAAAATCATTCGATATGATCGGATTCGTGCAGTTTGACAATTTTTGCGCAACCTTTCTGGTAATATAGTTTAGTAATGTATGGAGTTGTATAATATTGTGCTGAAAATAATATTTATTAGTTTTAAAAAAATTATATGGTATAATATAGTTAAGCAAAAAATATTTTATTTAATTTAATGATATTTTTAAGATTTTAATATGCTATGGAGATGGAAATTATTTACTAGCATATATTTGATATTTAAAAAAATTATTTTGAATATTCTTGAAAGATAAAATTATAAATCATGGAAAACTACAAAATTGGATGTTTAAAAATTCATGATTTTTAAACCATGAGATTGCCATGAAAAATTACACCATAATGTAGAAGTTAAAACAAATAAGAATTAAATTATATAATATTATACCGTACCATGATAAACCACGAAACAAGCAAGGCCTAATTTTAAGGGTTTAAGACAGGTGTGGCTTCTTGAGGCAATCAAACCAACAAGGAAATTGGGTGCAAAAAGTTCAAAGAAATAAGATTTAGGAGTGATCGAAAAGGAAGGATGACATCACCTTTTTTTTTTATAAAAATGATAAATTTTATTTATATCGAATGTAGGGCGAACCCATACAGTCAGAAGTCAAAATGCTTTTAAGAAAACTAGGCAAAGAATTAAATGTATTAAAAATTCGAGATACATGGTTTAATCTACTGTAAAGAGAAAAATAGTGGGCCGCTTGATTTCCTTCTCTGAAGGTGTGCTGGATAGAAGACGAACTGCTATTAAGAAGGGACTTAAGGTGAGCAATGGCGGGGTCCGAAGCTTGAGTGGAACTGGAAAGAAGAGCAACCAGAGTCTTAGAATCACTTTCAACTTGGATGTTTAGAAGATGATTGTGAAGACACCAATCCAGGCCAAAACGAAGAGCATTAAGTTCTATCGAGGCTGCGTTGATAGCATAAATGGGGAAAGAGAGACCGATTATGAACGAACCAGCTGCATCACGAAGGACTGCTCCCCTAGTGGAATGAGAGGGAGTAAAAGAGGCGTTTATGTTGAGCTTCAAGAAACCTGGTGGAGGTTTGTTCCAATAAACAAGGGATGGTTTTAAGTTTTTCAAACCGAAGCTAACCGGGAGAAAATCAGAGAATGCAGGGATCGGTCTGGCAAAACTGTCATTAGCATGTGCTATACCCCAGTTTAAAATGAAGCTTGATATCTGATGATGCACCATAGGGAAGAAAACTGGTTCGTCACCCCAGGTTGATATCTGATGATGACATCACCTAAACACTAAAAAACTACTGCAAATAAAAGCATCTTAAAAAACCCAAAAAAAACCAACATTTCCTTCTCCATTTAAATTTTAAATTCCATTTTTTTTGTTGTTCAATCGGTTTGTCAATTATCTATCCATTGGTTCTCTATTATTATTAATGTCGTGAATAGTTTTAAATTATTATGAGTTGAAATGGTCAAGTGAGCTGTTCTCTAAATTTTTTGTTTGAATATCATTTTTTTCCACATGAATCTTTCTATAGTTTGATCCATTTTTTCTCTAATTCATTCAATATTTCTCTAGTTCATTCAATATTTAACTGGCATTTAACTGTAAAAATCCAAGCAAACTTTAAAGGAGAGCTTGGGTTATTTCCTTTCTGACTTTAAAGGAATACACATTGTCACTTGAAGAAGTCAACATGTAGCAAAACCTCTGACTAAGGAGTCAACTCCTTTGGCACACCCTTAAAATTACTAAAAAGGCTACGTTTGCAAGAACTTAGACAATAATTTTGAACATCTAGTGGGATATATTTTTGCAGCATGCCATTGAAAGAAGGAAATTCAAAAAAAGAAGTAGACCGATTTCATGAATAGGAGGATGTCATTGTAATAGCAGGACAAGAAGAATTCGTGCCCCATATGGTTGAACATATTTTGAAAAATCTCATAACACCAACAAAGACTCAAAATCAAATTGGAGCTTTACTAATTGAAGAAAATGTCCTAGTGGAAGAGGACAATGAAGGAAAAGATGCAGCTGAAATATTCAAGAATATTTTGGTAATTTAAAAAAGATAAATGAGCAATATGACATATTCATTAAAACATTAAGTGAGAGTATCTGTGTTTTTTTTTTTTTTGCATAAAAAAGGGTTATTCCTCTCAAAGAATTAGCCCTTCAAGCTAAAATTTAGTATCCAAGCTTGTTAGATAGAATTCTGAAGAGCTCGGGGGGCAATTGGTTACCCAGAAACCTATAGAATGACATCATCCACAAACTCAGAAAGATGACAATACATTCTACTTGGCCATAAGGAATAAGTCAGTGGATCCTACAGGGGCATGCATAACAACAGTCACTAGAATGGCAGGCCAAGCTTGGCTCACTAGATTTTTGGTACCACAAACCCTATGTACTGGTCTAATGTGTATGAAACTGATAATGTTTGACATGGAGGTGTGGTGATAGGCCCAACAATTTGGCCAACTATGAATAATTAGATTGTTTCTTAAGGACCAGGGTTTAGGCCTTTACGCAAGTTGATGTTGAGGTTGTATAAGAGGTAGTATAGGAGCTATATGGACCTGGCCTTAGCAAATTGATCGTCCAGAGTTCTTTAAGCCATACCTTGAAGCAATTGTTAAAGATAATCCATTCCCTAAAGGATGTTGCATCCCTGAATTCTCCTTATTCTTAGGGAGGATGGATACTCCACGTTGCGACACATCGCTAGATTCACCATTCAGTGTAGAGAGCTAGTAATATGAAAATTTCACTTATTTCAAGTTAAGGTTATTTCTAAATTCATTAACGAACATGATCTTCACATGGTACACCATGTTCCTTAAGAACTTCATGTTTACTTGGTCAAAAATGGAAAGGCAGTTCCACACATAATTCGTCAAAGTTAAATAAATAGAATACATTGTTAAGCTATTATGAGTGACTCAGAAGACTAGGGAAACCACTAACAAATTCATTACTCAAGGCAAGAAAATGAGAAACATATGCAAAATATACCTCTCAAAAATAGAGTTTTTTTTAACATGGTTTAAAGGAGACTAGATATAGATCTAAGGAAAAAGTTTTAAAGGATGGATTTTAAGGATTTCTATGAGCCTAATAGTGCTAAAGTTGCAAGCAAAAATTTTCACAAGGAGATTCAGGCTCTGTCCTTTCTATCTCACATTGCTTCTTCCAAGAAAGGCATGAATATACAAAGAGATTATTCTCTAAGTGCATGGGTGATCTTCATAGCAATGATATACTGCCTCATATGAATGTTAAGGTCCCTAATACCATTGAACTAAGCTATTTCTATCATTTTATGATTAGTAGGGAGATCCTTATCCTATAGGAACAACCTATTAAGTTTTGAAGTCTTCTCATTTTGAGAGTGTAGCTAAAGCCTCCTCTCTATGTTCTTTTTCATGTTTTCCATTTTAGGTTCCTAAACTTTCTAAAAATCATATCTAGGTGCTATAGTTCAATGTGAGTTTGCCTAGGATGAAGATAATCATCCATATCCTCAATTTTTATATTCTTAGTAGTCAATGGCTCTTTCCCTTTGCTCTTTGTATTACAAGGGGAGGCCACCTTGCTAGCATTCTTCATATTTCCCAACATAGTTTGCCACTACTTCATCATGTTGGCCATCTGTTTCCTCATCTCAGCCTGCTCTGAGGTGATCACCTTTTTTTATCATGGATTTGGCATGGCTATTATCCATTGTCGTCAAAGTGAATGTGATTGACACATTTTTTAAATTGCTACTATCTTCATTATAATAATCAACGGCCTAAGAAGTGCGCTCTAGGTTTGCGAGTCCACATATACATGAGATTGATGTGTAGAATGTTGTGAGGCCTCGCTCTAGCACTGGTTTGACCTGCTAAGGGAGCTAAAATGCTTATTTAGGTTCGAACTCACTTGAAATCGCCACATATGGTCTATGTTTAGTTTGATAAGCATGGATTTAAAAATATGCCTTTCATTTTGATAAGGATTATTCTTTATTTTGAAAAGGATAGCTTTATTTTGAAAGCTATTTTTTGTTTGAGAGTCACCACCTTAATTTATTTGTTTTGAAAAAAAAAGTTAAGGAAAAACTCATTTAGTTGACTCTAAAAATATTTTCATATTTAAACCCAAAATGCACTAGTCTCGAACCAATCATGATGAGTTTTAAAATAAGTTATCTAGTTTTTAAGCAAAAAGAGATTTCCCTTTAATGAAACTTTAGTTTCTTTATAAAAAATGCATTTTTATGAATAACAATTAAGTGATGAATGGTAATTACAATGCATGATAGTTATAAACATAACATCCATAAAACATTTAAATAAAGTAAGTAAATAGGTAATTTATAACTCCAAAATCATATAAAGAGAACCTTTAACTCTAGCACTTATAGGTTCTAGGTGAAGCACAAATCCCCAAAAAGAAGAATAAAGTTACAACCCTAGATAAACATACAAAAGAGTGCTTTAACTATAGTTTTTTATATGTACTTGGTTAAGCATAAATCCCTAAAAAGATGATAAGTAGAAGAAGATACAATAAATAAATGAAATTAAACAAACAAAACAAAAGAAGAAAAAAAATTTTGTGGCTTTTAGGTAGGCTCACCATTTAGAATGAAATTCTAAGTTGTGTCTATATATCCCTTTAAATGGGAATAAAGGCTCTTAGCAGTTCTTGCTTTTGATTATAAAGGGCTTGGTTTAATTAATTTAGATTTGGTTTTATTATCGAATTGAAAATAATAAGGAATTTAGAATTACCTTTTGATACTTTCTTTTTCTTTACTTGATGAAAGGTTGAAGCACTTACTACTCCTTAGTTCCACCTTTAAATTTGACTTGAAAGAGCTTGATGACCTTGCTTGAATTAAATAAGAATTTTTGGTGTTTATTTAATCTAAAATTAATTAAATTAATGAGGAAAGAAGAGAAATTTAGTCAGGATAACTACTTTAGAATATTTAGATGTAAATTGGAAGAAAAAATGAGCTACCACTTATAGAAAAGACACAAAAAAAATAAGAAAAGACACAAAAATCAAAACTCCTGCACGGCTGCCACAAAACATGTGCCTATAATGCTGCAATGAGAAGTCGTTCATGTGTCATGTGGCTACTGCGCACCAACTATCATTGGCCATTTTTGTTATATTTTTTTCTTCAACCTCTTTTGAGACTATCTGAAGTTCGATTCGTGCGATTATAGTTGCATTGGAACTATTGTCGCACGCCTTTTGTTTTAAGTATAAAATCATGGGTTCACAAATGCATGAGATGCATGAAGGTGATGAATGAAATAAATACCAAATTTGCCACTATTGGATTAGGCAAATTTTCCAAAAGAAGTAGCAAATTTGCCATAAGTAGTGGCAAATTTGCCATAGCTTGTGATGTATCGCCACTAGCTGATGGTGACCCACCTTCAATGAAGCCTATTGGCATTTCACTAGTGCTTTTAATTGTCCATCTATAGAAAAAATTTAGTCTAAAGAGCATATTATAGTCCATAGGTCCTTTGTAAGTCCATTTTTATTTCTTTCAAGAGCTATTAAGAAAATTTTATCATTTTAGATGACCCAAGTTTGTATCTTTTGAAATTGTAAGTTTGTTGTATAACCATTATCAACATAAAAATGTAAACAGTGACCATTTAAACTTAAACAAGTTCATGCTTCACCATTTTAAGTCCATGAATATTCATGAGTTGTTTCAAGCAGAATAAAACCAAAGAATGAAAATAAAAAAGGATTAAGAGTTAAAAGACATGATAACCACATTGTCAATTCCACCAATTCTTGGGATGTCGGAGATTCAAGAAGGTCCTGATAATTGATCTACTTTCTCCTTCTCCTTATTCTTGTTCTTCTTCAATGGAGTTAGGTTTGTGGTGCTTTGGGTTTCGGTTAAATTGGTTTTGGTAGAGGACATTGTTCCCTCTTTGTCTTTTCCTCTAATTCCTCACATGAAGAAGCTTATTCTCTTCTTTAGTGCTATTTCTCTCTTTTGTTTTTATCTTTCTCTCTTCCCTTTCACTGAATATCATCTCTTATTTACTCATGTGTCTTTTTTATTCTTTCCCTTTGTCTATATGTGTTTCTTTAATTCACAATAACTCCATTTATATAAAAAATAGTAATTGGCAAAACTGGAGTGGCAAGATTTATCTTCTGCCATGTTGATCTACAATATTACGAGTAGGTTAAACAGAGTTGCCACTCGATGCAAACCGAGAAATATTTTGAAATGGGTGGGCTAACTTGACATATAATCCTCAATAAAGATGGTCAACCCAATTCTCCATACTGGTTTCGATGATAGCAAATTACTAACATTAAATCAAGTGATCTAAATGTGTCATTCTTTGCATTATCAAAAACCCCTAAAGATGCAATTTTCTAGTGATATTTTATAAAGAAATATAAAGAACAAATAAACATATAGATGATGTAAAATGAACACCCATCATTAAAATATAACAACAGCTAAATAGCATTATATATCATCATATTAACAAAGGAAATCATAGAGGATGTAATATTGAGCACATTTCCTTCTAATCATAAATAATTATGCCAATTAATCATGTAATAAGATCATCACAATTGAAAAAACATGCAATGGTAGCAAGTGAATCAAAATCAATGAGTTTTAAAGAATAGTTTTAAACATATAATGTAACACCCCTTACCTAATCTACAATGAAACTGAGTGTAGGGATACCACATTCTACACATAGAGCACCTAAACAATTCCCGAATATCTTTCATCATACATACTATACTCATAAATTAAAAAAAAAACACTTGAATTTAAATTGAGTCAATCATACTTGGATATAGATATACCTTATATAGAGTTTTTAAACAAGTACATATGGCAAAATATGGCTCCAACAAAAGTCTTACAATAATTCATTATATGCTCATATGATATATTACTACATATTACATATACATGCAAAATGAGTACCAAAATATTTCTAAAGGTAGTAATGCATCTACCACAAAGTTTTAAAGATGAGGTGACTATAGACTTTACTACAGATCCACTCCTCTTCCTGTCCTACTACCACTATTTATCTATTTGTTACTATGCAAGAAAAGAAAATCCTATGCGTTAAGCTTAAGCTTAGTGGTGCACACTTAATCCAAATGACCTTAAAAGTTGTTTTATAGAAAATAAAAGATAATACAAATAACAAATATCATTAATTAATTGCACACATATTGTAAAACAAATTCCACACATTATTTATTTAAATTTAAATGCATATTATCATTCAATGTAAAAATTATAATATTTATGCCAAATTTCTTTATTGTTCGAGTTAATCAAAATCTCTATCTGTATAATATTTCAAAAATATACTTTTTGAATTTAAAATCTCTTTTCATTCCCACAGTAATCTATAATAGAATTATTTAGATTGGATAATGGGACTCTCGTTACTGAACACTCGATGCTTCAGACTAATTTAATATTGGACACTCGGTGCCTCTAATAGAAAATAGGCATTACATGCCATATTGAAATTACTGACCGGACGCTCAGTGCCTCTATAGTCATTCATCAATCCATTGTCATAATACATATAATGCATTGCTGCTGACAAATTCCTCTGTTGGCATGCCAGTCTATCAAAATCTATAATTTATTGTCTAGGTTTAGTTGGGCTCATAATATCAAGTAATGAGTTTCCATCATAAATTGTCTTTTTAAATTCAAGATATCATTTCTCAAATTAGCATAATTTAAAGAGAAATTCATAAATGCAAATAGACTTCCACCTTTTTGCAATTTACATATAACAAGCATATTGATATTACATATATATATACAAAATTTTCATAAGAAATAAACATTAATGACAATAAAATTCAGATTTTTATGCATCACATTCTTCTAGAATTATGACCAAGAAATTGCAATAATTAAGTTCAACTTTTTTGCATGTGATTTTTAGATCTAGGTCTTAGCTTATATATGAATTGTGAATCATTTAATTGGGACTTATGAATTAAGAGATATGCATGTTAAATCAACATTTGTCCAAAATAAATTTTAATTTCACCAGATACAGAGCGACTTTAGTGAATTGAATTAGAGACTAAATTTAGGATACAAGTAGAATTTACTAATGTAGTATTCATGAGATTTGTTCCCCTAAGTCTTAACTTTTTATAGAATCAAAAATCAATCAATTTGGAACTCTCTAAGGTGAATTACATGCATTTGAATCTAGACCATTCAAAATTAAATTTCACCATTTCAGATTCCATGTTAAAAATTCTAGCAGTTTTTAAGGTCAATTACATATGTTTTCTAGGATATTTTCTTTATAAAAGTCTAGAATTATGTCGTAACTATAATATCCACAATTTTTTATACAATTAAATATTTAAATAGAAAGCCAATTAGAGTATTTGGAGAGGTATATGTATTGTATATACCTAAGGTATATGCAAAATATACATTAGGTATATATAGTGTATATAAGGTATATATCTAACATATACTTACTATAAACATTGGATGCATAATTTATTACTAAAATATGCATGAGATATAGATATACATAAAGATATATATAACATTTACATAAAGTATGTAAGATGTATGCATATATATATATAAATGAGTTGGAAAATAATAATAATAAATAAAAGAAAAAGAAAAGTCAAAGAAAGAAATGAAATATAGGGATGAAAATTAAAGAGAAAATTATTAAAATTAATTAAATAATTAATTATTATATATGGATGAGAGAAGATGAAGAAAATTAAAATAACTCTTCTTCTTCGTTATATTCCCAGGTGGCCTAATTTTTCAAAGCATAAAGGGACAATGCTTTCTTCAATTATACATCAAATTTCATAAAGAAATCATAGTATGTAGTATCCTTATACTATGTATACGCACTATACATATACCCTATATATGTACAATACGCATATAAGATATAAGGATGTCACGTTACAGTTTCATTTAAGCCTTTCATTCCAACATTCAAGTAAAAATATATGTATTTAGTAAAAGAATATTTCCAAAACCATTATATTATTCAGTTGATTACATACATAAAAATATACATTATTCTTTCCCTTATTCATTTATGTACATATACATAGGGATATACATTATCATTCTCAAAATCTACTTATATATGTACATATGATCAAACTACAAAATAACAAAATGTACATGCATGCACCACTATCTAGTTGGTCTTGAAGCACTCTTACTCTTCTTGTGGCACAATCGTTCAACTCTCAGATCAACAATCTACTTACCTGCGTGATTCACACAACCTTGCTAAGCTTGAAAGCTTAGTGGTATATATAAACAATATTTATATACATTGATTTCATATCACATACTCATTCGTATATATTATACACATACACAAATATAATATTGGGATTCACATCCCACTCACACATCATTACAATATTGGGCCCAATACCTCTATACAATTATCATGTCCAGTTAACACAATCTCATAATCCAGCTTTGCTCAGATCCATCACAATCACATGACCTAGCATTGGTCAGGTCAGAACCTAGCTCTGCTCAAGTTCATCAACTTATGCACCTCAAGGCCTAGCTCTGCTCAGGACCTCCCATGCATATCTAATCAGTCTCAACATATATAACTAGACAAGTAATTTTATAAGCTACACGTATATAACATCACTTTACATTTCACTATCACATGCTCATTACTCTATACTTTTCCCGTGATCACCACTATACGTGATCACACCATATTAACATTACACATTCACACCATGCAAACATGAGCCACACTCACCATGTGTCTCATTCACATACACACACTTTCATTCGACATATTCATTACTCTTTTCACATTTATAGGTCCATACATGAATTTCCAATACAATAACAACCAAACACGATTGCATAAGCCACAAACCATATTCATATATCATAAAATGAAGCTCTAAACCTTGACAAACTAACCCCACGGCCGTGGCATCCAATAGCCACGCCCGTGGGATGTCTGTAAAACACCATTGAATAACCCCATGGTCGTGGCACTCAAAGGACACTCACATGGCATCCATTCTGCTTCTACCTCTTCATCATTTTCACACGAAACAGCCTCTCTTTCAATCCCACGGCCATGGCCCTACATAACCACGTCCATGGCATCTCATAATCACTCTTTTGCATAATTTATCATCAATGCAATACACACACATCATATAAACAACTCAAAAATCATATTAAATCAAATATGTATAAACTAAAGATCATATGTACATACCCAAGAGATTATATGTACAAACCTTGGCTATCCCAAGCTTTACTCCTCTTCACTTACTTCTTGTTAACCTAAACACAAAATCCAACAACAATAATCATCATAATTTGTCCATACAATCATCCAATACCAATCGCATGCAATTCCCAACTCATTCCAACTAAACTTTAATTGTTTCCTTAACACTCTTTTTCCTCAATTCCAACTAGTCATCATCATCCTCAACTTCTAACCATATTTGTATCATCTATGCATTAATTCAAACATATATATATACTCCAACTTATCATAGTTATCATCTTATTCAATTAATCATCACTTTCTCTCACTAACCTTATCATACATATAATCAAAATCAGACCAAAAATAGGCTTAGGAAAGGATACTTGCTTGAATTCCTTGCTAAACCTTCGATATTCACTTAAATCCTCTTGAAATCCTTGTGAATTTGATGTATATATGAAAAGCTCACTCTCTTCCTATTTCTCTCTCAACCTCATGTTTAAAAGAGAAGAAGAAGAAGAATACTCTTCTTTTCTCATCTTTATCTCTTATATATAAAATATTATAACCAAATTTCCACCCAATTTTCCACCAATCATCTTCTTCCTTCTTTTGACTTTGTCGTCTTATTATTATTATTATTATTATTATTATTATTATTATTATTATTATTATTATTAAAATCAATTTTTCCTACAACCAATAATACACAATATATATGTGGTGTATATCTTAGGTATATGTAGATGTTTTATATATTCTATTCATATTCCCACATATTTTAAATAAATATAATATATATATTGCATCCATCATACACATCCATATCATATTTTCTCTAACTATCACATCAATATACTCTCCTGTATTTACTATTCCAAAATATATCAAAAATTGGGGTATTACATTGTGAATTAAGTTGGTTTTGAAAAGGAACCAAAGAAATCAAATAAGTACTCCTTTTAAAGCTTTGTTTCCTTTGGATTTATGAGTTATATCATGTTATGGGTAGAGAGAGAAATTGATTTTTATGTAAAAAAAAAAGATGATTATAATGTGCTTGAGATGAGAATATGTTGAATTTGAGATTAAATGGTTGAGGTGAGTTTGAATTATTAAAGTAGGGTTTATGGGTTGGATATGTGAAATTTTAATTTTTGAATGAGGTTTCAATAATTATTAATATGGATTGTTATAAAGTTAATTTGATGTTTATATAATGATTTTAAATGTTTATATAATGATTTTAAGGCTAATTGGTGAATATGATCGGGGTTTTGTTGAAGTTTGGAAGAAGTAGTAGTGAATTAGGGTTTTTAGTGGAATTTTGAATAGAATTGATGTAATTGATGTTTGATTAAATAAAATGGGTTAAAATGAGATATTAATGATATATTTGGAGTTATAATTGGTTTAGGAGTGAGTAAGGTGATATTGCCAATTTAAAGAGAGGAAGGGCATTTGAAGAAGTTAAAGTTGGAAAGTGAATTGGGTATGGGTTTTTGGCATTTCCAAGGTTAGTACATACATTGATAATTATTGTTTTAACTACATTGGTTTTGGCATAACACATTATGAATTGATGAATGAGTTATATTACTTTAATATTGGTTTTTAAATATGAAGTGCATTGTTTGATGTAAAAGTGTGTTTAATGCATGAAGTATGAAATGTTAAGCCATTGTATTATGGCTAATGTAATTATTATATATATATATATCGTGTGAAATGTGAATTGCATGTAATGTGATGTGAATATGTGGTAAATGAATAATGTGATAGTAATGTGAAAGAAAATGTGAAAAATAGCTAAAATTGTGAAAAAAAAAAAGTGGAAATTGTGAGAAAGTAATGTTAAATGTGACGAATTGTGAGGTGATCATAAAAAGTGTTGATCACTTGGAAAATGTAAAAAGGTAAAGAGGTCTTTTGTGTTTATTTGCTCTGCACAATTACTTGTTCTAGAAAGTTGATGTTGGTATTGTATATGTTAAAAGACCTAAGTAGAGTTAGGTCTTATGAATATAGTTAAAAGTATTCTGATAAACCTGAGCAGGGCTAGGTTTTGAGATTGAGATTTAAGATAGACCTGAGCAGAATTGGGTCTTGAAACTAATATTGTAATACACCAAATCAGTTGTTTTAGAACTTGGACATTATGTAAAGACTTGTTGGGTCCAATGTGTGTAATTGTGATATGTTTATGAATAGTATGAGTTAATGGATGAAAAATGAAACTTTACGTGTTAATAGTATTTAATAGTTTATAAGATAAAGAATGTGATAATAAATATTGTTTATATTGATAGTAATGTGTTATATGAAATAAAACAAACATTAATTTTAAAGTGGTTTATGTTATCAAAGTATATACCACTAAGCTCTCGAGCTTGGCGCAGTTGGCTGTATCGCACAGGTGATAGGAGTGTAGGTTAGAGCGGTTTGGGTTGTGTCTGAGATTGGGAGATCTAGGTGGCACAAGACCAACTGTGCCTGGGATTACATATATGTATATTATGGTTTTATATATTTTGGTTGTTTGTATATTTAATCACAACAAAAGTATATTCAGTGAAGATTTTAGATCATTATGTGTGTATATATAAATATAATTAAGATAAATAATATTTTAAATATGTGCTATTGAATGTAAATCTTTATTTTGAGGATTTTGGAGAATTGATGGAATTTGTGAAAATGGGAATAGTGGAAGTGTAAATTGTTTTACACGTTGTGTTTATTTGAGTGATTTTGGAATTTATCAAAATTGTAGATAAAACTCTGGCAAATTTTTGCCAGAGATTTTTCTTTTATAATTTAAATTATTTTTTATACTAAAATGAGGGTTTTTTTTTTGATATTTATTGTGATACTTTTAAATTCTATATGAGTATTCTACATATATGTGGTATATGTATTGTATGTATATAGGTATAAGGGTATTACATTAACTTTCTATAAGATCAAGAATCACACAATTTGGAGCTCTCTAGGGTGAATCACACATTTCAATTTAGACTTTTTAAGGTCGAATTTTACCAGTTCTAGATTTCATACAAAAATTTCTAGCAATTTTTAACATCACTTACATATATTTTCTAGTAAACATTTCTTCATGAAAGTTTTAGATTTTTATCTTAATTTCATTTGGCATAAGTTTCATGTCATTTTGAGCTCTAGAATGCAAGTTATGAACTTGACAATCACTACTATTTAGAATACTCAGCAAAAATTTTAGATTTTCAAAACATAACCATTCTAAAGACTAAACTCGCTAATTAATTTTTTCACCATTTACACAATCCAAACATTAGAAATTCATAACTTTTTTCAAGAAAATATAACCAAATTTTTTGGAAATCAAACATAACTTAAAATCTTAAACTAACATAAACATAATTAAAAGAAAATGATAGATTGAGAGTGGACAAACTTATTTAAAATCTTTAAATCTTCCAAAACTCTTCAAAACACCTACTTCACTTTCTTCCCTTTTCCCTTTCTCCTTGATAGCATCTTCAAAGAAACAAAAATAAATTTTTTTGTTCATCAATCTTAGATAAATTTGTATGTACTCATGCTATAAGAAGAAAGGATGAATGAAAACCTTATTCTTTCACTCACCTAGGATTTTCATTACTTGATTACTATTTACCCATCTCTTAAACCATAAGATCTCTTGATCAAACCAAGTGATCACCACCAAATAAGATTTAATCTTTATAATTGAGGTGTTGGGTAAAAGAAATCTAGTGAAAAGATTAGAAAATTTGAGCTTGATTGAAGAAGAATAAAGAGTTTGAGAGGAAGTGAGGTTTGTGGCTAAGAAGAGAATAAGAAGATTATAGTGGTGATTTGTAAGGGTTCTACTATTTTAAAAAATAATAATAATAAGTGGCTATCAAGAACCTTTAGCCGAGTGGTTGAGCTCATGGTCGGGATCCCACGGGACCCGGGTTCGACACCTCCCCCTCCCCCAAATTAAATGAAAAAAATAAATAAATAAATAATAATAAGTGGCTATTTTATTAACTTAATTAAACTTAACTAACTTAATTACTTTAGTCAAACTTTGACTTTTTAAAAGTAATTTGTCCAAAATTTATTTTTCTGATAAGTTATTATTTATCTTTTTGAATATACCCTAATATCTTCATATCTCAATTTTTTTTATTCGTTAATTTTTTATTTTTTTCTCTAAATAAATATATTTTCAAGTCATGCTTGATCCTTGAGTTTAATTTGAGCACTATTTATAGCTAGAGACTTTTGAAATATTACAATTCTTCCCCTATTAAATTAAATTTATTCCTTAAAATTTACTTACTTCAAATATTTGTAGATGTTGTTATCCTCTAGAACTACTCAAACAAATTGTGTTCTTCTATTTTGCTTAACTAGTGGTCCATCTTCAAAAATTATGAAATTTTATACATTGAATTCTAACTTATAAAAAAATTTTCATTAAATTTTTAAACTCATCCAACATTCCAAGATTTATCCAAAAATTCAACAATATCACTTTGCAGCACACATATAAAATTTTCTGTAAATATCATACTCATCTTTCAAACTTTTTATTTCATATCTTAAATCATTTCCTAAATTATTTTTATTAATTTCACTTATTCATCAATTGAATCAACCATGAATCGTAATTTCAAATAAAAGTTTTAAAAATTCTTAATCCACACTCTCCAGAATGACGCTTCCCCTGCGCCACTCTGATCTATGCAACTCAGACGCCATCTCAACTCATATCTGTGACATCGAACGGACATTGTCACATCAAATATTAGATGAAATGCCAATGCATGTATCACCATTTAAAATCTTATTTAAAACTCCTGTTTTCCCTCTTTAAAACCCCACCTATGTTGAGAACTTCAAACCTATGCTTTGATACCAAAATAAATGTAATACCCTTATATCCTATATATATAATACATACACCCAATATATATAAGATATGTGTATATGGTATAAAAATGTCATAACCTAGTTTAATAAAAATTTTCACATTCCAAATTTAAAATCTCAAATGCTAAAAAATATATATTTAAATAACAAATAAAATATTATTTATAATCCATAGGTTCCAAAATAAGCATTTTATTAGAAAATCTCTGAAAAAAATTTGCCAAAGTTTTATCTGTAAGTTGGACATCTCAAATTTTCAATAATTACCCAACCTGCATAAAATACACTCCCAATAAAATAAATCATACATATCCACCCTAACTATTCAACTTCTCCACATTTTCTCAAAACATATATATATATATATATATCAAAACACATATAAACAACCCACATTATATAATTTGTCCAACGAGTCTTTATAATTTACATTATATATACCTTGAAAACATAAGCATAATATACACAATATTAAAATGTATTATAATATCAAATATGTACATGCTGGCATATAACTCTGATCTTGATGTATCTAAAAACATTTCAAGCTCAATAAACACAAGCCTAGACCTGACCAGTTCTGGTAGAACTCTCCGGCTCTACCGGATTGCTGCTGTCACCTGCATGATAAATTACAATCGCGCTAAGCTAAAAGCTTAGGGGTACAGACTTTGATAACAATAAAATTGTAAAACAATGTCAATGCAAAATGCTTTCATATGATGTTTCACAATGTGGCACTTAATTTCACCATCAAAAATATTCTTTAATCATTTTAAAATTCAGATAGGAACAAATACAAGCATGGGCTCAAAGAATCTAATATGTCATTTAAATTTCAGAGTTACTATTTTGGTCTAAATTGACACCATGTATCTAGCTCCGAAGGAAAATCATAGTAATGCTCAAAAGCTAACTCATAAGGCAAATCATATCACAGTGACGCCAAGCGTCTAATCCTGAAGGAAAATCAAAGTAATTGCTCAAAAGCTAACCCCAAAGGAAAATAATAAGGATAACCTCATAGGCATGCCGCCAAACATAGAACTCTGAAAATTGAATAATATACTAGGCACACAATTATTTCATATTCTCTATCATCAATTTCTTTCTATTTTTTCATAATTAACTAGTCTCATTACCTCTTTTCTCATATCAATTAGGCACATTACCTCATTTTCTCATTATCAATTAGGCGCATTGCCTCATTTTTCTCATTTTTCTCATTCATATCAATATCAATTCACTTCATTTCATCATATCTCAACATATCATCACAATGTATCACATTTTACATTAAACTCAAATATTTTGGATTATTTTCACATATTTTACATTTTATGTAATTTAGCCATTAACAATGGCTTTTCCAATGCATATGATGCATACATGACAAATCACATGTCATAGCACAATGTTCATGAATGTTCAATGCATCAAGTAGCTTAACATATTTTCCAACCAAAATGTGTTAAGCTAAAAATTTATGACAACATAACTAATTCATCAAAAGTTTATACTTACCTTAATAAGCACTCCAAAACAAGTTCAAAACTCTCACCAACCTTCTCTTCCAAGTTGTCCTTCAACACTAGAATTAGGAAAATCACCTCCCCTTAATGCCTATACCAAATATGATCAAATACAATCATTTAATATCACATTTTAAGGCATTCTCAACATCAAACCTTGGTTAAACATTACTCAAATCAAAACCTCAAAGTTAAGTCCAACCTTACTTTAACTTTGAAATACCATATTAAGCTATTCAAATTAATGTTTTAAGATTATTGATATCATTACAAACATATTTTAGCATGTTTAACCCAATTATATTAATTAAATACATGCTTTTACTCAAAGCCCTAAAATGGTATAACCTTCACCATTGAAGGTTTTCCATTCCAACTCAATCTAATTATCAATCCAAACTTATTTTCATCACTAATACCATTAAAAAACATGCTTTAAATTTAAAATCAAATAATTCACCATACTTTAAAAATTCACTTTTCTAAAACCCTAAATCAACACTACTTCATCCAAACATAATCAAATCCATCATTTGATTTTAAAATCCTTGTTCATGCAACAAAATAACACATTTAAAATCAAATTGCATAATTAAATCATATGATTTCAGAAATCTAAATTTTTCATAACCCTAAATTCTCTCTCTTCACCAAACTCAACTTAAATTCAACCATCTCTTCAATCCAACCTTAAAATCATTATTAGCTACTCAAAACAACTTCATTCATGCCCAATTAAGCAATTAAAACATACTACTTCAAAAGTCCAAATCACACATAATCATACTTTCATAGAATTCCAAGGAAAAAGTTAAAAAAACTTACTAATTATGGTGGAAATCTCTAAGAATCCCATTTGAACCCTTGAAATTCTTCAATTAATGGAGCATGGAAGAAGCAAAACCTTGTCTTGTTCATCAATGGTGGATTGGCCTTGAAGAATGAAGAAGAAAAAGATGATAAAATTTGATTTTCTCTCTCTTTCCACTTTGAATTTTAACCTTATATATATATATAATATTTTAATATATTTTTAATTAATTATTTAATTTTTTATTTAATTAATAAAAACCAAAATTACATCTTCCTTCCAAAATAATTTATTTTTTAATTATTTAAATAGTTTTAATTTCTAAAATATAATTGCAAAAAATGTCATTTGACTTTTTGACTTTTCTTTTAAAAATGTTGACTTTTGTTGACTTTTATATACTTTATGTATATTTCATGTATATTTTACATATACATTTTACTTTTTCATTTAAAATCATTCAATTTTCATTTAGATTATTTATTTAATTTATCAAATTTAATTTTAATTTATTTTATTAAATTTTTAAAAATTAGAGATGTTATAATTCTCTCTCCCTAAAAAAAATTTCGTCCTCGAAATTATCCAGTACAGTAATAAACTATCTAAATCTAAAAATAATCTTAAAATCTCTTACGAAATCAATCTTCTAATCAATTTTTTTGTTCATCAAATTACATAATTTCTATACTCCCCTCAAGATTATTCTCAATTACATTTTCATAATTTCATAATTCATCATTATAATTTCTATTTAATCCAACAATCACAATAGATTATCATATCTTTAATCGAATTGTATCATATCTTTAATTGAATTGTTATTAGACGAAATTATTTCATCTCTTTAGTATATATGCACCACATCTCCATTACACTCAAGATATTTGATCACTTCATTATCTTAAAATATATTCTCATAAACTTAAATTCAAAGGTTAATAACTTATATCATAACACTGACTATTTCGTCATCACAGTCATTTTTAAAATTGTATCTCTGCTTAATTATCACCTTGCTTATATTTATGAATGGTTTTTTATAAAAACCACAAATGATAACAATTCACAAATTCAATTAATAAGTCTTAACACAATAATTTTGCACATCTCCACTTTGGTTCTACTCTTTATACAATTACCACATATTAATTCAATATCACCATTATACAACAACAACATCTTATTTTCTTATTAAGATTTATTCCCACAGGTTATTCATTAACCCAACATATATATATCCATTCCAATTATACTATAATTAACATTTTTCTCTTATAATCAGTTACAACTGATATAACTTAGCTTCTTTTATATGTATATACATATCTGAACACTGCATTATGCACATTGTCATATATCTCTCATACTCTTAATACAACTACATACATTGAACTTTAATAATTACTTGTAAACTTATTACATTCCAAATCGATTGATCTAACTATCACAATATGACCATCGCAACCTTATTCTATTCTAACCAACCTTTAGCCTATTTTAAATTTATCATCTTGTTTCAATTCATGACCTAACTCTATTAGGTCAAACTTATTCTCAAATCTTAATTCCCTTCAAATTCATCATTATAAATAATATTCATTTCCTCTAGTCTCATTCATTTTTAATGTCATTTTCATCAACTTATTCATTTTATACCATTTTCAAACACATTCAACATGACTCTTACTCACATTTTATAATTCCTCTCATTTATCATTTTCTCACATTTCTTATAGTTACCATATTTACAACATCACTTTCTTTACACATCATTTATAGCTCATCATATTTTCACAGTTCTCTTCTGTTTTCACACTATCTATGGTCATAAATAAATTTCTAACAACGGTTATGAGTCCAACTATACCAACCACAAATTTTCTTATATCTCATGAAGCAAAACTATCAATCTCACCAAATGTACTTCGCAGTTGTGTCATCTTAATCCCACACCTGTGGGTTACAAATAAACACTAATTTCACTACAATTCTTTCTCAAAAAGTTCTTATCCTGATATTACGCCCATGTCTCAGTAGTCACACACCCGTGGCATTTCAAAATCACATATTTGCTCTTTAAACTCTTACTACATGAAGAGTTAATGCATATCAACTATGTTTTAAAGCAATTTACCCTTATCCATTTGTTTTTATTAGCCTAAACATATGATCCACCAATATTATTATTAACAACTTATATATATATATATATATCTATTCATGTTCCAATTTTATACAATTATTCAACAAAATTTTACCAATTTATCTTTCTTAAATCAAATAAGAAATTATATAGGGTTACAAATATACAATAATACTTCAATAACACTTTTTCACATCTTTAAGTGATCAACCCAATATTTGATCACTTTCACATTACATCACATTATCACAATTTTCAGGTGATCTACCTTATCCTGATCACCTTCACCTCACAAATTCATATTATTTCATATTTTAAATATTTTTCATATTTTTAAATCATCCACATACACATCCATAAGTCACATTTATAATGTGACTTACTTTTCACATTTTCTTACATATCGCAATAGTGTCCATATTGGACAACTCATTACACATATCATATTCATATATACATACAATCTATATAAATTCACATTGCATAGAATATTATCATTTCTCATTTTTTACAACATTATTTAGATCATTTCTCAATTTTCCCATCTTATATATATTAAATAAATTATCCTCATTCATTTTATTTTATTTTTCACTTTACATCAATCTTAGTCACATTTCCAATGTGAATTCCCTCTTATATTTTCTATACATTTACCATACTTTTCATATTCATCTTCATCACTACCAATCAAATTACCTAATGAAACTAATTTTCACTTTTTCAATTATTTCTCTTTATTTTATATCCAGTTTATAAACCGTCAATCATAATACACATTACATGGTACTTGATACTTTCATAAACAATATTACTCACATGCTCATTAAACATTAAACTATCAGTATCTAAGCAATTCTCATTAAAATTTCCTTATAATTCTAAATTTTCAACTTGCTACTTTACTTAAACTTCATTCTATTAATCTCATTTTCAACATCTAACTTTATAAACATTATCTACATATTAATATAACATCAAACCACATCGCTTTCATAATTATGGAAACCCCTTTCAAAAATTCAAATTTCACATAATGCAACCAACAATATAAACCTCACCAAATATCATCCATATCACATTCCCAATCTTAAAATCATAACATTTACATTTAAACAATACTAATTCATTTAATTACACTAATTAACATCATCCATTTAGATAGCCTAATTTTACATACTCAGACCCTAAATCAAAATTTCATCCAAAATTGCTTATATTTAATTTTCAACTATGGAATCATCACATACATATATAAATAACACCAATTACATGCATTCCGACAATTTTAATCATCCATACATAAAACCCTAAATCATGCATCATTTTTTCAAAATAAAAAATTTGCTATCATATACCATTCTCTCTTTGATTTTAATTATGAACTCTTTGTTCTAAATTATTAAAAACTCCATATTTCTTCTTCATACTTCTACCTATCTGCAAATAAATTTTCATAATTTTCCTCATTCATTTGTCTCATGAAATTAATTTATTACTCACCTACACAAAATTACATAACTTCCTCAGTTTCATGTCAATCTCACTTTTCAATTTTTATATTTCTCACCAATTATTTATAAAAGTTTGTAATCTTTTAACCATGTGCACTTGACATATATATGGAATTATATTTAAAATTTTAGATTTTTTCCAAGCTGATTTACTATATTTAAAAAAATGAAGTCTTCCACACTCACAGAATCAGTCTCTTTAATAATTTCTCTGGCAGTATCCGGTTATCCATTTTTTTCACATATCAAACCTGAATAAAAATTTATAAAATTTTAACCATATGTTCTAGGAATACATATGATATTATGTATAAATTTTCAGATTTTTTTTTCTGGGTTGGTTTGCCATAATTTTTAAATATATTTCTCAATTTCTACAGATTTTGAGTTGTTGGAACTGCTCAAACAATCTGTGTTCTTCTATTTTTCTTAATTATGGTCCATCTTTAAAAATTATGAAATTTTATAAATTGAATTCTAACTTATAGAAAAACTTTTCATTAAATTTTTAAACTCATCCAACATTCCTAGATTTATCCAAAATTAGAACAATATCACTTTGCAGCACAGATATAGAATTTTCTGTAACTATCATACTCATCTCTCAAACTTTTTATTTCATATCTTAAATCATTTCCTAAATCATTTTTCTTAATTTCGCTTATTCATCAATTGAATAAACCATGAATCGTAATTTTAAATAAAAGTTTCAAAAAATTTTAATCCACACTCTTCAGAATGACGCTTCCACTGCGCTACTCTAATCTATGCAACCCAGACGCTATCTCAACTTATATCCATGACATCGAACAAACATTGCCACATCATGAATTAGATAAAATGCCAGTGTCAATGCATGTATAACCATTTAAAATCCTATTAAAAACTCCCATTTTCCCTCTTTAAAAACCCACCTAGGTCGAGAACCTCAAACTTATGCTCTGATACCAAAATAAATGTAACACCCTTATACCCTATATACATATAATACATACACCCAGTATATATAAGATATGTATATACGGTATAAAAATGTCATAACCTGGTTTAATAAAAATTTTCACATTCCAAATTTAAAATCCCAAATGCTAAAAAATATATATTTAAATAACAAATAAAATATTCTTTATAATCCATAGGTTCCAAAATAAGCATTTTATTAGAAAATCTCTGAAAAAAATTCACCAAAGTTTTGTCTGTAATTTGGACATTCCAAATTTTTAATAATTACCCAACCTACATAAAATACACTCCCAATAAAATAAACAATACATATCCACCCTAACTACTCAACTTCTCCACATTTTCTCAAAACATATATTTATATACATATATATATATATATCAAAACACATATAAACAACCCACATTATACAAACTTGTCCAAAGAGAATTTTATAATTTACAATATATATACCTTGAAAACATAAGCATAATATACACAATATCAAAATATATTATAATATCAAATATGTACATGTTGGCATATGGCTCTGATCTTAATGTATCCAAAAATACTCCAAGCTCAATAAACACAAGCCTAGACCTGACCAGGTCTAATAGAACTCTCCAGCTCTATCAGATCGCTCCTATCATCTGCGTGATAAATTATAATAGTGCTAAGCTAAAAGCTTAACGGTACAAACTTTAATAACAATAAAACTGTAAAACAATGCCAATGCAAAATGCTTTCACATGATGTTTCATAATGTGGTACTTAATTTCACCATCAAACATATCCTTTAATCATTTTACAATTCATATAGGAACAGGCACAAGCACAAGCCCAAAGAATCTAACATGCCATTCAAATTCCAGAGTTACTATTTTGGTCCAAATTGACACCATGTGTCTAGCTCCAAAGGCAAATCATATCATAGTGAGGCCAAGCGTCGCCCCGAAGGCAAATCAAAGTAATTACTCAAAAGCTAGCCCCGAAGGTAAATAATGAGGATAACCTCATAGGCATGCCGCCAAGTATAGGACTCTGAAAATTGAATAATATACTAGGCACATAATTATTTCATATTTTTTATCATCAATTTCTTTCTCATTTTCCCATAATTAACTAGGCTTATTGTCACTTTTCTCATTATCAATTAGGTATATTGCCTCATTTTCTCATTATTAATTAGGTACATTGCCTCATTTTTCTCGTTTATCTCATTCATATCAAAATCAATTCACTTCATTTCATCATATCTCAACATATCATCACAATGCATCACATTTTATATTAAAATACATTACCCAAAATTTTGAATTATTTTCACATATTTCACATTTTATGCAATTTAGCCATTAACAATGGTTTTTCACAATGCATTTGATGCATACATGACAAATCACATGTCATAGCACAATGTTCATGAATATTCAATGCATCACGTAGCTTAACATATTTTCCAACCAATATGTATTAAGTCCAAATATATGACAACATAACTAATTCATCAAAAGTTTGTACTTACCTTAATAAGCACTCCAAAACAAGCTCAAAACTCTTACCAAACTTCTCTTCCAAGTTGCCCTTCAACACTATGGTTGGGCAAATCACCTCTCCTTAATGCCTATACCAAATGTGATCAAATATAATCATTTAATATCACATTTTAAGGCATTCTCAACATCAAACCTTAGCTAAACATTACTCAAATCAAAACCTCAAAGTTAAGCGCAACCTTGCTTTAACTTTGAAAAACCATATTAAGCTATTCAAATTAGTGTTTTAAGTATATTTATATCATTATAAACATATTTTAACATTTTTAAGCCAATTACATTTATTAAATATATGCCTTTGCTCAAAACCTTAAAATGGCATAACCTTCACCATTGAAGGTTTTCTATGCCAACTCAATCCAATTATCAATACAAGCTTATTTCCATCACTAATACCATTAAACAACATTCTTTAAACATTAAAATCAAATAATTCACCATACTTTGAAAATTCACTTTTCCAAAACCCTAAATCAACACTACTTCATCCAAACTCTATTCAAACATAATCAAATTCATCATTTGACTTTAAAATCCTTGTTCATGCATCAAAATAACACATTTAAAATCAAATTGCACAGTTAAATCACATGATTTCACAAATTCAAATTTTTCATAACCCTAAATTTTCTCGCTTCATCAAACTCAACTTAAATTCAACCATCTCTTCAATCCAACCTTACAATCATTATTAGCTACTCAAAACAACTTCATTCATACCCAATTAAGCAATTAAAACATATTGCTATAAAAGAACAAAACACACATAATCATACTTTCATAGAATTCTGAGGAAAAAGTTAGAAAACTTACTAATTATGGTGGAAATCCTAAAAATCCCACTTGAACCCTTGAAATCCTCAATTAATGGAGCATGGAAGAAGCAAAACCTTGTCTTGTTCATCAATGGTGGATCGACCTTGAAGAAGGAAGAAGAAGATGATGATAAAATTTGATTTTCTCTCTCTTTCCACTTTCAATTTTAACCTTATATATATAATATTTTAATATATTTTTAATTAATTATTTAATTTTTTATTTAATTAATAAAAACCAAAATTACATCTTCCTTCCAAAATAATTTATTTTTTAATTATTTAAATAATTTTAATTTGTAAAATATAATTACAAAAAATGTCATTTGACTTTTTGACTTTTCTTTTAAAAATGTTGACTTTTATATACTTTATATATATTTCATGTATATTTCACATAAACATTTCACTTTTTCACTTAAAATCATTCAATTTTCTATTTAAATTATTTATTTAATTTATTTTAAAATCATTCAATTTTCTATTTAAATTATTTATTTAATTTATCAAATTTAATTTTAATTTATTTTATTAAATTTTCAAAAATTAGGGATGTTACAAGAATCTTCACCGTTTTCTCCTCATACGTCAAATCAGGTTATACTTCGATGATTTCTATTGGTAGGATATGTGAGGAATATGATCTTTATCTCCTTAGTATCGAAACATGAAACATGTTGTGTATCTTGTGTAGTTTGGGTGCTAAGGCTAGCTTATAAGTTGTCGAACCCACACATTCAATTATCTCACATGGACCAATAAACCTAGGGCATAACTTTCTCTTCTTGCCAAATCTTAGCACCTCCTTTCATGGTAATACTGTTAAGAAAACCTTGTCACCAACCTCATATTCTATTCCTATTTTCTTTAAATCTACATTAGATTTTTTTTCTATCTGAGGGGGTTCTCAAGTTATCCTTAATAATCTTCACTTACTGAGTTTAGTCAAATACAAAGGTTTTCTACATTTTCTTCCATACAAAGCCTCATATGGTGCCATATTTATGCTTACCTAATAGTTATTATTGTATGCAAATTCTATTAATGGGAGGTACCTATCCTAACTCCCATCAAAGTTAATAACACAGCTACTAAGCATATCCTTGAGTACTTAGACTACTCTTTTTGACTGACTATCTGTTTGAGGATGAAAGATTGTATTAAAATTCAACTTAGAACCTAAAGCTTCATACAACTTCTTCTAAAATCTTGATGTGAACCTTTGGTCTCTATCAGATATGATTGATATGGGCACTCCATGTAAAAAAATTATCTAATTTATGTATGGCTCTACTAATCTCTCCAAAATATAGTCAATTCTAATAGGTAAAAAGTGAGTTATCTTGGACAATTTGTCAACCATCATCCAAATAGCATCATATTTCTTTTATGTAAGAGGTAGGCCAATAATAAATCCATCAAGATGCAATCATGTTTCCAGTCAAGTATTGATATTGGTTGCAACAAACCCAATGGAACTTGATGTTTAGCCTTGACTTGCTGACATGTTAGGAACTTTGTCGCATAATCTATAATTCCTTTCTTCATGCCTTGCCACCAATAGTGAGTCTTTAAATCTCTATACATTTTTGTGCTCCCTAGGTGTATGGCATAAAAACTGCTATGTGCCTCTTAAAGGATATTTTTTTAACTTCCTTATTATTAGGAACATATATCCTCCCTTTATAATACAAGTGACCATCTCCTTAAATCCCATATTGAATCTCCTTCCCCTTTTGTATTTGTTTGATAATAGTTGCCAATTTTCCATCTTGCTTTTGGGCTTCCTGACTTGTTGTAGTAAACTTGGCTTTACTCTCAACTCAACTAGAATAGCTCCATCTTGCGCTAAGGTCAAGTAAGCATTCATAGTTCTCAGCACTGCAAAAGATTTTCTTCTTAAGGCGTCTCCATAATGGTAATCAATTATACAATCATAATCTTTTAAGAGTTATATCCACCTTCTTTACCTCAAGTTGAGTTCTTTTTGTGTTAATAAGTATTTAAAACTCTTGTGATCTATGTAAATATGACACTTTTCTCTATATAAATAATGTCTCTGTATCTTAAATACAAACATAATTGCTACAAGCTCTAAATCATGGGTAGGGTAATTCTTCTCATGTGGCTTGAGTTGCCTAGAAGCATAAGCAACCACCTTTCCCTCTTGCATCAACACACACCCAAGTCCATTATGTGAGGCATCACTATAGATTACAAAACCTTTTCCTGATTCTGGCTGTGTAAGAAGGGGTGCTTCTATGAGCATTGTCTTCAACTTCTTCAAACTTGATTATCATTTGTCATTCCACTCAAACTTGACATTTTTGTTTAATAATAGAAAATCAAAAGGAGAAAATCCCTTAACAAATCTTCTATAGTGTCTCACCAATCCTAAGAAGCTCATAATTTCTATTACATTCCTAAGTAGCGTCAGTTCTATAATAGCCTCGATCTTTTTAGGATCAACCATTATTCCTTCAGGTGACATTATATGCCTAAGAAAAGAAATCTTATCAAGTCACAACTCACACTTGGTCAACTTAGCATAGAGCTTCTTCTCTCTCCAAATTTGTAGTACAACTCTTGAGTATTCATAATGTTCCTCCCGGTTCTTAGAATATACCAAGACGTCATCAATAAAGACTACTATAAACCAATCTAAGTTAGGATGAAAGGTGTGTTTCATAAGGTCTATAAATGTTGTTGATGTTTTGGTCAACCCAAAAGGCATTACCAAGAACTCATAATACCTATACCGAGTTTGGAAAGTTGTCTTAGGCATATTAGATTCCTTTTCCCTTAACTATTGATAACCTAATCCCAAATCAATCTTAGAAAAGATGCATGCTTCCTTCAATGGATCAAAAAAGTCATCTATTCTTGGTAAAGGATACTTGTTCTTCATAGTCACCTTACTTAATTGCCTATAGTCAACACATAATCTTAGTGTCCCGTCTTTTTTCTTTACAAATAACACAGGTGCTCCCAACACACTAGGGCATATGAATCCTTTGCCAAGTAACTCTTGTAATTGTATTTTCAACTCTTTAAGCTCCGTAATTGCCATTCTATAAGGAGTAATAAACACCGATGTTGTACCAGGCTTAACATCAATGGCAAACTCAATTTCTCTCTCTAGTGGCAAACCAGGTAATTCTTCAGGAAATACATCCTAGAAGTCACATACAGTGGGTTTGTCATGAATGTTAGGCTCTACCTTCCTAGTATCAACAACATGTGCTAGGTATGCTTCACAACCTTTTCTTATTAACCTTCTTACAGTAGTGCCTAATATGACATTTGAGAGATAGTCTGTTCTCTTACCCACAACGACCACCTCTTTATTGTTTGAAGTTTTAAGTGTGATTCTTTTTAGGCTACATTCCATCATAACTTGGTGTTTTGACAACCAATCCATTCCCAAGATTACATCAAACTCATGAAAAGGTAATTCTATAAAGTCAGTTGAAAACTCATGTTCTTGAATCCTCAAAGGACAATCCCTATAAATCTTGTTTGTCATCACACTATGACCTAAAGGATTTATGAATAAAATATCATGTTTAATCATATCTACTTTTAAACCCCTTTCTTTTGATAAAGTGGTGCAAAGGTATGAATGAGTGGAGCCTGGATCTATCAATGCATTTATCAAGGAGTCAAATAGAGAAAATACACCAATAATCACATCTAGTGCATTTTGATCCTCTCAAGCTCTAATTGCAAAGGCACATATGGGTAAACTAGTGTCAATCCTCTCTATTGTTTCAAATGTAGCTTTTTGAGTAACCCTAATTATCTTAGATCTACCAGGCCGCCTACATCGTTGAGCTGTAGGATTAGCCTTCTCTACTTTTGGTGTATTAGTAATAATCCTCTTCTTCAGACAATCCCTTTAGAAATGGCCAGAGGCCCTACATCTGAAACAAGCTCCTGTCATTCACCAACACTCACCCATATGCTTCTTCCCACAATGACCACACGCAATTGGTACTGGCCTCCTAGCTATTGCCCTTGGAGTACTAGCTACTGATATTATGGTATGGCCTCTCTTGAATGAGGATCTTTATCCCTGCCTCTAGCTCTGTGACTCCTTTAGTCTCTTAGTAAATTATTGGTGGAGCTAAATCATCTATAGCCTCTCTTGTACTGATCTTGATTCTTCCTATTCTGCTCATTATCTCTAACCTTCTTTACATTCATGGTTGCAGTCACTAGTTAAGTCTTTAATATATAATGCAATGATGTGGAGTTTGATATTGTCATTAAGTCCTTCCTCAAATCTCCTACACCTATTGGACTCAGTAGGCATTATCTCCCTAGTATACCTACATAGCCATACAAATTCCGTCTCATACTCAGCTACAATAAGATGCCTCTATCTCAAAGTGATAAACTCTCTTAGCCTATTTTTAAGATAGATATGGCCAATATATTTCTTTTTAAATTCAGTCAAAAAGTACTCCCAAGCCACCTTAGCAGGCTGAGCTACCTTTGATACCATATCCCAACACTGGTATGCATCTTCTTATAATAGTGAAATTGCACACTCCAAACTCTTATTAGGGGTACAATGCAACTATCAAAGGATCCTCTCTGTCCTCTCTAGCCAACAATATATAGTTTCTGGATCATTCTCCTTTGTTCCTTTAAATTCCACAACCCATACTTCCTAAGCTTCTCTAGATGGGACTTTTATGATAGTCGAGCCTGTGGGATAGCTCCCATCTCCTGCCTAAGTAAATCAGCTTTGTGCTAAAAGAAGAATTGTTGAGTTTGTGCAGGCTGCTCAGTAGGTGCTTATGCCTGTGTATCTCTCATACCTCTGTCACCACAATTCATAGAGGCATAACTCCTTACTTCTTCATCTATAGCCCTCTGTGAATATGATTCCATGCTTTAAACTAAGAAAGACAGGAGAGAAGATATGCATAAGAGTTAACTCATTTCCTATTGGATGTAATGCATTTTCATACATATGTCATATTCTTCTATTTAGTTAGGTTAAGCATTGATATCAATAAATGTAATACCCCTTACCCAATCTATAAGGAAACTGAGTATAGGGATACCACATTCTGTGCATAGAGCACCTAAATAATTCCTAAATATCTTTTATCACACATACAATACTCATAAATAATAAAAATAATAACAACAACAACAACTTGAATTTAAATTTAGTTAATCTTCATACTTAGATCTAGATATACCATATATAGAGTTTTTAAATAAGTACATATGAAAAAATATGGTTCCAAAAAAGTCTTAAAATAACTCGTTACATGTTCATATGATATATTACTACATACTACATATACATGCAAAATAAGTGCCAAAATATTTATAAAGATTATAGTACATCTACCATAAAGTTTTGATGATGAGGTGACTATAGACTTTATTATAGATCCACTCCTCTTCCTATCTTGCTACCACTATTTATCTATTTGTACCTGCACAAGAAAAGAAAATCCTATGCCCTAAACTAAAGCATAATGGTTCACACTTAATCCAAATAACCTTAATAGTCGTTTTATAGAAAATAAAAGATAATACAAATAACATATATCAATTAATTGTACACATACCATAAAATAAATTCCACACATAATTAATTTAAAGTGGAAGAAATTCATCAATATCAAGGTTAAATGCATACTATCATTTAATGTAAAATCTATAATATTTATATTAAATTTCTTTATTCTGTGAGTTAACAAAAATTTCAATATGCATAATATTTATGTTGAGAATTTCTTCAATTAAAATTAACCACCAAGGTATAGCTTGGTGGCCAAAAGTTTGTGTTGCTCTCGCCTAAGTCTTGGGTTTGAATCTCCCAGGCATTCTCCCTCCCCATATGTAATTAATTAAAAACATTGTAAACATATTATAAAATAAATTCCACATATAATTAATTTAAAGCGGAAGAAATTCATCAATATCAACGCTAAATGCACACTATCATTCAATGTAAAATGTATAATATTTATATTAAATTTCTTTATTGTCTGAGTTAATCAAAATCTCAATCTACATAATATTTCAAAAGTATACTTTTTTAAATTTAATATCTCTTTTTATGCCTAAATATCCTATAAAAGAATTATTTAGACTAGATAATGCGACCTCCGGTACTGAACACTTGGTACCTCTAATAGAAAATAGGCATTACATGTCATACTGAAATCACTAACCAGATATTCGGTATCTCCATGGTCATTCATCAATCTATTATCATAATATACATAACGCAATACTGTTAATAACATTCTTTGTTGGCATTCCAACCTATCCAAGTCTATAATTTACTATCTAGGTTTACTTGGGCTCATAATATTAAATAATGAGTTTTCATCATACATTGTCCTTTTCAAATTCAAGATGTCATTTCTCAAATTTGTGTAATTTAACAAGAAATTCATAAATGCAAATAGACTTCCACCTTTTTGCAATTTTCATGTAACAAACATATTGATATTACATATATACACAAAATTTTCATAAGAAATAAACATTAACAATAACAACAAAAATCAAAATTTTGTGCATCACATTCCTCTAGAATTATGACTAAGAAATTGCAATAATTAAGCTCAAATTTCTACATATGATTTTTAGATCTAGGTCTTAGCTTAAATATGAATTTTGAATCATTTAATTTTGACTTATGAATCAAGACAAATGCAAGTTCAATCAAAATTTGTCCAAAATAAAATTTAATTTCACTAAATACGGGGCAACTTTAGTGAACTGAATTAGAGACCAATTTTAGGTATGATACCACTAAAATTAGAAAGATAGTCTTTATGAGATTTGTTCCCCTAAGTCTTAACTTTTTATAGGATCAAGAATCACTCAATTTAGAACTCTCTAAGGTAAATTACAAGCATTTGAATATGAACTACTCAAAATTAAATTTCACTAGTTTCAGATTATGTGTTAAAAATTCTAGTAGTTTTTAAGGTCAGTTACATGGATTTTTCTGGGGCATGTTTCTTCATGAAAGTTCTAGAATTATGTCTTAAACTTCTATATGATCAAGAATCACTTGATTTGGACCTCTCTCGGTGAATTACACCCATTTCAATCTAGACTATTCAAGGTCGAATTTTATCAATTTCAGATTTCATGTAAAAACATCTATCAATTTTTAAGATCACTTACATACATTTTTTAATAGACATTTCTTCATGACAGTTATATATTTATGTCTTAAATTTCATTTGGCATAAGATTCATATCATTTAAAGTTCTAGAATGTAAGTTATGAACCTGATAACCACTACCATTCAAAATACTCTCCAAAAATTTTAGATTTTCAAAACATAACCATTCTAAAGGCCAAACTCACCAATTAATTTTTCAACCATTTGCACAAGCCAAATATTGGAAATTCAAAACTTTTTCTAGAAAATATTACTAATTTTTCTAGAAATCAAACATAACTTAACATCTTAAACTAAAATAAACATAATTAAATGAAAATGATAGATATAGAGTGCACAAACTTGTTTAAAATCGTTAGATTGCCACAACACCTACTTCACTTCCTTCCCCTTTTCCCTTTCTCCTTGATAGCATCGTCAAAGAAATAAAAATATTTTTTTTGCTCATCAATCTCAAATAAATTTTCATGTGCTCATGCCATGAGAAGAAAGGATTAATGAAAACATTATTATTTCACTCACCTAGGATTTCTATTACTTGATTACTATTTACTCATCTCTTAAATCACAAAATCTCTTGATCAAATCAAGAGATTTCCACGAATAAGACTTAATTTTTGTAATAGAGATGTTGGATAAAAGAAATCAAATGAAAAAATTAGGAAATTTGAGTTTGATTGAAGAAGAATAGATAGTTTGAGAGGAAGTGAGGCTTATGGCTAAGAAGAGAAGAAGCTGATGGTGGTGGTGATATATAGGGCTTCTACTATTTTGAAATAATAATAATAATAATAATAATAATAATAAGTGGTTATTTATTACTTACTGGCTACTTATTAACTTACTGCTATTTATTAACTTACTTAATCTTACCTAACTTAATTACTTTAGTCAATGTTTGAGATTTTTAATTAATTTATCCAAAATTTATTTTTCTAATGAGTTACTATTTATCTTTTTCAACATATCTCAATATCTTTATATCTCAATTTTATTTATTTATTTATTTATTTTATTTTATTTTATTTTTCTTCTCTTAATAAATAGATTTTCAAGTTATGCTTGATCCTTGACTTTAATTTGAGCACTATTTATAATTAGAGATTTTTAGGATGTTACATAGAAAGGCTTATTATTGATTAACCCTCAATTTTTTACTAAATTATGTCAAATGATCTCGTTTAGGTCAATGCATTTTCATTTAAGCAATTAGAATCAAATAAATGGAACTTTTAGAGATAAAATATTAACCTAAAGTGACGAATGGAATAGCTTTTAGATGTTCAAAATTGGATCAAATATGATTTCCCACAACTTGTAAGCTTAATCAACACTAATTAAGGTAAAATGGATGAAAAGTACTCCTTAGTTGCTTGGAAATGAGTAAAGCTTCTTTTTAGTGGATTTAGGTATTGAATGGAAGGTGTCTTAAGTTTGGAATTAGAGGAAAAAGGTCTGTGTTTTTTAACGAAAGGGTTATTCTTCTCTTTTTTTAGCTTAAGATGACTAATTACTCATTAACCTCTTAAATGGGATTGGTTTAGGGTATTTACAATGATCATGTGATAAAGGGATAAGTTTCAAACATGACAGGGATAGAATATGGTAGCTAAGATGAGTTTTATCAGGGTAGAATCAAATAGGATAGGATAGAAACATTCAAAGTTCAAGAACTACGAAGTTGGTCCTTATTTGTGCATGAGCAATGCATGGATGGTTGAAATGTGGTACATGTAGTGCCACGTGGATAGTCTCTAAATTAGGCTTAGGCTCAGTTTGGGTAGGCTAGTTTTAAGTGGTGGTTTAAGTTATTGGGCCTATCTACATGGTGGAACTAAAGTGTCATGCGGTGGTTTCAAGAATTTGTGCTATTTTCATCCACTTTGGTCCAAGTTTGAGTAGGATTCTATATTCTAAAACTATGTTCATCATCATAGGTCTGCTTTTACTTTAATAGTTCTATTCTTTCAATTCTAATGGCTTACCTAAAAGGAATAATCCTAAATTCGAAGGTAAAATTTGGTCTTGTAAAAATGATCTTATAAAAATCAGTATAGGCGACGGATCCATTTTCTCATGGACTCTTGGTTAGCACAAGTGCATACACCATTAGGAGTGGTGGTTCACTAGTGTAGACCAACTATGTCGAAGGTAGCTAAGGCCATTAGTGATTAACTAAGGCCATTGGCAAACTTACTAGTGGCACTGTCAAAATTGCCACTAGCACTGGTGAGTTCGCCAATGGATTTGGCCACCTTTTCAAAGTGCTAAAAAATGGGTTCATGGTCCAAGTTTATCCTTTTGGGTAATACACGCAGCCTATTTCTGATATAATCTTAATTTCTATGATCCGATTCAAGTGAAGGAAGATTCCAGGGTCTACACCAACCTTCATAATAATTGCAACATATTCTTTTAGTGCAAGCTGACACCCATCCACAGTATTGATATTGAAAGCTTTATCTTGATAGAAACTTTGTGGCCTATCAATGCATTCTCTGCTATTTTCACCTTGCCAAAGAAGCCGATTCAAAAAAATTTCTTAAGCTTATAAGTTGTTAAAAAACACACCAACATTACTACTACTTTGGTGATTTGACCTAACCATTTTTCCTATCACACAAGCATAAAAACATAATATAATAAAATATAACAAAAAATATAACACAATAAAATAAAACAAACTCAAATAAATAAGAAAATAATCATAGTCAATGATGTCTATATCTATACAAAATTATATAGCAATATAAAACGTAGTTACTTAATTCTCTCACCATCCAATAGTACCGCGAATTGCGATGCATGTTACAATTGTTGGTACTTTGGCAATCCCAGATATGCTGGTACATGTTCTAATACATTGAAGTGGAGTTCCCATTTAAGTTACACTCCCATGGCAATATAAGAGACATACCTTTTTGTGATGTGTGAAGAAATGTGTTTTTTGGTAGTGTGATTTACAACTGTAAAGTGTAATAATTAAAATAATAAAAAAAATTACAGCATTAGATTTATAAACCTTATCGCACTCCTATCAAATAATTATTTGGCTTTCTCTTAATCGAAACATAATTTTACTAGAATTAAAATTAAAAAGAATATAAAGAGTTAAATTTTTTATTGAGAAACTATTAAGGATTTCACACTAAATAAAACTCAATATTGAATAAGATTCTTTATATATACATGTAAGGAAATTAAAAAGTTTCTATATGATAGTATTCATACTGAGTTTTTGACAAAGAAAAAGTTTCAAATATTCATAAATAATCGATTTGACTAAAAACGACCAAGTTGAAGACCTATATTTGAATATGATATATTAATTGATATTGGTGGCAGTAAGCATTGTCATTGAATAGCAATATCATATGAGCATAATGAATTAGAGAATGCAGACACTAAAATTTACCAATCGGACCTAATCCTGTTATACATTATATTGAACCATTTTGTGCACATTGCCTGAGGAATCACATACAATACAAATTTCATTTTTCTTCATGTGTATTTCATATTTTTACATTAGTTTGTATATCAATTTTTTTATACAAAGGAGGGGCTTTTAAATATAAGATAATTAACGAAAATTATTAGTCTGATAACTCAAAAGAAAAAAAAAAGTATATATGAATGTGCAATTTAGTAAACATGCAATTGTTTTTACAAAATTTCTATAAAATGATCTTCATTGCATGTGGATGTACGGATTTTGGGTTTCTCTCTTTTTTCATCTATCAAATTTAAAAATCAACTTACTCGTGCAATGCTACAAAAAATCAAGAAAAACAAACAAAGATTTAAGCAGATAAAAAGATTAATTTTTATTAAATTGAAATTACACAAATACAAAACATATCTTATACTTTTCTTTTAATTTAATTCTCATACTTTTAATTTAATTCTCATAAAGTCTTTTTACGCTTCAACTTATCTTGCAATCATTGATTGGCCTTTTTATATTAAAGATTTCAATTAGATATTTGTGGTAGTTGCTTCATCCACCTATAGGTTGATTCAATTAAAATAATATTTGATGTTAAAATAGTATATGATGATTTTCTACACCACCACCTAAAAAAAAGATGATTCATAACTTTTACCAGTTCTATTTGGGTGTCTTACGATTTTGCTATTTGATGATTATTTTATTTAACTCATTTCTAAAAGTAATATTGAAAGATTTAATTTATTATGATGACATCAACAGAGATTTTGATATAAAATTTGGGTTTTCAGTGTAAACTCTATATTTGTAAATTTTCTAGAAGAAAAATATATTTATTTTAATTTTCTTTTTAGAATGTTTTTTTGTTATTCTTTTTTCATTTGAGATTTTTACATAACTGACCGTAAAAGTAAATTTTAATTTTAAAAATATAGTACTTTAAAAAACTTTTAAATTTACGGATACAATTCTTTAAATCACAAAAATACGGCATTTTTTCTTCCCTCGCACTTTTTCTCCTTAAGGGCTTGTTTGGATGGAGGTGGCAGGAGGTTTTATAAAATATCGAAAGGTTTATATTCTGTTGGGATAAGGTTTTTGAAGGTTTAATAAAGTATTGGAAGGTTGAAGTGTTAAAATTAGATGTTTTATTTTATTTTAGTGTACTTCCAAATTGGAGGTTTTTGAAGGTACAATATATTTTATTTCAATTTTACTCCATGGCTTTTTAATATGATTACATGGTTATTCTTCATTTTTTTACTAACCATTAAGTCAAAAAAATAATGTTATTAAATGAAGCATTTAGTTTTCTTTCAACTAACACTTCTATAACACAAAAAATCAAGCATTTAATACTTGTATTTATTAAACCAAACTACCATTTTTACATTTTGTCTTTATTATTTTAGTTTTACCTATTTTCTTCTCATCTTCTTTCATTTGAGGTGATTTTTTTCCCCGTTGAGCTTATTCTCCAAAAAATCTATAAGTTTCTTCCTTAATCTTTTTTATTATTTTGATGATTATTATGTTATGTTATTTCTTTAAATATATAGATTTATTTATACCCATATTTGTTTCTCTTTTTTTTACGTAATTTATAAACATGTATAAAGATTTATTTTCTTTGACTAAAATTATATTGCTATAAATTTAGATGATTTTAATTTTGATTTTATTGTTTATTTAACTTATATATTATTGGTTGGTTAATTTTAAATATTATTTTTGATATTTTTGAATATTAATATGAAAAAATATGTAGATCAAGTGTATCATATATATAAATCGATTGTTAAATAATAAAAATTAAAATATTGTTATAGATAATAATTTATTTTATATAAATTTTAAATTAATATTTGCAAAAATACAATAATGTAAATAATTAATGATAATGGGTATATTTATCCTTTATTTTTATTGAATAAATTTGTACAAATTTTTTTCTAAATAATAATAATTATTATATATTCTTTTATGGAATAAAAAATTGTTGAACTGAATTTTTTAAAATTTTTTGAGTAAACTTAGAACTCTAAGCTTAATATATTGTAAATATAAAGTTTGGGTGCAATAAATTTGCAAGTAAGATATACTAGGTGTAATCTCAAATATCGAAATATAATCAAGCATAATAATATGTCAAAAGTTATTTGTTACAAGCTTTAAAAATAATATAGGACATAATCAAATCACTTAAAATAAAATGCATCGGTGTTAGAATTAGATGATCAAAAAATTATTGAATTTTTATTTTAATAAATGAATTTTTATTTTAGAGCAAATAACATATAAAATAATTATACATCCAAAAACACAATATTTGAAATAAAAGTGTTTTGCCTTTACTGTGTTTTAAGAACCCTTTATTTTATTATTATTTTAATTAAATAAATCAAACACTATAAATTAAAATCAAAATCATCTAGCTTCTTGTGTATTTTTCTTATATTAGTATATTTCATGTTAATTTTTGAATTTCACTTTAGATGATATATCAAAATGATAAGGATAATTTACTCTTTAAAATTCTACGAGTACATCATTTAGCAGCAGTTCAAGCTCTTTGTCTTATAACAAGCTAGTATGGGAGATATAAGTGCCGATTTGACCAGTCTAGTAGTCAAATGACACATGAAATAAGATTAGCAGAGAAAATAAGAGATAAATTATTGACACAATTACTATCAATTAATCTTAATTACTATCAATTAATCTTCATTACAATATAATAAGAATGAATGCCACAACCTTTATGGGATTATATGATTTATTAGTAAACAAGGGTGGTCTTAGACCAATGAGAAGAGTAACTATTGAAGAACAAGTTGTAAAATCACTTTACTTACTAGCATATAATGTTAGCAATCACGAACTCTCATTCTTTTTTTGTTGTTCTAGTGAGACAACTAGTCAACATTTTCATAATATCTTAAAAGTTGTAATAGAGTGGGGGACAAATTTATTAAGCAACTAGATGGATCACAAAATTCAGAAGAAATAGCTAACAACATATATTGTATCCATACTTTAATGTGGTCAAATTTCTATGTTATCATACTTTTATGATTAGTATATATGGTTTGAGTTTACTTATTAATTTAATGTCAGGATTGTCTTGGTGCTATTGATGGAACGTATATTCGCGTAAAAGTAAGTCCTATAGAAGCTCCTAAGTATTATGGAAGGAAAGATTAACCAACGAAAAATGTGTTGGGTGCATACACATTTGATTTAAATTTCACATATGTTTTAGCTTGTTGGGAAGGAACAACATTTGATTCTAGAATTATGAAAATGCATTAACTAAAATATTTCCTCTAAAAATTCCAAAAGGTAACAATTAAAGTAAAATTAATTAGGCATTATACATCTTGTGAATCATTCAATAACAGTTTTTGTTAATCTTTAGGACAATACTATCTTGTTGATGCTTGATTTATGTTGAGAAGTGGACTTATTACACCTTATAGAGGGGAAAGATATCAATTGAAAGAGTATTCATAAAATCCACCATGCAATTCACGTAAATTATTTAATCTTTTTCATGCATCATTACATAATGTAATAGAACAAGCATTTAGAGCAATGAAGAAGCAATTTCCCATAATTGGAAGCTCAACAGAGCCTCCCTGTGGCATTTAAACTTACAAAGAAATTATTTTTGCATGTTGTATTCTGCATAATTAATTAATTGATGCAAATCCAGATGATAAACTAATTGCTAAAGCGGATAGTGAACTTGTCAATGCTAACATCTCGCAGGATGAGCAACATAATAGTAGGGAAAATAATAAGGATGCTCGAAGAGGGTAATTGGTGAGGGATTCCAAAGTAACCGCTATATGGAATGATTATGACAATTGATTGGTATCTCTATTTAAGCATATTGAATTGTTCTTATTTGAATCACTTACAGGGGCGAAGGGACGTTTAGGGGAAGGGGGGCTCCTTTTTGAAAATTTATATATATATATATATATATATAATATTTTTTAAAATTATTTATTGATTTATTTAAAAAAATTTAAATTGCCCCCCTCTTTTTTTTTTTAATTTTTACAAGAAGTAAAAAAAATATAATAAATTATTTATTCTATAACAATAGTTCTCATTTAAAAAATTGACAAAATATTAATAATATACAAATGCAAAAATAAAATAAAGAAAAAGATAAATTTTTCAACTAAATTAATTTGAACATATTTATAAATTTTTCAACTAAATTAATTTGAACACATTTAATAAATTAAAGAACTCATCTATTTTAATTATTTTTTAAGAAATTATATTTATTATTTAATTTTTTTCTTTATTTTATTTTTATTATGAAAAATTTTATAAATTTAAAATTATGTACATATATATTAATATTTTTTTTATTAATTAATTTTTTAATAATAAAAATATATTATTAATAAATTAATAAATTTATAAAATACTATTAAAATAAAATGAGAGATAAATAATTACGAGGAAGCTAAAATTTATAAAAAAAAATTCGCCCCCCTTTATTTCAAAGCCTGGCTTCGCCCCTGATCACTTGTGTTATTGCTTATATGCATGAATATGTTTGAATGTAATAATAACTATTTTGCAATGACTATTTTTGGCTATTCTATTGAGTGCGTATTCTTTTAGTTTGAAATATATATATTTTTTTATTTATGTTTATATAGTTACCATAATAGCTTAAAAGGCAACTTCAATAAAAGGAATGCAAATGTTGGTGATAAAAGTACAATATGTGTTTGGAGTCTGGCAATGGATGATGCTTTAATTGATGCATACTTGCATCAACACATGATTGGCAAAAGAGTTGAGGAAACATTTACTACCATGCATTAGAAAATATTGTGAAGGAGTTGCATGAAAAGTTTCCTAAAAAACCAATTAATAAGGAAAAAGCCCAAAATTAATTGAAAAATAGAAAAAGACATTTCACTTGAAGCTGTGATCTTTTCAAGAATGGAATGAGTGAATTTGCTTGGGATTCAACCAATGAAATGTGGCTAGTTAAATCTGAGGTTTGAGCAATTAATTGAGGTTAGATTTTATGCTTTTAATCTTTTATTCTTTTTGCTTGATCTATATTTATATAATATATGAAAAGTAGTCTTCTCGTATACGTTTATGGCTATTTAGGCAAATTTGAAGCTGCTGAATGGATGAATAAAAAAAATTAAAAATTATGTGAAATTGGTTCAATTGTTTGGAAATGATAGAGCTTTTGGACTTCATTTTGCTTCCATATCAGAGAGGAGCACCAAAAGAAGTAGAAGTGATCCTATATCGATTGATACGGTTGAAGGAATTGATGCCATGGTTGACACAAATGAGGTTACTTTGGAAAATGTTTCAAAAAGTGAACCTATCGAACAAGGAGATCCTAATGGTGGTCAAAGTGTTTCAAAGAGGTCTAAAAAGTTAGACACTGAAGCTGAAATTTTGGCTTTAAAAGAAGGGCTTGATAATATTGTTGTTGCCTTAAAAAATCAATAATGCAAATAGTAAATGTTGCTAAAAGACTTCCAATTACTTAGAATGAGTTACGGGATACTCTAGTGGATATAGGTATTGAAGCAGAAATATTATCCACTGCTTATCTCTACCTTGTGCAATATCTGGATATGTTGGGAGCGTTGGCTGATTGCCCAAGCAAACATCGCAAAGGCTTATTATTGAAGATGTTGGGTGGCGGTAATGATCCACGTAATTAGCTTTCAAAAGCTAATGCTTATTAAGCATATATACTCTAGAATATATCTAGTTACATATTATATATTCAATATTTATGAATAGTTGCAAGTACAATATGAACAATTTGAGTTGGATTTGTGTAGGAATATGAACTAATAGTAGGATAACTAATTTTTGTGTTGGATTATGAATCCAATGATGGGTTATGAATTTATAACTAATATTTTAATATGAATTAACAAATGAACTTGTTAGTATATTAGTATAAATTCTTGAATATTAATTATTAGCATATGTTTATATTTTCATTGTTAATTACTATGACTTATTAGAAACGTATTGTGAGGTCAATTTTTGCTCATTTGCATAATTTTGATCATTTTATGTTAGTGTATAAAAAATTAATATTTTTTGGGACAAGTAATTATTGAGATTGATATTAAAATATTAATTTCTTATTTAAAAAATAATACATTAATTTTAAAGATTTATTAAGATTTACATTATTTAAAAAAGAAATATTGATATTATTCAAATAAATAAGACTTGAACTGAACAAGAATATATTTATAATTTTATATGTAACTTTACCTTGTGATACCTTTTAAACAAATAAAAGGTATTTAATCTTCAAATACTATAACATTCCTCCCAAACATAATAAAAACCAATACTCTACTCTATCTTACTTTATTGTATCTTACTCTATTTTATTAAATCTCATAGTACCTTCACCCAAACAGAGCCTAAGGCTTCCTCAAAAGTAAATTCAAACTCTCTTTAATTTTCTGTGAAAATTAACTTCACTTTTCTTCACTTTTTATCTTTTTTTTTTAACTTTGCTATTATTATATATTCTAATAAAGCAATAAAAATTAGTATTTTAAATTATTTTTTCAAATATAAAATATATTTATTTTTTATAAAGGTAAAATTTTGATTTTGATTGCACACAAATTGTTAAATATACATATAAACATTTAATAAAAATATTTTTCATAAAAAATCATTAAAATTATATTGTATATGCATAGAGTTTATATATTGTTTAATTATAGTGTGTATATTGGGTATATATTATGTATATATTGACTTGTAAGAGATAAAATATGTATGGATTTTATATGTTGCTTAATTATAGGGTATATGTCTTATATGAATTGAATTCCAAGTGAAAAAATATATACAACCTTTATATGTTACTTAATTAAATGTATATATTGTGTATATATTGACTTTCAATAGATAAAATATATACGGACTTTATATATTACTTAATTATAGTGTATATGTCATGTATATATTATATATGTTGAATTCCAAGTGAAAAAAATATACACAGCCTTTATATGTTATTTAATTATATTGTATATGAGAAGTATATGTTGCATATATGTTGACTTTCAAGAGAAAAAATATGTGCATACTTTATATATTGCTTAATTATGGTGTACATGTCATATATGTACTGTATATATCGAATTCCAAGTCAAAAATTATATACAACCTTTATACATTGCTTAATTGTAGTATATATGTCATATACATGTTGTATATATGTTGACTTCTGAAGATAAAATATATACAAACTTTATATATTACTTAATTATAATGTATATATCATGTATATACTATATATGTTGAATTTCAAGTGAAATATTTTATTTAATTATAGTGTATATGATATATACATGTTATATATATGTTGACTTTCAAGAGATAAATGTATACAAATTTTATATATTGCTTAATTACAGTATATATGTCATATATATTGTGTATATACTATATTCCTAGTGACAAAATATGTACATCCTTTAATATGGTGCTTAATGTTTTCTTGAAGTGAGAAATGGTATATTTTTGTAAATAAAAAAATTGAAGAATTTTTGAAAATTTTTTTTGAAGATGTAATATTTTTAAATTAATTTTTTTATTTTTAAAGTAATTATATAAAAGCCCAAAGGAAAATGAAATTTAATATAACGTAAAACTTGTAATTTCCTCTTTAAGGTGTAATGCAAAATTGTAAAAAAAATAAATTACAGTGTTTTTCTACTTTTGAGTTTCTTTTTTCATTTTTAACCTTTTTTTATATTTACTATTTAGTAGCTCTTTATTTTAAAAAAATGCACTCTTTGTTTTCCTTTTCTTCTTTCTCTTCATTTTCCTATGCACTCTTTATCTTCCTCTTCTTCTTCCTCTCCCTCTTCCTTTCTCTTCTTTATATTTCTTTAGCATGATTTATTTTCATTCTTTTTATTCCACTACTATCTTTTCATCCTCCACCTGCACTTCCTCTTCTCCGTCACCCTCTTCTCCTCCATCTTTGATATGTATTTCTATTTCTTTTTGATTATTTATTTATTTATTTTTTGTTTCATCAAATCAATTTAGTTTTTATTTGTTAACCTTTATAAGGTGAAAAAGAAATATGAATCAACTATGACTTTAATTTTGATATTGGTTTTGTGTTTTTAAATCTTTTGATTTTTTTTTTGTTTTCAATTATAATGATTGGAGATTTTTTTATTTTTTATTTGTAAGGCACTCCACATGTTTAATAAAATGCTTCAAATGAAGAGTTTTTCAATTTTGTTTTTAGCTTTCCTACATTCTTTGAAAAAATTCTTCTTCATCTCATCACTTTTATCAAATTATATGCAACATATATAATATATAAAACTATATAAAAAATATTTTTCTATGTTTCTTAATTTATTTAACAAAGTTTATATAACATATATAACACAGAGAGAGCATATAATTTAACAACTTATGTTTTTACGAAGGTACAAGTTAGCTCCTAAATAAATTTTGGGCTTACTTATACAAAAATTTACTAAAATAAATTTTTTAAGCCCCTCATTAATAACAATACGTGAACTCGTTAAAATAATAATTTTTATTTTAAAATAATAAATTATTTCATTAATTATTTTAAAATAATTAAATAAATTAAATAAAAACTAAAAATGCAAAAAAAATCAAGAACAAGAAGAACATAACTCATAAATCAACCAACCCCGAAAATTAAGTAAAAACCCAGCAATCTAAAAGGCACACCGCATTCAACTGTCTAGAAACCTTCATATTGCACCCAAAAGTCACCATCACCATTGCAACGACTAGTTCAATCCAATCTAGATATTTTTTTTTTGAAGATCAAAAAAGCCAATAAATGAAAATTAAAATGGACGGTGCAGATTTGTTCCATTCACTCATCATTCACTCATTCAAAACAAATTGCCATGAAATCTGATCTTAAAAATAAACTAAAATCAAATTTACAGTCTTTTCTTAAAGTCAAATAATATTATTATTAGTTGGGTTGTATTTGAAAACAAAGCAACACAAAAATCCTAAATTATAAAAGTTAAAGGAAACAAAAGAAAAGGTAAAATTAAAAGGACCAATGGATGATGTTGTCCTAAGATGGCAACCAATAGAGGGTGAATTGGTTGTTTTGAAGAAGTGATGACAAATTAAAAATTAAAATAACAAGAAAAGTAAGATGAAGATAAAGTAGAGAAGAAAGAACACCAAAGATTTATAGTGGTTCAGATCAAATCAATCATACATTCACTCCCCAATTTCAAGTTGAGAATTTTACTAACCTTGAATTTTTACAAACCTAATTCTAATTTGGTATTTTCATAAGCTCACATCGAACTTCTATAAGGTTTAAGTAATATCCTTACAGCCCTATAAGAGTTTTCTCAGATTCACTCTAAAATCTAAGTGTTTCAAAGCTCACACTCAAACTTTATAATGGTGTCCCAACACTCAATGAATACAAAATATGAATTTTGATGCAAAGAAATGAAAGTTGTTTATCTTTCCAATTACAATACTAATCCCTGAGAAAAATGAGGTTTCTTATAGTATTAATAGTCATTAAGTCTTCAATTAGTCATTTGAAGTGGGTGAATGCATGTTTGGACTTTGTCTCCCACTTTAATTATTGTCTAGAGTAATTTTATGGTGGGACTCCATTTAGTCTGGTCTTCTCAACCAAAGTTTGGTCAGACTTATTGTGGTCCGGTCGTGGTGTTTGAATTTTTGACAAAAATTCTTTAATGGCTAGTACACGTGGCATTCAATAATTAAGTGGATAAGTAACAACTACAATTTTTGAATTTCGTTCCCGTATTTCGGTTGAAATACGACTGGTCCGGTCAGCCTACTTGTGGTATGTTAAAGTTCTCGGAGTGCAAGTGCCCATGAGCTCTAATAGATATTTTGAATTTTTTGGCTTGGGCTCGGTAAGGTCGGATGAGTCTTGGCTTGGTCGGTCTCTGCTCGGCATGCTGAAGTTTTTAAAGTACCACTGGCATGAGCTTCTCTGGAAGTTCTAAGATCTTAGCTTGGGTTTGGTCTAGTCAGCTATGCTCGGTTATGATGGCTAAGGCTCAGTCTAAGCTTACTATTTCTTAGTCCGAGCGAATTGTGTGCTATACTCTAAAGAAGTGAGAGTACTGGCGACCGTGAGCTTCTCTGCTTTAACTTTGTGCTATACTATGAAGAAGTGAGATTACTGAAGATCAAAATAGAGTAATTAGGTCAAGGTTCTGGCTAATAATCTCTCCTTTTTTTACTTTGATAATTAAATTAAATTAATTTAAAAAGACTTCAAAAGTTACTTCATAGTTGCTTATCCATTCTTTTAAATTTACAATTGCTCCCCTTAACGTATGCTATGGTTTTTGATTTATAATTTAATTTCAATTCAAATGTTTTTCTCCCTCTTTGACAAAGGCAAAAAGAAAAAGATATGAAAAGGAAAAATACTTTTATTTAAAATAAATAAAATGTAACATGCATATATGATTCATTTTTAAGATAGAGCCATTAAAATAAGGAGATCATACAGTAGATAAACAAAATATAGAAAAAATAAAAAATTAAAGTAGAGGAGAGTACGAAGAGGTATTAAAGTCATCATCATCATTTCCATTGCTATCTCCTTCTTCCTCATTTTTGTCCCCTTCTTCTTCTTCTTCCATTCCTCCCTCAACTTGTTCTTCTTCAAGCTTGGCTTCTTCATCCTTCTCTTCATTTTCATCCCAAATCATACATTGAGGGAAGCCCATGGTACCTTGGATATCCTTAATGTCCATATAAAGATGGGAGAGTCTTTTTGAAATGGTATCAACATTAAAGATTTGAGAAGAAAGTTGTCATTGAATTTCTTTAAGAATGGAGAGGATAGAGCTTTGGCCTCTAGGGGTTTAAGGTCTAGGAATTTCCACTTGGAAAGAATCTTAGCTTTCATCAACAACCCTTGGTCTTTTCCTTTGTTGAGCTCTAATACCTTGAGCCCAAAAATCATAATGATATGCTCCATCAACTTTAATTACACATTTTTTAATGTTTTAAATATTGAATGTTGATTGGATTTTTGGATGGATCAAGAGGATTAGAGAGAGTTGCCCAACTTGAAGGAGTGAGTACACCTACATGTTTGGCAATTTGAGTAGTTTAGGAGGTGATTATGATGGTTCCGGTTGATTTGTTTCTAAATATAAGAAATGAATTAATCAAGAACTTTGCAGTTTGAATTTGCTCCCCATTAATTAAACAATAGAGGAAGACAAGATCATTATGGGTAACTTTTTCATTACTTTCACCCCTAGCATTAAATGGTGTAGGTGATTATTTTATGTAAAATCCAAGATGTGAGGGTTCTAAGGTGCTTAACATTGGAAAATTTGTGAAAGTCAGTTTCTATAGAAATTTCTTTCCAAAAGTTTAGGAGAATTTCATTAGAAATTTTGGGATCGGAAGAATGAGATATACCTTCTGTGTTGAATCCCCAAATGGAAGCAAAATCTTCTAAGGTCATTTGGTATTGTTGATTGAAAAGTCTAAATGTTATACCATAGTAGCCTAATGGTTCAACATCCTTCTTTTTAACAACCAAGGTTGCAATAAATTCCTTGGTTAAAGATTTTCATCCCAAACAATCTTGCTTAAGAAAACAAAGGTTTCCTACCTAAAATTAGAAAGGTAAGCTCTAATCTCATTTTCTATGGAAAGAGACTCTAAAGAGAAAGAGAAGGAATCCTATTTGGTTTAGTTTTCTTTCTAAGATAAGATTGTACCTTTTCTTCTCTTCTTCATTAAGGTGTCTTGGTTTATGAGTTCTTATTCTTGTTTCTTTCATAAGAGTGGAGGATGTAGCTAAACCTTTTCCTTTCTCCATTTTAGAGGCTTTCTTCTTAGATTCTTTGGGAGCCATTAAAGAGAGATGCTTGAAATAAAGAAAATGATGAGAGATTTGATGGAATTTGAGTTTTTGGAAGTTTGGAGATTGATCAAGTGACTAAAATCTGATATTAAGGGGTTTTTATAGTGTTTTGGGCAAAAACTAGCCTTTTTTTATAGCTGTTAGAGGTAAAAAAAAACGTATGATTTTAAAACTATCTAATAACTAATTTTTTTGAAAAATTTTGGGTCTGCCCGGTCAGACCTCAGTTAGTATGATTGAACTACTTCAAGTTTAGAGATCCTAGCGTGCTTAATATAGTCCAATCAGATGGATCATAATGGTCAAAAAATTTTAAAAAAGTATGGACGGACCAACGCATAATATGCTCGGTTCAGCTGAAAATTGAAATTTTTAAGAGAAAAGACCTAAAGTCAGGTCAGACAAGCTTCCAGTCCGAGAAAACTGAATGAAATTAGAAGTTTTAAGAAAAATTGGTATAGATCTCAATTTGTGGCCTAGATAAATTATCAAAATAGATGTAAATGATGAATTAGATCATGTAAAATGTATACATTTGTGAGCAATTTTTAATTTCATCATTTATATGCACTTTCATCAACTCAAAGTACTTCCATATATCATACATGTGTGTTGTTTTATATGGTTTAGTTTTTCTTTATTTAACGGTTTTGTAAAAATATCAGCAAGTTTATTTTGAGTGTCAACAAATTCAAAGACAATATTTTAATTTTGAACATTATCTCTTAAGAAACTATGCCAAATATCTATATGTTTTGACCTAGAATATTGAATGAGATTTTTGGATAGATTTATGGCACTAGTTATCACACTTAATTGGAATATAATCAAATACTTTACCATAATCTAGCAATTGTTGTTTCATCCATAAAACTTGGGTGCAACAAAAATAAGCTATAGCAATTCTGCTTCCGCAGTAGATAGAGCAACTGACACTTACTTCCTACTAAACCAAAAAACTAGGCAATCACTAAGAAAATGACATGCACCAGTTATGCTTTTTATATCTAATAGACTACAGGCAAAATCCACATCTAAAAAGCCTAAGATATCAAAAGATGTGTTTCTAGGATACCATAGACCTAAATGCATTGTTTGACTTAAGTATTTCAAAATCCTTTTAGTAACATTTAAGTGTGATTCTTTAGGACATGATTAAAATCTAGCACATAAGCAAATATTATACATTATATTGGGTCTATAAGCACTTAAGTAAAGTAGGGATCCAATAATGCCTTGATATTTCTTCTCATCTACTTTCTTACCGATTTCATCTTTGTCCAACTTCAAGGAGGTACTCATTGGGGTTTTGCTTGCTTTGCAATCATCCATGCAAAACTTCTTGAGAAGTTTCTTTGTATATTTAGATTGATTAATGAAGATATCATCCTTGTATTACTTAATTTATAGACCAAGAAAGAATTTAAGTTCACTCATCTTGCTCATTTCAAGTTTTCTAATCATACAAAAAGAAAACTCTTTGTATAAAGATTTATTAGTAGCACCAAATATAATATCATCAACATAGATTTGTACAACTAAAATATCATGTAATTTTTTTTTTGACAAAAAGTGTTGTATCAACTTTGCCTTTAGAAAAACCCTTATCCAATAAATAAGCACTAAGCCTATCATAACAAGCTCTTGGAGATTGCTTTAAACCATATAGTGCTTTGACGAGTTTGAAAACATGATTTAAAATTTATAATCATCAAAATCAGGGGATTGACATAGACTCCCTCATTTATAAAAATATTTAAAAATGCACTTTTAACATCCATTTGAAAGAGTTTAAAGTTCATATGTCACGAAAATCAAGTAAAATTCTAATTACTTCTAATCCAGTAACGGAAGTAAATGTCTCATCATATTCAATGCCTTCCTCTTGGTTATATCCTTTGGCTACCAATCTAGCTTTATTTCTAGTAATGAGACCACTTTCATGAAGCTTATTCCTATAAACCCATTTACATCCTATAATTGGATGATTTTTAGGTCTAGGAATAAGTTTCCATACTTTATTTCTATCAAATTGGTTGAGTTCCTGTTGCATTGTAATCACCCAAATTTCATCACTAAGAGCCTCCTCAATGGTCCTTGGCTCAATTTGAGAAATAAGGAATTTAAATTTTTAAGTTTTGACCTAGTGATTACTCCTTTTGATATGTCACCAATGATTGTTATTTTAGATGATCTTTTTGAAAATGCCAATCTTTAGGAAGTTATTGTTGTTGTTCTTCTTCTTTAGATTCCTCTTGAGATGGCTCTTCTTTATCTTGTTGTTTTTCTTCTTCTTTAGATTCCTCTTGAGATGGCTCTTCTTTATCTTCTTTTAGAGCTTCATTAACTTCAATTCTCTCAAATGTATCTATAAAATCATCAAGTATACTACCTTTCCTATGATCAAGTTTAAAAGATTCATCAAATATAATATACATTGATTCTTCAACTACTAGAGTTCTTTTATTGAAAACCTTATATGTTTTATTAGAAAATGAATATCCTAAAAATATACATTCATCCGATTTGGATGAAAATTTTCCAAGATTGTCTTTTGTGTTTAATATGAAGCATTTGCATCCAAATACTCTAAGGTATGAAATTTTAGGTTTTCTTCCATTCCAAAGCTCATAAGATTTTTTTTTTAATAAAGGTCTTTTGAAAACTTTTTTTGAAACATAGCAAGCGGTATTCACGGCTTCTGCCCAAAAGTAAGAGGGTAAGTTATACTCGTTAAGCATTGTTATGGCCATTTCAACCAAAGTTATATTTTTCCTTTCCAGGTGTTCTAGGAGCTAAAAAGTTGTGTGATATACCAAGTTCATTGAAAAATTTTCAAAATGTTCATTTTTAAATTCTTTTCCATGATCACTTCTAATAGAGGTGATAATCTAGTTTTTTCATTTTGAACTCATTTTGCAAAAACTTTAAAAGAATCAAAAGCATCATTCTTATAAGCCAAAAATTAATCCATATAAACCTTAAGTAGTCATCAACAAGTACAAATGCATATAATTTACAACTTAGACTAGCAACTATATTTAGGCCAAACAAGTCTAAATGAATTAATTCTAAAGATTTAGATGTACTTGCAATATTTTTATTTTGAAAGAGCTTTTGTGTTGATTTTCAAATTGATAAGGTTCACATACTTTGTCCTTGTGAAACTTTATTTTAGCAGCCCATCAACAAGTTCTTCCTTATACAAACATTATAAGTGATCCATACTAACATGTCCTAATATATTATGCCAAAGACAAGCATTATTGTTAATGGTGATTAAACATTTACAAGCATTGTTAGAATGAAGGTCAAGTTTATATGTGTTGTCAATTCTTCCTTCCTAGAATATGAGTTCTCCATTAGGTGAAATAATCTTACATTCTTTGGAATTAAAATTAACATTATATCTTTTATCATATAATTGACTTATACTTAGCAAATTATGATTCAAACCATAAACCAACCTAACATTATCAATTTGATACTTACCAAACATACTAATGGAACCAATACCAATGATCTTACCTTTTGCATTATCTCCAAAGGTTACATCTCCTACTTGTGTGTATGTGATGGTTGTGAAGAGCTTCACATTTCCTATCATATGTCTTGAACAACCACTATCAATAAGCCAAACACTTTTATGGATTGTAGATTTTAGACATACCTATAACATAATAATATTTATCTTTTCTTAGGTGCCCAAATGTACTGGGTCCTTGAAGGTTAGTTATTGAAAGATTCTCTAATTTGAGGTGTGCATTTCTAATGTAGAAACATGTGTTTATGTGACCATATTTCATGCAATAATGGCATTGATATAAAGGCTTATGTCTTTGTATTCTTCTTTTATTTACTTTAAAAGAATTTTTTTGGATGTGTTGGTGCTCACAAGTATGTTTAGTATTTACTTATTTTTGTGCTTATGCCTAGAGTACATACATGCATAATTTGCTCTTGGAACCTTAATTCTAGAGCCTAGTGAGCCTTTAGTAGTCTTATTATGACTTATAGGCTTTGTGTGTGAATTCTTTAAGGATTCAACATTAGAAATTTGAATTGTAGAGGTTTTAACAAATGTTGGTGCATTAGATGTAGTAGCAGTAGTTGAGCTATTGTATCCTAGGCCATGTTTGGAAGAGGGTGGCCTTTGAACACTAATCAATATGTCTAAGGCTTCTTTCCCTTTTTGGAATTTTGAAATAGAATTCTTTAATTCATTTATTTCTTGTTTAAAAATCTTATTTTCTTTAGCAACATTGTCAAAGCTAGATGAATTTTTTAGATACTTCATTTAAAGACTTCATCAATTGTTCATTTAAAGTTTTTAATTCTAAAGTATAGTTTTTTAAAAGAAATAAAGTCTTTTTCTAGCTTAGAGCATTTTTCTTTATAAAACTTCATTTTATTGAAATATTTTTGCACAATAAGATTAATATGCTCAATTAAATTACCATCATCTAATGCATCATCAACATTATCATAATCAAAGTTTAAAGAAGGGGTACCTACTTCATTGGAGTCATTATCATCATCTTTTATAGCCATGAGACAAAGATTTGCAATTCATTGCTCCTCTTCTTCACTTAAGGTATCATCATCCCATGTAACTTTGAGAGATTTCTTCTTTTTCTTGTCCCATTTCTTTTTGTTCTTCAATTTGGGACAATCCATTTTGATATGACCCATTTTTCTACATTCATAGCATATAACTTTATTTTTCTTTTCTTTATCTTTGAAAGAAAATTTAGAGAAGTTACCTTTAGCTTGCATTCTTTTCTTTCTCTTCCAATCATTCACTCTTTTGGATAGCATTGTCATTTCTTCATCATCATCACTATCTTTTTCACTTGAGCTCTCAACTTCTTTGATGGTTTTAAGAGCTATTGTCTTTCTTTTGTCTTTCTCACCCTTGTCATCTTCCTTTTCAGTGTGCAATTCAAAGGTAAGAAGCTTTCCAACTAGCTCATCGGTCCTTAGCGTAGTAAGGCCATGAGCTTCTTCAATTGAAGACACTTTTGATTCAAAGTTCTTCTTAGCTCTAAGTCCTCTTAATATTTTGCTATTGACATCACCTTGATCATATAGCTTTTCATATTTTTTTCAAGTTGTTGATAATAGCAAGTAAACGATTTGTCATTTCGATGACATTTTTATTTGGCTTCATCTTAAAGAGTTCATACTCATGTACAAGCATTTGAGTCTTGATGAACCTCACTTGGGTGGTGCCCTCATGATAATTCTCAAGAGTTTTTCAAATGAGATATGCATAAGTAAGATATTGAACTCTTCCGCCTTCTTCTCTTTACATAGAATTCATCAATATGGAGGTTGCCCTATTGTTTTTGTAAAGAGCTATTTCTTGAGCATCACTCCATTGTGCTCTAGAAAGAGGTACTTGAATACCATCAACCTCATGAGTAGGAGGTTTTCACTCATTTATCACACATTTTCAAAGCTCAATTCTCTCACTATCAAGAAACAAATAAATTTTGTGTTTCCAATAGGAGTAATCGATTCCATCAAAATAAAGTTTAAGATGAGAGTTTAAATTTCCATGAGAAGGAGCAGTTGTGGTGGAAGAAGAAGTTGATGTAGAAGTGTTTGTTGGTATGGCTGCCATTATGGATCAAATTTCACAGTTAAGCTTCTTGAAATTTTAAGGCTCTAATACTAATTATTGTCCCAAGATGGCAACCAAGAGGGGGGTGAATTGGTTGTTTTGAAGAAGTGATGGCAAATTAAAAATTAAAAAAAAATAATAAAAGCAAGATGAAGATAGAGTAGAGAAGAAAGAACACCAAAGATTTATAGTGGTTCGGATCAAATCAATCATGCGTCCGCTCCCTAACTTCAAGTTGAGAATTTCACTAACCTTGAATTTTTACAAGCTCAATCCTAACTTGGTATTTTTATAAGCTCATACAAAACTTCTACAAGGCTTGAGTAATATCCTCATAACCCTACAAGAATTTTTTCTGGTTCACTCTAAAACCTAAGTATTTCAAAGCTCACACTCAAACTTTACAATGGTATTTAATGCTTACACCCAACACTCAAAAAGCACAAATACGAATTTTGATACAAAAAAATGAAAGTTGTTTATCTTGGCTATTTCAATACTAATCTCTGTGAAAAATGAGGTTTCTTGTAGTATTTATAGCCTTTAAGTCTTGAACTAGCCATTTGAAGTGGGTGCCTTCATGTTTGGACTTCGTCTCTCACTTTAATCATTGTCTAGAGCAATTTCATGGTCAGACTCCATTTAGTCTGGTCGGCTTGGCCAAAGTCCGATTTAGTCGGTCGGCCTACTCGTGGTATGCTAAAATTTCTCAAAGTGCAAGTGCCAATGAGCTCTACTGGATATTTTGAATTTTTAGGCTCGGGCTATATATGGTAGGACTATTCTTGGTCCGGTCGATCTTTACTTGGTATGCAAAAGTTTCAGAGTACCACTGGTTGTGAGCTTCTTTGGAAGTTCTAGGATCTTAGCTCGGGTTTGGTCTGGTCAGCTCATGCTCGATTCTGGCGGCTAAGGCTCGGTCCGAGCGTACAATTTCTTAGTCCAGGCAGACTGTGTGCCAATGCTACGAATAAGTAAAAGTACTAGTGATCATGAGCTTCTCTGCCTAAAGGTTTTACTTCAATCAACCTTCAGTCTGGTCAGACTAATTATTAAAGTCATGCAAAAAATGACTAGGTGTAAATATTAGTCCTATTCAATTTAATTGCCTAAGATCAAAATAAAATAATTAGGCCAAGGTTTTGGCTAACAAATGATAAAAGAAAATGAACAATGAATAATTGATAAACCGAGAAAGCAAGATTATTTTAACAAAGATAAAAAACCCATAAAGATAAATTTACTTACCTACAATTACAATGAGAATTTTTCTTATGCAACTACAACAATAAGGCCATCAATGGTAAACCATTTGCAACTAATAAGATTAAGAATATCATTTGTTTTAAATTAGATGGATGAATTTTTGAATTCTTGCTATGGAAAGAAGAGGATAATGGTATTTGACCTAATCAGATTTGTGGTTTTTTTATTTCTATTTTAAACTCATCTTTTTTTTTTTCATTTTACAATTTTTAATTTTCATTTTTTTATTATTTAAAAATATATATTTTAAATTCAATTTGGATTTTTTAAATGCCATGTTAGATATTTTTGATAAAAAGATATTTTGTTTGTTTTTTAGGGGGTTAAAGAAGGGATTAAAATGTTGGTTTGAGTAAAATTTGAGCATAATTGATCCCAAAATTTGTGTAAGGGCTAATGTGTACCTTCATGAAAATTTTAAGAGTAGATTTTCATATTCTCCCTTGAACATTTTGCTCTTCATCTATAACACATTCCATATGTTCAATAAAATATTTCAGAAAAGTTTTTTCAATTTTTTAACTTTTCTATATTCTTTAAAACAATTTTTCTCCATCTAATCACATTTATCAAATTATCTGTAGCATATATAACATATAAACTATATAAAAAATTATTTTTTATATATTTCTTAATTTATTTAATAAAGTTTATATAACATGTATAACATATAAAACAACATATAAAAGTTTGGAGTTCTCATTTCATTAAATTATATACAACATATATAATATATACAAGTTTGCATATTTTTTCTAATTTAGAATTTTAGCACATTTATCAAATTATATGTAATACATATAATATATATAATGACATATAAAAGTCTGAAATTTACGTTTATCAAAGCATTTGTAATATATATAATATATAAAATAACATATAAAAATTTGGTTGTTGATTATAAATTTTATATATTGATTATATATTATATATGTTATTTATGTGTTGATTTATATCTGTTGTTGATTATAAATTTTATATATTGCTTATATATTATATATGTTGATTTATATATATTATATGTTATTTTATATGTGTTATATATTATTTTATATGTCTTATACATAACACATAAGGAGAATGTACAAATATACTCTTTATATATTCATAAAGGTATAAATTAACCCCAAAAAAAAATTTAGGGTCAATTATACATAGAATTTTCTGAAACTAACTATTTAAGCCCTTTCTTTTAATAGAAAAATAACTCTGTTTTCTTCTAGCTAACTTGAGAACTGTAATTTAAAAAAAAAAAACGAATTAATAACATTATATTAAATAAAAATTTAACATTCAACTCAAAAATATATCAGAATCCCTAGATCTCTAAATCTCAAAATTCCCGAATTTCTATCTGTGAAAGACATTAGCATACCAATGGAGGAAAGCATTCAATATCAAAAGCTGTTATAATTTTGCAAAAAGAATGAACTATTAGCTTTTGTGAGTTATGGAGATCCTTCAAATTCCATCTCTAATTTGGGATTAACCCTTCAAATCCTCATCTCCAAAGAAGAAAAACAAATTAAATAAAAAATTAGTTATGGAGATCGAAGAAAAAATTGATATTTTGATAATAGAATTTTAAGAGCTTTTGAAACATATAACCCAGAAAAAAGAATGGCGACATTTGAAAGAAGAAAATTCTATTTTTTTAACAATTAGAAGCTTTAATACTATTGTTACAGCATATTTTGTTCTTACCCATATTCTCATAGACAAAATCACAAGCACTTTATAAGCATGAAGAAAAATCAAAAATCAAAATCAAGAATCCATGCTACCACTCATGGAAAAAACAAAAAATCAAATTAAAAAACTCGAGTTACTGCTTGCGAAGAAAATTAAAAAAAAATCAAAATTAAATATCTTTCCCTGCATCATGCATTTATTGAATCTTATTTATAGTATCCAAAATTCTTCCCTTGCTTTTTTCTTGAATTGAATTGCTTTCTCAAGAAAAGTCTCACTCTCCCCTGCAATTTCAAACAATTTGAAAATTTTCAATCAATTTAAAACAAACCCCATCAAATTCATTATCCGTACTGTATCTCTATCTATACTCACTTGAAATCTTCTCTCTTAGACTTTTAAAATTCTCCATCAAATCGTTCAATTTGTTCCTTTAGTGAGCTTGGCTCTTTTCAAAGCTTGAGAATAGCTTGGCCTTGTATATGTTTTGCTTTGTTCATGAACATATTGAAGGCTCTCATTAAGCCTTTCTAACTCTTTCAACTCATCTATAACAGATTCATTGATTCAACATAGTGCTTATTTAGGATTTTATTTATTTATTTATTAAAAATAAAATTTTTATAATATTAATAGTTAAAATTATATTTTTGTATATGGGCCCACTAAAATTCTGCAAGGAGATAACACCAGTTAATTATCCGTTAAGAGAAGAGCGTAAATAATTAATTTTTGAAAACCTTGTGATTAATTAAATATAAAAAAATTTAAGGATTTATCTGTAATTTTATAACGATAGTAAGAGCTTATTTATACCTTTTTCCTAATACATATAACATATAAATTTAGAATCAATGACATTTAAGGATTATATATAATATATAACATATAAAAATTTATATATATATATATATATATTTATATACAATTCATTATATTTGACATATTATATGTAACATATATAAATCTTGAATTTATCATATGTATTTTATTATATATAACATATAACGACATAAAAGTTTCGAGTTTATATTTTATAAAATTATATGAAACATGTATAATCTATAAAAGTTTGTATATGTTTCTTAATATATAATTTATCATATTTATTAAAGTATATACAATATATATAATATATATGATGATATATAAAAGTTTGAAATTCACATTTATTAAATTATATACAATACCTATAACATATAAAGTTTATATATTGATTATAAATTTTTATACATTGATTATATATTATATTTATTATTTATTTGTTGATTTATATGTCATATACATTGTCTTATATGTATTATATGTTTTATATAAAACTTATTAAGGAATGACGATTTATAATTAAGATAATTAAGACTTCTATATTTTAGTGAGTGCAGTATTTGCATTATTTTGAAAGATTTTATCGTATTTTTGTAATTTTTTAAGCAGTATATTTGAAAAGTGAAATTCTTTTTGGGTTATATGTGTAATTTTTTGAAGAGAAAATTACACAATCTTTTAGAAAATTGCACAATCTACCTTATCATTTTCAAATACAATTTGGTTTGTTTTTCTTTTTAGTTATAGCTTTTTTTTCGGTCTTACTTTTACTTCATGTTTTTTTTTTTTTAATTTTTACGAATTACTTTGCATTTTTTATTCGTCCATTTAATGTTGTCATTCTTTCTATTTTCTAATAAGTTTTTATATGTTTTATTTCTTCCATGTTCTTTCATTTTAAGATTTTGGCTTATTATTTTTTATTATTTCTTCTTCTGTATTTGTATTTGTTTATTATATTTCTTTCAAAGTTTCTGTTTCAAATTGTTGAAGATTCTATTACTTTACATGAAGGTTCTATAAAAATTGGTGAAGTTTTTTAGCATAAAGTAGGAAATGTTTCTAGTATATTGGATTGAATTTTTTCTTGTTAATTTTATGTTTGATTTTGTTTTTCAATTATGATGTTAAAGTTTTTTTTTTAACTATAATATATTTTATATGTTTGATAAAATACTTTAATGATTTTTTTGTGTATTTTTTTTCTCAATTCGTGTTTTATGAATGAATATATCCCATTTCTTTTGAATTTTATTTGTTTCTTTTGAATTTTTGCCTGTAATTTTTTGTGATTTATAAAGGTTATATATGTAAAACATTTATGTAGCACCTCTACAATATCTACATGTTAATTAAAAAAATATAAAGACTGTAATTAATATAACATATATGTAACATGTATATAATATCACACTATAATTATAAATATACACACTATATTTAAAAACATATAAATGTTATTATTGAATAAATAGTTAACATTTACATGATTTTTGCACTATACTCAATGATATATACATGTTAAATATAATATTTATACAATATCTATATTATAATTAAGAATATATAAAGAACGTGATATCTATATGAATTTACACTATGCTTAAGAACATATACAAATTGAAATTCAACATATATCTAATAATTACACAATATATACAAGTTAATTAAGAACATATAAAGGTTGTAACTCAATATATGTACAACATTTATATAATATCTATGTAACATCTATGTAACATATTCAAATTTTTTTAAAATAATTTATTTTGTTTAAATATAAATAATTTAAAAATATCAAATACACAAAATAATAATATTACACAAATTTTATTTTTCATTTTTATGAATTTTTTTATCATACATAAAACAATTATACAGCATACACGCTATTTATATTATATAATTTTATATTTTATTCAGTTATTTACTTGTCTTATATTTTAAATTTCAACATATATCAAATATTTAAAATATATTAAAATTATTATTAAATTTTATATATTTTAAATGCTTATTTTTATGCCTTTTTATTTAAAATACACACAATATATGTATTTTTTTGCTACTGGTTTATTTTACATACATATAATATTTATATTTTTTTGCTGTTAATTTATTTTGAAAGAAAATTTAGATCTTTTTTAAAGGAAAATGTAATTTTCTTTAAATATGATCTAGTTTTTTTTTTTTATCTTTCTGATAGTTATTTATTCTTTTTTAATCTATATTAATTTTCAATTTTTGCATCTAAAGTTATTTTTTTTATTAATGATTTGTGCTTTTTTTTTATTGTAGATCTATTTTGAAGGAAAATATAAATTTATGATCTTATTATATATATATATATATATTTGCTATTGATCTCTTCTTGTTTAATATTTTTTAAGCTTTGTTGATAAATATGAAGTTATTTTTTATTGATTACTTCATTTTTTTTAATAATTTATTGAATGAACAAGATGGAGATTAAGAGAAGATAACGGTTCCATTAAATCTAGCGTATTTTTATTGTTTTTGCAGCAACTTTTAGAAGTATGTAAATATGTTTGTAGTGTACTGTATTTTTTTAAATTAAACTCTTTTTAGGTTAATTTTATAAAGATAAAATGCACTGCACACCTTTTTTTTGGGGGTCTCTTTTCACATTTAAGACAATAATATATTTTTTTTGCAGGACTATGGCCCGAGTATTTTGTTTTTTCAAACTTACTTTTTAAAATTAGTGATTTTTTTTCTGATTTTATTACAATATTTATTTATAAATAATTTTTTTGAGGTCATATTCTTAATATACACATAAAAAATAAATATATATATATAATATACACACAACATATATAATATATATAAAATTATACAAATAACAAATAATAACATATATAAAATATATCACTAGTCCACCAAGCATCTATGACATCTATCAAACATCTATCACCAAACATTTACTTAATATTTTTTTAACTTTATTTTTTTAATTTTATATTCATACATCATCCATCAACAATCATACAATATTTATATAAAATATATACAATGCATATAAATAAATATATAATATACATACAATATCAATTAAACATTTACAATATCTATCAAACATATATAATATCTATCAAATATCTACATAATATCTATATAATAAATTTAATGTATATTTTTTAATTTTTCCTTTTTTAATATGTAAAATTTATTTAAAAATAAATTTAACGATTTTTATTAATATATTTTTATATGTTTTGATTTTTTTATTTTTTGTGAGTGTTATTTTTTATAATTATAATTAAAATTATTTTTTTATAAAAATTAATAAAATTTATATATTGAAAAATAATTTAAAATATTAATTTTTATTATTTTATTAGAATATTTTATTTAATAGTAAATATTAAAAAAATATATAAAAATTAAAGTAAAATATTAATTATAGTGAGAGAAGATGTATTTTTTTTTTAAAAAAATTCTTATTTTAGTAAGAGTGGGAAGTTTTTAAAAATTTACTTTACTTTTTGATCTAATTATTTTTATTTCTTATAATATTTTTGAAATAAAGTTTATTTTTTTAGGTACTTTTGTAAGTATTTTTTTATAAAGGAATATTTACATAACTATTTTAAAAAATTATTTTAAAAATACTATAAAAATAAAAATATTTACACTTTTATGAAAAAGTAAAATTTTAAAAATATGTAATTCCTCACTAAAAAAAGTTTTTTTTTTAAAATACATCCTTCCTCACTATAATCCATATTTTGTTACAATCTTTATCTTTTTTTTTTAATTTCACTATTAAATAAAATTATTCTGATAAAAAAATAAAAATATATATATTTTAAATTATTTTTTATATTATAAAAATCATAATTTTTTATAAAGAAAAAAAATTAACTTTAATTATAAAAAATAAATAACACTAAAAAATAAAATATACAAAAATATATTAATAAAAATCATTAAATTTATTTTTAAACAAATTTTATATATTATAAATATGAAAAAAAAATACATAATTTTGTTATGTAAACTTATAGTAGATGTGTTATAGATGTTGTATATGTATTGTAGATATTGTGTGTATATTATGTAAACTTATAGTAGATGTGTTATAAATATTGTATATGTATTGTAGATATTGTGTGTATATTATGTTTTTATTATTAAAGCTATGTGTATTTTATATAAAAATTGTTGAATGTTGTGTAAATATTATTTAAATATTATAAGAATATTGTGAAAATAAAAAAATTAAATAAATAAATATTAAAAATATTATGTAAATGTATTATAGATGTATTATATAAGTATTGTATAAGTGTTGTAGAAATAATTTGTATTGTTTAGTATGTATTTTATATATATTATATATATATTGTGTATATGTTTATTTTTTGTGTATTTGTTAAAAATATGATATTAAATTTTTTAAATAAAAAATAAATGTAATGAAATAAAAAAAATTATAAAAATCAGAAAAAAATAATATTGAATAGTTAATTTTAAAAAAAAAAATTGAAAAATTGAAAAAAAAAATCTCAGAGTCCTTGAACTTGCAAAACCACTGAGAAAAATATGTACTTAGCATAATTTTATCTTTTATAAATGAGAAATTTACACTGTGTACGGTAAAAATAACTTCTATTTTCAATAATACTGTGGCACTACTTTTATTTACACTTTTACCATTTTAATGTTAATTTTTTTATTTTTATTTTTGATTTTGATTTTTTTTTCAATTTTATTATAATTATATTTTTTTATTTAAAAAAAAATTAATCTAATATTTTTAAGATACACATAAAAAAAATTAAATATATATATAATATATATACAATATATACAAAATAGATACTCAACAATACAAACTATATTTATATAATATTTTTAATATTTATTTAATTTAATATTTTTTTTATTTTTACCAACATCTACGTAATATTCACATAATATTTAATAACTTTTATATAAAATATATACAATTTAAATAATAAAAATATTACATAAACACATCTATATAATATCTACAACACATTCATGATAAATCTATATAATAAAATTATTTTTTTAAATTTTTATATATATAATATATAAAATTTATTTAAAAATAAATTTAATAATTTTTATTTATGTGTTTTTTATTATATTTTTTATAATTAAAATTATTTTTTTATAAAAAATATAATTTTTATATGATAAAAATAATTTAAAATATTAATTTTTATTATTTTATTAAAATATTTTTAATTAGTAGTAGAATTTAAAAAATAAAATTTTAAAGTAAAATATTAATCATAGTAAAGTAAAAGATATTTTTAAAATTTTTTTTATTTTAATAAGGAATGAAATATTTTTTAAATTTTATTTTAATTTTTTATGAAAGTGTAAAACAATATTTTTATATTATTTTTATAATAAAAATTATTTTTTAGTCACGTAAATACCCCTCAATAAATTTTCGCCTTTTTAAAAAAATTGGGCCACCAACAGCCCATTCTCACCAAAAACAAAACTGTGCACTGCGACTGCGGACAGTTGTCGTTTATCGTCCCTTGAACTCTTCTGTCTGTTGCAATCGACAAAACCGAAAAAAAGAAGAGAAAAACCTCAAAAATTCGTAGCGTTTTGAATTATCCGTTTCACAAAATATATTCTCATGCTTTTTTTTTTTCTCCTCTCGCTCTCGCTCTCGCTCTCACTCTTATCGAATCCAATCCGCCAGCATTAACAGAATCTATAATACTCTTTCACAGTCGAGTAGTATGATAAGAAGAACTTCATCCAAAAATTCCAAGTAAAAAATAGCATTTTATTGGTAGAGAAATGGGGACTGGTTCTTCGAAGGATGCAGATGGTAATTCTCATGGAGGCGAAGAGCGAGAGGAGTCTTTGGACCAAGCTGGAGGTCAACTCTATGTTTCTCTTAAAATGGAGAACTATAAGCAAAAACAAGACCTTATCCCTCATGTTTATGTCTCTGTTCCTCTTATCGGCTCCTAGGATTCTTCTAAAGCTGTAATTTTCTTTTTATTTTTTTTATTACTAATGTTCAATTTAGTTAATTTTCATCCAATGGAAAATTTTGCTTTTTTTTTTTTATAGCTTTCAATGGAACGTGAATCGGCGTCAATGTGGGAATTGTGCTTTGTTGTTCCTCCTAATCATGGTACTTACGAGTTACGAGCCTCTTTATTGGTCTTCTTAAATTGTACATAGTTTAATTTGGTTGTTTATTATTGTTGTTAAATGTTTAAACATTGGATTTCAAGTTCTTGTTGAAGCCAAAACACAGCAATGTTCCTTGTGTGGTTGAGGATGGTCCGAATAGACTTCTTACTGAGGGAACATCGCAAGGGGAATCTAGACTGGCTGTCTTTAGGAATGGTGAGGGGGTTCTTGAATACAGAGTTTTCATTAAAGCAGACAGAGTTTCACCCTTTGATCTTGCCGCTAGCTGGAGAGCTTATCAGGAGAATCTCCAGCCTTCAACAGTTCTTGGGATTCCTGATGTCAGTATAAATTCTGTGCCAATGGCAGGAGCTGAGGTTTGATTAAGCTTTATTAGCATTTTCGTTTTGTTGGTGTGTGTTATATGCCATGGTGCAGTTTCATTTGAGAAAGTTATTGAATAATATGTTTGTTTATACTCTCTTGTTATGTAAGAGCCACAACTTCATCACATTAATCACTTCATTTGAGTTCTTGAATTTTTATGGCCCCCTTTAGGTATTTTTTATGATAGTTTGGTTTTAATAACTTCTGAGGAATTTGTCTTAAAGTGTTGCTTCAACATATCATAAATATTGTTTTGGGAAAGGATTAGTCCTATTGGTTTTATAATTTTAATTTTTACGGGGGGATGTCTCAATATGGTAACAGTCCTTGCCTTCTTATTCCACTGTATTAGTACCCATGGAATATGCCTGCTTGTTAGGGATAGTCTGCTCTTGTCGCATGTTGGGTATGTTGTGTTAAATATAACGCTGCAAACTTCAATTTGAGGAGGATTACTGAATGGCTCATTTTGCTTGAGTTTTTGGGTTTCAATTTTGGTCGAGTTTTTGGGTTTCAATTTTGGTCTGACCTTTTACCCTATTAGGGCTTCTGCACTGACTAATTTATGGTTTTGGGCTTAATATTTTAAAACAATATTGTTTTGTTGTCATTGTCAATGTTATTTTTATTTATTATTTGCGTTATTTTTCTTTTTATTTATTGCAGTTTAACTCTAAATGTGAGGATAAGATATTATTCATGTATCAATCAAGTACCAATTTTGGTTTGTATTGCATAGTGTAAATGCCTGGATGAGTTATCTGGCAATCTACTGCTTAGGCCGAGTATTCTTTGTTTCTTTCATTGCCTACTTTTGTCCTATTTTACATTTTAATATTTCTTTCCAAGTGATCTGGATGTTATGTTATTGAATCATTATCTCTAGCAGAAACAAGATTGGGTAAAAACTGTTTGGTCGTGAAGTTTTCCTTTTATGAGCTGACACAGTTGTTTCCATCTTTTTCTTCTGGGTGAATTATTTATTTTTGTATATTGTTTGATGTGATAGTTTATGTACAAAGACTGAAGAAAATATATTTTCAAGTTCTTGCAGAATGGCTCCTCAGCTAGTTTGGAGCTGGATCTTGAACATTATGTCATCCCAGCGCCATCAACTTCCGCAAACTCAGGTTTGGTATATGCAGCTAATTATGCTGAGACTCCAAGATTTTCTTATGCTGAAGGGCTTGGCAATGCTTCACATTCCTAAAAGGATGGTAGTTCATATGTTGATCGACCTGCAGCTATTAAGGTTTATCTTCATTTTCCATCTTCTGATGTACAACCTAGATTTTATTTACAGTCAAATTAGGCTAATTACAAGTGTGAGGATATTCTATTTGATTTTCTAATTATGAACTAGCTCATTGTTGCAATTGCTAATTTCCTTATTGCATAGTGCCAGCATTGAGTTTGACCATAAACAAATGCGAATATACATAGATCCTCTGCAAATATAACTGCATTAGGGAGGGCACTTATTTTCCTTCCCTGCAGATGTTGTGCCATCACTATTATATTTTCTATGTTAAATTTATGATTATGCAGGAGATGGAGGTCAGTATCCCAGATCCATCCAAGGTCTGTTCAGGTTCTGGGATGGTTGAATCAAAGTCAGTGGGGAAATTTTCGCCTTTGCAGAAGCAAGATGGTCACAGAGGACTCTTTGTGGATAGGAGGGTTGGATCTCCTAGGCTAGTTAAATCATCCAGCTCAAGTACTTTTGCTTTTGATCTCAAACTGGACTCTGAAACAAAGGTTTGCACCTACAAATATCTCACAAGTGAAGATTGTAGAGGATTTATTTATTTATTATTTTCTGCAGCATGCAGCAGTGGTTTCTCTGGTTAATACTTATTCTTATATTTTCAGAATTCAATGCCAGCAGCTGCTGAAGCTGTTGCAGCAGCAGCTGTAGCTGATCAGATGCTTGGACCAAAGGAGGATAGACATTTGGCAATTGTTTTGGTACATTCATCCATATGTACTAACACAATTATTGATATTGATAAAATATACCACCTCTTAGATTGGATTTTGACGTTGACCATTTATGTCTTGGATACATAAGTGCATCGGTGCAATCTAGGATCTCTAACAAAACACCTTCCCCCAAATACCAGAACCTTGCCCAAGTTCCCCTTTATGAATAATTTGATAGATTTTGAAAATTATATCAATTTAGTTGAATAGTGCAAAATACAATCATGGTGGTGTTGATAACTGCAATGCTTACAATTGCTTGTACATTAGGTTGGTTTACCAGCTCAAGGCAAGACATTTACTGCTGCTAAACTTACTAGATATCTTCGTTGGTTAGGTCATGATACCAAACACTTCAATGTTGGAAAGGTCAGTTATATATTTACCGTTGATATTTTTCATGCTGCTTAGGTTTCTTCTTGAGAATTATGGAGTTCATATATCTCTACTATTGATTGTAACAGTATCGGCGCCTCAAGCATGGATCTAATCAGGTACACTTGGGCAGTTCATGATGCATGCTTTTCATCTTTGTGGTTACAGAATCATATTTTTTGACTATTGATTGTAGTGTATGCATGCTTTAATTTATGACTGATGAAGAAACTCTCTTCGGCTCTTTTAGTTTCCTTGAACTGGTGATTCCATTCTTGTTAAAATGATGCTTTAAGTGCAAATTGTGGCACCTTTGAACATAAAAGTAATAGAAAAAGCAAAAGGAGAAGTAGCAGGACAGATATTCAATTTCAATGGCTGGAATCGGATTCTAGTGAAAACAAGAAGCTTGGATGTATTCTTTTTCTCTAGGACTATTTGGGTTTTGGTTTTATAACTCCCACCCGCTTTCAACAATAAATCTCCTTCATGTGCTTAATGTATATTAAATTAGGATTCAATGTAACAAAATCAAATTGTTTATAGTCAATGGAATTAGCTTCGGTTGGAGGACTAAATAGCAAAATATCTTAAAGTTCAAACCATACATGTAATACAAACTCTATATTTTGCTTATATGTGTTCTGCATCTAGTTTTTATTTGGTTTCAAATGAGAATATTATACTGGTTTGTCACATATTATTGGACTTTCTTGATGACTAAAAATTGATGCAGTCTGCTGATTTTTTCTGGGGTGATAATCCTGAAGGAATGGAGGCACGTAACGAGGTGAATATCCATCATCTAACTATTGTTTATATCTAATGGTAATGGCTTTATTCTCTCTTGAGCTTGAGGTTATTTTTCCTTTTGTCACTTTTCTATATTGAACTCAGAGTTAATGACTTTTCCTATGAGTAGATTTTACTTGTATGATTGGCCTAAATTAATGTGTAGAATTATATATGTTCTGCTAAGAAACTTTTCCCTCTTGATATGATTGATAGAAGATCTATTAAGAGTAAAATATTATAACACATATATTTTGCAAAATCTTAAATTGCTTTCAATTGATTGCTTGAAATTGTGAATCAATCTGGATAGCTGTAGATATCAGTTCAGTCAGAATTATCCTTGATCCATTGAAATCTTATTGTTGGGATTTGGATAAGTAAAGCATTAAAAAGAAATTCATTAACCACACCAATGAAGGGAGCAAACTAGCTGTAGGAGCTGACGTGTGTGGTTCAGCATTTTGATATATGGTCCATATGGATAGGTTATGCTTGAATAGTAACCTGTAATGAGGCATATCATCTTATAAAGGCTGACTTTCTATTGTCAAAATGCTGTTATATGCTGAATTTATTTTTCCTTAGATGATCTGACAACACCATATTAACTTTCTCCTTTGTACATAGTTTTAATGTGTCGAATGCTACTAGGTAGCAGCACTGGCAATGGATGATATGACTTCCTGGATGCAAGAAGGCTGCCAGGTAAGTCGTTTTATGTCAAAAGTGGTTTTTCTGTGGCATTTACCTAATTCTTTTATTTTTTGCATTTTAATTCTTTTTAGGTAGGAATATTTGATGCCACGAATAGTATCAGAAAAAGAAGGAATATGCTGATGAAAATGGCTGAGGGAAACTGCAAGGTACTATGAACCTATTGTTAGATGAATCTTATTCCATTGGAATTTGCATTTTTTAATGTAACCCCTAAGTGGTATATCCTTTGGCTACATTTGTGCTGTTCTTTTTCTTTTCTGATATCCTCCAACTAATTCCTCATTGCCAGAAAATAGAATAAATAGGAATTTATGTTTGTTAATTGATATAACATCATTTCAATTTTCCAGCATCTATAATATATAAGAAAATAAAGTGCTTAATTTTCTCTCAACGTTTTTTTTTAATTATATAGATACTATCTTTGTAGATTTTTTTGATTCTTCCATTGTTTGAAAACTTTATTGGAAATCTACATGGCAGGAAATCCCCCACTCAGAAATGGATTCTTTCCTTGGAAAAATCCAAAATTTACTAGAATGTAAGCAAAGCATAATGAGTAGCATTGAACTTTTTTGATACATGTATTTGCTTTTTCCCTGCAGATTATTTTTTTGGAAACCATTTGCAATGATCAACGCATTATTGAAAGAAATATATGCCTTAAAATTCAACAAAGCCCTGACTATGCAGAGTAGTAGGGTTACTATCTGAAAACTTATCCCTCTTATCTCTCTCATCTCAAGTATTTTCTGTATTTAGTGCTTCTTGTAAATATGCAGGCCAGATTTTGAAGCTGGATACCAAGACTTCAAAGATCGACTAGCCAATTATGAGAAAGTAATTTCCTGTTGGTCTTAGTAGCTGCTGCTTGTAACAGTTGGTTGTCACTGATGCTTGATTCCAAATGAAGGTTCAAAATTTTGCTTCTGTTACCAGGTTTATGAGCCTGTGGAAGAAGGATCTTACATAAAAATGATTGATATGGTCAGTGGAAATGGTGGACAGATACAAGTATGCTTCTCTCTCCCCTCTTCTTGGATCTAATTATTCTAGGCACATACTGGGTAATAAAATATTTTTTTCTACTAAGGGTGTAAATTAACATTATCTTTATGGTGAAAAGTCATGGAAAATTAGCAATTTATCTTAAATCAGTAATTGCCGTTATTGGTAAATTTTGCATGAACATGTTACGGGGCATTGGAGAATATCTAATTAGTTTGATGTAATTTATGAAAAAAAATCCTCAATCACACATTATATCACTAGACGAACAATAGCTCAAACAAGATATTTTTTGTATGAAGCCACTGCGTCAAAACTTAATCCTATATAATGTAACTTCATCAAATTTTTTCTACATAATTGTTTTGTTTGGGTCCCAATTAAAGTTGTGGACTAATATATATGTTATATCTTTTTATCGTTGTTTCAGTTGGTCCATATATAATAAACTTGGCCCATATATATGTTTTACTCATTAATATTAAAATGGTTAAAAGCTAACATTTAAATTTATTAAAATACTGACAATAATTTGCATATGTTAAAATATTTGAAGAAAAGACAAGTTAACTAAAAAAATATAATTAAATTTTATTTTCATAAGAAGGAAAACTTGTATTTTAGTAACTTTTAAAATAGCACAAGACAGAAAAGCATACTAACCAAATGGATTACTTTTTATAAAAAAACAACTGCTTTGCTTTTTAAAATTATTTTGTGTTATGTAGCAAAATATTACTTTTAAATAAGAAAAACATCTATTTCAGTAAGTTAATCAAATGGTGTGTAATCTACATGCTGGCTGTTTTGGTTTTGGAAGTTGATACTGACTGGTTATGCATTGAGTTGTCTGAACTTGAAATTAGCCATGCACAATTATTAGATGTTAGACATAACTTGTTCTTGTTCACTCTGAAAATCCCAGCAGTTAGATTTTGTGCTATTTGAACTAACCAATATATCTCTTATGCAATTACTCTGCATTGTGGATTTTAGTTTTGTGCTTATTCAAAACTTTTTGTATGATTTAGGTGAACAATATCAGTGGCTATCTTCCTGGACGAATTGTTTTTTTCTTGGTATGTTATCTGTTCAAGAATCTGGATGGGCTATTCCCTAGCATATTAGAAAATGGCCTCAAGGATAATTCTTTCTGTGTTCTTTCATTATTATTATTATTATTTTACTAAATTGTGCAGAACTATTAGTATGTCTTCTTTGCTGATTGTACTTCCAATTTGTGAAGTATCTTATGTCTAAGGTTCTGGAATATTGAAGAATGGCTTGGTTTGAAGAAAATTCAATTTAGTTCTATCAATTATCCTATTGATAGAATTTAATTGGTTTCTTGTATCAGAATTATTCAAGCATGGTGTTGGGTGTATTTGGAAACTCAAATTTTGCAAGAAATCAATTTAACTCTATTTTGCCAATTGTCTTGTTTGGAAATCACCTTATTTGTAAAATTCAATTTTTTTTGTTTAGAGAAATGGAATCATGCCAATTGGCATGATTTTGCAAGAGTTTGATCCACTTAATGAAATCTATAATTGAAAATCCAAAAAACCTTTATTTAAAGTAGACGTGTCCCTTAATAGATGAAGGTAAAATAAGAAAATAGTTTATACCATCAAATAAATTCGATTAACATTTATTCCAAACTCATGAATTTTATTACAAAATGATTTGAATTAAATTCTGTTAAGAAAATTGAATTGAATTCTTGTGTAAGAATTTTTCCAAATGCTAGGAAAATGGCTTGATTTCAATTACTTCAAAATCATTTCTTTTAATGTCCATTACTTGAAAATTATTTCTTTTTTAAATGGAAAGAATTGAATTCAATCAGTTGCATCTCTCCTAACATGATAATCAATAAATAGAATTCAATTGAATTTGAATTCTTGCAAAATTAGGATTTTCAAGCAGGTTATGCATGCTTTAATATATATCTGCGCTTGAACAAGTCTCGATGCTTTTTTTTTTTTTCTGTGGAACAAAATTTCTGATGGAAAAACTGACAATTACTCCTTTATCATCAGTCCTTTTGTGTGTGTGTGTGTGTGTGTTGTGCTCTTGTTTATTCAAATTTGATGCACAACAAGAACCTTTATTCATTTGTTCAGGTGAATACCCATCTCACACCGCGGCCAATATTACTTACTAGACATGGAGAAAGTCGGGATAATGTTAGAGGCAGAATTGGTGGTGACACTGTTTTGAGGTATTCAAATATTGCAGAAGTCAATTACCATGTGATGAAACTTCTGCATATGTATTTGATTGTTAATATTGGATGTAATATCTCGCACTGATATTTTGGGCTGATATTGACTTCAGTGACAATTTTGTTCAACATGGAAAATTTTCCCATGATGAGCATGAACAAACTTATCTCGATAATGCAACCAGTTTTCCCCGGGACATTCCTCCAGACATGCATATTTCTGAAATTGATTTCTTCGGCAGCTTCAAGGTGTCACTGAAGTTAATATCATTATATGAATCAGGACCACATCTTGCATTTGGCCTGAGAAAATAGTTTAACATAATATTTAAACTCAATTGTAGCCAATGTCATGCTGGATGGAGCTTAGTGATATGAGATGGCTGAGCATATTGGGCTTAAATATATTAATATGTGGCTCACAGAATACAGGTAGGGTGGTTGAAGTGGAAGGGTGCGACTGAGGTTCTATGTGATAAGAAAATACCTTTGAAAGTGAAAGGTAAATTCTATAGGACGGTTGTTAGACCTGCGATGCTTTATGGTAGTGAGTGTTGGGCACCAACGGGACAACATTTGCATAAGATGAGTGTGGCAGAAATGAGGATGCTAAGATGGATGTGTGGACATACCAGACTGGACAAAATTAAGAATGTTCATATTCGACAAAAAGTCCAAGTAGCGGATGTCGGAGATAAGGTGAGGGAAGGAAGACTTAGATGGTATGGGCATATTTTAAGAAGACCTCCTAATGCTGCGGTTCGTAAGTGTGAGAATTTGTTGATTGAGGGGGCTAGAGGTCGTGGAAGACCTAGAACTGTGTGGAATGAGGTGATAGCAAGAGACTTACGTGCCTTAGATCTTGATGCGGATTTGATTAATGACAGACTTGAATGGAGACGTAAAATCCGTGTCTTGGAAGGGGCCAAAGGCTGGAGTATCTTTTTTGGTGTCTTTTGAGCTTATTTTGTTGAGGATCCATATAGCCGACCCCAACTTGTTTGGGACTAAGGCTTAGTTGTTGTTGTTTTGTTGTTGATCATTGTTATTAGCAACAATAGAAGCACCAAGGTGCAAAAATAATATATAATTGAACCATTGAAATCAATGATATGTGAAATGCTTATAGCATCTATTAATTTGTTTATTTTCTTAGCTTTCTCTAAAATGTAATTCCTATGTCTTTTTCTTGAAGTTTTTATGGCATTTTTCTGAAGGCACACATCTGATGCTTAGAATGAGTTTGAGAAAGATATTTGATAGTAGTTGAGTGGCTTCTCATCAAATCAAGTTCTTAAGAGGGATATGTGGATTTGCAGTTGTGACCTAGCAATTTTCATAAGGTCACCATTCTTAGGACTTGAAGCTTGTGCTTGGCAGTCTTTAAGCTTGAGATCTCTGGACAGGATTAACTTTAATAGCACATTATAATTAACCCAATCAATTTTCTATTCACACTAAAATAAATTGTGATAAAAAAATTATAATTTTTATCTTTTCCATGTTGACACATGGACACCTTCTAATTGTTTTCTGATTTTGTTTCTTCAACATTACTTCAAGTGACTGTAAAATATGATAATTTGTTTCTACAGTGATACCGGAGAAATCTATGCAAAGAAACTAGCTAACTTTGTTGAGAAGAGACTGAAATCTGAGAAGGGTGCCTCTGTAAGCTTCATGAATATACATGATTAATCTTTCCTAGTGTTTAATATCCTAGGAATTAAGTAGATAAGTAAAGTAAATAAAAAAAAAGCTTTAGTATCTGAAGTGCTTTCTTAATCTATCTGTATAAAAACCAAATCTTTTGCTGCTAAACTTACCTGCATATCATATATTATTTCTTTATTTCTTAAAGCATCTAGAGAATTTGCATTGTCGTTTGAGCTTTTGTTGAGAAAACACTATTAAAAAGATTGATGAAAGATCATTAGTGTTTTGAGATGATTTCACATGTTCTAATCTAAAAGTTTCAGAACAGCTAAACAACAATCCAAAACTGCTTAACATCTAAAATGGTGCTTTTCCAGAAATGCTGTTTCGACTTCAATACTAAACATATTCTTAGAAGTCTAGAATTTTGGAGTTAGCATCACTTATAGTTCTTAAAAGCTCGTTAGCTGAAGAAGTTATACAAAGCTCGTTAGCTGAAGAAGTTATACAAACTATAAATCCTAGGCAAGTCTTTCTGTGGTCAGGATTTAAATTTGTGTTTCTGTGTAGGAATGAGACAAAAGCAATTGAACTTTTACTCTATTTTCCACATTTAATTTGAGAACGTAAATGCTGTCTAGCTTGTTGGTTCCTAGGCCTTTTTTCTTCAGGGACATTATTTTCATGAGATATGCACACATCAATGTACTGCAGAGATATTTTATAATTCAGGCAAGTGGTTGATGTGAGCATTTTGGATCTTAATGACTTTTTTTTTTTGAAAAAAAAAATTTCCGATGATATAGATTTGGACTAGCACACTGCAGAGAACAATTCTCACAGCAAGTCCACTTGTTGGATTTCCTAAGGTGAGTGGAATCCAAAGGACATCATTTGCCTGTTCAGAATTCTAACTTGCATATCTTAGCTAGTTGGGTGATATATTGTTTGGTATAAGTTTAGACTTGATTGCGGACAAGTTGATAGTTTGTAACATTTTTGAAAGATTCAATGGTGTGCCCTTGATGAGATAAATGCTGGTGTGTGCGATGGAATGACGTATGAAGAGATAAAGAAGAATATGCCTGAGGAGTACGAGTACGTCTCATCATTTCTTAATTTCTATTTTATTTTTTGCTTAAGTAACTTTTCTTCTAGTAAATTTGGATGTATATTAGTTCAGAAGTTGTTATTAGTTCAAGTGTGCATTCATATTTCATATTGGGGTCATGACCAAAATATCTGAAACTTCAGTGCAGTTTGCAATTGGAGTTAATCTTTTTGATTTTTTGATATTATATACAATCCTTCACATCAGTGGCAATTGTAGTCAAACGTGGAGATACCTATATCTTGTTCACAAAAATTTCACATAAACATGCTTAAAAGATTCATTCTTCTATTTTGTGTTTTTAAATTTTAATAATTCATAACTTGTAAAACATAAACGTTAAGGAGTTTGGCACTTGTAAATGCCAAAATGAATTTTTTTTTATTAAAATATGTCGTTATTTCAGAGTTTTGTCCATGGTTTTTATTAGTAACTGGTAATGTATAGGCTGTTACGTATAGGATTTTTAGCATATCGACACGATGTTCCCCGTTATCATGCAGGCGATTGGAAATTATATGCCTTTCTAAATAAAATTTATAGCAGAACTATTTCTTTGGCTATACATCATTAGACACAAATGATTTATGGTTATGTTTAATTGAATTATTTATTTAATATTTGTTATTTTGTATCTTTTGAAAGAAAATTCATGATAACTGTGGCTAGTTCAGTTTGATATGGTCCAATTTATTCCGATTCTGTTACGTGGTTCACAATTTTGTAAACATTTCCCCTTCCATTATTTAAAACTCAAGTTTTAGCATATGACCTTTTAAGTTGGGTTATATTGATGTCAATGTGAAAAGTTGAAAATTGTAATTATTGGCTGCAAATTACAAATTAGACCAAAGGTTTGGATTGCTGTCTTTCATATATTTCCCCTAGGCTAAAGCTTTGGCTGTTTGCTGCATATGTCCCTTTTAGCAGAGTGCATAAAAAGGACAAGCTGAGGTACCGGTATCCTTGTGGAGAATCCTACCTCGATGTCATCCAAAGGTTTAAACTTAGCAACTTGGACTTGTAAGATTTAATTTTTCCAGCTTATTATAACAGTTCTCCATATGTTACAGGCTAAAGCCAGTTATTATTGAACTTGAAAGACAACGAGCTCCTGTTGTAGTGATCTCTCATCAGGTTAAACATTAGACTACTGCTTCCTTTTAGTATCTATTCTATTGTTTTTTATTGTAAACCCCTTTTGTCCTTTCTCATTTTTTGTGTAGGCGGTGCTACGAGCATTATATGCTTAATTTGCTGACAGGCCTCTGAAAGAAATTCCACACATTGAGGTAATTCATGAATGATTAAAAGCCAGAACGGAGTAATATTATTTTTCTACATTTGTTAAGTTGATTGTTGCCCATGATTAATAAAAAGGAAGAATGTAACTAATCATCTTGACATGTCATGACTGAGTGATGTCCATATTATTTTATTTTATTTTATACACTAGCAAGTTAGCGGAGAGTAGGGAAACAAGGCACTGCTAAGCCTGACTCGGCCAAGCTTCTAGCACTTGAAGCATAGCGCTGGTCAGGGGACTTGAACCTGAGCACCCCCTCCCTCTCTCACGCTTCGCCATTAGAGGCCCTACCGCTATGGGCATTTTAGCTTGTATTGGAAAATTCTTAGATGAACTGGGTGCATAGTCCCCCAGTAAACTCAACTGATGAAAAGCTGTCAATTGAATGATAATATTAAAAAACTGATTTTAATCAGTTTTTATTTTTGAATTAAAAAATATTATTGGTTAAGTTTACAGATGGGATAGCACATCCGGTCTTTGGTACTATTTCTTTTTTCATTTACTCTTAACCAAAGAGTTGTATTGTTTCAGATGCCATTTCATACTATAATAGAGATACAAATGGGAGTTACAGGTGTCCAAGAGAAAAGATACAAACTCATTGACTGAAATCTGAACATGCTTTTTAGAAAATTCTCAACAGCACAAATGATAAATGTATACAAGGTGGGATTCTGCTCATTTCATTTCCATTCATTAACTGCGATGTTATTCTACTGGAAATATCAAATGTAACTGCCTATGAACAAAAATGGTTTATCTTAAATAACTTGCACGAAAAAGCACTAGTTTAGCGTGTTTCATCTGTTTCGCTTAAGTATCATTTTTACTATTATAATATATATCAAAGTAATCATGATTATAAATTCTATAAAAAAATGTATAGTATTTTTCTTAATTATCTTTTTCAACTATTTTTTTATTAATTATTAATCTTATTTCTTTTTCTTTCTTTATTAATTTTCATTGGGTAAATTTAAAATTTTATAATATTTTTAATTTATAAAAATGATAATTAAAATAGAATAATTTTTTTTAAACGTTATTTAAAGAGTATTTATTATGTGATTGATTTGCATCAATATTATTTATGTTTTTGAAAGATGCAAACTAATTTCTTATTGAAATTTACCATAAGTTCATATTTTTGAGAAATTAGTGCTTAGAGATTGGCCATGTGCTGGGTATCCGTACCGATCCGAAACTGACAGCTAGCGCAAGACAAAATATAAGATTAAATGATCTCAGTTTTCAAGAAAAATCTATTTTAAACCCACTGGTTGATTGTGGAGAATAAAAATTAAACAAGGTGTTGGCATTTTCATTAGTCATTGAATGCATTAATATTTAAGAAAAGAAAATAAGTGCAAAGTAAAGGTGCAGTTTTTTTTATAAGCTGAATAAATGTTTAATTCGGTTGATTGACTGTTTTAAATTATAATCAGTTTAATTAAAAATTTTAAATTAATTTAATTTTTAATTTGATTAATAATTAATTAGTTTAATTTAATTGGTTAATTATTAATTAAATTATTTTTAAAAAATTTTATTTAGCTATTTAATAATTTTTTACTATCAATTTATGACCTTAGACCCAGCAAATTATTGGGTGTTGATTGCCTTGAACAGCTTCTCAAGTATCGTATAGTTTTGTAGTGTTATTATATTCGAATTTGATGGACAGTGGTCTTTGGTACTTTTCTATATATATGGCTATCCTTCGATTGCAATTCCCTGTCCTTTCCCACCGACAATTGCAGCCTTGAAAGATGTCTCGTGCTGCAAACGTACACAACTTTGACCAACACTGCCACAAAATGGCATGATTTATTGAAACAAATTATTGTTGATGAAAATAATATAACGAGAAAAAAAATCTTATATTATTTAAATATAAATATAAATTTCTTAATTTTAATGATCAGATTTTAAAGTTCTTACTCCCAAATTTATATCAAAACTTAATGCTTCGAATTTTATATCAGTACTCCTCTTTGTCATAATTTAAGTTTGGATTTTAATTTTTCTTTTTAGGTTTGGTATGGAAATATAACAAAACTCACACACGTTAGTACATTGGAAAGAACAAACACAAACAAAACCAAAAGAGAAATTGTATTACTTATCATTGGATTTTAAATTTATTTCTTCCAACGAATTTCTCTTAGACTTTAATTTTTTTTTTGGCTCAATTCATATCATAACTTTATAAATATTAACGGTTCATTTAAGATTCAATTTTAATTTAAAAGGATGTTAAAAAGAATATAATGTAAAACTTTTAAAATGACCACTTCCATCATAACTATTACAATATTAGAACTTAGTCGTAAGTGTATATTTTCTAGACAATAGATTTAAAATCTAATTTTTCTTTCTAAAATGTATTAAATTAAAAAAAGAAAAAAAAGAAAAAACAATCATTTTGACTAAATATTCAATTTATAGGTCTAGTTCTTGTTACTTGTATGCTTTATATTAGTTGATCATCTCCAAGTATAGTCTTCTATTTCGATATGTTGTTTTGTGTGTTTAACAAAATGAAATTTGTTTCCCCTTTCTTTCTTAAAAAAAAAAAAAATCAGTATGTTTAAATATCAGGAATTTGAAACTAAAGTACGAACTGCACTTGGGGAAAGGGAGGAAGTATTTTCATGGTCATTTAAGAAAATTACTCATCTTGTTAAATGAAAAGGGGAAAATTACACTCCTTACAAATTTTTTTTTATCAAATTTTTTCTTTTACATAAATGATTTGTTTTTTTCAAAGATTTTTATACTTTATTTTAAAATTATATAAATGATCACTGATACTCTGTTGGAATTTGACGATAAAGAAAAAAAAATTATACTGTTTTGAGTCTGGAATTTGGGTTTCTATATTTTGTGGTTCTGAATTTTCTTTTTTAATATTTATGCCATAAATTTCAATGGCTCTGCTGCAAGTGGAGGAATGCTAGTAGAAGTTTATTTATTCTATGCAATTAATTTAATTTATCTTCTTAACTTGAACAATCATATGGGGTTTTGGTGCATCCAATTAAACCTGGTTTTAGCATACAAAATTATTTTTAACTTGAGTTTTCCATGGCTCCCCACCCTCTCACCAAATACATTTAATCCATATGTTTGATTGTGCATGTAGATTCTATAAGCATTTTATTACATGTGAAATGATGGTGGAAGGAAGAACCTTCTGGACCATGCACATGAACATTTATGCCGTTTATGGTTATGGCCTTAGTGAGTTTCTAAAACAAAACATTTTTATTTTTGCTTATGGCTATATCTTCTCTAGCTTTTATCGTTTAATATTTTGTATTTTTCAACAGAATGGACTTCTTTTTATTGGTGGTGATGATCGGAATATTACAGCATGAGATACAAGACGACAAGAATTGCAAAACTGGATCATATTAATGAATTGTATATAAATTGTTTATTCTTTTTATAATGTTAATATAAACTGTTTAAATATGAATTTTTGTCTAATCAACTCTTTATGCAGTGTAAATTATATATATAGGAAGTATAAATTTTATATCTACTAAATGTAAATTCTATATTTACTAAGAGTAAACTCTATATATTTATATAATGTATCAGTATGTATTTTTATTTTTTTATGATAACTATGTTGTTGTATTAATGAATTGTGTTATATGAATATTTTATACTTTTGTAATATTGATATAAATTATTTATATAAGAAATTTTATTCAACAAACTCTTTATATACTAAATATAACTTTTTATATATAGTAAGTGTAAACTCTTATTATTTGATAAAAAAATTTAGTATTTTTGAATTTTTTTTTGAGGCTGGTAATATTAAAGAGTTTTTCTAATAATTTTGTCTAAAGTCCAATAAAAAGAGATTATTATCAGATGTTGATGAGGGACAAAAATGACTAAATGGTAAATAAGCCTGAGCAAACAAATCATGACAGAAGCAGATAATCTAAGACACAAGCCTCAAGGCGATTCTATGTTCAAGCCTTAACAACTCACCATAATCAGTCCTAGAGCCACTTAACAATTCACCGATAGGTTTAAGGTCTTTCAAGACAAGTCACATCAGGTCTTTTCTTTCTTATATCCTAGCATGAGCAGCTCGCTCCTAGCAATAACTTGCCTCATCAATGGATAATTTATGGGATAAAGTCTCATCACAGTTGTTCAAGTATTATATTTAATCTCATTTATTGTTGTCTCTTAAGTCTTGAGAGATTGCCCAGGATGGATTTTGGGTGTTGCACGAGATATTTGAAGGTAATTAAAAGATCAGTAAAGAACACGTCACTCTTAATAGGAGAGTATATTTCATAGTCTTACAGAAAGATATTGCTCTTGGAATCCTTGATCAAAATGAATAGATATTTAAGAAAGTTTCGAAGACACCTCATAGAGTGATGGGCTTTGGAACAACAACTTATAAATTTAGTCTAAATGTGAAGTAATTAGTCTAACAGGACTTGACACAAAAGTTCATAATATGATTCAAATGAGATATAATATGATATAAAAAATTTATTACACGGTAATCATCTATGGAAATGTTCAAATCAATTTACTTAATTTTCTCAATACTTAGGTGACCATGATACATTGCTAAATATCAATCTTGATCTGATTAACATCAGTTAGTTGATTAGATAATAAATCATAAATGAAGTATTCATTTTAGAAAATCTTAATTTTAATTAAGAATAAAATTAATATTTAAATATCAATATATTTGAAACTTTGTGGGTCATACACGATAAAGATTCAAAATTAATTGAATTGGCTCAAATATATTATACCATCTGTCTAAAAATAATAGTCATATTTCTATTTTACACAATTTAAGAAAAAAGTAATTATAATAATTTATTATAATTTTTTCCTAGTTTTTTCTGTATACCCTTAATTAAATATGTTAGTTAAGCATTCACAATATAGTAAATATAAAGAACATTAATTATAAAATGAATATTCATATAAGGGCATTATAGTAAAGTTAAAAGCAAATTATTTTTTTAAAAATGAAGATGAAACTATTATTGTGAGACAAAGAGAGTATTAGATAATATATTTAATGTACTAGATCCTATGAAAATATTGGATTGAATAGCTTTTATTAGTTATTGGGCTAAGTTGGACCCAATTGGACCTAATAAGCTATAGGGTATTCATTAGGGTTGAAGGCCTAATTAAGTGAAACCCTAGAGAAACCTAATAATATATATACTAATGTTATTAGGTAGTAGCCAACCAAGAAACCCTAGCCATTCTCTTCTCTAATTAATGTTAAACATAGAAAAGAAAAGAGAGCAATAACTTTGTTCATCTTTTTCTTCCTCTTTTGAGTGATATCTTCTTGCTAACACAAAATTATTTAAGCCACTCCAATTGAATTGGAGATTAGCTTTACCCTTGTGTAGATATTATTAGAGACAATCATGATTTAGATTGTTATGATTTGTGACAACCCAACAAGGAGAAAAAAGGAGAAGAGTTGCGAAGAACTTTGAGGTATAATCACTAATTCTCTTATGTTCATATTTTTATTTAGTTTAATCAATATGATATGATCTTAAGGTTGGAAATTTTTATTTTTCCATCATGCATTGGTTATTTTCACATGCTTTAATTTCCAACATTTAATTGTTATAAACATAATATTATGCTTTTTAATTTTATCCAATAATTATCAATAAAAATTTAAATAAAAACATATTGTACTAATAAATTAAATGAAGCAATTTCAATTTTAGTCATACCATTCGAATCAACTAGTAAAAAAAAGTTTCAAGCTAAAAAAATGGTTTATACGAATATCTATAATAATTGATAAAATAAACCATTTAACTAGTGTTTTCAAAAGAAGTTACTAATTTCAGTATTATTAAGCCATTACATTACAATTGCTAAAAAAAAAAAAGGCCTTGCAATTGAAATTGATAAAATAAATTGCTTTTTAGAGCTGCAATTAAAAAAAAATCTATGGACTTATAGAGTTAAAGAATAAAAAAATAAAAAAAAATCTTTTTTAGAGTTAATTGTTGTCATTATGTAAAAAATATGACAAATTTTATTTTTCATTGAAAGAGTACCTTTTATTATTATTTTAAAATCACATGGTTTAATAATCAATATTGTTGGATTTTTTAGTAATCATATAACTAAGTATTTTATATTGTTGGGCTTTTGTATAATCACAATTATATAATTAAATGTGCTAAACTTCTAAATTTTTAGAATTTGGGGTGCCAAGATTTATTTATCTCTAAAAAATGGGTGAAGGGCCTTAAGGTCTTCACAGGTCTATCACTATTTACGGTGCTTTACCATACTATATTTCACCTTGGAAATGACTTGGCTCTAAATCTCCAAAGTTATAAATACCTATAACTATTTTATGTTTCTTTACTTTCATGATTGTTGAAATGTGTCTTTTGTTTACTGTAATTCTAAGTAATGGAGCACTGGTTATGGTAAATTTGTAAAATTTCTGCAAATGATATAAGCATAAATAGCCCTTGCCCTATGAAAATTCTAAGATACCTCAAAGATATCCTAAAACTATGTTGCAATGGGTAATTTATATTTTGTGCAAATGGGAATAAAGTTAAACATATAGCTTTATATATATATATTTAAAATTAAACTTTAGCTATTTGTTTAAAGTGATGTCTTTTCTAGACAATGTATGTTAATTCCTTTTAGTAATATTGTTTTTCTTAGTAAAACCTATTGGCCTTTGATTTGTGTTGGTGTGGGTGTGCAAAAGGATGTAAGTTCCTCAAACAATTGCACTCAATATGACTTCTAACCAAAATAATTATGTGGATTTCTGAAAGGACCAGTAAAAAATCAAAGTCCTTTCAACAAGTCTTTCTATCATCATCATTGAAAATTATAGCAGTTTACATTTTTGCAACATATTCAACAATACTATCTGCATCATCAGTAATAATAACACCATAAAAATTTTCACTTGTTAGGGTTTGTTGTATCACTTGTGGATATTGGTGTTGAACCTATGGTGAATCTTTGGTTATTAGAAGAGCCTTAAACATGCAAATTAAAGATGATGAAAGTAATCAAACATAGAACATTTTCCATACTCGTTGCATTGTGAATGGAAAAGTGTGCAGCATGATCATTGATGGGGATAGTTGTGCAAATGTTGCTAGTATTAATTTTGTTGATAAATTAGGGTTAACATGCACAAAACATCCTAATCCTTACAAGCTGTAATGGTTGAATGATTATGGAGAGGTGAAGGTAACAAAGCAGGTTCTGTTTTCTTTACAATTGAGCGATATAAAGATGAAGTTTGTTGTGATGTTGTGCTTATGCATGCTAGCCATATTCTTCTTGGTTGTCCATGGCAGTTTGATAGAAAGGCTTTGCATGATGGATTTAAGAATCATTATTCTTTCAGCCTAAATGGTTTAAATTTCACTCTTGCTCACTCTTGCTCTATTGTCACCTAAACAAGTATATGAATATCAGGTGAAGATTTTGAGATCACTTGAAATAAATTCTAGTGGTAAGGGTAAAACAAATAAAAATGGAATAAAAGAGGCCAAGAGTGAGAAAAAGAATGATAAAAATGGCCCATTGGTGAGAGAAAAAGAGAAAGGGAGAGAAAATAAAAGAGAGTGTTTCTATGCAAAAGAAAAAGAGTTAAGGAGTACTTTTTGTGAGAAAAGAAGTCTGATTGTACTTAGGTAAAAAGAGACCTTGATTTCTACATATGACCTTGACAACCCTTCGCATAGTGGTGTTAGTTCTCTTTTACCGAAATTTGGAGATGTCTTTCCAGAAGATGTGCCTAAAGGTTTGCCACCTTTAAGAAGGATTGAGCATCAAATTGACTTCATTCTAGGCTCAACAATTCCTAATTGACCAGCTTATAGAAGTAATCCAGAGGAAACCAAAAGAACTTCAAAGGAAAGTGGAGGAGTTGCTAGCAAAGGGACATGTGCGTGAAAGTCTTAGTCCATGTGCTCGTCCGATTTTATTAGTCCTAAAGAAGGATGGATCATGGAGAATGTGTATGGACTACCGAGCAATCTATAAAATCACGATGAAGTATAGACATTCAATTCCTAGACTTGATGATATGCTTGATGAGTTAAGTGGTTCTTGCATTTTTATTAAGATTGATTTGAAAAGTGGTTACTATTAAATAATGATGAAAGAAGGAGATGAGTGAAAAACTGCATTCAAAACAAAATATGGCCTTTATGAGTGGTTAGTTATGCCATTTGATTTATCTAATGCACCTAGTACATTCATGAGATTAATGAACTGTGTATTGTATACATATCTTAGTAAATTTGTTATTGTATATTTTGATGACATACTCTTTTATAGAAAATTAGTAGATGAGCATGTAGTTAGGGTTATTCTTGATGTTTTGAGAAAGGAAAAATTGTATGCCAAATTGAAAAAGTGCATGTTTTTTAGTGATAAAATCATATTCTTAGGTTTTATGGTTAGTGCACAAGGAATTGAGGTTGATGACGTAAAGGTAAAGGCAATAAGAGATTGGCCAACACCTAAAACCATGAGTGAGGTAAGAAGTTTTCATGGTTTGGCTAGTTTCTATAGGAGGTTTGTTAAAGATTTTAGTTCCATTGCCGCACCATTAAATAAATCGGTAAAAAAAGATCTAAAGTTTATTTGGACTGAAATTCATGAAAAGGCATTCAATTTGTTGAAAGAAATATTAACTACTACTCCAATTCTTGCTTTATCAGATTTTGATAAGACCTACAAATTAGAGTGTGATGCTTCAGGTGTGGGTATAGGTGTGATTTTGATACAAGAAGGGAAACCAATTGCATTTTTTAGTGAGAAGCTTCATGGTGCACAATTAAATTATTCCAATCATGACAAGGAGCTGTATGCTTTGGTAAGAGCTTTACAAGTGTGGCAACATTACTTATTGCCTAAAGAGTTTGTTATTTATACAAATCATGAATCATTAAAGCATCTAAAGGGACAAACCTAGTTGAACCGAAGACATGGAAAGTGGATAGAGTTCATTGAGCCATTTCCATATGTGATAAAATATAAGCACGACAAAGACAATGTAGTAGCAGATACACTTTCAAGAAGGTATTCCTTAATCTCGACTCTTAGTTCTAAGTTGTTAGGCTTTGAGCAAATTAAGGATATATATGCCAATGATGTTGACTTTACTAATATTTATGAAGCATGTGAGCATTCCACATTTCAAAAGTTTTATAGGCATGATGGATATTTGTTTAAGGATGGAAAAATATGCATGCCTAGTTGCTCATTAAGGGAATTTCTTGCACGTGAGGCACATAGTGGAGGACTCATGGGACATTTTAGGGTATTTAAGACTTTAGACATTATGCATGAACATTTCTATTGGCCAAACATGAGAAAAGATGTTGAAAGAATTTGTGCCAAATGTATTGCATGTAAACAAGAAAAATCTAGGTCTTTACCTCATGGGCTATATACTCCTTTACCTATTCCTAATGCACCTTGGATTGACATATCTATAGACTTTGTTTTCGAGCTGCCTAAGACTAGTAAAGAGAAAGATAACGTATTTGTTATTGTTGACAAATTAAGCAAAATGGCTCATTTCATTGTATGTCACAAAACTGATGATGCAACAAATATTGCTAATATGTTCTTTGGGGAAGTAGTTCATTTGCATGGCATTCCTATAACAATTGTAAGTGATAGAGATGTGAAGTTCTTGAGATATTTTTGATGTGTTTTGTGGAATAAGTTAGGTACTAAATTGTTATAACTTGTCATCCATAAACCGATGGAAAAACAAAAGTGGTAAATAGGACTTTAGGATCTTTGTTACATACTGTTGTGGGTAAGAATTTGAAAACTTGGGAAGATTGTTTGCCATTAGTTGAGTTTGCATGTAATAGAAGCATACATTCTTCTATAGGTTATTCATCTTTTAAAATTATTTATGGTTTTAATCCAATTACACTAGTTGATATGTTTCCTTTGCCATTAAATGAAACAAACAACTTAGATGGTGAAAAGAAAGTGAAGTTGGTTAAGAAGATACATAAGAAGGCATAAGATCATCTTGAGAAGAAATATGAATCATTTTCCCATAATGTAAATAGAAGAAGGAAGCATGTGGTTTTCCAACCTAGTGATTGGGTATGGGTTCACATAAAGAAGGAAAGGTTTCCTAAACAAAGGAAATCCAAGTTGGATGCAAGGGGAGATGACCCATTTCAAGTTTTAGAACGAATCAATGACAATGCCTACAAAATTGATCTACCAGGTGAGTATAATGTTTCTGCAACTTTCAATGATAGTGATCTTTCTCCTTTTGATGTAGGTTCAGATTTGAGGACAAATATTTTTGTGCAAGGAGGGAATAATGAGGAAACTATAAGCAAGCTCGATGAATCTACATAAGGCAGCAAATATGTTGATGATATCATTATGCCAAGTGGATGAATCACAAGATCACAATAAAAAACTCCAGCATGTGTTCTAACACTTCATTCAAAGGTGGATTAATGAAGAGGGAGATCAACTTGTACTGAATATGAAGAATCATGAAGGGTAAGTCAAAAACTCACCCAAAAGCATGAAGAATCTACCCATAAATATGTTGACGGGCATTAGCACAAATTTACAATATAATATTGATGTGGTTTAGTGCTAGTGTGACTAGACACATGTGAACTAACACCAAAATGTATAGAGATTCTGCCCATCAATATTATTAGAATTATGGGCACTAATTTAGAATATAATATTGATGTGGATGGATAGTTAATGCTAGTATGACTAGAAACATGTGAGCCTAGAATTCTAAGCCATCAATTCTTCTTTTCCAGCTATATAGAGAGGGGTGAACAGAACTAAAAGGGTTGATATAAATTTCTAGATTGTGCTAATTATAATTTATGTCTGAGAGGTTTTTTTCTTATTCTTGTTGCATGAAGAATTGGTTCTAACTTATTAAGTCTGACTTGTGGCATTTAAATCAATTCATTTCCTTTATTCCAATCACCCAAGTTCTCACTTATAGGTTAGTTGTGGGTTTGGTAGGGAGGATTTGTTTTTGAGTTTTAAGATTCTATGCTAGATGTATATGTGGGGTTCTAGATGTAATCTTTGATCCATGGGTTCTGGATCATTATACCTCCCGAAACCGTTATATATGCTTCCATTTAAACATAATCTGAATAAATATAACTTTTTTTTTTAAAAAAAATCATTGTATTATTCATATGATTACATATATGCATATTTACACTTTATCGCTAATATCCATTCTTATATATAATCACAATAACAAAGATTAATCTTGTATATGAATACACTACCTTCTAGTTGGTCTTGTAGCACCCTTAACCTTCTCGTGGCAATAACAAGTTGTCTCTTAGTCCACAAACTACTCACCTACATGATTCATATATTCGCACTAAGGTTGAAAGCTTAGTGGTACAAATATGACTTACATGTATACATAACATTCACATAATTACTTTTTGTGTTTGACAACATACAAACCACATGCATACAAGTTATCAAACTCACAATACAAACATCATTTATCTTCTTATTTTTTATTTTTTACATTTTCTTTACTGTCATTATATATATATATTTCATTTTCCAACCACAAATCATAATATCATTCTCATTTATCACAAACTCATGCATTGGGCCTAAATATCCTTATACAATTGTGAACCTCGGTTTCCACCCGAAAAGGATTCGGATGAAAGTTCACTCGTTGTCGGGAGTCGCCACTCAGTTTATTTTGTTCGAAGGGAAAAACTAAGAAAACCCTTATTTGACTCCAATTAATGCATCCAATGTAAAGGTTTCTAATCTACGAACCCAAGGAGGATTCGGAGACTATGTCATGTATTTGATTAATTTGCCAATTTGGAAATGAATCCAAAAGGAACATAGAAAGGAAGAAGAATATATTGTTAGTAAATTGCGGACTTGTTATTTGAGGTGAATCTCAAATATGCCTACATACTCTCATTTTTTTATGAGAGATCAAAGCCCATGTAGTTCGGAAAAGCCTATTTAAAGGCGATGAAAATTATGCTTCATGCATGTGTGTGTGAATGCTTCGTGCATTTGTCGGGCTTTTTGCCAAAATTGTTAATTTTAGCACTTAGTGCAAATTTGTGAAATTTAGGTACTTTGTACCTAAATTGTGCAATTTAGGCCTTTGGCCAAAAGATTGATTTTTAATTGTGAAATTTAGATACTTTGTACCAAAAAGATCCAATTTAGGCTTCGTGCCAAAAAGTTGATTGATTCGCAGCTCCCTGCCTAAGTGTTGATTGATTAGTTAATTAGGCCTTAGACCTAAAAGGATTAGGTCTTTGACCGAAAAGAAATTAAGAAGAAGATAGGATGCTTTATGATATGCTTGAATTGACAAATGATGAATTATCATACTACCTTGTTTAGGGTCCTTCCACTTCGAAGTTCCAGGTCTTGTTTTCTTAGATCTTGAAATATGATTCTTAATCCCTGCCACACCAGGTTAGATTCTTGCAAATAAAAGTCCGATGAGAGTTTTTAAGCGTGAAAAGAATTCGACAGCATGAGGCCCACCCAAAAAAAGTCCAACCCCTTTTTTGAAAGTTTTGCAGCATTTTATAGGCGAAATTCGGGCTGGACGGCGGTCGGACTGCCGGTCCGGCGGTTGGACCGCCGTGGTCAGCGGTCGGACCGGGTGGTCACCGAAAAAATGGGAAAGGACACGGACGGCGGTCGGACCGCCGTGGGCGGCGGTCGGACCGCCGGTCCTAGCGGCTCACCCCAAAACCGCACCGAAATCCGCATTTTTCTTTCAAACTAATTTTCTGGGAGCTGCGGACCTCCAAAAATTATTCCGAGACCATACCTGTGATGCTTGCGTCGCTCCGGACGTTTCGAGTACCATGAAGGTATATTTTTGGTGAACTCTGCCGCGGTCGACCGGTCTGGCTTGGTCTTTTGCAGTCGGCTTTCCGAGCCTCAAAATTCGAATATTCACAATTGCCCCTCACTGGGCCCATAAAAATGATTTATGGGGCTCAGTGGTCGTCTGAAATGAGAATTTTGAGCGAGGTGCAAAAAGACCCGCGATTTCACATTTTCCTTATAAATTGCCTGATTAAATTCCATTTTCATTTGCTTTCATTCTTTCTTTTTCTTCAATTTTCTTCAAACTTTCTTTTAACAATGGATTTCACTGGCTTTGAAGACTTCGAGATCCCACTCCCTCCCTGCAATCTTTTACTTGAGGAGGAGAAGCACAGCTCCAGGACCGGCTGTTACGAGGTAAGTACCTTATCTTTTACTTACCTAGTATGTATGTTTAGGAAATTTATTTATTTCTAGTAAGGAACTTAGAAACAAATTTTTAAGAATTCTTCCTTTACATGTACTAGTAATGAATCAAGGGTAATACCAGGTTTCACCATTTTCTGCCATCAGTAATTATTTCTAGTAAAGAACTTAGAAATAATCCTTTAGGAAGTCACACCCGGCTGGGGATAGAATTTAAATTTTTCTGAAGTTGCCCCCGAAATTATCCACAATAATGATGATTTTTTTTTAGGATTAGGATATCTCTAGTGGAAAGACCCATGAGCACTATTCCGGCTTATGTCTTTGATGCCGGGCATCCGGTGGGGGATCTAATCAGACCTGCTTTCCTCCACCATTTGAGGACTATAGATGCGGGTAGAGATATCCACAGAGAGTTTATCTGTGCGCTGGCTGAGCGATGGTGGCCCACCACTGATACCTTTCATTTTGCTTGGGGGGAGATGACGATGACGCCCACCGACTTTTCCGTCATCTCTGGGATTCCATTTGGTGTTGAGATGGTGGAGTACTACAATGACTGGTGGCATGACATCTCTTCAGCCGATATGGTCACTTTAATCGGGGTTGACTACCCTCGACATCAGGCGCCTCGCTGCATTTAGAGGAGGTGGCTTGTAGAGCAGACGCCAGCCATCTATACTGGCTATGAGGTAGGCGATCTTACTACTGATCAGGCGGCCAGGTTTACCCTGATCCTCCTGTTTGCTAGCTCCTTCTTAGCAAACAGAAAGGATGCAGTGAATCTCAATGTGCTGAAGAGTCTAACCGACCTGACACGACTTCAGACATATGATTGGGCTAGCATGATGTTGTGTAAATTGTATGACGACATGTCAGACCTTTGCTATACCCGCATTGCTCCATGTGGCCTGTATTACTTCTGGGAGGTAATGTAAAGAATATTTCCTTCACCTTGCATACACCGACTCTGATCTCTTCTTCATTTTTTCAGACTTGGGCTTATGAGTACTTTCCTGATGTCGCCCCTTTTCTTCGTGAGCCACTTGCCCCTGTAGATCCTCTTTCTCCCATTACTTGGAGGTGGTATAAAGAGAGGATAGCAGCCCCAAAGAGGAAGCTTCCTATCAGAGAGCTGAGATCGTTCTTCGACAGTTGCTCCATGAACTCGGTAAATACTTTATCTTCATCGTTATTTATTATATTAGAGAAAATGATTCACTAACATAATAAATTTTTACAGGTAGCATTTACAACAATGTCCAACCAGCTGACAGAGTGGATTGCTCAAGATCACAGCTTTCAGCGATCACAGACCCTGACCCACCGTCGATTCATACTTCCCCATCCAGAGTATCAACGGTACTATCTTGCTGAGAGAGTGACTTTCCAGATTGCCGGCTTCCGTACAGCTCCCTTGGACCCCCCTGATGACATGCTGTCTTTGACACTTCTGCCTGTTACAGCGTCCCAGTATGAGGGTGATCCCTTCGAATCGGCCCTTGCCCCGGATGAAGAAGATTATGATATCTACTGTCTTGAGCGGCTGATGCCACACATTGGGGCACGGTTCGATTCTGCACCACCTTATCGGTCCTCCCACTCTTCAGCCCCTACTTCCAGCACCCCGGGAGACCATCCCTCTTCCAGCTGGCGTGCTAACAGACCTTCTTCCTCTAGGACTGGGGCTTCTGCTTTCAGGGCTGGACCATCACATACTTGAGCAAGCAGCAGTTCATCACATTTGAGGCCTCCCCCATCCATCCTTGCGGCTACCGGTCAATTGGACCCTGTGTAACGACCCTCCCCGACCAGGTCGGCTGCCCAGCCCACTAGTGGCTTACGGCCCGGCCATTTCACCACCTGGGCACGGAGTCCGCAGGAGGCAAGCGATCGCTACAGTACTGGACAGGCCTCGCGGCCCACCCAGCAGGAATTTGTTTATTTGGCTCCCTAAGGAGTCGCCTCCCTGGATCGAACCCCTGACCTCCCACTTAAGAGAGCCAGCGAGAACCATCCAGTACCATTTCTGCTACTAGCAGAAATGGTACTGGATGGTTCTCGCTGGCTCTCTTAAGTGGGAGGTCAGGGGTTCGATCCAGGGAGGCGACTCCTTAGGGAGCCAAATAAACAAATTCCTGCTGGGTGGGCCGCGAGGGCTGTCCAGTACTGTAGCGATCGCTTGCCTCCTGCGGACTCCGTGCCCAGGTGGTGAAATGGCCGGGCCGTAAGCCACTAGTGGGCCGGGCAGCCGACCTGGTCGGGGAGGGTCGTTACAGTTAAAATGTTATGATTGGTAACAGTCTTGCCGGGTTGAGGATCTCCTCATGATGAGTTGATGGTCCAAGAGACTGGGTCTGTTACACTATCCATGGATAGAAATATTGATATATGATGCCTACGGGCTTGATGATTATGATTATAGACCAAAGCAGTAACTCTGAACTCTGAATAACATAGTGGTGTCTGTTGGGCCCGAGTCTGTCTTTGTTGTCAATGTGATATACAAATGTTGAAAGAAATGGATAATGAAATCTTTGGTATACTTCATTGGACATGTGATTGATGATATGTAATATGTGCGTTGAAATATTGATTATGAGCACTAGTGATGAATCATTAATGTTGAATTGTGAATAAAGAAATGTTATGATTGGTATGATGTATAATGTGTGTATTAGCATTGATTGTGAATTCAATTGATGAATTGTGGTTGATGACAATGATTGTCTTAATTGGAAATATGACTTGTGATTAGTATGATGTATAATGTGTGTATTGAGATGTTGATTGTGAATATTAGTGATGGGTTGGACTTGGTAGAAATGTTATGTTTATATGTGTATAAGATAGGAGATTAGTTGAAAGATATGAAAGGTGCAAATGAATAGGGATAAACTTAATAAGAACTAAAAGTATATGGAATTGAGATATCTTTATATGTTAGTGTTTCCATGATATATGTTTGTATTTTATATTTGTACTACTAAGCTTTCGAGCTTAGCGCGGATGTATTATCGCGCAGGTAGCTTGGTGGAAGATATGAAGTCTTTTGGTATACCACGAGAAGAGTAAGATTTTGTCGAGACCAACTAGAGGGTAATGCATACATGTATCCACTTTAAGTATGTTTTATTATATGTATAAATGAAGAATTGATAAAGACAATAATTTGTAAGTGTTCTTTAAATTGACCTATTATGGTTTGAATTTTGTTACAGGTATTGAAAGGTAAAAAGAAAAGTGGCATCCTTATACTTTATATACTTACTGTATGTATACTAGGTATATGTATAGTATTTATATGGAGTATTGGGGTGTTACAATTATTTTGGTATCAGAGCTTAGGTTCGAGATTCTCGGCCTAAGTAAAATTAAAAAGAAAAAGTTTTGAAACGCTTAAAATGAATTAAAAAGAAGAGTTTTGAAAATGAAATTTGTAATACATGCATATGCATTCACACCTAGGTTGGTCTCGGAGGTGGCATTATATGATTTATAGTATATCTGTGTTATATGAGATGGATGTTAATGTGTGAATGATATGATGTTATGAGAAAATTGTTTTGTTGTAATGTGAGATGTTGAGGCATGATTACTTAACTTGCTTGTGAAAAAAAGAAATGAATTTTAAAAAAAAATATTGATAAGTTTAATGAACGGACCTATCTGCCTCCTGCGGACCCTTGGGATTGAAGGGCAACCGACCTGGTTGGGGAAGGGTACGTATATAAAGTCATAGTTGTTGGCTATAATGATAAATTTAAATGAGTATAATGAATGATATGAATTTATATAAGTCTAATTGATAATTAAAAATGGAAATTTATGCAAGTAAAGTGAAGTGTTAAATGTGTTGAAGCATAAAGAAATGAAAAGGAAAATAATATTGAATGAGTTGATTAGTAAAGACAAGGTATGATTATTTAAAGTTTGGGGTATATATATATATAAAGTTAAGGTATTGTTTAAAGGAAAAAGAGATGATATTGGTTATGTAAGAATATAAATTGGTATGGTTATTTTAATGTAAACATTGTGAATTCAAGGTTAGAAATGTGAGATGCTTGGATATTGTGAAAGCTCATGGTAATGGTAATAATATGTGATATTTGAGATTTTTCGAAATGAGCTTAATAATTGGGGAAGAAATATGTGTTGATATTGCTTTATGATATATATATATATCCGAGATGTTTTTAAAGTTGATTTTAAGAAAAGATGAGTTTGGTAAATTGAAGGTTTAAGCGAAGTAGTAAGTTGAAAAGTTAAAGTTCTACTAGAAACTGATAAAGATTGATTGGATATTGATGGTTTAATGTATATTCAATACCTGAGCCAGGTGAAATGATTAATATTGCACATGAAAGTATTATGAATTAAGTAATGTGATTGATGGTATGAGAATTTGTTTTGAAGTAAAAAGAGAAATAGATAAGCAAATGAAAAGGAGCTATTTTAAGTCATTTTATTGCAAAAAAAAAAAGGATATGGAAGTATATTAAATGTTTTTTTTAAGATGAAAGTAAAAGAGATGTCACATTGGGAATGTGACCAAGATGGATGTGAAGTGTTATTATAGTCAGAATATATATTTGTAGTGTGATTAAATACTTTTTATCATATTGGAAGAATGAGAATAATAGTATTTAAAAGAAAGTGATAAACACTAAATTTGTAGTGAATGTATGAAAAAGGAAAATAAAAATCAGAGCATATAATTAAGTGTATAGGAGCTATTAGGCTCAATGTGTATATTATTAGGTGTAATGTACATATGTATAAATATATGAGTAATATATATATATATATACGTTGAATGGTAAACAAACGGATATAAAGATGATATATTAAATGCATTTCAAAATAAAGGTGAGAGAGATGTCACCTTAGTAAGGTGACTAAGAATTTGTAAAGTATTATTATGGTTAGGAAATATATATGTGTTGAGTTGATAAATAATTTAAGTTATGTTAAAAAGGGGTAAGAATGATGTTGATTAAGGAAAAGTAATAAATGTTAAATTGTGTTAAAGATATGTAAAAGAGGAATTATATATAATTGTATGACTATGTGTATACATGTATGGAAAATGTGGAATGAGCTTTTCGATATGAATGTAAATGAAAATGTAAGAAATGTGGAAAGCAAGTCATATTGTGAATGTGACCTAAGTATGTGAATGTGATATAATTATTTGTTTAGTGGTGTGGAGAATAATAGGGCATGTATCAGTGGATCTATGAGAGAATAGGTTTTAACCTATGTAGAGTTAGATTATGGGATGAAATGGAGAGTGAGAAAGGACTCAAGTAACTCTAGAAGATGAAATTGTTATGATAATAACTGAGTTAAACTATCATATAATGTTTCCTGGATTAAGGATTTTGTTTGTAGAAATTCTATATGTATAAGTATATAATAAAAAGGAAAGTATACTGTATGAAAAGTGTTACAAGAGATAAATTAGAAGTGGAGTAATAAATGGAATTTGTATATGATTAAATGTTGTGTATAAAGATGTTATAGATAATATTGTTGATGTGAGTTAGACTAATGATAATCGTATGTTCAAGAGAAAATTTATGGAGATGGAGTTGAAATGTGTTAACTCTTGGTGTAGTAAAAGTGTGGAGAATGGATATATAATTCTTGTGATACAACTAAATAGTGTAATTAAAAAGTTTGGATACAGAATAATCGAGAAACAATATTAATTTATGAGTTACAGGTGTGTGACCATTCATCTCCTATGGCTATATGATTTGGTTAGTATGTGTAGCCGGTTAATTTTAGTATCCATAAATTTGGGACTGAGACAATATGACTGTAGTACAAATTGGTGAGATTGAAAATTTTGTTTAAGAAGCATAATTAGAAAGTTATTATAAGATTTGGTGGGAACTATACTAATATGATTTGAAGTGATTTGTTATCACAATAATTTGATTGAATATGGATTGGAAGAGATCAAGAAATTGTATATAAGTTTGCCTAATTGAATTAGATCATATATACATATATGAATATGGTGCAATTTCATGATAAGTTAAATAAATTAATCATTGGATGGAATTGAACAAGATGGGAAAGTGGATATATTGTGTAAGATAAATCAATTGATCTGGATTGGATTAAGATTATGAATTATTCTTGAGATTTAATATCTATAGTTGTACTAAGAATGTAATTATTTACATGGCAATGTATATGATGTAAAATATTAAAGTGTGAATGGACATGAATGAATGGAGTCATAGTAGTTATAAATCAGGATAAAAAGGGAAAAGATTGGTTATTTATAAAATAAGTTGAAAGGTAATGTATTAATATGTAAGTTAAGAGAAAAGCATGCTAAAGAGGTAACTCCATTTGTGGAAAATAAGGATCTTGTTATCCATTGAGGGATTGATAAATGTCTATTTAGACAGTGATTGTAATGATGGGATAATTAATGCTAAGACATAACCAATGATTTTTAAGGTTAAAGTTAAAAGAGTAATCATAAAGAGATGAAGGAACAATATATATTAAATATAAAGATTGGATGAAGTATAAGTGTACTATAAAATGATCTGATTCTGGTATAAAGATAGTAATAGGAAGTGTAATAAGTTCTTTTGAATGTTTGATCAATGAAGTAACAAGATATATAAACCTATAGAATGATGAGTTATGGAATTTAAAGAAGATTGTTGATTCTATAGGAAAGAGTTGAAGTTATATGATTTGGTGACATAGTAACTTAAACATATAATTAACTTCATATGGAAGTTAAGATAGTATGTTGTTAAGAATCAATTGTTACGATATTGATAATTTCGAGGATGAAATTTTCTTTTTAGAGGGGGAGAATTGTAATATCCCTAAGTGTGCTTAGAAGTTATGATAATGTTGTTATTATTGAATTGAGTGTGTGATTGATAAGTGGTAATTATGTTGTTTGAAGAAAAGCATTGTGTAGAGTGAAGTGTATATGTTGTGTATATGGTCATATATGTATAATATAAGTTGGTCAAAGGGCTTGGTCAAGGGAAGAGGATATTTTATTTGTGATTGTGAAATTACCAACATGGGCTTGTAAAAGACAAAGGTTTAGTTATATGGTTGAGGGTAGTTTAGTAATTTTCTTTTGGAAGGGTATTTAATGCCTATTGACTTTGTGTTTTCTTCATCATTTCTTCTTCTTCTTCCTTCACTTTTGAGCTTAAAATTCCAAAATCATCACTTGCTCTCTTGCTTTCCTTTGTCTTTGAGTGAGCTACTAGCAGAAATGGTATTGGATGGTTCTCGCTGGCTCTCTTAAGTGGGAGGTCAGGGGTTCGATCCAGGGAGGCGACTCCTTAGGGAGCCAAATAAACAAGTTCCTGCTGGGTGGGCCGCGAGGGCTGTCCAGTACTGTAGCGATCGCTTGCCTCCTGCGGACTCCGTGCCCAGGTGGTGAAATGGCCGGGCCGTAAGCCACTAGTGGGCCGGGCAGCCGACCTGGTCGGGGAGGGTCGTTACACTTTAGCCGACTTGAGGTTGCCATATGCTGTTCGTTATCATGCACCTGATGGTTGGGTGTCCCGACCAATTAGTGCGGAGAGTGCACCTTATCGGAGGCTTGTTCACATCACTCAGGTATATTCTTTTAGAACTTTTCATGAAAAGGATTCATAAAATTCTCTTGAATTTGATTGTGATTGTGTCTTTTTCACAGGTACCTGAGGGCCTAGTTGCTGATATGACAGCACTGATCACTGCTTTGTCGGATGAGCTGGCTGGTGCTTGGACTGATGCTGCTTATGAGAGGCAGAACAGGCCGCAAAGACGGAGAGCCCGGCGCTGAATTCTGATATTTGTCTTGGACTATATTTGTAGTATTTGAATTATTCTTGCTCTGTACTTTGTACTTTTCGTATTTTCCACCTGTCATTTGAACTCAAGTACAAACCTGCACTAATTTATTAGTATTAACAGCAGATATGTATGTATGATGTTTGTTTTTTGTTTGTTTTAGAAATTAATTTTCAAAAATAAATCCCTGAGATAACCCCAAAAATAGTACCTAAAATAATCTAAACAGGGCCAAAACACAAGAATTTCATAAAATAAAATAAAGATAAAAATAAAATAATATATATATATATATATAAAACGGGAATCGAGGCTGTGTGGGGGCAGCGGTCGAACCGCCCGGCCGGCGACCGGACCGCCGGGGAGGCCTCGGGGGCAGTATATGTATTGGAGAAAAAAACAGAATTTTGAGTGCATTCTCGGGCCAGAAACAGATTTCTCATTGCAGGATTTTTTTATTTTCCTCAACAATGAACCCTCTTTTTAACCACGTGATGCATAACTGGACCAAGAGCCTTCATAACGTCGAAAGGATCAACATGGGAAGGTATGGACTGAAAGCCGTTACTACCCTTAGGGGCGTGGCTGTGGATTGGGATTTTTTGCATGCTTGCATTAGATTTTGGGATCCTCAAGCCCATGTTTTCAGATTCGGTGCTCGAATGGAGGAAATGTGTCCTCTTTTTGAGGAATTTTGTTCAATCATTGGATGTGACCCCAATGCCCCTCTTGTAAGGCATGAGGTCCAAGTTGGTTATGTGGGATCCTTTCAGAGGCTTTTCAATTTTACCAGGCCTCAAGCTCAAGCTATGATCATGGATGGGAGTAGAGCGATGCTGCTTCCCCTGATTGATGAATTTCTGACCGCCAACTTTGAAGATGAGGTTCAACTGAAACACAGAATGCGAGCTTTTGTTTTCTGCTTATTAGCCGGGTTTCTTTTCAATCGTGATCCTGGCTTCGGCGATTTGAGGCTTTGCCCCATGGTTAGGCAGATGGAAGAGCTTAATTGCATCGGTGGTATGATTCTGGCTGAGACTATCCAGAGTCTTGACAGAGCTGCCCTCGGGTTTGAGAACTGGACTGTTACCCCGATCATTCTTCAGGTAATCTTGTTATACCCGTTGTTTTATCTTAATTCATCATCTCTCTTTTTCCTTGTAAATAGAAAGGATCTATTTTTTCAGGTTTGGCTGAGAGACCATCTCCGAGTGGTTGCCTCTCCCAATGCCTTGACTTATAACCCTTCTCAGTATCGCACCAGGAGAATCCAGATTTCTTTTCCCTCCATGGTTAAGTGGGTTATCTGGTTGTTTGAGCTTGGACCAGAAGAATTGCTATGGTTCATCCCTTGGTACAGAATTCCTCGCTTCATGGAGGCAAATGCAATGCACAACCATGTCTATCTCCTTGGTTTCACTCACAGCACGTGGTATAGTGCTTCCCGAGTCCTCAGACAGATGGGGATTAATCAGAGGGTTCCCCTTCCGGTTGGGCTTACCATTGCTTCCCCTATTACCCCTGGAGTTACCCGAGTTGTTCTACAGACTTGGGTCAGAGACCATCAGATGATCATGCCTTTTGCTGAGCCTTCCCTTGTTCAGCCTACTCCAGAGTATAGGACCTGGTTTATAGCTGAAGTTTGGCCCGTTGAAAAACCCAGGAGGTATGCCTTGCTGCAGGAGCTAGAGGGAGAGAAGGTGGTTCCTCTTAGCGAGGAGAAGATAGATGTCGCAAAGAGCTCCGGAACTAAGGAAGATATCGAAGACTCTGCCCCACGTAGGAGGCGTAGGATTTAGATCCCAGGGTGACTCCATTGTCTGTGTTTGCTTTTTGGGTTGTTTGTACCTTTTTTAGTTCCTTGAATGTATAGGACTTGTAGTCTGACTCTTTTGATGAACCGACTGACTTTTTTGTAATGGAAGGTTCTTTTTTGTAATGAATGATTCTTAATGAATGACTTTTTTGTTTGCTTTCCAAGCATTATCTACTTTATTTATTTGCTCTAATTTTTGCCTAAGTCGTCCTTTCGGATTTTCAACTTAGCGAGCTCTTACCCATTCTTGCCTAAGCCGCCCTTTGTGGGTTTTCGACTTAGCGGGATTTTTTTCTTCTTCTTTTTTTTATAATATTAGCAAAAGAAAAATGAATGGTTGATTTTTATTATTATTTAGACCGTGCTCAAGGAGAGCTGCCTACATATCTCGAATTAGTTTGCGAGAATCAGGTCTACTGTAGTTCCTTACAATGCATGATTATACATAATATTTCTTTAATTGATCTAGATTACATGGGTTTGTGAATTCCAGACCATCCAAATCAGACAAGATGATGGCTCTGCCGGAAAGTATTTTCTTTAAAATGTAGGGTCCCGCCCAATGAGGACGAAACTTCCCACGAGGGTCTGTAACAGGTGTTCTGATCTCTTTCAGGACCAAACAACCTTCTTCCAACTTTCGATCTTTGACCTTTTTGTTGAAATGTCTGGCCATTCGCCTCTGATACCCTTGAATCCGATGTAGAGCTTGAAGTCTTTTTTCATCCAAACCCAACAACTGATGATGATAATTGCTGATCCATTCAGCTTCATTTATCTGACTTTCTTGAATTATCCTCGCCGATTGAACTTCCAGTTCAATGGGGAGTACTGCTTCCATTCCGTACACCAGGGAATACGGGGTTGCCCCAGTAGGAGTTCTAATTGATGTTCTATATCCCCACAAAGCCAGCGGTAACTTCTCATGCCAACGCCTATGTTCCTTGATCATTTTTTGTATGATCACCTTTATAGACTTATTCGCTGCTTCTACAGCTCCATTTGTTTGAGGTCTATAAGGAGAGGACTTATGGTGCTGGACATTCTTATCCTTCAAGAGTTTAGCAAATTCTTCTTGGAAATGAGTTCCATTATCCGTGATAATCTCAAATGGCGTCCCGTACTGACAAAGGATGTTGGTTCGGACAAACTGTGCTGCCTTTTTGGCATTTAATTCTGCATAGGAAGCTGCTTCAACCCACTTTGTGAAGTAATCCACTGCTACCAAGATAAACTGATGTCCATTTGAGGCTTTTGGATGTATTTTGCCAATTATATCTATTCCCCAAGTAGCGAAGGGCCATGGAGAAGTGATTGGATTCAGGGCAACGGGAGGTTGCTTCTGCATCTTGGCAAATATCTGACACTGATGGCATTCTTGCACAAATGCCATGCAGTCTGCATTCATGGTGGACCAATAATATCCTAGATTGGCAATTTTTTGAGCCAAGGCAATCCCATACATGTGTGGTCCTGATTCGCCACCATGTACCATTTCCATTATCTGCTTAGCCTCTGCTTCATTCACACACCTTAGGTGCATTCCATTCCAACTCCTCTTGTAGAGGATATCTTCATTAAGAATGTAACCTGTGGCTAGCTGCCTTATGGCCCTCTGATCAAACTTTGATGATCCCTCCGGATAACTTCCTTCCTTGAGATAACCTTTGATATCCCAAAACCATGGTTTACCATCGGCCAAATGCATTATGTGGGAAGGTTGCTTCTGAAGTTGAACTTTCAGTGGACGAATGACTTTCCCCTCCTTGATATTGATCATGGAAGCCAAAGTAGCCAGGGCATCAGCGAACTGATTCTTCGCTCTTGGGAGATATTCGAAGGACAGATCATCGAATTGTTGTGCCAAATGATCAAGGCGTTGTAGGTAAGGAACCAAACGCTCTTCTCTTATCTTCCATTTCCTTAAAGCTTGTGATACTATTAAAATAGAATCACCGTAGACCTTTAGGTTCTTAATCCATAATTCCAGGGCGGTTTCAAGCCCATTGATGCAAGCTTCATATTCTGCTTCATTGTTTGTGCAGCTAAAGTCAAGTTTAACTGAAAATGGAATGTATTCTCCACAAGAAGTTTTGAACACAATCCCAATTCCATTTCCATGATAATTGGATGCCCCATCAAAATACATCTCCCAAACACTTCTTTCCACGTTTAAGAGGTCTTCGTCAGGGAAACCCATTTCTCGCAGCTCGTCTTCTACGGGTAATTCTGCTAATTGGTCAGCTATTGTGCCACCTTTCACAGCTTTCCTTTGAATGAATTTTAAGTCAAAGGCTGCCAATGTTGACACCCACTTAGCCATTTTGCTGTCCAAAACAGGCCTCTCCATAAGGAATTTCAAGGGACTCTGTTCTGCGATGACATAAGTAGTGTAAGAAGACAAGTAGTGTTGTAACTTCGTACAAGTCCAATACAAGGCTAAACACAATTTCTCAATCTTGTTATACTTTAACTCATAATCCAACATCCTTTTGCTGAGGTAGTAAATTGCATTTTCCACCTTCGTACTTTCGGCTTCTTGAGCTAGCATTGCACCCATGGCTTCACCTGTTACAGACAAATACAAGAGCAGAGGCTTTCCCATTCTGGGAGGTTGTAGAATTGGCGGACTTAACAAGTATTCTTTGATCTTGTCGAAGGCCTTTTGGCAGTCTTCATTCCATTCTTGTGAAACACCTTTCCTTAGTAGCTTAAAGATTGGACCACAAGTCTCTGCCAACTGCGATATGAATCGACTGATATACTGTAATCTACCTAGCAAGCCTCGAATCTCTTTTTCTGTTCTTGGCGGGGGCATTTTCAGAATAGCCTTCGACTTTGCTGGATCAACTTCTATTCCCTTCTTGCTGACCAAATATCCCAAAAATAAGCCTGATGTTGCACCAAAGAGGCACTTTGCAGGATTAAGCTTCAAATTGTACTTGCGAAGTCTAAGGAAGAACTTCTCAAGTGCTTCAACGTGTTCTTCTGGAGATTTTGACTTAACAATCATATCATCAACATACACTTCTACTTCTTTGTGAATCATGTCATGAAAGATTGTTGTCGCCATCCTTTGGTAGGTAGCCCCTGCATTTATCAACCCAAAAGGCATAACCCTGTAGCAGAAAGTGCCCCATTCTGTAATGAAAGCTGTCTTCTCTTTGTCTGGTGGGTGAACTAGGATCTGATTGTACCCCACCGTGAGGTCAGTCATGGAAACCATCACATGCCCAGCCATCCTATCTATCAGCAAATCGATGTGTGGTAGTGGAAAATCGTCCTTGGGACAGGCCTTATTCAAATCTCTGTAGTCAACACACATCCTGACCTTTCCATCTTTCTACGGGACTGGCACAATGTTTGCTAACCAGGAAGGGTAGGCAATTGGTTCTATGAACTTATTGTCCAGTTGCTTGGCAACCTCCTCTTTAATTTTCAAAGACCATTCAGGCTTCATTCTTCTCAATTTCTGCTTAACCGGCTTTGCATCTGGGTATAGTGGAATCTTATGAACTGCTATGGCTGGGTCTATTCCCGTGACATCACTTGCCTTCCACATGAAGCAGTCGACATATCTTCTGATGCACTGAACAACCTGTTCCTTATTCACACAATCATATGCAATGTATGTATGTTCATTTTCTTTGCCAATCATTATTTTTTCATTTATTTCATTTATTTCATTTATTTCATTTTTGCTAGATAATACTTGGAAAGCAAAAGACACAGGGTAACCAAGAATTTGAAGAGTTTCATAGATAATGGTGGAGTCATTCTCCAAGATTACATTAGACTTGACATTGGGGTTCTCTAAATCTGAAACTATAGAAGACTCAGAATTAGACTCTAACTTGGTGTTCGACTCAGAATTTGACTTAGTACAAGACTCGGGTTCAGGGTGTGACACAGGACTAAGTTTGACCATAGCAGCTCGTCCCTCCTCGGCATACCAGTTCATCAGTGGTCCATCTGTAGTCTTGATCAGCTTTGTGAAGTCCCTTTTGTCTTCAAAATTGGTTATCATAGCAACCTCATCAAAGAGACTAGGCCGCATGAAATCTTCCACTTGTGGTTCAGTTATAGGTTCTGGCTCTTCTTCCTTCAACACTAAAACATCAGTGAACATCTCAAAACCCGGTAACTGCTTCCCAGTCATAGGAACATAGAATGGCTCCTGGAAACCACAGTAAGGAGCTGTTTTCCCAGGTTTGCAGAAGTGACCATTCAGAGTTCTAAAATAAGGGCGCATCTTGAGGCTTCTTGCGCCCCAATTCTTCTTTTTCTTCCTTCCATGCTCAAACTCTTCAATCTCCTCATCTGTGGGTTTGTACCCCAGGCCAAAAGTTCCCTTATTCTCAGGTTCTTCCCATGGCCGGACTACGGGTGTTTTTCTCCCAGACTTTATCATTTCCATTCCGGGCAGCAGACCTACCCTTAGCATCATTCCCACCAGGCAATTGATTTGGACCTCTCCAAAATCATATAAGATAAATGGCCCTTTGGGTTTTTCTCCTTCAATGCATTGGACTGTATCATAATGGAAACTAGTCAAGGTCATGGCGGTTTCGCCAGGAACAACCTCAAAGAGAGACTGATCCATGGTTCTCTTGTTGATTTCACAGGTGTCACCTTTGATAGTGATGATTTTTCCTTCAAAAGGGAACTTAAGTTTTTGATGTAATGAAGAAGGGACAACATTATTCTGATGAATCCACGGCCTTCCAAGGAGGAGATTAAAGCTCGCGAGTATATCAATGACTTGGAAGGGCACTCTCATTTTCACCGGCCCAAAAGCAATTTCCAGAGTGGCAACACCCAAAATTTCTCTTCGAGTGTTATCATATGCTCTAACAATCTGATCAGAAGGTGTAAGATCTGTAGCCTCCAACCCCAGACAGCTTGCTACTTTTAAGAGACATACATTTAAGGCTGACCCATTATCAATGAGAACCATGGGAACGGTCTTTCCCCTGGTTTGTATGGTGATGTATAGAGCATCATTGTGTTTACTGCCATCTTTTGGTAGGTCCGTATCAGAAAATCGGATACTCAATGTCTTGGTTTATTGGGTCAAAGTGGCTACCAAAGCTTCTGGGCTTGTGTCTACTGATGTATCAAGCTGACTCAAAGCTTCGCTGAGAGCCTGACGGTGTGGGAATGAGGAAGCAAGGAGCTCCCAAATTGACACCTTAGCTTGAGTTTGTTTAAGCTGAGTGAGGACAGGGTCTTCCTTTGGTTTAGGTGTCTTCTTATGGGGGTGATTTGAGGTTGCAGGGGCTTTTCCCAAGTCGAGTGGCTGATATTGCCTTCCGCTTCTCGTCAAAGCGTCGACCCCTTCAGCGAGGTCATTCAAATCCAACACACACACTTCATTCATTTCTAAGAGGAGTTTGAAAGGATCAAACAGCTCTTCTTCCACAGTGATGGCGTGGATGGAATGATTAGGCAAAGGGTTAGTATTAATGTTCGGTTGACTCCTGAGAGGAATGATGTCACCCCTATCCACCAAATCCTGGATGCGATTTTTCAGAGTCCAGCAAGCATCTGTTCTATGCCCTTTTCCTTGGTGGTATTCACAATATTCATTGGCCTTATAACTGGCGGGTAATGGGTTTGGAGGTGGCCTTGGGTCCAAAGGCTTCAAATACTTCCCTTCCACGACCTTTTTAAACACTAGATGAAGGGGCACCCCAAGGTCGGTATATTGCCTTCTTGGCTGATTTCTCTGCCCAAGATTGCCCACACGTAAAGGATTCGCAGGGGCAATATTGGCCACTTCATTGACCTTGCTTGAGGAAGTAGCTTGGCCTTGTTTCCTATATTTCGAAGTAGCTCCCTCATCTACTATTTTACCCAATTGTATCAAGTCTTCTACCTTAGTTGCAGTCGCAATGAGCGATTTGAAAGTAGGTAGGTATTGGGTTTGCAGTTGAGCTTGATATGTAGGTCTTAAATTCCTGATTATAATATCAATCTGCTCCTGTTCTGAAGGGCGATTGATCATTTGGGCAGCTTTTGCCCTCCACCTCGTAAGGAACGAGGAGAAGGGCTCATTGTTGTTTTGTTTGGTAGTCTCAAGTTCTCTTCTAGTGACATCCACCTCAATATTGTAGTGGTATTGAGTGTTAAATGCATTGCAGATGTCTTCCCAGGTCTTAATCTTGGCTCGGTCCAGGCTTACAAACCATTTTAGGGCAGCCCCAGTCAAGGATTGTTGAAAGAGTTGAGCAAAGAGTTCATCATTTAAACCCCAAGGGCTCAATGCCCCCACATACATCTTCAAATGGGTTTTAGGGCAAGTAGTCCCATCAAATCTGTCCATCCCAGGCATCTTGAATTTTGGAGGCAATCTAGCTTGGGGAAACAAGGATAAGGAATCCATGTCTACCACCTCTTTATGAGTTTTCATGGCAGTGATTGACCTTTCAAGCAATTCAAGTTTCTTTTTCAGTTCATTAGTTTTATTTTTAGAGGACGGATCCTCCAAATTGATGACAGGGGTATTGTTCTGAGCAGTCCTGGGGGTACTAGTCTGTCCCGCAATAGGTTCTTTCCCTAAACCTTCAGAAGTAGTGGCTGTCTTTGGTGCCCCTCCCAATTCAGCCAGGATGGCTACCCTTTGGGCAGCTAAAGCTTCATCAATTCTCTCTTGCATTCTAGCTTCAATTTCCTTAACCTGTCCATCTAGCAAGGCCTTAATCTGTTCAATAGTAGCCATTTCAGTAATTTGAGTAATTGGCGAAGGTGGGGTAGTAGAACTTATGGGTGATTGGACAGTTGGAGTTGGTGTAGCTTGTGTGGGTGAAGGCACACGGATAGTGGATACCTGTAAAGGTTAAGGGCAAGAGATCAGGGTAGTGTGTAGGATAGGAAAAACTCTTGGTCTAGTTATATGCATCAAAAGTTTTCCCCAAAAGATTTTCCCCCAAAATAATGTTGTCATGTTGCATGAATGCACCTCATCACATCATAATTCATTTTAATGGAATGTGGCACTATCATTGGGTACATACAACCTAAGGGAAGGTTCTATTGTTCATGAAAATAGAGAAATGGCTTATAGTAGGGACCCTTGAGTCTTGAGTAAGATATACCTAACCACATGTGAAACAAGGAGTTTCGCGTGGGTCCAATAGTACGATTAATCATGGGCCACTCCAAAAGGATTGGAATGGTTTGCGACAACAGGGAGGACGCTTTGGCTGTCCGCCGGCATAATCAAGGAGACCTGCCGGTCAGCGCTACTTGCTATCCAGACTCAGCATTTTGAACAGAAGGAGAAGAAATTCATTTGAAAGCAATTTTTTATGCAATGGAGGAAAATGATTCCCCCATATGATGCAAGAGAAAAAGATTCTCTGAATGACAAAATAAATGCACAATTAATCAAACAAGGTGTCCATTAAAGGAAAAAGATTCCTTTTGTCAATTTTCAATCCAATATCCCCAAGGAGGGGATATATATTGCTAGGGTACCCTGCAAAATGAATAAAAGTACCCTAAAGAAGGGCAAGTTAATCAAATAAACAATAGTAGCCTACCAGGATCCCATAAATCATTTTTATGGGTCCCAGTGGCAAATTAATCAAATAAGCAATAGTAGTCCACTAGAATTCCATAAATCATTCAAATCCTCCCCAGTGGAGTCGCCAATCTGTGAACCTCGATTTCCACCCGAAAAGGATTCGGATGAAAGTTCACTCATTGTCGGGAGTCGCCACTCAGTTTATTTTGTTCGAAGGGAAAAACTAAGAAAACCCTTATTTGACTCCAATTAATGCATCCAATGTAAAGGTTTCTAATCTACGAACCCAAGGAGGATTCGGGGACTATGTCATGTATTTGATTAATTTGCCAATTTAGAAATGAATCCAAAAGGAACATAGAAAGGAAGAAGAATAGATTGTTAGTAAATTGCGGACTTGTTATTTGAGGTGAATCTCAAATATGCCTACTTTCTCTCATTTTTTTATGAGAGATCAAAGCCCATGTAGTTCGGAAAAGCCTATTTAAAGGCGATGAAAATTATGCTTCATGCATGTGTGTGTGAATGCTTCGTGCATTTGTCGGGCTTTTTGCCAAAGTTGTTAATTTTAGCACTTAGTGCAAATTTGTGAAATTTAGGTACTTTGTACCTAAATTGTGCAATTTAGGCCTTTGGCCAAAAGATTGATTTTTAATTGTGAAATTTAGATACTTTTTACCAAAAAGATCCAATTTAGGCTCCGTGCCAAAAAGTTGATTGATTCGCGGCTCCCTGCCGAAGTGTTGATTGATTAGTTAATTAGGCCTTAAACCTAAAAGGATTAGGTCTTTGACCGAAAAGAAATTAAGAAGAAGATAGGATGCTTTATGATATGCTTGAATTGACAAATGATGAATTATCATACTACCTTGTTTAGGGTCCTTCCACTTCGAAGTTCCAGGTCTTGTTTTCTTAGATCTTGAAATATGATTCTTAATCCCTGCCACAACAGGTTAGATTCTTTCAAATAAAAGTCCGATGAGAGTTTTTAAGCGTGAAAAGAATTCGACAGCATGAGGCCCACCCAAAAAAAGTCCAACCCCTTTTTTGAAAGTTTTGCAGCATTTTATAGGCGAAATTCGGGCTGGACGGCGGTCGGACCGCCGGTCCGGCGGTTGGACCGCCGTGGTCAGCGGTCGGACCGCCGGTCGCCGCGGCTCACCCCAAAACCGCACCGAAATCTGCATTTTTCGTTCAAACTGATTTTCTGGGAGCTGCGGACCTCCAAAAATTATTCCGAGACCATACCTGTGATGCTTGCATCGCTCCGGACATTTCGAGTACCATGAAGGTATATTTTTGGTGAACTCTGCCGCGGTCGACCGGTCTGGCTTGGTCTTTTGCAGTTGGCTTTCCGAGCCTCAAAATTCGAATATTCACAACAATAAACTAGTTCCAGAACCATTTCTTTGGCCTATCTCATCAATAATCACACGAATGTGTCTTGCTAGTTGATGTATCAATATCTGTGACACCCAATGTCTCATCCACAGTGCATCTCATCAATAATGACAATAATGTGTCTCTCTCAGGGGTGTAATAGTATATGTGACACTCAGTGTCTCATCCCATCGTGTATGGCATGCCAAACTAGCAAACACAATTTTTTGACAACTAGTTAAAGTATAAGATATACACAATAAACATTTGTCATTTTATCACGTTTCCTCATTTTTCATAATCATTTTCATCTCAATACTGTTATGTCATATTATCTCATTTCATCATCTTCAATTACATTTCTTTTTCCATAATCATAGTCACATTTAGAAAGCAACCTCTTTTCCCATATCTCTTACTTATTTTTCTCACCTTCATATATTTATCATAATTTTCGCATTATCTCATTATGTAATTTATACTCATCACTTAGTATTCATTTTCATCATTCTCATGTTGTGATACATAAATAAATATATATATATATATATTCCATTTTATATCATCATCAATACACATTGCATATCACAAATTCATAATAGCTCTTTAGTCTATTCTCATTTATATGGTCACCCATGAATTTCCAACACGATGTTGCTACACATGACTGCTTAAAATAATATACCATGCTCGAATATCATGAAACTAAGCCAGAACATCATCAAAAACCCCACGGCCGTGGCATCTCATGCCAACTCCCATGGAAAATTAAACAAGGCTGCCAAATACCCTTAACCACCCCCAAGACTATGGCACTCAAGAGCCATGCCCATGGCTTCCAATACGACTCAGTTTCCTCAAAAATCTCAACCAAACAGACTTGATTCAAGAGCCCATGGTCGTGGCACTCAAGGGCCACGCTCATGGAATCCCAAAATCACATTTTCACACCTTTAATGACACACAACACACATATCACGTAGTGTGTTTGATATGTACTAACCTTAGCCCTTTTCAAACTTCACTCTTCTCCACTAGATCTCCCAATGGCCTCTTTTCTTCACTTTTGTTTGCCTTTATCTTGATATCTTCCTGTTGATTTACTCTTAGAGAGGTTTATATCATTAAATCTTGTGTTTCTCCTATATCCTCAAGGGTTTTCTTTAGTAAAAAGGAGAGAAATATAAAGAAAAAAAAGAAAATAAGGATAGGTTAAAGAATGTAGAGAAATCTAGAACAAATCAAGGCCATAACCGTGGCACACAAAAGCTATGCCTATAGGAACCCAACAACTACTGCCAAGTAAGAAGAATTCTTTAAATAGAATCAACACCAATGCCACACCCGTGGGAATCAAAATGACCTTGCCACTCACTCTAGAAATAAGAAATGGGGATATTACACAAATACTTATCAAGATTCATCTTAAAGATTGCTTGGAACTTATAAGATTGAAAATAATGCCTCAACTTTCTCAAAGCCCAAACAACTGCTACACAAGTATTTTCCAACTTAGGTAGTATATTGCAAATTCTATCCCATCATCATTCGCCTAATCTAATATTGCTCCAAGAGATTCTTCCTCTATTACAAAGTACAAAATGGGGATTCTATTTGGTTTGGGCTGTTTCAGTACATGTTGGTTCAAGAGATACTCCTTGATGTTATCAAAAGCTTTTTGGCATTCCTTTGTCCACACTATTGGCTAATTTTTCTTCATAAATTGAAAGATGAGTTTATAAATTGTAGTCAACCTTATAATGAGTCTACTTACATATTGTAATTGACTCATATAACCTCTTACTTCCTTCTTTGTCTTTGACATTGGCATTTCCTTAATAGCTTTCACTTTGTTTGGATCAATCTTTATCCCTCTAGCACTGATAACACGTCCCCACATCTTACTAGAAGTGACCCAGGAAACACACTTCTTTAGGTTGTTTGAGGTGGAGTGTTATGGAACAACCTACACACCTAGAGGATGAGCATGACCAACGAAGCAAGGATAAAATTGAGGAGATTTTTAATCCAATTATTTTGCCTCAAGGCCCTATAACTAGATCACGAGCCAAGAAGATTCAACAAGCATTAATTTGTAATCTACAAGATTTGGTGAATTTGGCTTGTAATGGGTTGCAAGGGATCCAAGGCCTGGAAACAAGATCAAATAAAGTTAATTACAACTTATTTCAAGTCCAACTTTAAAATGGGCTTACTTAAGTTTGTTTTTAGTTCTTAGCCTTGTTAATTGAGTGAAATTAAATACGTTTGTATTTTAGTCATAATGGGCTGCTTAAAACATGTTAATTTAAAAGCCTATTAGTTTTATTGCTTTGATAATGGGCTGTCTAAACTTGTTTATGATAAAGCCCAAAAGTTGAGTTTGTTTATTTTAGATTATGAGTTTTTTTAGGTCTTGTAAAGGCTATATAAAGGCCTAAAATGAATTTCACTTTAGATTATTGATGAATTATAACCAAAAGGCTTTTTGCTTTTATCTTTGTGTTCTTGAATAGAATACATGCTAAGAAACATTCTAATGGGCTGATCATCTTCTTGTGATGTGTTTCGAATATGGAATTTAGAAACAAGTTTCCTTTATTCTAAATCTTTGATCATCTTTTTAAGCAATATGAATTCTAACCTTTCTTAGAGGTTTAGAATGAATTGTTATTAAAGTTTTCAAGTTAATGTTGTGGGGGTCCATAATAATCAAAGGGGATCTCAGGCTTATTCTTGGAGGTTCCGTATCATTTGGTATCAGAGCTTTGGTTTTAGATCAGGATTTATCTGTAGACCCTTGATTTTGGCCTTGGCTAGTCTGGTGATAATTCCAAACCTTTGATTAGACTAATATATTGCAATAGGACCTAAAATAAGCCAATTAAACTTTTTAAAACCCTAATTAGGTCTATTTTAGAAGATTTGGTTGGTTTTTACACAACACTGGTGCATTAAACCCTAAAACGGGTTTGATTCTAAGGTTTGGTTGCTTTTCACTTAATCTGGATGGTTTTTGGCAGTAGGGGTGTCCCATGTCAAATTAGGGTATCCAATTCGACATGGGGAAGCCCCATATCAAATTGGAAGCCCCATTTAGATATGGGGCTCTACCAGCCTGATATGGGCAGTTTTTTCAATTCCATGTCGAATTCGGATACCTACTTTGATATGGGCTCAATTTCTGCAGAAATAAAGTCATTTCAATTCGAGATGGACTCGGTCTATATCAAATTCAAGTAATTGTAATTCGATATGGAATCAGTTTGTGTCGAACCCATGAATTCGACATGCATCATAATAAACCATTCTTAAACAAGAAAATTTTCAGGCTTAACCTGATAGAGTGATTATAAATATAGGTTTTAAAAACTTGAAGAAGGATCTTTGGACTTTTGGCTTTGGGGATTGGCTGCTGGAACTTTGACAAATTGAGTATCCATCAGCAAAAACCCTATGCAAAGAGAAACAACAAGTTTGGACGAGGAACACCAACAACACACCAACTCTACAAAGGTAGTACATACACTGTCTTTGCCAAAGCTCATCCAAAATTCAAATTTAAACAATTTTGGTGGAGCCAAAAAATGACGGTATGCTTTAAATTAAATAAATACTGTGTGTTTTAATTGTCTTAAACATTAAAAGAGTTCATTTTTAATTTAACTAAAATCACAGTATGCAGCTTCTGCTTAAATAGTATATGTTAGTTTATATGGAGCGTATATTATTGTTTTGTTCATAACCTTCAAAACCAGTAAACTTATTTTGTACGAATTATTTATTTGTTTTTATCTTATGGTTATTTAGCCAACCTATTACTCACAATCACATTAAAACTTTTTTTTTTTATGAAAAACTTCACAGTAGCTTTTAAAACTAAGAAAAAATATTCACAATAGCTTTTCTATGGTTATTTATCTTATTGTTTTAACCGTAAAATCTTTGATTAGTTTTTCACAAAAACTAAACCCTAATTCATGTGAAACCTTAAGCCACAAAACATTATTTTTTATAAACATCGAACCCTAAGTTATTTTTTCCTAGAATCCCTAATTACATAATTTTTGCCCTAAACCCTAATTGGATTAACCAAAAACCATAAATTACATTAAACACTAATTTTCTTTGAATCTAAATCCCAAAACTCTAAATGATATTTAAGAACTCTAAGTTGATACATAAACCTAAATTTGCATCTTTATTTGCTTCATTATTAAATGACTATTTATTATATATTTTGATTAGTGATTTATTTATATCTTCGATTTATATCTTCGATGAATGATTTATTTATAAAGAATGGTTAGTAGTTATTTTTATTGATTTGTTTTGGTTTCAAGAAACTGTAAGAGGTATGTTTCCATATTTTGGGTACCTCATGTTATGAGCATCATGTAATTTAATTTATTTAAGTTTCAAATCAATGTAAAGGATACGTTTCCACCAATTGGTGAGTATCCTATTTTATTTATTTTCTTTTGGATATTGGACAATTTTAAAGGCATGTTTCCATCCATGGATGGGTGCCTACTTGTTTTGTTTTGTTTGGACATTGTTGTGATTTTAATAAAGTATTTATTTTTTCTTATGATCGCATGTAGTATGGATAATATTGTATTAATTAAGAATTTTATAATATTAAGACCTGAAGAGGAGGCTAGTTCCAATGAACTGGGAGTTGTGGGGGTGCTGGGTCATTCTCACCTTCCCCACATGCACCCAACTTTTTGAACCCATTAGGGGGTTGGGGTATTTCTTAGAAATTTTATAACCTAGCTACTGTAAAACATAAATCAAAAAGATTTTTACATACCTTCTTTTGTTGATTCTCCAAAAAATAACTCTTCTTGGATGAACTAGCTCCAAAAACAAGCCTTGGTTGCCTTTGAATAGTTTAATACGTGCTACTGCTGCTTTAAATATCAATTGAATTGACTTTTTCCTTTTCCTTCCTTGATTTGGTTTCAAAGATCAAGCCACTGCCAATTTTTTTCCTCCTTTGATTTGGTTTAATTGGTCCTTATTTATAGTGGTTTTTAGGTTGTTTATTCCTAATTAATTAAGGTAAGTAATATTAATAAAAAAAAGAAATTAAAACCTAATTGGATTAGGATTCAAAAAATTGCGTTGAAAAATTTTGCGCAGGCAAAAACTGTGCTGCCAGGCCCGTGGGCGTGCTAGCCCGCAGGAAATTCCTGCGGGCGAAAATTTCAATCCATGTGTTTAAATTCATAAAATTTCATAAATCATCAAAGTGCTTTGTTAAAACCCTAAAAATAATTCCTTACCCGAGAACTCCAATTTCAAAGCCTAAATCCAAAATTCAACTTTTAAACCTAAAACAATGAACCCTAATCCTTTTAAAACCTTAAACCCTAATTTTTATAAACTCTAATCCTTTTAAAATATTAAAAAAATATAAAAACATAAAAACTCAAAAAAGTCACAGTAGCTTAATTCACTATTTAAAAATCATGAATTAAAAAGTATTTCAAAGTGTCCAAAACCCTAATTTCAAGATTTCACCATTCAAACCTTAATTTTGTTAATCAAAGAGTCTTACAAACCCTTTAAAACATAAAACCCTAATCTATTTTAATTCCATAAAAAGTCACAGTAGTCATAAATTAGACTTTTATTTGCTTTATTCAATTCCATACTTGATATGCTTTGATTTATTTCTTATATTTTAATTTATTTAATTTCAATACTTGATTTATTTAATTTATCATGGATGGATGTTTATTTTATTGATTTTTAAATACTTTTGATGAATGATTTATTTATGATGAATGATTATTTACTTTTTCAATTAATTTAGACTTCCAAAAGATGTAAGAGGTATGTTTCCACTTGGTGGGTACCTTATTAGTTAAACAACATGTAATTTAATTTTCTTTTCTATTTTAGAACTTATGTAAAGGGCATGTTTCTACCTTTTGGTGGGTGTCCTACCTAGGCATGTGATGTAAGGACATGTTTCCATCCTTGGATGGGTGTCTATTTATTTGTTTTGTTTTCTTTGGACATTGTTTTGATTTTAATATATTGATGCTTTCTTTTTATTGTGTGTAGTATGGATAATATTGTTATATTTAAGAATTTTATAATATTAAGACCTATAAAGGAGGCCAGTTCCAATGAACCGGGCGTTGTGGGGGTGCTGGGCCATTTCTCACCTTCCCCATACGTACCAAACTTTCTGAACCCATTAAGGGGTTGGAGATTCCTTAGAAATTGAGTCATCCACCCCTTTCTATTTCCCGGTCCATCCGGGTGGCGACTCCATTTTCTCCGGACTTAAGTCCGTGTTCTCTAAGGTTCCGAGCCTAAACAGTACCGAAGTTGCAAGAACCATTCCACCGGGAGTGGGGGCGAAAATCCCCGCTCACAGTGGCGACTCCACTGGGGATAAGAGAAGTTGATTCTGTTGGTCTTTATATTATTCTATTCTTTGTTATAATGATATTATCCATTGCATCATATTAGATTGCATTGTGTGCGTGAATTAGGACGCCCGTGTTACCCGTGTTATGTTATGTAAGGGATACCATACTTTCACTCAAGGTATGGAGATCGAGCATGGCATAACCACTCATAGCCTTGTACCGTTTGGTATATACTTGCTATGGGAACCTAAGCCTTTTAACCCAAAGACTAAAGCTCATGTAATTGGCCTAGTTACTTTCCTTAGGTTTTACCCCAAATGCATGTTGTTTGACTATGGTTAATTTATCTTGGTTTAAATCATGGCTTATTTGGTTTGTTCTTTTTCTAATATGACCCAAGTACATTTGCAAGCTCAAAATAAATTTTTTCTTTCTTTAAAATAGAAAAGACCAAAACTATTTTCAAAACTTTTTAAGATGGGATGGTCTTTGGACATAAAATTTTTCTAAAAACAAATAAAAAATTCTTTGGCTCATGGCCCAAATACTAAGCCCAAAATCCATTTTTCTAAAATCTTTTACAATGGGCTTAGAAACAAAACTATTTTCACCCAACCTTTTCTTATAAAAAGCTTGCAAAAATATTTAGGTCAATTATAAAATACCAAAAATCAATTGTGGGCCTAGTTTACACTAAGAACAAATTAACCATGGGCTTGTTTTTGGCATGAATCATTAGTTACTTTTTCAAGTGAGAAATCTATTTATAATAAACCTCTTAATTTCGTTTTAATCCAACATAGCATAAAAGCTACTTTAGTTGGTTGAATGGATTAAAACCTAATTAATGGGAATTATCATGGATTGATTTCTATTTTTTGAAAATATAACTATTGGTTGAAACGTTCGAGGGAATTATTCGAAAGCAAGATACCCCATGTTGGTATTTTGTTAACCATATACCTAGGAAAAGAGACTCACCATTCATGTGTGGATGATATAAGGTTGGAAGGAACGTCCTAATTATCCTTGTTTGTGGTTTGTGTATACATACATTTGCATCTCATATCATTGATCCTCTCTGGCTCATAGACCGGAAGTACGACAATTCAAGAGCATACAACAATACCATCTACAACATTGACTTTAATTCAAGTGCCTCATTGGAAGGATGAATGCAAACCAGCTAAGGGATATAATTGATGAAGTTGTCAAAGCTAGGATGGTCGAACTACAAGACCAATTGGTTGAAATTATGAAGGCCCAGTTGATTGAAATTCTGGAGATCATCAACAATAACGCATCTCCCATTGACATAAGAAAAAGGGGAAAGGTAGCATTAACGGAGAATATGTTCACTAATAGAGATCAAATGAAAAATGAAGGATCAATCCCTATTTTACAAGATCAGCCGAACCATATGCTGTCTAAATGGAGCAATAGGAGCGACTACCACCTCAATGAGCAAAATCAAAAGAAAAGAAGAGGAGTTGAGAAAAATGCAGAAGAGGCGTAAATTTTCAGACTTGGGGGAACCTCTGTCAAAAATGTTGGAGAATCTAATGAAGGAGGGATTCTTACAACCTTTGACTCCTCGTCCTTTGCCTAATCCTTTTCCGCCTAACTTTGATATTAAAGCATTTTGCCAATTCCATCAAAGGATTGGACACGAAACGGACAACTGTATGAAGTTAAGGCATGAGATCCAAAATTTAATTGACAGTGGAAAGCTGCTTGAGCCTAATAAGCCCAACACTAGGAATAAGCCTCTGCTTAAAATTGAAAGGGCACCACCTCTTGCAACCTTCATGAAGAGTTTTATCTTGTCATCTCATCATGATATGGATAGAGAAGCTGCTAAAGAGGATGTACTGCTAAACAAGTTTGGTTTAACTGTGGATGATGATGATGAAGCAATCCTTGCCCTTGATATGTCTAAATAAATGAAGTATCTTCAACGCCAACTCAACGGACCTTCCTTAGCTTGAATGTTGCTTTTCAATTTTACTTTCTTTAATATTTTAAATCTTGTTTTTCAAATTTAAATTTGTTTGAATAAATTTTTGTTGGTCTTTGCTCATTTTTATGCTCAACCAGTGAGGAATTTAGCTTGATGTTTATAAATTAATGTGTCTAGGCATCATGACTCGAATGACTTTACTAGATGAGGGAATTGCTCTATAGCATTGAGTTGTGTGTTCTTACTTAGAGAGGGCTCCTGCATAATTACCTTTGTCTAGGTCTTAGTCAGTCTTAGAACATGCTTTGACAAATTTTCGAGGCGAAATTGAACTCTGCTTATTTAAGGGAGAAATGATCTAGGCATTGTTTGATTAGCCAAAAACTAGTATCCACCCAATTAAATATTAATCCCTAGTTGTCCCTTTGAGCCTTCATAAAATTTTAGCTTTCTTTTTCATTCGCATATAACCTCAACAACCTACCTTGAGCTGTTGTGATACTTTTGGCAAGTCTTATGATCACTAAGATAAAGAGGCAATAAAATAAAAAAGGCAATGATTAGTCAAAATCAGTGAAGTTCTCAAGACTATGAAGATAATTGAAGTTCTCAAGACTATGAAGATAGTTGAAGTTCTCAAGACCATAAAGATAATTGAAGTTCTCAAGACTATGAAGATAGTTGAAGTTCTCAAGACCCTAAGGGTAGTTGAAGTTCCCTTAATATATCCAAGACAACATCAACATTGGAGTAATAAATGATTTATCCCTATTAAAGAAGATTTATATTACTCCACTCATCCAATATTGGAAGCCCAAGTTGGTACAAACAAGACAACTATGTTTGAGCTAGAACCAAAAAAAAAAAAGAAAAAAAAAGAAAGAAGAAAAAAAAAGAGAGAATAGAAAAAGAAAAGAAAGAAAAAAGAATAGGAAAAAAAAGAAGAAGAAGAAAAAAAAAGGATAAAACCTAAAAAGGCGGTTCATAAAGTCAACTGAGTTATCTTTTACCTAAAGCAGCAAAAGGCTTCTATTTGGTTCATAAAGACTTTTTTTGAGTTGGTCCAACCCAACTAAAGATTCAATTAAAATTGGAGAAAAGGAGGAAGACCACACAGTTCTTGAAAGTTCTGTGGTCCAACAAGAAAGAAGGACAAAAAGACAAAGAAAGGGAAGAGTAAGAAAAATAAAAAGAAAGAAAAGGGAGAAGAAGAAAAGAAACAAATTTGGGTCTTAAACTTTATGCAAGGGAAAAAAAAAACTGTCCTAGTCAATATCCAGTTTAATGCTAAGAAGATAGAAGAAATTTGGAGTCTAGCAAGGTTGCCTCCAAGTTGCCTAAAATTCCAACAAGAAATTTGTAGTGTGAAGGTTTGTCCATTGTGTCACACTAGCTCCAATCTCAAAATGGCCTTCACTTAAGCCTGTTTCCCTCTTAGACCCCATTTCAAGCCTATCAAAGACCTGTTGATCTCTCTTGGTAGGTAGAGTCTATTAGTGGAGATAGTTTGGATGAGCATGCATATGAGATAGACAATATTTAAACTCAATGAGACCATTGGCCAAGTAATGTGTATGTGCCTATCTGAAGTGCAACAATTCTTGCTTAAGTAGAAATAATCCCCGAGTTTAGTATGGTAACTAGGGTTGTCATGTTATAGATATGTTAATTTGGAAAAATCAAGTCCTGAGGTACATCGACATTAATTTGGCAAAGCCAACATTTGATTTCAAAATGAAAAATTCAAAAATTTCAAAAAAAAATGTTTTGTCATAACAAAGCCTTCAAGTTAAGGGAAGTTTGTTGAACCTCCAAAGGACACATTGAGCAAAGAAAATTATTATTGGCAAAGTTATGAAGAAACTACCAACTGACATGCTAAAAAATAGCTCGAAATAGATGAATCCCTGACTCTGCAACTTAGGATCTCCACCACTCATGTTTTCAACATCTTGAAGATAAAAGCCACAAATGCAAAGCTTTCAATCATTCCAATGCAAGACTTGAACAAGAGTCAAAATAGAACCAATGAGAACACTTCTGCTGATCGCCTCGGTCTGTGAGTCATGGAACCACTGTAAGTATTATTCATGCATATCATGCATACATGAGCATATCACATCGCACTTTCTTGTCTTGTGTTGTCTATTCTTTGGCAAAATGAACAGCAAACACCTCGCGAAGTAAAGAATCAAAAGAAGATGTCAAATCAGGGGGGCATGGAAAGCCCATTGCTTGAGAAACCTCCAGTCATTTTACGAAGAGAAGAAATAAGTGCTTGTGTGAAGAACTAGACAACAACAACATCAATCAAAGCTTGCATGGAAAAAATCATTGAATGGGGGGGGGGGCAAGGAGAAGATATAAGGTCTAATTAAAAATAGCTAAATCTTTGCAAAAACGAAGAACAAAAGAATGGAACAATTAGAACTCTCAAAAGAATGAAGATGCAAAAGACGAAAGATCAATCGAGCTAAAAGAGCTGAAGCCAGGGTAAAGAGCCGATCTCAAGGAATAAAGATCCATTTTTCAAGGGTAAAGACCCAATGTCAAAAGATGAAGATTCATTTTCAAGGATGAAGATCCATTTGCAAGGGTGAAGACCCAATCTCCAAGGATGAAGATCCATTCTGAGGGTGAAGAATCACAATGCATAGAACAGCCGGAGCATTCAAACTTCTCAACTGATAAAAGGTTTGTCAAATTCATTCTCGGGTCCAAGTACCCATTCTCGGGTCCAAGTACCCAAATCAAATCTAATCTCGGGTCCAAGTACCCAAATTAAATCAAAATCAATTCAAATCTCAAGTCAAAGTATCCAGGTTAGGATCGAGTATCCTAATCAAGTTTAGAATCGAGTATCCCAAGTCCAGTTAGGAACAAGTATCCCAAGTCCAGTTAGGATCAAGTATCCAAGTCCAGTATCCAAATCAACTTAGGATCGAGTATCCAAATCCAGTCTAGGATCGAGTATCCAAATCCAGTTAGGATCGAGTATCCCAATCAAAATTAATATCGAGTATCCAAGTCTAGTTTAGGATTGAGTATCCAAAATCGGGTTCAGAACCTAAATTTTTCTTAGTTCCAAAACCTAGAATTATCCTCGAGTCCAGAACTAGAATCCAGGTCCAGAACCCAAATTTCCCTTAGGTCCAGAACCTAGAATTATCCTCGAGTCCAGGACACGAATCCGGGTCCAGAACCCAAATTTTCCTTAGCGAATCAGGGTAAAGAGCCGATCTCAAAGAATAAAGATCCATTTTTCAAGGGTAAAGACCCGATGTCAAAAGATGAAGATTCATTTTCAAGGATGAAGATCCATTTGCAAGGGTGAAGACCTAATCACCAAGGATGAAGATCCATTCTGAGGGTGAAGAATCACAATGCATAAAACAGCCGGAGCAGTCAGACTTCTCAACTGATAAAAGGTTAGTCAAATTCATTCTCGGGTCTAAGTACCCATTCTCGGGTCCAAGTACCCAAATCAAATTGAATCCGGGTCCATAACCCAAATTTTTCTTAGGTCCAGAACCTAGAATTATCCTCGAGTCCAGAACTCGAATCTGGGTCCAAAACCCAAATTTTCCTTAGGTCCAGAACCTAGAATTATCCTCGAGCCAAAACTCGAATCCGGGTCCAGAACCCAAATTTTCCTTAGGTCAAGAACCTAGAATTATCCTCGAGTCCAGAACCCAAATTTTCCTTAGGTCCAGAACCTAGAATTATCCTCGAGTCCAGAACTCGAATCTGGGTCCAGAACCCAAATTTCCCTTAGGTCCAGAACCTAGAATCATCCTCGAGTCCAGAACTCAAATCCGGGTCCAAAACCCAAATTTTCCTTAGGTTCATAACCTAGAATTATCCTCGAGTCCAGAACTCGAATCCGGGTCCAGAACCCAAATTTTTCTTAGGTCTAGAACCTAGAATTATCCTCGAGTCCAGAACTCGAATCCGGGTCCAGAACCCAAATTTTCCTTAGGTCCAGAACCTAGAATTATCCGCGAGTCCAGAACTCGAATCTGGGTCCAGAACCCAAATTTCCCTTAGGTCCAGAACCTAGAATTATCCTCGAGTCCAGAACTCGAATCTGGGTCCAGAACCCAAATTTCCCTTAGGTCCAGAACCTAGAATTATCCTCGAGTCCAGAACTCGAATCTGGGTCCAGAACCCAAATTTCCCTTAGGTCCAGAACCTAGAATTATCCTCGAGTCCAGAACTCGAATCCGGGTCCAGAACCCAAATTTTCTTAGGTCCAGAACCTAGAATTATCCTCGAGTCTAGAATTTTAATCCGGGTCCAGAACCCAAATTTCCCTTAGGTCCAGAACCTAGAATTATCCTTAAGTCCAGAACTCGAATCTGGGTCCAGAACCCAAATTTTCCTTAGGTCTAGAACCTAGAATTATCCTCGAGTCCAGAACTCGAATCCGGGTCCAAAACCCAATTTTCCCTTAGGTCCAGAACCTAAAATTATCCTCGAGTCCAGAACTCGAATCGGGTCCAGAACCCAAATTTTCTTTAGGTCCAGAACCTAGAACATCCTTGAGTCCAGAACTCAAACCGGGTCCAGAACCCAAATTTTTCTTAGGTCCAGAACCTAGAATCTCCCTTGAGTCCAAAACTCAAACCGGGTCCAGAACCCAAATTTTCCTTAGGTCCAGAACCTAGAATTATCCTCGAGTCCAGAACTCGAATTCGGGTCCAGAACCCAAATTTTTCTTAGGTCCAGAACCTAGAATCATCCTCGGGTCCAGAATCCAAAACAAGTCGCCACATCAAAAATTAAGTTTTATTGCTTTTCACTCTCTTTCACTAAGGTTTCAGATCATTCAAGCAGGGGGCAAACTGTAGACCCTTAATTTTTGACCAATCCGATCCAGTATGCTTTATTTAGTCCAAAATGATTTTTGTTTTTTAATTGGTCCAAAATAATTTTAATTAAATAATTTTTACCTTAGTATCTAATTTTTATTAACAAAAAAATGAAAATAAACAAATAAAAATTAAAAATAAAAATTATTTTGGACCAATTAAACAACAAAAATCATTTTGGACTAAATAAAGCATATTGGATCGGATTGGTCAAAAATTAAGGGTCTACACTTTCATTCAAGGTATGGAGATCAAGCATGGCATAACCACTCATAGCCTTGTACCTTTTGGCATATACTTGCTATGGGAACTTAAGCCTTTCAACCTAAAGGCTAAAGCTCATGTAATTGGCCTAGTTACTTTCCTTAGGTTTTACCTCAAATGCTTGTTGTTTGACTATGGTTGATATATCTTGGTGTGAACAATGGCTTATTTGGTTTGTTCTTTTTCTAATATGACCTAATTACATTGTGAGCTCAAATAATTTTTTCTCTAAATCCAAAAGACCAAAGCTATTTTTAAAATTTTCAAACTGGTATTTAGACATAAAACTTTTCCAAAATAAGTTAAAAATTCTTTTTCCATGACCCAAATACAAAGCCCAAAATCCATTTTTTTCTAAAATCTTTTTAAAATGGGCTTAGGAAAAAATTATTTTCACAACCTTCTTTAAAGAGCTTACGAATATTTAGGTCAATTATGAAAATACTAAAAATCAATTGTGAGCTTAGTTTATACTAAGAATTATTAATCATGGGTTTGTTTTTGGCATGAATCATTAGTTACTTTTTCAAGTGAGAAATCTATTTATAATAAACCTCTTAATTTAGTTTTAATCCAATATAGCATAAAAGCCACTTTAGTTGATTGGATGGATTAAAGCCTAATTAATGGGAATTATCATGAGATGATTTCCCTGTTTGAAAATATAACTATTGGTTAAAATGTCTGGGGGAATTATTCAAAAATAAAATATCCCATGTTGGCATTTTGTTAACCATATACTTAGGAAAAGAGACTCGCCATCTGTATGTGGAAGTTATACAGTTGGAAGGGATGCCCTAGCTATCTTTGTTTATTGTTTGTGCATACGTGCATACATTCATACATACATTTGCATCACATATCATTGATCCTTTCTGGCTCACAGCCCTGGATTACAACAGTTCAAAAGCCTACGACAATCCAACCTACGCCGGTGATGAAGAATCTAGCAGCAACTCAATTAGCTTCTCACTAAAAGTAATGGAACCTGAGTAGATTCAAAAGATGTTTGATGATGCCCTTGAAGTCAAGCTGGAAGAATTAAAGGGGGACCTAGCTGAGATCATGAAATGTCAAATGGCTACAATGTTTGGGAACACTGCTGAAGCATCTGCAAGCACCAAGAAAGACAAAGGGAAGGCTAAAGTTAGTGAAATGGCTTTTGATGATGATAAGGTTGTCATTGATAATGATGATGACTGGGCTCAATACTTCCAAGAGCCTCAAGACAAGAAGAAGGGGCCGAAGGTTGTTGAAAGATCAACTATAGAGAAAACTAAAACTTCAAATGTTGAGAAGTTAATTGCTGACCTGGAAAAGAAGTTTGAAAAGAAGCTGAAAATAGAGGAAATGTCGAAAGTCGAAAAGTTGTTTGAGCTAGATGAAGAGGTTCCGTACAAGTTCAAGATGCCATCCTTTGTAAAGTTTGATGGAACTGGAAATTCTTACCTCCATGTGAAGCAGTGTATCACTGGTATGCAGTTCACCTGAGCTATTAAGGCTCAAACCCTAAGGTATTTCATGCTCTCATTGGATTCCGTTATCCAAAATTGGTTCAATACCTTAGATGATGGCACTAAAAAAAGTTGGGATCTGCTATACAAGGCCTTCATCCAACAATTTGGATACAATGCTGAATTAGAAGTTACTCTAATAGAGGTGGAGTCCATTAGACAAAGGCCGAGTGAGAACTTCGTGGACTCTGTGAAGAGGTGGAGGAATAAGGCTGCATTGCTCAAGAGAAGGCCTGATGAATCCTATCAAATTAGAATGATTGTGAGGGGGGTGTTGCCTAACCTTCGCAAAAGGATGTCTCATACATTCATTCGAGATTTTAAGGATCTTTTACAAGCCGGTCTACAAATTGAAGAGTGAGAAAGAGAGAAGAACCGCTTTTCAGCGAGAAGGAATGAGAAGGGAAACTACTAGTCTGGTAACCAAGGAACACAAAAATCAGTTGATGTTTATGCTATTGGCCAAGGAGGAAGAAGCAGTTTTCATAATTGGGGAAGCCACTGTCTTGGGTCCTCAATAAGCTACAAAAGAAGGGATTGTTACAATCCTTGAATCCTCATCCTTTGCCTAACTCTCTTCCGCCTAATTTTGACACTAAGGCATTTTGCCAGTTTTATCAAATGCAAGGACGCGACATGGATAAATGTTTAAGGTTGAGGCATAAGATCTAGAATTTGATTGATAATGAGAAGCTGCCCGAGCCCAACAAGCCAAACACTAAATTTAATCCATTGCCAAGGTTCAATAGGGTACCACCACTGGCAACCTTCATGATTGGAGGAGGTTTGCATGGAAGTTTGGTTATGTCTTCCTTCCAAGATGTGGATGAAGAAGCAAGCAATGAAGAAGTGGTATTTAGCAAAATTGAATAAGCTATGGTTAGAAAAGAAGTAGCAATCTGTGTTGTGAATAAGTTTTGGGATTCAAGAGATAGTGATGATGATCTTGAACCCAAGAAGGCGGAATGGACCTGGTCCGAGCTTGAAGAAGATGAAGTAATAAATACTAGATCTGGTAAACCTTAGGCAAGGCCACCACCCAAGGAAGTAAAAGCTAGTAAAGGAATGGAAGTTGAAGTTGGGAACAAAGAAGAGGAAGATGACACTGTGCTTAAGCAGTTGAAGAGAACCCAAGCAAGTGTTAGCATTTGGGACCTATTGACCACTTCTAAGAAGCACCATGAAACTATGGCCAAGGCCTTGGCTAGCATACCAATTTCCACATTTATAACACCGGAGTAGTTGGTTAACTTCATGAATGTTGAAGGAGTGATGAAATGTGAAGATATTCAAAGGAAGAATGATATCGTTCTCTAATGCGGATTTACCGAAAGAAGGGAGAGATCACATCCACCCTCTCTTTATCAAAGTAGAAGTCAAAGGAAAAAGGACTCTATGTGTGATGGTTGATGATGGGTTTGCCATAAATGTTTGCCCACTTAAAATTTTGCCAAAGCTTGCTATGTCAATAAGAGATCTAAGCCCAATCAAGGTAACTATTCGAGCTTATAACAATACCAAGAGGCATGCCGATAGGACCTTCAAAGCTGTTGTAAAAGTTGGTCTAATTGAGTCCATGGTAGAATTTATGGTTTTGGACATACCCGTTACTTTTGCTCTTCTTTTGGGATGACCATAGTTTCATCCTCTTGGTGGAGTTTCTTCAGCCCTTCATCACAAGATCAAGTTCCCTAATGGAGATGAGACGGTGGTCATCAAGGCCGATGATAATGAGGTGGTCAATGCGCTAATGATTGAGAGGCCTCTCAATGGTTTTCAAGTAGCTGCAATTTTTGATGATGAAGTAGTGGACTCCAAGGTCTTGAACATGATGAAGAACATGAGCTACCTTCATGGTGCTGGTCTTGGAAAGGGCAAGGCCAGTGTGACAAAGCTTTCAGATTTCAAAACTCAAACTTCCAAGAAAGGGTTAGGGTATGAAAAAGCCAGCAAAGATGTGCAGCCAAAGAAGAATGAGAAGATAAGCTTTCCACTACTTGAAGAGATCTTTGTCAAAGCTTCAAACAGGGACCACTCCAAGGAAAGTCCGAGCCAATCATGTTCATGGGAAAGTTGATCCCAGATTTTAAAATTTTTGCTGATGTTGCCGAGCTAGTGGAGCAAGTGAAAAAAAAACCTCACCCTGATAGCCAACAAGAAGCCCAATCAAAAAGGGGAGAAGGAAGCTATCCTGAAAGCCGAGAAGACTATAGAGGAGATTGCTGCCCTGGTTGAAGAGAAGTTTGAAGATGTTCTGCTTTATGATTTTGAGAACAATGATTTTGATTTTAATTTGTCTACTTTGTATGAGGATGATGATGTCTTCTTTTCCAAAATGAATGCAATAAAGTATGATTTTGCTTACTTGTGTGATGTTTCTCCTGGTGGTTGCATACATTCAAATAGTGGTTACATAAGCATCTTTAATATTAACTCTAATGATACATAATCATTAAATTTGGGAAACCAAAAATCCTAAAAACATTAGCATAGCATTTGACCTTACTCGTAATGAGAGAGAGAGAGAGATTTGAAAAAATATTTAAAAAATATGAAGAAGTTTTTGCCTAGTCTTATGAGGATATGCCTGGAATAGATTGAGACATAGCCGAACATCTGATTCCTACTTACATTCATATGAAATCTATCAAACAAAAGCTTAGGCGGTTAAGACCAAAATGGGCTAAATTGGTTAAAAAAGAGGTCACTAAACAACTACAAGTAAAGTTCCCTGAAGTTATAGATTATCCAGATTGGCTAGCCAACATAGTACCCGTGCCAAAGAAAGACGGAAGAATTAGGGTCTGTGTGGACTATAGAGACTTAAACAAGGGATTTTTCTTTACCCCATATAGATGTCCTAATTGATAGTGCAGCTTCTAGTGTGCTACACTCATTTATAGATGGATTTTTCAGATACAACCAAGTGTTAATGGCCCAAGAGGATAAAGCTAAAACTACTTTCATTACTACGTGGGGTATATTCTGTTATAGGATGATGCCATTTGGGTTAAACTACCTATTAAAGGATGGCCACCACCTTGTTTCATGATATGATGCATAAAGAAGTCAAAGTGTATGTTGATGATATGATGGTAAAGTCGGACACAAGGGAGCAGCACTTCCAAAACTTAGAGTTATTCTTTGAGAGAGAAGTGAAGTATAAGCTAAGGTTAAACCCAAAGAAGTGTGTGTTTGGGGTTACCTCAGGCAAGTTGTTGGGACATGTGAATGGTCCAAATGGCATTGAGATTGACCCTAACAAGGTTAAGGCGATCAGGGATATGCTAGCCCCTAATATGAAGAGAGAAATTTAGGGGTTTATTGGCAGATTGCAGTACATTAGTAGGTTTATAGCAAAGCTCACCATGATCTGTGAACCTATTTTCAAATTACTTAAAAAGAATCAGCCACTCAAGTGGAATGAAGAGTGTCAAAAGGCCTTTAAGTGTATAAAGGAGTATCTACTAAATCCACCTATTTTGAAACTACCTAAACCCGGTAAACCATTATTACTATACTTAGCAGTAGAAGAAGAGTCAATAGGAGCCATGCTAGTCCAAGCAGATGAGTCAGGGGTTGAACATGCAGTCTACTATTTGAGTAAAAAGCTCATACCTTATGAAATTAAGTATAGTATCATTGAAAAGACCTGTATAGTCATGGTTTGGTCTTCTAAGAAGTTACGACATTACTTTCAATCTTATAGTGTGTATGCAATTTTCAGGTTGGATCCAGTGAAGTACTTAAAGGAGATACCCTCTTTAATCAGGAAGTATGGACAATGGTTGATAATATTGGAAGAATTTGAGATTGAGTATGTAACCAGGAAAATAATCAAAGGTAAAGCAATGGCAAAATTCATGGCCCAACAACCATTACTGGATAGCGAACAGGTAGTCTTGCAATTTTCTGATGAACATTTAGAGGCCATAGAAGTACAAGGATGGAAAATGTATTTTGATGGAGTAGTGAATAGGAAAAGAGCAGGTTTTGGAGTCATACTAGAATCACCCAAAGGGGAGCTTATCCCTTTAGCCAAGAAGTTGAATTTTAGGGTGATCAATAATATGGTGGAGTATGAAGCATGTATTTTTGGTTTAAAAACCCTGATGATTATGAAGGTGGATAAGGTACAAGTCTTTGGTGATTCATTGCTAGTAGCATCCCAAGTAAATGGAGAGTGAGAGTTAAAAGAAGAGAAGCTAAAACCATACCACCATTACTTGACCATGATGAAGAAGAATTTTAAGGAGTGCAAGTTTATACACCTACCATGAGAAGAAAACTAGATGGCTGATGCCCTAGCCACATTGGCTTCAGTATAAGAAAATCCTATCGACTTATTTTTTAAGCCTCTGATTTTGACCAGTTCATCAACTCCTTGCTATAAATATGAGACAATCATGGAAATTAATACAGACCATGATGCATGGTATGACACTATAAGGAGATTTTTGGAGGATAAGGAATAACCATTGGGGCCAACAAGCAAAGAGAGAAGAGCCATAAGGCGATGGTCCTTACAATACATCACCTTTCATGGAGAGTTGTATCTAAGATGGCCCAATAGGGTGCACTTAAGGTGCTTGAGGAAGCCTAAAGTTGAGCACATCATGTCAAAAATACACGCGGAAAGTTGTGGCCCACACATGAGTGGTTTAGCCTTAGTTAAGACGATAATTTGACAAGGTTACTACTGGTTGACAATGAAGAGAGATTGTATTGAATTTGTGAAAAAGTGCCGGAAATGTTAGATGTATGGTAATCTGAATCACATACCTCCTGAAGAATTGCACTCTATGTCTTCACCCTGGCCTTTTGCAACTTGGGGGATTGACATTATAGGAGAGATACATCTGACGGCTTCAAATGGTCACCGTTTTATTATAGTAGCAGTGGATTATTTTTCAAAATGGGTCGAGGCCGAATCTTTCAACAAACTGGGGGCAAGACAAATGCTAGATTTATTGAAAAGAATCTCATCTGCAGGTATGGGGTCCGGCATAGTATGATATCAGACAATGGGGTACAGTTTCAAGGTGCAATTAAGGACTTATTCTTGAAGTACCAAATCCATCATCACCGATCCTCCCTGTAGACCTTTAATTTTTGACCCAGTCCAATCCGATATTTTTAAACAGTCCAAAAATTTTTTATGGTGTTTTTAATTAAATAATATTTATTTTTAATAAAAATATAAAAAAGTAATAATAAAAAAGATAAAAAAGAATAAATAAATAAAAATCGACGAAGGAAGAATCGACGACGAAAAATTTTCATTGGGGCAACGAATTGGCTTGGGCCACCTGCTGCAAATTGGCCTGGCCCACGCCCGAGCCAGTAGCCCCAAAGCCCAGTGCCCGCATATTTTCTTTGCCAGCGCACTTTCACACGCTCGGCCCGCTCACGGTTTTGTCAAAATCCTATTCTACTTGGTTTTTAATTTTGTTTCCTAAAATGTTTTTTATTTCCTTAGCCAATTAGTATTAGGTTTATATTTTTTCTTATAAATACCACATTAAAGATACAGATTAGAGGAGATCAAAATTTTTGGATCTGAAATTTTTTATTGGACTTTGGACTTTTGGATTTTCTCTGCCAGAAAAAAAAACCTTGTAGGAGCAAGAGGCAATGAGCAAGCAACAACAATCCATCAAAGGTAGCCTACACTGTCTTTATTATTGTTCAACCAAAATTCAAAAGATTATGGTAGAACCAATAACGGAGGTTTGAATCTCTATTTCTTTGCTTATTTTTACAGTAGTTTCATCATTCAAATTGGATTAATTGTTTAAACGTGTAATAGATGATCAATTGTTCTACTTACCATCCAAGTTCTATTTGAAACTCTAAAAACTATTTTTCAGAACACTAATACCTTAATACCCATAAAACATATTTTTGAAATCTAAAACCCTAATTACACTTTTCTAAAACCAGAAAACAATTATCTGTTTTCTCAAAACCATAATCAATTCAATTTTTCTAAGATTTACAGTAGCATAGAAGGAGTCAATATTTATTTGTGTATTATAAGTCTTTACGTTTAACTTTCTTTATTATGATTATTCAAAATACAGTAGCTTTATTCAAAATACAAACCTAAACCCTAATTTATTCAAACCATAAATCTTAATTGATTCTATTTTCCAAATCATCACAATAGCTTGTTCCTTTTAAATATCTAAAGATTTTATTTTATTTTCATAAGCTTCAATCTTATTTACTTAAACCCTAATTGTTAAGCATAAAATCTAAGAAATTCTAATTGATACATGAACCCTAAAGTTATATACTTACTGTTTTATTTAAATTGGATGAATGTTTATTATATATTTTGATTGATGATTGATGTCTTTGATGAATAATTTGTTTATCATGAATGGATGTTTACTTTTATTAATTTGTTTTGATTTCAAAACTTTGTAAGAGTTATGTTTCCATATGTTGGGTACCTCATGTATTAAGCATCATGTAATTTAAATTGCTTTTATATTTTGGACCAATGTAAAGGATACGTTTTCACCTTTCGGTGGGTGTCCTATTTAGTTTTAGACATGGACGATGTAAGGACATGTTTCCATCATGGGATGGGTGTCCATTTATTTATTTTATTTGGACATTGTTGTGATTTTAATAAAGTGTTTATTTATTCTTATACTTGCATTTAGTATGGATAATATCGTTATATTTAAGAATTTTATAATATTAATACTTGCAAAGGAGGCCAGTTCCAATGAACCGGACATTGTGGGGGTGCTAGGCCATTTCTCCCTTCCCCACACGTACCCAACTTTCCTAATCCATTAGGAGGTTGGGGATTCCTTAGGAATCAAGTCATCCACCCCTTTCTTTTTCCTGGCCCATTTTCTTTGGGCCATCCACTGTGGCGACTACATTTTCTCCGAGCTTAGGCCCGTGTTCTCTAAGCCCCTGAGCCTAAACAGTGCCGAAGTCATAAGAACCATTCCATTGGGAGTGAGGGCAAAAATCCCCGCTCATAGTGGCAACTCCACTAGGGATAAGAGAAGTTGATTTTGTTGGTCTTTATATTATTTTATTCTTTCTTATCATGATATTATCCATTGCATCATATTAGATTGAATCGTGTGTGTGAGTTAGGACGCCCCTATTACCCGTGTTGTGTTATGTAAGGGATACCATACTTTTACTCAAGGTATGGAGATCGAGCATGGCATAACCACTCATAGCCTTGTACCTTTTGATATATACAACCCAAAGACTAAAGCTCATGTAATTGGCCTAGTTACTTTTCTTAGGTTTTTACCCCAAATGCTTGCTGTTTGACTATGGTTAATTTATCTTGGCTTAAATCATGACTTATTTGATTTGTTCTTTTTCTAATATGACCTAAGTGCATTGTAAGCTCAAAATAAATTTTTCTTTAAAGTCCAAAAGACCAAAGCTATTTTCAAAACTTTTCAAGATGGTCTTTGGACATAAAACTTTTCTAAAAAACAAGTCAAAAATTCTTTTCTAATGCCTCAAATACAAAGTTTAAAATTCATTTTTTCTAAAATATTTTTTACAAATGGGCTTAGAAATAAAATTATTTTCATATCTTTTAAAAGAGCTTACAAATTATTTAGGTCAATTAGGGAAATACCAAAAATCAATTATAAGCCTTGTTTATACTAAGAATAATTAATTATGGGCTTGTTTTTGGCATTAATCATTAGTTACTTTTTCAAGTGAGAAGTCTATTTGTAATAAACCCTTTAATTTAGTTTTAATCCAATATAGCATGAAAGCTACTTTAGTTGGTTGAATGGATTAAACCTAATTAATGGTGTTAGACAAATGATCTTAATTTTGATCCTTGACAACTCAAATGGATGATCTATTTAACTTGTGTTTGAAGAATCTTGTTGCAGGATTAGGTTGCTTCAAATAAAGGTGAACAGAACATTTCTAGCGGTCGCACCTCACCTAAAGACGACCGCTCCATGCAATTACAAGATGAAACCTTATCACAGTAGGTTTCGCGGTCAGAAGTTCGACCTAAGTCGCGACCGCTCCTACAGAATCGCGACCGTCCAAATATGTGAACGACCGCTACTCAAGGAACTTAAATCATTACAATCACAATAAGGTTCGCAGTGACAAGAACGGTGAATGACTCGACTTCGCTTACCACTTTAGCGACCGCCCATTCAGAGTCGCGACCGCCCTACCATTCAAGAAGAAATTGCTTAAAGAGACAGTAGTGTTCGCGTCCTCAGGTGCGTCCAGAAGTTCGACGCGAGAATATGAGTTCGACCGCGAAATGCTACCAAGGGCGACCGCGAGATTCAAATTATGGCGGACATCTCTTTTGCTCTGTCAGAGAATGACACGTAACATGACCGTTGTAAACCCACTTCAATATTCAAAAAGGGCGACCGCACCTTTGCTTGGCGTGACCGTCCCGACAAACACAGCATGGGCAAGAACCGGTCCGACAAACACAGCATGGGCAAGATTCCAGCTGCAGAGCACAAAAATTTGACCGTTGAAGCTTTTTCAAAAGCAGCGACCGTCCCTTGTTAAAAGGACGACCGCGTGAAGCATTAGCGCGACCATCCTTGTATGAAGGGCGACCGCGAAGTGCTTCGGACAGTTTAAGTAAAGAAGGTCTAAACTGCCAAGACTTTATTCTCAATATCAATAACGGCTAGTAAGACCACATCGGCTATAAATACAATGTTTCTATGAGAAAACAAAAAAAAAGAGAGGATACAAGAGAAAAGATTTTTATAGCTAAGCAACAAATTCTCTTTTACTTAAACTTGCATTTGAATTGTAATGAATGTTAGGTGTTAGCATTAAAAACACCATTGTATAAGTTTGAGTGTGAGCTTGGGAAACACTTGGGTTTTGAGAGTAAGCCTTGTAAAACTCTTGTTAGGTTGTGAGAGTAAGCCTTGTAAAACTCTTGTTTGGGTTGTAAGTGTGAGCCTAAGAAAAATACTTGTGAAGTTAGGTGTGAACTTGTGAAAACACCAAAGTTGGAAGTGAGCTTGTAAAAACTTCAAAGATTAGTGGAACCTTAACAAGTTGTTAAGGAAGTGGATGTAGGATTGAAGTAAATCCGAACCACTATAAATCTTGTGTGTTCTTTCTTTCTTCCATTACTCAACTAACTCTCTATTCCGCATTTCTTGTTTGTTGAGTTTTTTAAATTGTCATTACTTCTTGAGGAAACCAATTCACCCCCCTCTTGGTTGCCATCTTGGGACAACAATTGGTATCAGAGCCCTGAGATTTCTTAAACTTAATTGTGAAATCTGATCCACTATGGCAACCTCTTCTTCATCAAGCTCTCATGGAAATCTCAACTCTGTTCTTAGACCCTATTTCGATGGAACGGATTACTCATACTGGAAACACAAAATGTACTTATTTCTAGACAGTGAAGGGATTGAACTATGGGATTTTGTGGAAAGTGAGTGGAAATCTCCCACTTATGAAGTTGATGGTACTCGAGTTCCACTTCCCAAAGCTCAATGGTCAACTAGCAATACCAGAGATTGATTCAAGAACAATAGAGCTGCTTCCATCTTGATGAATTCCATTTCAAGAGAAGAAGGTGGAAGAGTTCAACATTTAACTTGTGCACATTGCATTTGGAAAACACTTGAAAACTATCATGAAGGTACAACTCAAGTGAGATTCACCAAAAAACAAATGCATGTCCATGAGTATGAGCTATTCAAGATGAAACCAAATGAAAATGTCACCGACATGACCAATCACTTGCTTGCTATTGTTAATGAACTAAAGAAGTATGGCAAGGTATATGATCAAGGTGATGTAAACAATAAAATCTTGAGAGCCCTAAGAGCTAGAAAGAACTTTGAATCCAAAGTATCATCCATAGAAGAAGCTCATGATCTCAGCACATTAAGAACCGATGAGCTAGTTGGAAAGTTACTCACATTTGAGCTACATAGTGAGAAAGAAGAAGATCAAGGTGAGAAAGAAAAGAGAAAACCAATTGCACTCAAAGCAATAAAAAAAGTTGAGAGCTCAAGCAATGAAGGTACTGATGATGAAGATGAAATGGCAATGTTCTAAAAAAGAATCAATGAATGGAAAAGGAAGAAAAGATTATAAGCAAACAAAGGCACACCTCCAAAATTCTCCTTCAAAGATAAAGAAAAGAAAAATGAGGTAAAATGCTATGAATGTGGAAAAACTGGTCACATTAAATCAGATTGCTTCAAATTAAAGAACAAAAAGAAATGGGATAAAGAAAAGAAAAAGTCTCTCAAAGCCACATGGGATGACTCTTCCTCAAGTGAAGAAGAAGAAGAAGGAATTGCAAATCTTTGTCTCATGGCTATAGAAGATGACTCCAATGAGGTAAGTACTCAATCCTTTGATTTAGTAGCACATAATGATACAAATGATATAGATGATAGTGATTTGATTGAGCACATGAATTTTAAAATAGAAAAATATTTCTCTAAAATGATGCTCTATAAAGAGAAAAACTCTAAGTTAGAAAAGGATTTTATATGCTTAAAGAACTCTACCTTAGAATTGAAAACCTCAAATGAACACTTAATGAATACAATAGGAGAGTTAAATAAAAGCTCACATGACTTAGAAAAAGTGATTAAAGAGAATGAGACATTGAAGCATGAACTAAAAGAACTAAAAGAATCAATTTCCAGGTTTCATAAAGGAAAGGAAGCATTGAACACATTAATTAATAATCAAAGATCACCTTCCTTGAAATATGGATTAGGATTCAATGGCTCAACCAACCTTGCACCTAGCAAACAAACATTTGTGAAAGCATCTACAACTGAAATTTCTGATGTTCATATCAAAGATGCTTGCACCAAGTCTAAAAGAACTTCTTATGGTTCACTAGGAGATAAAGCCAAAAATAACTATGCATTGTTGTTCACTAAACTTGCACAAAAGAAATCACATACTTGTAGCTGCATGCATAATACGATAAATACAAAAAGAAAAATGCAGAAGTATAAAATGCCATGGCAATGCACATATTGCATGAAATTCGGACACAAAAACTTCTATTGTTATATAAGAAAGGCTCATCTCAAGTTAGAAGACTCTTTTTCTACTAACCATCAAGGACCCAATGTGGGTACCTAAAAGAAGATGATCACAATTGTCTTGTAGGTATGCCTAAAATCTACTATCAATGAAAGCACATGGCTTGTGGATAGTGGATGCTCAAGGCATATGACTGGAAATGCAAAGCTCTTTACTAGTATTACCTACAAACATGGAGGTAATGTAACTTTTGGAAACAATGCTAAAGGTAAAATTCTTGGTGTTGGCTCCATTGGTTCTATTGGTAAGGATTTAATTGAAGATGTATGGCTTGTTGATGGTTTGAAACATAACTTGCTAAGTGTTAGTCAACTTTATGATAAAGCATACTTTGTCAATTTTGATTCCAAGGAATGCAAAATCACAAATTCAAATGATGTTATCATATTTAAGGGCACTAGAACAAACAACAGTTATAATGTCTGTAACACCCCGATACCTTATATAAGTACTATACATATACCTGGTATACATACGGTAAGTATATAAAGTATAAGGATGTCACTTTTCGTTACCTTTTTAAAACCTATAAAAGAATTCCAAACCATAATACATTAATTTAAATAACATTTACCAAATCATTATCTTTATCAAAACTTCATTTATACATATAATTACTTTCTCGTCATAAATACATCAATATAAAAGTTATACATGTATGCATTTCCCTCTAGTTGGTCTCGACAAACTTTTACTCTTCTCGTGGCATAACAAAAGACTTCATATCTTCCATCTATATACCTGCGCGAATAAACACCCGCGCTAAGCCCGAGAGCTTAGTAGTCCAAATATAAAATATAAACATATAGTATAGAAGTATTAACATATAATGATGTATAAATTCAAGGTATAATTAGTTCTTATCATATTTTATTTTCTTTTTAATTGCATCTTTCATATATCCTAGCTAATTTCATATATGATGTACATATATACATAATAATATCACCAACCCTAATCCATCACCAAAACTCAAAATCAATATATTAATACATCCACATTATATATACCATACCAATCATTATTGCAATACACACTTTACATATCATACCAATTATTATTGCAATACACACATTACATATCATACCACTCATTATTCACATTTCCAATAAAGACAACCTTTATCATCAACCACAATTCATTTACATATTACACTTAATAATCTTATATTATTCACAATTCACCAAGCATAATTCATTATTAATACTCACAATCAATATTTCAATACTTGCATTTCACATTGACAATAAAGACAGACTCGGGCCCAAAACACTAATATGTTATTCAGAGTTCAGAGTTCTGCATTGGTCCATAATCACAATGATCAAGCCCGTAGGCAATATATCTCATGTCTCTATCCATGGATAGCGTAACAGACCCAGTCTCTTGGATCATCAACTCGGCTAAACTCGAGAAGATCCTCAACCCGGCTAGACTGTTACTACAATTCACATTTCACATTTTATCAAGTAACAGACCCAGTCTCTTGGATCTCAATTCATCTCAATGCAAAGAGATCCTCAACCCGGCAAGACTGTTACCTTTCATGTATTTCGCATCAATAATTTACATAGTGTAACAGACCCAGTCTCTTGGATCTCAGTTCACTCAAATTGAAGAGATCCTCAACCCGGAAAGACTGTTACATTTTCACATTCTCTAGGCATGCCGCCAAATCCAGAACTCTGAAAATTTAATCAACATATTAGACACAAAATCTTTTATTTTCATTTCATTCTCAATTGAATTATCATAGCCAATAGCAATGGCTTAACATCTCATTTGAATCACTATAGCCGATCACATTGACTTCACAACATATCATATCTCAATCCATATGATACATATAACATTATTGATATAACATTTCAAAATATATTATTCATATAATACATTGCCATTCACAATGCATATAACATAACATTTCATCATTTCTCAAAACACACTAACACCATTCATTATTAGAACATTTATCATAACAAATTGCACATACCTTAAGAATGATCCTCATTTCTTTCTACCTTTCCATTTCATATTTCATCCTTTATATTTATATATATAAAATGATTTACATTCTTCATTTACATTCATAATATAATAGCTTATTTAACACTTTCATCCCAATGTGTAAATGTTCAAAGACATATAAGGATATACAATCAAATAGGGTTTATGCTTACCTTGTTAATGATCTTCACATCCTTCACATCATTATCATCACCTTAGTCCAATTATATTAACAATATAGTAAACCACTTAACACATTTGCAAACAAATGTGTTAAGCCTCAAATCATGTAAGTAAATACAATCATATGTATTGGTACTTACCTCAAGAACTACTCCCATCAATCTATACATTTCCTTTTTCCAAGAATTCTCCACCTTTAGGTTAATGCAACACAATCTCTTCAAAACCTAATCCAAAGATCATTATTCATAGGTTTAGAATCATCTACATACATTTGATTAGGGCATTCTTTGTTTTAAACATGTTTAAAGTGTTTATGTTTAGGTTTAGGTTTAGGTACCATAATACCTTTGAAGAATCAAAGCCATGCTAAAAGAACAAAGAATAAAAACAATAATCATTACATTTGAGGGACACGGGCAGCCCACTTGAGGGACACGGCCAAGCTTGTGGCCGTGTCTCTCAACCACAATTGGCAGTAAGCAACACGGGCAAGGGACACGGCCAAGCTTGTGGCCGTGTCTCCCAAAACAAATTGGCAGTGGCAGACACTGGCATGGGACACGGCCATGTCTCTCAAAAATCAACCCAACACGCCCAAAATTTCCATGTCTTGGCCGTGTCTCTCCATGCTTTTGGCCGTGTTACTCAAAACATACCCTTTTCACACAAAAACCTCATTCAAATGGATACAATCAATAACATAAACACATATCTTACATAATCAATTAAACCACACATTAACAATACAATTGAACATATACCATCTCAAAATCTTAAAACCAACATTCTTCTCCATATTTCAAAATCAACATCCACCACTTCCAACAACAAAATCTCTTTAAACTCTTAACTTAAAACCAATTTTAACACTTAAAAACACAACACAAACACATCTCATCATCAAACCAACAAACCCTAATTATCTTCAAAAGAATGAAAGGAATCAAAGAAAAGATCTTACCTTAGATGAAGTAATTACACAAATCTTTGATTCTCCCTTAAATTTTGAGCTTAGCATCTCAAGAACCTCTCTTAGCTCTTTCTTTCTCTTTGTCTATGGAGGAGCCGGCCACACATGAAGAGAAGAGGAAAAGATGAAGAAGCAAAGTCAAAATTTTCTTTTAATCTCCACCAAGAGTTCAATTCAAGCAATTACCAAAACACCCTTTAATCATTTAACTAACCACTTGTCTCTTATATGCCCATACATGTAATTTCACATATCCCACAAAAATATCCTCTTGCATTGACTCTCCCTTTGACCAATTTATATGATATATATATCATCATATAAACAACATATACATTTCTCTCTAAACCCTCTTTTCTTTCCCAAAACACATATACATAAACCTTCTCTTCCCATTTCTTTTCTCTTCACATAACATATACATTCAATCCAACTTACAACAACAACATACTCCAAACTTCTAAGGCATACATGAGGATATTACAATGTCAGCATACATTCAAATCATACATGTTTAATGTCCACTAATAATGATGCATGGTTATGGCATAGAATACTAGGACATGCTGGTATGGATCAATTGAAATATATTTGCAATGAGAACTTAGTTGATGGCTTAACTAAGATAAAATATGATAAAGATAGGATTTGTGAACCTTGTCAACATGGTAAGCAACATAAAAGCTCATTTAAAACAAAGAGTGTTATAAGCACCTCTAGACCTTTAGAGCTCATTCATTTAGATTTGTTTGGACCAAATAGAGTTACAAGCTTAGGAGGCAAATCAAATGCATTTGTTCTTGTTGATGACTACTCTAGATTCACATGGGTTAATTTCTTAGCTCAAAAGAATGAAGCCTTTAATTACTTCAAAACTTTTGTAAAAAGAGTTCAAAATGAAAAAGGATATGTGATCACATCTATTAGAAGTGATCATGGCAAAGAATTTGAAAATGAAAACTTTGAAGGCTTTTGCAATGAACTTGGCATTTCACATAATTTTTCTGCTCCTAGAACTCCACAGCAAAATGGTGTAGTTGAAAGGAAAAATAGAACTTTAATCGAAATGGCTAGGACAATGCTCAATGAATATGATTTACCATCTTATTTTTGGGCGGAAGCCGTTAATACAGCTTGTTACATTGCAAATCGTGTTTACAAAAGGCATTTAACTAATAAAACTTCTTATGAGCTATGGAATGGAAGAATACCCAGAATTGGATATTTTAGAGTATTTGGATGCAAATGCTTCATATTGAATACCAAGGATAATCTTGAAAAATTCTCATCCAAATCAGATGAAGGCATATTCTTAGGATATTCATCATATAGCAAAGCATATAGGGTATTTAACATGAAAACTCTAGTTATAGAAGAATCAATGCATGTTGTATTTGATAAGTCATCTAAACTTGATCAAAAGAAAGGTATTACTTTCAATGACCCTGCAGGTACTCTTGAACCTCTTGAATCTATTGATGCTCCAAAGATCAATCAACTTGAAGAAAAGACTCAAGATCTACCTAAGGATTGGCAATACAAGAAAGATCATCCAAAGGAACTCATCATTGGAGAAACATCTAAGGGAGTAACTACTAGATCTAAAATTAATCATGTTGATATTAATTTTGCTTTTGTTTCTCAAATTGAACCAAAAACTGTTGAGGAAGCTTTAAATGATGAAAATTGGATAACTGCAATGCAAGATGAACTTAATCAATTATAAAGAAATAATGTTTGGCAACTTACTCCTAGACCTATAGATCATTCTATAATAGGATGCAAATGGGTTTATAGGAATAAGCTTGATGAAAATGGCCACATTATTAGAAATAAAGCAAGATTGGTAGCCAAAGGTTATAATCAAGAAGAAGGTATTGACTATGATGAAACCTTTGCCCCTGTAGCCAGATTAGAAGCTATTAGAATATTACTTGCTTTTGCATGTCATATGAACTTTAAGCTTTATCAAATGGATGTCAAAAGTGCATTTCTAAATGGACTTATAAACGAAGAAGTTTATGTAGAACAACCTCCTGGTTTTGAAAACTACAAATTTCCTGATCATGTTTTCAAACTTACCAAAGCTTTATATGGATTGAAACAAGCACCTAGAGCTTGGTATGATAAACTTAGTGCATATTTGCTTGAAAATGGTTTTTCAAAAGGAAAAGCAGACACAACTCTTTTTGTTAAAAAGGATAAGCACAACATTTTGATTGTACAAATTTATGTGGATGACATATTATTTGGAGCTACTAATGAAGTCTTGTGCAAAGAATTTGCTTCTTGTATGACTAGGGAATTTGAAATGAGCATGATGGGTGAACTCAAGTTTTTCCTTGGACTGCAAGTCAAGCAATGTGAAGATGGGATCTTCATCAATCAATCAAAATATACAAAAGAACTCATCAAGAAATTTGGAATGGATGGCTGCAAAACTAGCAAAACTCCTATGAGCACATCATTGAAATTAGGTAAAGATGAAAATGGTAAAGCAGTAGATGAGAAGAAATATCGAGGTATCATCGGATCACTACTTTACTTAACCGCTTCTAGGCCTGATATAATGTATAGTGTATGTCTTTGTGCTAGATTTCAAACTAGTCCTAAAGAATCACACTTGAATGCCACTAAGAGAATCTTGAAATATTTGAGTGGAACAATGCATTTAGGACTTTGGTATCCTAAAAATACATCATTTCATATTATAGGATTTTCAGATGCAGATTATGCTGGTAGTATCTTAGATAGGAAAAGCACAACAGGAGCATGTCACTTTCTTGGTAATTGTCTAGTTTCTTGGCATAGTAAGAAACAAGCATCGGTTGCTTTATCCACAACGGAAGCGGAATATGTTGCAGCATGTTTTTGTTGCACACAAGTATTATGGATGAAACAACAATTGCTTGGCTATGGTAAAGTCTTTAACAATATCTCCATTAAATGTGACAACACTAGTTGTAACACCCCTATACCCCGTATACGTACACAGCATGCTTATACGATCGTAATATATGTATACTAAATATAGAAATGCCACGTTATAATTAACAAATGACACATCCCTTTTTAAAAACATAACCAAATTTAAATCATTTAAATTAAATGATAAAAGATAAAAGATAAAATATTCATTTAAAAGCAGCGGAAATAAATCAAATATTTTCAAATACAAATACATTAAGATCCAAATTTACAAGACATGAAATATATACATGATTGGCAGCTCTTCTCTGATCTTTAAGTCCAAACTCAACTCTTCAGTGTCTAGACTCACTTGGTCTCGAAGAACTCTCGGGTTCAACCCTGTTACCTGCGCGATGAACCACAATCGCGTTGAGCTAACAGCTCAGTAGTGCAACTAATACAACCATGATGTTTTAATGCGATGCACATGTCACCATTATACATTCCATATACCATACATAATCATATTAATTTCATAATTATACATTAGATCTTATTATTCAATTGTTTCTTCATTCATAAATCACATATTACAATTAAGACAGACACGGGCCCAAAACTCACTAATATGTTATTCAAAGTTCAGAGTTACTGCTTTGGTCCATATTGACACCTTGTGTCTAGCCCCGTAGGCAATATATATATCCATGGATAACCAACTAGATTTGAGTTTACGACCCGGTCATTTCACTCAATCTAGTTTCAATAATATGTTTTTGAGGTTTATGACCCGGTCATTTCACCCCAAAACATCACATTTCACATTTATCAACTGGATTCGGCTTACGACCCAGTCATTTCACCTATCCAGTTATTCATAGGCATGCCGCCAAACTCAGAACTCTGAAAATTGAATAAACATATTAGACATACAATTATTTCATTTATCTCATTATCAATCTCTTTCTCAATTCACTTTACATTTCATTTCCATACTCATAGCCAACACTCATGGCCTCATATCTTTCACATTTCATCATCATATAAACAAACATATTTCAATCATCTCATTAATCAATTCATTATTCACATGGATATTGTCAATGGCATTAACACATATTTTACATGCTCATCACAACATTCACATATAACTAATTATGCCACAATATCATATGAATGTATGCAATAATGTGGTTTGAACTTACTTCAAAAAAAACTCACACAACTCTAAACACTTACACTTACAAGAATCTATCACCACTTGAGTTAGGGTAAATCACCTTCTTCACAACCTATTCCAAAAGAATGAGGAAACTCTCATGAGATAAAAAGGTTAAGAATCAACTAGGGCAAACTCTAAACTTGACACGCTCACACACAAGGGCGTGTCCCTGACCGTGCCCTAACTCCACAATCACAGAAGCATTGACACGCTCAGAACCACGGGCGTGTCACTGGGCGTGTAATACATTCTGTGTCTCAGAAATATCGACACGTCCAACATCATGAGCGTGCTCATGGCCGTGTAAATTCTTAAAACTCACAGTAGCTATGACACGCTCTATAACACGGGCGTGTTGCAGGTCGTGTCAAACCCCCATCAACACAGTGCTATGACACGTTCAATAACACGAGCGTGTTACTGACCGTGTCAATCCTACTGCCACACAGAACCATCGACACGCCTAAGGACCTGGACGTGCTCCTGGGCGTGTCAGGCCAAAAACCCAGATTTCGGCCAAGACAACACCACAACCAACAAATCACTTCTATCCATCAACATCCACTTCAAACAACCTTAATAAAACATACCCAAAAACCATCTCAAACTTACAACAACACCAAAACAAGTCAAAACACACCTCAAACACAAATCACAAACTTCATCAAAACTCTAAACACAACCACAACTCAATCTATACAAATCAACTTACTCTTTTCTTCAATCCACCCCAAAATCCAAAACCACTTAAACCAAAAACTTATAAACACAACACAATCAACCCAAACACATACTCATCACAACTTCAACTCACAAACCCAAACATAACTTCAAAAACAACACAAGAAATCAAGAGAGAACTTACCAAAGATGAAGAACTCTTAAACCTTCAACTTGATCTCTTAAAAACTCTCTTCAATCTTGATCTTGTAAGGTCAAATCTCTATCTTGCTCTCTTGTCTCTTTGTTAGCCGGCCAAAACAAAAGCAAAGGAAGAGGAAGAAAATGAATCACGGCAAGGAAGGAAGAAAGAAGAAAGAAGAAAGAGAAACCCAAAGTCAACTACTATTTCCTTAAAATCCTCTCAACCAAGCAATTAAAAATATTAAACAATTCAAATAAACCTCCTCCATTCATTAATTTCCTTATTAATTAATTATTAATTCAAACACAAACAAATATCTTCTTCCACTATCTCCATTTGACTTTCCATAGACTTATGTATATGTTGTATATATCACAATATATATAACATATGCACTCTACTCTTACATCATATCTCTTTCCAATTAAACACAAATACACTTAATCCAAATAAAACAACAATTATATACCAAACTTCTAGGGTATATTTTGGGATATTACAATTCTCCCCCTCTAAAAAGAAATTTCGTCCTCGAAATTACCTGATATTAAGTTTGAAACAACTGAGGATATTGATCTTGCATCGCTTGCTCATTCTCCCAAGTTGATTCTTCTCTACCATGATTCTTCCAAAGAATCTTCACAATTGGCACTTTCTTATGTCTTAACTCTTTCATTCCATAAGCCAAAATAGCAACTGGTTCCTCTTCAATTGTCAGATCCGGATTCACCTCAATAGATTCCACTGATAACACATGAGATGGATCTGATCTGTATCTCCTTAACATAGAAACATGGAAAACATTATGGATCCTATCCAACTCAGGTGGCAAAGCAAGCCGGTAAGCAACTGGCCCAATTTTCTCTAAAACTTCATATGGTCCAATGAAACGCGGACTCAGCTTCCCTCTTCGACCAAATCTCAGAATTTTTTTCCAAGGAGACACTTTCAAAAATACTTTATCTCCCACATTATACTCAATGTCTCTCCTTTTCAAATCTGAATAAGACTTCTGTCGGTCTGAAGCTGCTTTCAACCTATCTCGAATCACTTTCACTTTCTCCTCAGTTTCTTTAACCAAATCAGGACCAATTAACTTGCCTTCTCCAAGTTCATTCCAACATAGAGGCGTTCTACACCGTCTCCCATACAATGCTTCAAATGGTGCCATTCCAATGCTGGACTGATGACTGTTGTTGCAGGCAAATTCCACAAGTGGTAAGAATCTGTCCCAACTTCCCGAGAAATCAATGATACAGCTTCTCAACATATCTTCGATAATCTGTATCACTCTCTCTGACTGCCCATCTGTCTGCGGATGAAAAGTAGTACTAAAGTGTAATCGAGAACCCAGAGCACCATGTAAACTCTTCCAAAATCTTGAAGTAAATCGGGGATCTCGATCAGACACTAAAGAAATTGGGACACCATGCAACTTCACAATCTCCTGGATATACAGCTCAGCCAACCTCTCAAGAGAATTATTCGTCCGAACCGGAAGAAAATGAGCTGTCTTTGTCAACCTATCAACAATTACCCAAATAGCATCATGTTTCCTCTGAGTCAATGGCAAACCAGACACAAAATTCATTGTAACTCTTTCCCATTTCCATTCAGGCACTGATAATGGTTGAAGTAACCCTGTTGGAACTTGATGCTCAGCTTTTACCCTCTGACATGTGAGACATTTGGACACAAACTCCGCTATGTTTTTCTTCATACCTGACCACCAGTAATGCTGTCTTAAATCATGATACATCTTCGTATTGCCGGGATGCATAGCAAAAACTGACTGGTATGCTTCTTCCAAAATAATCCTTCTTAAATTAGCATCATCAGGTACACACAATCTGTTCTTAAACCAAAGGCTCCCATCACTTTTTACCAGAAAATCTCGACTCTCTCCATTCTGGCAATTTGAAACAATCTTCTGAACTTTCTCATCAACCAACTGAGCCTCTTTAATCTGATCCAACAATACCGGCCTCAACTGCAATTGTGCCAACAATGCACCATCATCACAAGGTACAAAACTAGCATTCAACGCTCTCAACTCAACAAGCAACGAGAGCGAATACACGGTCAAACCTGCTAAAGACTTCCGACTCAAGGCATCAGCAACAACATTTGCCTTACCAGGATGATAATCAATCAAACAATCATAGTCTTTAATCAACTCCAACCAACGTCTCTGCCGAAGATTAAGCTCTCTTTGAACCCCCAAATATTTCAAACTTTTATGATCGGTATAGATAAAACACTTTTCTCCATACAAATAGTGTCGCCAAATCTTCAATGCAAACACAATGGCTGCTAACTCTAAATCATGGGTCGGATAATTAAGCTCATGCGGTTTCAACTGTCGAGAAGCATAAGCTATCACTTTACCTTCTTGCATCAAGACACAACCCAAACCACTATGTGAAGCATCACTGAAAATCACATATGGTTTATCTTCCACAGGCAAAGTAAGAAAATTTGTGCGCGGCCGCACCAATTTGAATAGTTTCGACCGTTATAGACAATTTCTTCCCTTGCGAGTGTACCTATCTTACTAATGGTCGCTAGACTGATTGTCGCGATCGTACCTTGTTTAATATGTGACCGCACCCTGTACACTCTGCTCGAAAATTTATAATCGTTGGTTGTGTGACAAGTCGCAACTCTTAACTTTCAACAGTCATAAACGGCTATTTTCTTAATTCCATCTATTTAAGAGTATGTTACAACAGTTTATCTGATATTTTGCTTATTAAAACACACAAACTTCCTTCTGAAACCCTAAAAACTTCTCAAAATCATCTGTTTCTCAATCACCCTCTGTTTTCCAGTTCACTCCTGCTCTTTCTGTTCTGATAGCTCCCAAAAGAAAAACCACCTCCAAAATAAAAGGTCAAGCCAAGAGAGTTCCAGGAATCACTATTAGAGAACCCATAGTTGATCCTCCATCTCCTCCACAGTCTAGAAGAGGTGAGAAAATTCACAAACCTCACCACCAAACTTCTGAGGAAGATATTAGGTATGCCATGCTAAAGAAAAAGAAAGTTGAAGGCACCAAATCTCCTTTTGGTGGGATGCTTTCTGCCTTGGACATCAAGGATGAAATTGAGAGATTGCTGGATGTCCTTGGATGGAGAAAATTTGTCTTTCCAGAAGAGGTAGGCTATTCTAGTCTGAGTAAGGAGTTTCTGATGTCTCTCCAAATAGAGAAGAGTGCAAACTCTGCACTAGGGTGGTATGGGGTTAGGTTTAAACTCTTTGATCACTAACAATCCTTAACCCTAGAAGATTTTGGCAGCATTTGGAACTTATCTTCTGAAGGTATAACCTCTTACAATGACCAAATCTTCTCTAACCACACTCTTTCTGATTTCTGGCAAGAAATTTCTATTGAAACTTCTTTTGAAAAAGAATCTAAAGCCAGACACATCAAAACTCTCACCCATTGGATGCTCAATAGGATTATCACCTACACCATCCATCAAAGAGCTGATGGGAATGAGAAAGTAACCAAAAGAGACCTCATCTTTCTATATGCTTTCACCCACAACATCAAAATGAACACAACCAAGTTCTTGATTGACACCTTCTATCATCATGCTGTTACAAGAACTGGTACTTTCTTCCTATCCTCACAAATTACTCAAATAGCTAGGCACCTAAACCTTCTAAATGATCTGAATATAGCTACTTTGAGAAACCCTTTCAATCTTGCCTCTAGTGCTATCACAATTGATTACTTAGAGCATGCTGGATGTGTAAGGAAAATTGAAGGATCATATGTATACTGTTTTGGCAAGAAAGGAGTTATGGATAAACAAAAGAAAAGGCCAAGGTATACAATTGAGGGAGAGGGAGATTCTGTGGAAGTTGCTGTGGAGTTACCTCCAAAAGCAACTTCATCAAAAGCTGCTCAAGAAACTACTTCATCCTCCACACAACTCATCCTCCAAGCTATCAAAACTCTCTCCAGGAAACTCTCTAAGTTCAAGAAAAGTGTCTCCAAGAGATTCCAGCACTTGAACAAGAGAATCAACCTTATATCTCACATGCACCATGATCTATATGACATGCAAGGCAAATTGGACTTGCCTCAATGCAACCTTGAAGATTGGGATATAAGTGATCACACCCAAAGCATTCCTGGAGAAGAAGAGTCCATTAGCACTAGCTCTGCCTCTATTGCTCCTCAAGATAAAGGAAAAGCTCCTTTAGTTGAAGAAGAGTTAGATGTAGATGATGACTCTGAATAGCTTAAATTTTTTTTTTGTTTGCATTTTCATATGTTTGGTACTTTACTGTAATATCCTCATTTATGCCCTAGAAGTTTTGCATATTGTTATTGTTGTTGTTGTTATAAATTGAATTGTTTGTATATGATGGGATAAGAAAAGAAATTGGAAGGAGAATGCTTGTGTATAAGTGTTTTGGGAAAGAATTAGGGTTTAGAGAGAATGGTATATATTGTGTATATGAGGATATATATAACATATAAATGGGTCAAAGGATGAGTCAAAGGAAGAGAGATATTTTTGTGTTAAGTGTGTAATTACATATAAGGGCTTATATGAGACAAGAAGTTAGTTAATTGAGTGAGGGCATTTTGGTAATTGCTTGGATAAGAACACTTGGTAGAGATTAAAAGCAAAATTTGACTTGGTGTCTTCATCTTTTCTTCTTTCTTTCAAGAGGTGGCCGGCTCTCCATTAGCAAAAGGGAAGGAGAAGTGTTCTTGATACTAAGATCAAATTGAAGAAGGAATTGAGAGCTTTGGTGAAAGAATTGTGGAATTTCTTCATCTAAGGTAAGTATTCTTTTGTTTCCTTTACTTATTTTGTAGTAGTGTTGAAGTTATGATTAGGGTGATTTGTGATTTGTTGGTTTGATGATTAGATGTGTTTGTGTTGTGTTCTCAAGTGTTGAATTGGTTTTAAGTTAAGAGTTTAAATAGGTGTTGTTGTTGGAAGTGGTGGATGTTGATTTTGAAAGATGGTGATTTTAGGGTTTTGGGATGATTTGTGTTTAAGTGTAATATTAATGTGTTATGAGGTGATTTTTATGATGAATATGTGTTTAAAACATTGTTTATGTTCATTTGAAACATGTGGTATGATGTATATTAAGTTTAAATGCAATTGGGAAAGTGTTGGCTTTGGTTAGGGTTTTGGTTATGGGTGACACGGCCAAAAAGCTATGGGAAACACGGCCAAGACATGAAATTTTGAAGGTGTTGGATTGATTTTTGGGAGACACGGCCGTGTCCCCAAGCCATGTTTGCTACTGCCAAAGTTTGGTTGAGAGACACGGCCACAAGCTTGGCCGTGTCCCTTGCCCGTGTTGCTTACTGTCCAATTGGGTTGAGTGACACGGCCACAAGCTTGGCCGTGTCCCTCATGTGTGCTGCCCGTGTCCCTCATATGGGTTAGGTAAGTTTTGTTTTCCTTGACCTAGTTGCAATGTTTTGGTTCTTCATAGGTAGGTTGGTTCCTAAACCTAAACTTAAACACTTTAAACATACTTTAAACTATGAATGAGCTAATCAAATGCATATGAAAGATCCTAAAGCTATGAATCATATAAATTGTTCTTTGCCCTAATTGCATTGTTGAGATTTAAACAAGGTTATGTTATGCATTGTGAAAGGTAATGTGTTTTGTGAGTAATGTACCTTGAAATGTTTTATCAAAGATGTGATATCAATGATGCTTTATGCATAATATGAATTGAAATGTGAAATGTGATACAAAGCCATTGTTATTGGCTATGATGATGATATTGAGAGAAAGAAGGTATGTATGCCTAAATGTTGATGATAATTGGAAATGGAAATGATAATTGAATAATAAATGAATTGTGTGGCTAATGTGTTATTCTATTTTCAGAGTTTGTTGTTGGTGGCATGCCTAGTAAGTGTAACAATCTCTTGAAGTTAGGTTGGATTGAATCCTTGAAGCCTAATTGAGATGTTACCACCCTTGAAGCTAGGTTGGGTTGGTTCTTGAAGCCAAGTTGGGTTGAAGCTTAGCATGCTTTGCTCCCCTTGAAGCTTGGTTGAACCTAATCCTTGAAGCCTAGTTGGGTATATGATATTGATAAATGTGATGATAGAACCAAAACATTAACTCTGAAAATTGAATGGCATATTAGTGTGTCTTGGGCCCATGCTTGTCTATGGTTAATGTGAGTCATGAATGATGCTTGCCTTAGCTTATTGTTGATGATGAATGATTAAATGAATATAAATGAGGTCTATGATAAGATGTGAAGTATGATATGCCTATATATATAAATGTTGAGTTATAAAATGGAAAGCTATGTTATCAACTTGGCATATATGATGTTACATGCATAATATGGATTGAGAATTGGTACTGCATTGCATTAAAGCATAACATTAGCATGATTATCTTACTAAGCCGTTGGCTTAGCGCGATAGTGTTTAATCGCGCAGGTAATAGAGTTGATAGAGTTGATCCCGAAAGCTCTTCGAAACCGACCGAGGGTAGACAGTGAAGAGTTGATTTTGGAGACTTAAAGATCAAAGAAAACTTGCCAATCATGTATAACTCTTTTATATTTTGTAAAGTATTGATTAAATGTACATATATGTATATTTGTAAATATGGAATTAAGTGTTTTCAAATATGTAAATATGTAAATATTTTATGACTTCCGCTGTGTAATAACTATATGTATGTATATATATATCTAATGTGTTTTATTTTAAAAGTAAATGATCTACTTTCCTATAATATATAATGATAATAGTATTGTATCTATTTAAATGTTTTGAATGTTGAAGAAAATCGTAGCATCCCTATGTTTGGTGCACTTATGCTACATTGTTGTGGTTGTAGTGTGTGTGCATTGGATGTGGGGGTGTTACAATAGTTTTGGTATCAGAGCCGAGGAGGTAGACCGGGGTTCATTTCTAGAGGTGGTGCTACATCCAGGGAGACTAGATCGGAGGAGGTTGGTTCTTCCCAGAGGATGTATGTTATGCAGAGGCAGCCGAATGCATCGGCGGTCATAGCTGGTACTTTTTCTTTATTTAATACTGCAGTACTTGCATTGATTGACCCTGGATCCACACACTCTTACATTAGTGCATCTGTGTTACCTGTATCTGATATGCATGCTGAGTCCCTAGGATTTGATGTTTTGGTAACAAATCCGTTAGGGCATAGTGTGATAGTTAGTAAAGTGCACAAAGATAGTGCAGTAGTGGTGCAGGGTGAGCAATTCCCTGGGGATTTGATTGAGATGCCATTTAAGGAATATGATGTGATCCTAGGCATGGATTGGCTATCTCGACATGGAGCTGTGGTGGATTGTAAAAAGAAAATTGTTTCTTTGAGAACTGGTGATGGTAGGGAGGTGATAGTATCTAATGAGCAGGAACAGTTAGCCTCCTTTTTCTTTCAGCTGTTGCAGGTAGGAGGTTGATTAGGAAAGGGTGTGAAGCCTATCTTGCTCATGTGGTAGATACTAGAGTAAGAGGTTCACCTATTGATAACATTGCCACAGTTGCAGAGTTCCCAGATGTATTTCCAGAGGAGCTGCCAGGATTGCCTCCTGAGAGAGAGGTGGAGTTTGGTATTGAATTGTTGCCTGGTACCACTCCTATCTCTATTACTCCTTACAGAATGGCACCAGCAGAATTGAGGGAGTTGAAAGTACAATTACAGGAGCTGTTGGATAAAGGATTCATTCGCCCCAGTGTTTCTCCTTGGGGAGCTCCTGTGTTATTTGTAAAGAAGAAAGATGGTACTATGAGGTTGTGCATCGATTATAGGCAATTGAACAAGGTGACCATTAAAAATAAGTATCCTTTGCCTAGAATCGATGATCTCTTTGATCAGTTGAAGGGAGCGTCAGTATTCTCTAAGATTGATCTGAGATCGGGGTATCATCAGCTGAGAGTCAGAGCTGAGGATGTTCCGAAGACCGCATTTTGGACCAGGTATGGGCATTATGAATTTTTAGTTATGCCTTTTGGTCTGACAAATGCACCTGCAGCTTTCATGGATTTGATGAATAGGGTGTTTAGGCCCTATTTGGATCAGTTTGTAGTGGTCTTCATCGATGATATTTTGGTGTATTCGAGGAATGAAGAGGAACATGATAAGCATCTGCGGATTGTGTTGCAGATTTTGAGAGAGAAGCAATTATTTGCCAAATTGTCGAAGTGTGAGTTTTGGTTGGATCAAATAGCTTTTCTTGGACATATAGTTTCAGCAGAGGGTATTAGAGTTGATCCGAGCAAAGTTGAAGCTATTTTGAATTGGAGTCCACCCAAGTCTGTGACTGAGATTAGAGGTTTTCTGGGTTTGGCAGGCTATTACCGGCGGTTTGTGAAAGGGTTTTCTTTGATAGCTACTCCACTCACCAGATTACTTCGTAAGGGAGTTAAATTTGTGTGGACTGATCAGTGTCAGGCGAGCTTTGAGCAGTTGAGAGATATGTTGACTCAAGCGCCTGTTCTTACTTTACCTATTGAAGGCAAACCATATGTGATCTTCAGTGATGCTTCACATAGAGGTTTGGGGTGTGTGCTGATGCAAGAAGGTAAAGTGATAGCTTATGCATCTAGACAGTTGAAATCGCATGAGCTTAATTATCCTACCCATGATTTGGAGTTAGCAGCCATTGTATTTGCATTGAAAATTTGGCGTCACTATCTGTTTGGGGAGAAGTGTTTTATCTACACTGATCACAAGAGTTTGAAGTATTTGGGTGTCCAGAAAGAACTCAATCTTCGCCAGAGGAGATGGTTAGAATTGATTAAAGACTACGACTGCTTGATAGATTATCATCCAGGTAAAGCAAATGTTGTTGCTGATGCCTTGAGTCGAAAGTCTTTAGCTGGTTTAACTTTTTACTCGCTCTCGTTGCTTGTTGAGTTGAGAGCATTGTGTGCTAGTTTTGTACCTTGTGATGATGGTGCATTGTTAGCACAGTTGCATGTGAAACCAGTTTTGTTGGATCAGATCAAAGAAGCTCAGTTGGCTGATAAGAAGATACAGAAGATTGTTTCGGATTGTCAGAGTGGAAAAGGTGGAGATTTTATTGTGAAGAGTGATGGGAGTCTATGGTTCAAGAACAGATTGTGTGTACCCGATGATGCTGTTTTGAAAAAGGTCATTTTGGAAGAAGCTCATCAGTCAGTGTTTGCTATGCATCCAGGCAATACAAAGATGTATCATGACTTGAGACAGCATTATTGGTGGATTGGGTTGAAAAGAGACATTGCTGAGTTTGTATCGAAATGTCTCACTTGTCAGAAGGTTAAAGCAGAGCATCAAGTTCCCACTGGGTTGCTTCAACAGTTGTCAGTGCCAGAATGGAAGTGGGAAAGAGTGACAATGGACTTTGTGTCTGGATTGCCTTTGACACAAAGGAAACATGATGCCATATGGGTGATTGTGGATAGATTGACTAAGACAGCTCATTTCCTTCCGATTCGGATGGATTACTCTTTGGAGAGGTTGGCTGAGCTGTACATCCATGAGATTGTGAGATTGCATGGTGTTCCAACTTTTTTAGTGTCTGATCGAGATCCCAGGTTTACTTCGAGATTTTGGAAGAGTTTGCATAGTGCTTTAGGTTCTCGACTGCATTTCAGCACTGCTTTTCATCCACAGACGGATGGACAGTCTGAGAGGGTGATACAGATCATTGAGGATATGTTGAGAAGCTGTGTCATCGATTTCACTGGAAGTTGGGATAGATTTTTACCTCTTGTAGAGTTTGCTTACAACAACAGTCACCAATCCAGCATTGGTATGGCACCATTCGAAGCACTGTATGGTAGACGGTGTAGGACACCGCTGTGTTGGAATGAACTTGGGGAAAGTAAGTTAATTGGGCCTGATTTGATTAAAGAAACTGAGGAGAAAGTGAAGTTGATTCGGGGCAGGTTAAAAGCAGCTTCAGACCGACAGAAGTCCTATGCAGATCTGAAGAGGAGAGACATTCAGTTTGATGTTGGGGATAAGGTATTCTTGAAGGTATCTCCTTGGAAGAAGATTTTGAGGTTTGGTCGGAAAGGGAAATTGAGTCCTCGTTTCATCGGACCGTATGAAGTGTTAGAAAGAGTTGGGCCAGTGGCGTATAGACTTGCTTTGCCACCTGAGTTGGATCGTATTCATAATGTGTTCCATGTATCTATGTTGAGGAGGTACAGGTCGGATCCATCTCATGTGTTGCCATTTGAATCTATCGAAGTGAGCCCAGATTTGACATTTGAAGAGGAACCAGTTGCTATCTTGGCACGGGAAGTGAAAGAATTGAGGAACAAGAGAGTGCCATTGGTGAAGATTCTTTGGAAGAATCATGCAAAAGAAGAAGCAACTTGGGAAAGTGAGCAGACTATGCGAGAGCAATATCCTCAGTTGTTTCAGAATTGATTTCAGGTAATTTCGAGGACGAAATTTCTTTTTAGAGGGGGAGAATTGTAATATCCTCATTTATGCCCTAGAAGTTTTGCATATTGTTATTGTTGTTGTTGTTATAAATTGAATTGTTTGTATATGATGGGATAAGAAAAGAAATTGGAAGGAGAATGCTTGTGTATAAGTGTTTTGGGAAAGAATTAGGGTTTAGAGAGAATGGTATATATTGTGTATATGAGGATATATATAACATATAAATGGGTCAAAGGATGAGTCAAAGGAAGAGAGATATTTTTGTGTTAAGTGTGTAATTACATATAAGGGCTTATATGAGACAAGAAGTTAGTTAATTGAGTGAGGGCATTTTGGTAATTGCTTGGATAAGAACACTTGGTGGAGATTAAAAGCAAAATTTGACTTGGTGTCTTCATCTTTTCTTCTTTCTTTCAAGAGGTGGCCGGCTCTCCATTAGCAAAAGGGAAGGAGAAGTGTTCTTGATACTAAGATCAAATTGAAGAAGGAATTGAGAGCTTTGGTGAAAGAATTGTGGAATTTCTTCATCTAAGGTAAGTATTCTTTTGTTTCCTTTACTTATTTTGTAGTAGTGTTGAAGTTATGATTAGGGTGATTTGTGATTTGTTGGTTTGATGATTAGATGTGTTTGTGTTGTGTTCTCAAGTGTTGAATTGGTTTTAAGTTAAGAGTTTAAATAGGTGTTGTTGTTGGAAGTGGTGGATGTTGATTTTGAAAGATGGTGATTTTAGGGTTTTGGGATGATTTGTGTTTAAGTGTAATATTAATGTGTTATGAGGTGATTTTTATGATGAATATGTGTTTAAAACATTGTTTATGTTCATTTGAAACATGTGGTATGATGTATATTAAGTTTAAATGCAATTGGGAAAGTGTTGGCTTTGGTTAGGGTTTTGGTTATGGGTGACACGGCCAAAAAGCTATGGGAAACACGGCCAAGACATGAAATTTTGAAGGTGTTGGATTGATTTTTGGGAGACACGGCCGTGTCCCCAAGCCATGTTTGCTACTGCCAAAGTTTGGTTGAGAGACACGGCCACAAGCTTGGCCGTGTCCCTTGCCCGTGTTGCTTACTGTCCAATTGGGTTGAGTGACACGGCCACAAGCTTGGCCGTGTCCCTCATGTGTGCTGCCCGTGTCCCTCATATGGGTTAGGTAAGTTTTGTTTTCCTTGACCTAGTTGCAATGTTTTGGTTCTTCATAGGTAGGTTGGTTCCTAAACCTAAACTTAAACACTTTAAACATACTTTAAACTATGAATGAGCTAATCAAATGCATATGAAAGATCCTAAAGCTATGAATCATATAAATTGTTCTTTGCCCTAATTGCATTGTTGAGATTTAAACAAGGTTATGTTATGCATTGTGAAAGGTAATGTGTTTTGTGAGTAATGTACCTTGAAATGTTTTATCAAAGATGTGATATCAATGATGCTTTATGCATAATATGAATTGAAATGTGAAATGTGATACAAAGCCATTGTTATTGGCTATGATGATGATATTGAGAGAAAGAAGGTATGTATGCCTAAATGTTGATGATAATTGGAAATGGAAATGATAATTGAATAATAAATGAATTGTGTGGCTAATGTGTTATTCTATTTTCAGAGTTTGTTGTTGGTGGCATGCCTAGTAAGTGTAACAATCTCTTGAAGTTAGGTTGGATTGAATCCTTGAAGCCTAATTGAGATGTTACCACCCTTGAAGCTAGGTTGGGTTGGTTCTTGAAGCCAAGTTGGGTTGAAGCTTAGCATGCTTTGCTCCCCTTGAAGCTTGGTTGAACCTAATCCTTGAAGCCTAGTTGGGTATATGATATTGATAAATGTGATGATAGAACCAAAACATTAACTCTGAAAATTGAATGGCATATTAGTGTGTCTTGGGCCCATGCTTGTCTATGGTTAATGTGAGTCATGAATGATGCTTGCCTTAGCTTATTGTTGATGATGAATGATTAAATGAATATAAATGAGGTCTATGATAAGATGTGAAGTATGATATGCCTATATATATATAAATGTTGAGTTATAAAATGGAAAGCTATGTTATCAACTTGGCATATATGATGTTACATGCATAATATGGATTGAGAATTGGTACTGCATTGCATTAAAGCATAACATTAGCATGATTATCTTACTAAGCCGTTGGCTTAGCGCGATAGTGTTTAATCGCGCAGGTAATAGAGTTGATAGAGTTGATCCCGAAAGCTCTTCGAAACCGACCGAGGGTAGACAGTGAAGAGTTGATTTTGGAGACTTAAAGATCAAAGAAAACTTGCCAATCATGTATAACTCTTTTATATTTTGTAAAGTATTGATTAAATGTACATATATGTATATTTGTAAATATGGAATTAAGTGTTTTCAAATATGTAAATATGTAAATATTTTATGACTTCCGCTGTGTAATAACTATATGTATGTATATATATATATCTAATGTGTTTTATTTTAAAAGTAAATGATCTACTTTCCTATAATATATAATGATAATAGTATTGTATCTATTTAAATGTTTTGAATGTTGAAGAAAATCGTAGCATCCCTATGTTTGGTGCACTTATGCTACATTGTTGTGGTTGTAGTGTGTGTGCATTGGATGTGGGGGTGTTACATTTACTTTCTGCCCTTGTACTTTCCTCTATCCTTAATAAACATGTTTGTTGCAAATGTTATTTGTTTTCCTCTATCCTTATTTGTTTTGATTGTTGCTTTTAACATTTTGTCTATGACAATGGGGGAGAAAATAACAAAATGGAATGAAACATAGTATACACAATGGGGGAGAAAGAGAAAATGGTATGGAGAAAATGGCATAACATAATGAAATATTTGCACCAAGATAATCTAATAATCACAATGCTCTTAACCATGTTTTATGCATTTGTTAAGGGGGAGCATTTTAAAACTTATCTTTTTTCTCATCATTCCATTTGAATTGTCAAAGTCAAAATGGGGGAGATTGTTATACAAATGATCTTAATTTTGATCCTTGACAACTCAAATGGATGATCTATTTAACTTGTGTTTGAAGAATCTTGTTGCAGGATTAGGTTGCTTCAAATAAAGGTGAACAAAACATTTCTAGCGGTCGCACCTCACCTAAAGACGACCGCTCCATGCAATTACAGGATGAAACCTTATCACAGTAGGTTTCGCGGTCAGAAGTTCGACCTAAGTCGCGACCGCTCCTACAGAATCGCGACCGTCCAAATATGTGAACGACCGCTACTCAAGGAACTTAAATCATTACAATCACAGTAAGGTTCGCGGTGACAAGAACGGTGAATGACTCGACCTCGCTTACCACTTTAGCGACCGCCCATTCAGAGTCGCGACCGCCCTACCATTCAAGAAGAAATTGCTTAAAGAGACAGTAGTGTTCGCGTCCTCAGGTGCGTCCAGAAGTTCGAAGTGAGAATATGAGTTCGACCACGAAATGCTACCAAGGGCGACCGCGAGATTCAAATTATGGCGGACATCTCTTTTGCTCTGTCAGAGAATGACACGTAACATGACCGTTGTAAACCCACTTCAATATTCAAAAAGGGCGACCGCACCTTTGCTTGGCGTGACCGTCCCGACAAACACAGCATGGGCAAGAACCGGTCCGACAAACACAGCATGGGCAAGATTCCAGCTGCAGAGCACTAAAATTCGACCGTTGAAGCTTTTTCAAAAGCAGCGACCGTCCCTTGTTAAAAGGACGACCGCGTGAAGCATTAGCGCGACCATCCTTGTATGAAGGGCGACCGCAAAGTGCTTCGGACAGTTTAAGTAAAGAAGGTCTAAACTGCCAAGACTTTATTCTCAATATCAATAACGGCTAGTAAGACCACATCGGCTATAAATACAATGTTTCTATGAGAAAAAAAAAAGAGAGGATACAAGAGAAAAGATTTTTATAGCCAAGCAACAAATTCTCTTTTACTTAAACTTGCATTTGAATTGTAATGAATGTTAGGTGTTAGCATTAAAAACACCATTGTATAAGTTTGAGTGTGAGCTTGGGAAACACTTGGGTTGTGAGAGTAAGCCTTGTAAAACTCTTGTTAGGTTGTGAGAGTAAGCCTTGTAAAACTCTTGTTTGGGTTGTAAGTGTGAGCCTAAGAAAAACACTTGTGAAGTTAGGTGTGAACTTGTGAAAACACCAAAGTTGGAAGTGAGCTTGTAAAAACTTCAAAGATTAGTGGAACCTTAACAAGTTGTTAAGGAAGTGGATGTAGGATTGAAGTAAATCAGAACCACTATAAATCTTGTGTGTTCTTTCTTTCTTCCATTACTCAACCAACTCTCTATTCTGCATTTCTTGTTTGTTGAGTTTTTTAAATTGTCATTACTTCTTGAGGAAACCAATTCACCCCCCCTCTTGGTTGCCATCTTGGGACAACAAATGGGAATTATCATGAACTGATTTCCATTTTTAAAATATAACTATTGGTTGAAACGTCCAAGAGAATTATTCAAAAACAAGATACCCCATGTTGGTATTTTGATAACCATATTACCTTGGAAAAGAGACTCGCCATTCGTGTGTGGATGTTATAAGGTTGGAAGGAATGTCCTATTTATGCTTGTTTTTTTATTGTTTATGCATACATGTATACATACATGCATTACATGACATACCATTAATCCCTTCTGGCTCACAGCCCTGGATTGCGATAGCTCAAAAGCTTACGACAATCCAACCTACGCCGAAGACGAAGAATCTAGCAGCAACTCAATTACATTCTCAGCAAAAGCAATGGAGCCCGAACAAATTCAAAGAATGGTGGATGACGCCCTCAATGCTAAAATGGAAGAACTAAAGGAGACCCTGGCTGAGACCATGAAGAAACAATTGGCTGCAATTTTAGAAAACAATGCCAAAGCATCTGCTAGCACCAAGAAGCCAAAGGACAAGGGGAAGGCTAAAGTTGGTGAAGTGGTTTTTGATGATGATAAGGTGATCATTGATGATGATGATGATTGGGCTCAATACTTCGAAGATCCTCATGACAAGAAGAAAGAGCCAAAGATTGTTGAAAGATCAGCTGTGGAGAAAACTGAAACTTCAGATGTTGAAAAGATGATTGCGGACTTGGAAAAGAAATTTGAGAAGAAACTGATAACCGAAGAGATGCCCAAGATCGACAAACTATTAGAACAAGATGAGAAGGTCTCTTATAAGTTCAAGTGCCATCCTTTTCAAAGTTTGATGGAACCGAAAATCCTCAGCTCCATGTAAAGCAGTATATCACTGCTATGCAGTCTGCCCGAGCTACTAAGGCTCAAACTTAAGGTACTTTATGATTTCATTGGATCCTGTTGTCCAAAACTGGTTCAATACCTTAGATGATGACACTCAAAAGAGTTAGGATCTTCTATACAAGGCCTTCATCCAACAATATGAATACAATGCTGAATTAGAAGTTACTCTAATGGTGGTGGAGTCCATTAGACAAAGGCCGAATGAGAACTTCGTGGACTATGTGAAGAGGTGGACAAATAAGGTTGCATTGCTCAAGAGAAGGCCTGATGAATCCGATCAAATTAAAATGATTGTAAGAGGAGTGCTACCTAGCCTTCGCGAAAGGATGTCTCATACGCTCATTCAAGATTTCAAGGACCCTTTTCAAGCTGGTCTACAAATTGAAGACGGAGAAAGAGAGAAGAACCGCTTTTCAACAAGAAGGAACGAGAAAGGAAACTACCAGTCTGGTAACCAAGGCATGCAAAAGGCAGTTGATGTTAATGCTACTGGCCAAGGAGGAAGAAGGAAATTTTTTGAATTGGGTAAGCCGGTGTCTTGGGTCCTCAATAAGCTACAAAAGAAGGGATTGTTACAACCCTTAAATCCTCATCCTTTGCCTAACCCTCTCCCACCTAATTTTGACACTAAGGCATTTTGTCAATTTCATCAAATACAAGGGCATGACAAGGATAGATGTGTGAAGTTGAGGCATTAGATCCAAAATTTGATTGATAATGGGAAGCTGCCAGAGCCCAACAAGGCAAACACTAAAGACAATCCATTACCAAGGTTCAATAGAGTAACACCACTAGCGACCTCATGATTGGAGGAGGTTTGCATGAATGTTTTGTCATGTCTTCTTTCCAAGTTGTGGGTGAAGAAGCAACCAAAGAAGAAGTGGTATTTAGTAAAGTTGAACAAACAATAGTGGGTAAGGAAGTAACTATCTATGTTGTGAATGAGTTTTGGGATTCAAGCAATAATGATGACGATCATGTACCCAAGAAGGAGGAATGGACCTGGTCCTAGCCCGAAGAAGATGAAGTAATGAATACTAGATCTGGTAGACCTTATGCAAGGCCACCACCTAAGGAGGAAGAAGCTAATAAAGGAAAGGAAGTTAAAGTGGGAAACAAAGAAGAAGAAAATGATATTATGCTTAAGCAGTTGAAAAGAACCCAAGCAAATGTTAGCATTTGGGACTTATTGGCCACTTCTAAGAAGCACCGTGAAACTATGGCCAAGGCCTTGGGAAGTATGCCAATTTTCACTTCTATAACACCGGAGGAGCTAATTAACTTCATAAAAGTTGAAGGAGTAATGAAATGAGAAGACATTCAAAAGAAGAGTGAAGTTAATATGGGAATGGTATCTTTCTCAGATGCGGATTTACCGGAAGAGGAGAGAGATCACATCCACCCTCTCTTTATCAAAGTAGAAATCAACGGAAAAAGGACTCCATGTAAGATGGTTGATGATGGGTCTACCATAAATGTTTGTCCACTAAAAATATTGCCAAAGCTAGCTATGTCAACGAGGGATCTAAGCCCAACTGAGGTAACCATTAGGTTTATGACAATACCAAGAGGCATGCCGAAGGAACTTTTAAAGCTGCTGTGAAGGTTGATCCAATTGAATCTATTGTTGAATTTGTTGTTTTGGACATACCTGTTACTTTTGCTCTACTTTTGGGACGACCATGGTTCCATCCTCTTGGTGGAGTTCCTTCCACCCTTCATCAAAAGATCAAGTTTCCTAACGGAGATGAGACAGTGGTCATCGAGGCTGAAGATAATGAGGTTGTTAATGCTCTAACGGTAGAGAGGCCTCTCAATGGTTTCTAAGTAGCTACAATTTTTGATGATGAGGTAGTGGACTCTAAGATCTTGAACATGATGAAGAACATGAGCTACCTTCCCGAAGCTGGTCTTGGAAAGGGCAAGGCCGATTGACAAAGCTTCCAGACTTCAAAACTCAAACTTTCAAGAAAGGGTTAGTGTCACATCCGCCCACCGTATTTATGCATAGTAGTCACGTACACAGTGAGAGAAGGGGAAAGGAGAAGATAATTCCTGACAACGGCCCCAGATAAGGCTATAGGATCAATGGGACCTAATTGAAAAAAAATGCAAAGTTTTGGGGAGGTGACTATAATTTCAAAAATTTTTAGGGAGGTGACTGTAATTTCCAAAAGTTGTACTGGATATTCTTAATAGTGCACATAACAGACTCCAAAAATGGAGAGTAGAGAAAAATCAGGTCGCAACGACGTGTAACGGTTTTTCCAGGAAACGTCCCGTTAGAGAGAAACGAAGACATGTAGACTAGGGCCATTTTGATCATTATTAATTAAAATTATACATGAATCCAAAGTAGGAAATAAACACATGAGTGCATAGAGGATGTTGAGGGGTTGAATATGAAATGATTGTCAGTAGAAACGGAGCCCGGACAAAACCCGAGCAAAGAAAGGATCTAAAGGGAATTTTGTAAAAAGTCAAGGGCTTATGTATAATTTTTCAAAATGACTTGGAAACCTAAAATAGACCTTAAAAATAGAAAGTAGAGGTCGAAAGGATCAAAACCATATGTAGTTTGCCTCGTGGAATTGTACGGTTTGAAAGTTATGATCGAATAACCGCCGGAGGGTATTTTGGTCTTTTCACACCTTAGACTATAAAATTTCAGCACAAGGAGGTGGAGGGGCCAAAATATAATTAAAATAATGTTTAAGGGCTTGGGTTTTAAACTAATAAAAGGAAGAGACATTTGGGCTAATAAAAATTAGCCATTTAGGGTTTATAAAAAGAAGAAAAGAAAAAGGTGTGGACAATTGGCCTTAAAACATTCATTCACTCAAAAGTGGACATCATTTCCACTATATATATATCATCATAGCAAGAAGAAAAAAACTCTCTCTCACCCACTTCAAACATTCGGCCTCCATAGGAAGAACACCAAAGAATTTCCAAATTTTTGTCAAGTTTGATTCAAGTTCAAGGTGAGTTTTAAGGTTTTCAAGTATGTAGAATTCAATTCTAGTATCAATTTTAAGCATTTATATATCTATTGGAAGATTGGAAATTAGGGTTCTTATGGTGGATTTGGGAAAATTTTTAAGTAGTGATGATATTGATTAATTAAATGGAAGAATCAAGGTTTCTAAGGTTTAATAAGGCTAGATTAGGGTTTAGTTTGAAAAGAAATGGAGGATAGCTTATTGTTTTAAATTGCTAAGGGTTATGTTTAAGGTTGTGTTCTTGAATTTCTTGAAGGGGAAACAAAGATTAAGGAAGGAGAAGAAGGAAAAGCCAAGGGGATTTAAAAGAACAAGGTTTGGTACTTTACCATAAAAGAAATTTTATTTTTCTTACAGCTTTGGTTTATGGAATTTTTGATGTGATAATTAAATGTATTGATTGAGTTTGAATTAAATGTTTGAGTTATTTTCTTGGTTTCTTATGGCAATTGAGTTGTTTAAATTTAATTGAAACCAAATGTTTTGAGAAAATTTGGCAAGTTGATTTGGCAAGTTGTTTTGAACTTTAATTGGTTTGATTTGAGTTAAACATGCAAAACTTGTCAAAGGGAAGTGTTTGAATATTCACTTTACCATTAAAGAAGCCTTCATATTGATTTGAAAAAATAAAAATAAACTATCCTATGTATTTCATATGTTTGGGCTGAAATGGTCCCAAAATGGCAGATTCTGGACTCTTTTTGTGGCAGCTGTTTGAGGTAGCAAATGAATGAATTTTTCAACAAATTTTTGCGTGTAATTAGTCAACATATGAAATAGGTTTTATGTAAAATTTCAGACAAAAATAAGATCATTTACCTGGTCCAATGCATGACTGAAGTGGACTGAAATTTTGAAAAAAACCCAGATTTTACTATTCATTTGGCGCTTGCCTTTTGTGTTGCCGATTTTACGTGCCGCGATACTATTCATTTGGTCAATTTGTGATGTTTTGAGGAATGCTTTAAAATGTTTGATATGTTTATTTTGGAAGTTAAATATGTGAAAAAGGGTAATGGTTTGACTAAAGAAGGTGGGGCGCGGCGTAAATGGAAAAGCGCGATGGGAATTAAAATGATTTCTCGAGTCATTCTAAAATGAAGTTTGAGACTTAAATTGAATTATTTAACCTTTATGCTCTACTGGATAGTTGGGAGTGGTAGATAAGGGTATGGTACACTATACTAACTTATGTAGTACTGCTTGATATTGTGATCGAATTGATATGATCTAAACTCAATGGCGAGGGCCATTAGGGGCAATGGTGAAGGCCATTGATTATAACCAGGATGGTATGGGCCATTCATGTGATTTGATATCGGTGGTGAGGGCCACCTATATTACAGTGGTGAGGGTCACTGTCTTATCGCTATGGTTCCCTATATACCAGTAGAGCCAAAGTCTTGTTTCTTTTAAACTACGTAATGCAAAATGAGTTTGAATTATGGTTTTTACATTTGTTGGAAGCATATCTACATGGAATGTACAATAACTTCCATTGGTTTAATGTTGGTTAATTTTTGATTTAATTATTTCCTTTTATTTCAAATGCTTTCATGTTTCACTTTTATTTCCATTGGTAAAGTACCCACTGAGCGACATTGCTTAGCGAGTTAAGTTTTCCTTGACTCGTAGGTTTGGAGCAGTAGATAACTTTTGGGAAGCGACGACTAGACCCACAGTATCTCAGGGTAGATCTCTTAGTTTCCATTATGAGTTAGCTAGTTGTGGCATGTATATGTATATATATGTTTGAGAAGTACTATGTTATACTGTATGTTAGTAGTAAGTAATAATAATAAACCTCTACTTATTTTGTATTAGAAGTGTGAACTCTTCTTGCAGGATTGTAGTTGAGGGTATAAGGTGGATTCATTGGGAGTGTATTGAAACTAATTGTGTTCACATTGGTTTGTGTAAAAAAAATGTTTTCAAAAATCAGAAAAACCAATTTTGTCGACACTTGGGACCCAATTTCTAGGCAAACCTCTGGCAAAATTTCTGTAAAACTGGAATTAAAATTTGACTAAGTAAAAATTGGTAGCAACCTTAGGATAGTGTGGCGCCTCTACTCGGTTTACACATGTAGGCCAGGAAGGGGTGTTACAGTTAGGGTATGAAGAAATTGACAAAAATGTCCAGCCAAAGAAGAATGAGAAGATGAGCTTCCCACCACTTGAAGAGATCTTTGTCAAAGCTCCAGACATGAGACCACTCCAAGGAAAGCCCGAGCCAATCATGTTCATGCAAAAGTGGATCCCGGCTTTTAAAATTTTTGCTGATATTACCGAGCTAATGGAACAAGTGAAGAAAGAGTTCACCCTGCCAGCCTACAAGGAGCCCAATCTGGAAAGGAAGAAGGAAGCTATCCTGAAAGCTGAGAACACTCCAAAGGAAATAGATGCCCTAGTTGAAGAAAAGTTTGAAGAAGTTCTGCTTTATGATTTTGAGAACAATGATTTTGATTTTAATTTGTCTGCTTTGTATGAGGATGATGATGTTTTCTCTTCCAAAATGAATTCAATAAAGTCTAATTTTGCTTACTTGTGTGATGTTTTTCCTAATGGTTGCATACATTCAAATAGTGGTTACATGAACATCTTTAATATTAACTCTGTTGATACACAATCATTAAATTTGGGAACAACGAAAAATCCTAAAAACATTAGCATAACATTCAATCTTACTCCTGATGAGAGAGAGAGAGAGAGAGAGAGAGAGATTTGAAAAAATATTTAAAAATATGAAGAAGTATTTTCTTGGTCTTACGAGGATATGCCTGGAATAGATCAAGACATAGCCGAACACTTGATTCCTACTTACACCCACATGAAACCTGTCAAACAAAAGTTTAGGCGATTAAGACCTGAATGGACTAGATTGGTTAAAGAAGAGGTCATTAGAAAAATACAAGTAAAGTTTCTTGAAGTGATAGATTATCCAGATTGGCTAGCCAACATAGTACCTGTGCCAAAGAAAGATGGAAGAATTAGGGTCTGTGTGGACTATAGAGATTTAAACAAGGCTTCCCCTAAAGATGATTTTCCTTTACCCCATATAGATGTTCTCATTGATAGTGCAGCCTCTAGTGTGCTACACTCATTTGTAGATGGATTTTTCAGATACAACTAAGTGTTAATGGCCCAAAAGGATAAAGCTAAAGCTTCTTTCATTACTACATGGGGTATATTTTGTTATAGGGTGATGCCGTTCGGATTAAAGAATGCTGGAGCAACCTACCAAAGGATTGCCACCACATTATTTCATGACATGATGCATAAAGAAGTTGAAGTATATGTTGATAATATAATGGTGAAATCAGATACAAGGGAATAACACTTCCAAAACTTAGAATTATTCTTCGATAGAGCATTGAAGTATAAGCTAAGGCTAAACCCAAAGAAGTGTGTGTTTGGGGTTGCCTCAGGCAAATTGTTGGGTCATGTGATTGGTCCAAATGGAATTGCGATTGACCCTAACAAAGTTAAAGCAATCAGGGATATGCCAACCCCCAAGACGGAGGCAGAAGTTTGGGGATTCATTGGTAGATTATAGTACATTAGTAGGTTTATTGCAAAGCTCACCACAATCTGTGAACCTATCTTCAAATTGTTTGAAAAGAATCAGCCAGTCCTGTGGAATGAAGAGTGTCAAAAGGCCTTTGAGTGAATAAAAGAGTATATGCTAAATCTACCTATTTTGAAACCACCTAAACCTGATAAACCCCTGTTACTATACTTGGTAGTAGAAGAAGAGTTAGTAGGTGCCATGCTAGCCCAAGCAGATGAGTCAGGGATTGAGCACGCAGTTTACTATTTGAGTAGAAAGCTCCTCCTTTACGAAATTAAGTATAGTATCATTGAAAAGACCTATATAGCTGTGGTTTGGTATTCTAAGAAGTTGTGACATTATTTCCAATCTTATAGTGTATAAGCAATTTCCAAGTTGGATCCAATGAAGTACTTAAGGGAGACACCCTCTTTAATTGGAAAGTATGGGCGATGGTTGATAATATTGGAAGAATTTGAGATTGAGTATGTAACCAGAAAAATAATCAGAGTAGTGGCAGAATTCCTGGCCCAACAACCATTACTGGATAGCGAAGAGGTAGTCTTGGAATTTCTAGATGAACATTTAGATGTCATAAAAGTACAAGGATGGAAAAAGTATTTTGACAGGGTAGTGAATAGGAAAGGAGTAGGTTTGGGAGTCATACTAGAATCGCCCGAAGGGAAACTTATCCCTTTAGCCAAGAAGTTAGAATTCAGGACAACCAATAATATAGTGGAATATGAAGCATGTATCTTTGGTTTGGAAACCCTAATGATTATGAAGGTGGATAAGGTGGAAGTCTTTTGTGATTCATTGCTAGTAGTATCCCAAGTAAATGGAGAGTGGGAGTTGAAAGAAGAGAAATTAAAACCATACCACCATTATTTGACCATGATGAAGAAGAACTTGAAGGAGTGTAGGTTTATACACATACCAAGAGAAGAAAACCAGATGGCTGATGCCCTAGCCACATTGGCTTAGGTATGCGAAAATCCTATCAACTTATTCCTTAAGCCTCTATTTCTGACCAGTTCATCAACTCCTTGTTATGAATATGAGATAATTATGGAAACTGATATAAACCATGATGTGTGATATGATACTATAAGATGATTTTTGGAGGAAAAGGAATGCCAGTTGGGGGCAACAAAGAAAGAAAGAAGAGCCATAAGGCGGTGGTCCTTACAATACATCATCTTCCATGGAGAGTTATATTCAAGATGGCCTGATGTGGTACACTTGAGATGCTTGAGGAAGCTTGAAGTGGAGCATATCATGTCAGAAATACACGCGGGAAGTTGCGGTCCACACATGATTTGTTTAGCCCTAGTTAAAAAGATAATTCAGCAAGGTTACTATTGGTTGACCATGGAGAGAGATTGTATTGAGTTTGTAAAGAAGTGCCAACAATGTCAGATGTATGGTAATTTGAATCACATGCCTCCTGAAGAATTGCATTATATGTCTTCACCCTGACCCTTTGCCAATTGGGGGATTGACATTATAGGAGAGATATATTCGACAGCCTCAAACGGTCACCATTTTATTATAGTAGCGATAGATTATTTTTCAAAATGGGTCGAAGCTGAATCTTTCAACAAACTGGGGGCAAGTCAAATGGCTAGATTTATTGAAAAGAATCTCATCTGCAGATATGGGATCCCGCATAGTGTGATATCAGACAATGGGGTACAATTTCAAGGTACAGTTAAGGAATTATTCTTGAAGTACTAAATCCATCATCGCCGATCCTCTCCTTATAGACCAAAGGCTAATGGTGCAGTAGAAGCAACCAATAAGATAATTAAGCAGATCCTATCAAAGATGACCAAGACATTCAGGGATTGGTCAGAAATGCTTCCTTTTGCTTTATGGGGAAAAATAAAAAGTGTGCGAATGCCGACTGGAATGACAACATTCTCTTTGGTTTATGGGATGGAAGCAGTGTTGCCAATTGAAATTGAGATCAAATCATTAAGAGTAGTCTTGGAAGCTAAACTGCCTAAGATGGAATGGGTAGTGAGCAGATACACACAGTTAGCTTTACTAGAGGAGAGAAGGTTAAAAGCACTGTATCATCATTAACTGTATCAAAGGAGGATATGTAATATCCCAAAGTGTGCCCTAGAAGTTTTGATATAATTGTTGTTTTATTTGGATTTAATGTCTATGTTAAATTGAGAAGAGAAAGGAAGTGAAGAGAGAGTGTATATGTTGTATATATGGAAATATATACAACATATACACAAGTCAATATGGAAAAGTCAAGAGAAGATATTTTGTTATTTTTATTTTTAATTAAGTAATTAAAAAGGAATTAAATAAGTGGAAGAGGAAATAATTGAATATTATATTATTAAATACTTGGTGGAGATTTAATTGAAGAACAAATATTTGACTTTGCTTCATTTGTCTTCTTCATTTTTTTCTTTTCCATTTGGGTGGCCGGCTATCAAAGACAAAAGAGAGCAAGAGAGGGTTTTTGATTTCTAAGAGCAAATTGAAGGAAGATTCAAGAGATTAAGTTGGAATTTTGTGAAGTTTCATCAACTTTGGTAAGTTTCCTCTTGATTTCTTTTGTTTTAGTTGAAGTTGTGATTGAGTTTGTGAGTTGAGATTGTGGTTGATATGTGTTTGTTTGATTGTGGTGTGTTTGAGGGTGTTGGTTCAATTGATTTTGGATTTTGGGGTTGGATTGAAGGAAAGAATAAGTTTGTTGGAAGAGAAAGTGTTGTGGTTGTGTTTTGAGTTTGTGGTGATGATTATGATTTGTGTTTGATGTATGTTTTGTATTGTTTTGGTGTTTTTCCAAGTTATTATGGTTTTTGGGTGTGTTTAGTTAAGTTTGTTTGAAGTGGAAGATGGTGGAAGTAAGTGGTTTGTTGGATGTAGTGTTGATGTTGCCGAAATCTGTATTTTTGGCCTGACACGCCCATGAGCACGTCTAAGTCTTTGGGCGTGTCAATGGTTCTGTGTTGCAGTAGCATTTACACGTCTAGTGACACGCCCATGTCACTGAGCGTGTCATAGCTACTGTGTGGGTGAAGGATTGACACAGCCATGAGCACGCCTGTGTTGTTGGACGTGTCAATGTTTCTGTGAGACAGAATGTATTACATGTTCGGTGACACGCCCGTGGTTCTGAGCGTGTCAAAGCTTCTGTGTTGTGAGTTTAGGGCATGGTCAGGGACACGCCCATGTTATTGAGCGTGTCATGTGTAGAGTTTGCCCTAGTTGGTTCTTAGTCTTATTATCTCATTGTGTATTTCTAAGTGAGTGTGTATTATTTCTTTTTCAATTAGGTTGTGAAGAAGTTGAATTGCCCTAACCTAAGTGTTGAGGATTCTTGGAGGAGGAAGTGTATAGATTGGTGTGAGTTGGTTTTGAGGTAAGTATAAACTTCATGGTTGCATACATTTATATGATTACGATACTTAACATGTTTGATTATACATATGTTAAGTAATCAAATACATTATTAAAACATTTGATGAATGTTATGATTTGTATAATGCGAATGATTAATGAGCATTTAAAATGTAAGTTAATGCAATTAATTATGTATACTCTATCTTGATGAGATATGAAGCCATGGTTGTTGGCTATAATGATAATGATGCAAATGAGATGATTGAGGCATGATTGCCTAAATGATGATGAGGAAATAAGAATGAAATTGATAAATGAATTGTGTGCCTAATGTGTTATTCAATTTTCAGAGTTATGGGTTTGGCGGAATGCCTATGAATCACTGGATAGGTGAAAAGACCGGGTCGTAAGTTGATTCCAGTTGAGAAATATGAATTATGTGAAATATGATGTTTTTGGGGTGAAAAGACTGGGTTGTAAGCCTCAAAAATAGTAACAGTCTTGCCGGGTTGAGGATCTCCTCGGGCTTAACCAGGTTGAGGTCCAAGAGACTGGGTCTGTTACACTAAAAAATAGTAACAGTCTTGCCGAGTTGAGGATCTCCTCTGGTTTAACCGGGTTGAGGTCCAAGAGACTGGGTCTGTTACACTATCCATGGATAGATATATATATATATCGCCTACGGGCTTGATGATTGTGATTATGGACCAAAGCAGTAACTCTGAACTTTGAATAACATATTAATGTATTTTGGGTCTATGCTTGTCTTTGTTTGTAATGTGGTTTGGAAAAAAATTATGTTGAGTAATAAAACTAAGAAGATACTACATGATGTGTAATATGTTTATGGATGTGATAAATTGTGAGTATTATCTCATGAACATTTTGATTAATTATTGAATTGTTTATGATATTTGATTGTGTGATATTGGCATTGCATTGAAGCATAATATTATTGTAGTTAGTACCACTAAGCCGTTGGCTTAGTGCGAGTGTGATTTGTCGCGCATGTGGCAAGGATGAACCGGAGAGTTCATCTAGGCCGAGTAGAGTCTAGATTTTGAGGTGTTGATAGTGGAGCTTAAAGATCAAAGACATACTGCCAAATATGTATATAAATTTTATGTTTTGTAAAACTTGAGTTTTGATGTATAAGTATTTGTAAATATTTGTTATATTTTCCGTTGCGTTTTGAATAAAAATTTTATCTATTATGTTTTATAATATAACCTAAATGTTTTAAAATTTGTTCATATTATTGAAAAGCGATGATTTGTGTGTTTTGTAAACCGTGGCATTCCTATATTCAGTATACGTATATTACGATCATAGTAGCATGCAGTGTACGTATACGGAGTATAGGGGTGTTACAATTGTTTTGGTATCAGAGCCTAGGTTTGAGATTCTCAATCTAGATAAAATGTAAGAAAAAGAAATATTTTGATTTTAAAAGTTGGTTTTCAATTAAGATACATGTTTTGGTATTGGCAGTCTTTGATCTTTAATGAGGTATATTCTGCTGTGTTTGCAGATATAGGTAGTGATGGAATCTCAGTCACGTCAGTCTGTAGAAGGTAGTGCTGAGAGCGTAGCTCCTGAAGAGGGTAGAGATGGAGCTAGGGTTGAGAGAGCTAGTGAGGCACCTGCTCTTGTGCCAGAGAGATCAACTGCTGATGAGGTTCCGCCAGTGTGGCTAAGACATATGGTAGAGCTATTGAGACAAACTCCAGTGCAGCAGCCACCACCACCACCACAGCCTCAAGTGCCAGTGAGACATTATAATAAGTTGAGAAAGTATGGGGCTGAGGATTTCTTGGGCACTACAGATCCAGCAGTGGCTGAGCAGTGGTTGGATAAAGTGCAGAGGATATTTATTCAGTTGCAAGCCACTCCTGAAGAAAAATTTGATTATGCTAGATCCTTACTGCAGAAAGATGCTTATGACTGTGGAAGACGGTTCCTCTTGCCATGGATGATCCACCTACATTATCTTATGGGGATTTTTTGAGGGAGTTCGAGCAGAAATATACTCCAAGGGAGTATAAAGATGTTAAGAAGATGGAATTCCTGAATTTGAGGCAAGTCAATCGGACAGTGACAGAATATGAGATTGAGTACATCCGGTTGAGTCACTATGCCGGTGGGATTATCTCTGATGAAATAGACCGGTGCAGAAGATTTGAGGAGGGGTTGAGGCCCTCTATTATGTGCATTGTTGCTGGTTCTTGGTACCAGGATTTCTCTCAGCTAGTTGCAGCAGCTAGAAGTGTTGAGAGAGCACAAGGTATTGCAGTAGCTGCTACTGAGGAGGAGACCAGAGTGAGAAGATCCCAGTTTGAGGCAGGGTCTTCATCGATGAAGAGAGGCCGAGGAAGTTTTGTGCCGAGGATTAGTAGGAGCCAGAGGCAGTCGAGTAGGTCAGTTCAGTATTAGAGGCAGAGGTCGAGACCTATAGCTTCTGTAGCTAGTGCTCCGACTCCAGTGGTTCAGAGGTCTACTCTACCTACATGTGAGCTTTGTGGTAGGAACCATGGGGGTGTTTGTTGGAAGGTTGGTGGATCGGCTGGGTGTTTCAGATGTGGGTCACCAGCTCATTTTATTAAAGATTGTCCTGAGATGCAGGAGCATAGGCAAGCCGATACTGCAGCTTCTCCACCCAGTGTCAGCAGAGGTGGTCGAGGGGGCAGAGGTTTCAGTAGAGGTGGTAGACCTGGGTTTAGTCAGAGAGGAGGATCTTCATCCAGAGGCAGTAGGCCAGATGAGGCCGGATCTTCTCAGAGAGTTTATGTGATGCAGAGGCAGCCGAATGCTTCAGCAGTTATAGCGGGTACATTTTATTTATTTGATATTCCAGTTCTTGCTTTGATTGATCCAGGATCTACTCATTCATACATAAGTGCATCCATATTGCCTGTGTCTGAACTACATTCAGAGTCCTTAGGATTTGATGTTTTGGTGACAAATCCTTTAGGACATAGTGTTGTGGTGAGTAAGGTGCATCGTGATAGTGCAGTTGTGGTTCAAGGTGAAGAGTTTCATGGTGATTTAATTGAAATGCCTTTTAAGGAATATGATTTGATCTTAGGCATGGATTGGTTGTCTAAGCATGGAGCTATGGTAGATTGTCAAAAGAAACGTGTTACTTTGAGAACCAGTGATGGTAGAAATGTGATGGTGTCTAGTGAGCAGAGACAACTTGCATCCTTGTTTGTATAAGCTGTAACAGCTAAAAGGTTGATTAGAAAAGGGTGTGGTGCTTATCTTGCTCATGTTGTAGATACCAGAATAGTGGGTTCTCAACTTGATAGTATACCCACAGTTGCAGATTTTCCAGACGTGTTTCCTGAAGAATTGCCAGGGTTACCCCCTGAGAGAGAGGTTGAGTTTGGTATCGATTTGTTGCCTGGTACCACTCCCATCTCTATTACTCCTTATCGAATGGCACCTACTGAGTTGAGAGAGTTGAAGGTGCAGTTGCAGGAGTTGTTGGATAAAGGGTTTATTCGCCCTAGTGTTTCTCTGTGGGGAGCTCCTGTTTTGTTTGTGAAGAAGAAGGATGGTACTTTGAGGTTATGCATCGATTATAGGCAATTGAACAAAGTGACTATCAAGAATAAGTATCCTTTGCCTAGAATTGATGATTTCTTTGATCAGTTAAAGGGAGCAGCAGTGTTTTCCAAGATTGATTTGAGATCAGGGTACCATCAGTTGAGGGTTAGAACTGAAGATGTTCCTAAGACAGCTTTCCGCACAAGATATGGGCATTATGAGTTCTTGGTGATGCCTTTTGGGTTGATGAATGCACCTGCAGCTTTCATGGATTTGATGAATAGGGTGTTTAGGCCCTACCTGGATCAGTTTGTGGTGGTCTTCATTGATGATATTTTGGTGTATTCGCGTAATGAAGAGGAGCATGACAAGCATTTGCGGATTGTATTGCAGACTTTAAAAGAGAAGCAATTGTATGCTAAGCTGTCGAAATGTGAGTTTTTGCTTGACCAAGTTACTTTTCTGGGTCATATAGTTTCAGCAGATGGTATTAGAGTTGATCCAAGTAAAGTTGAAGTTATTTTGAATTGGAGTCCACCGAAGTCAGTGACTGAAGTTAGAAGTTTTCTGGGTTTGGCAGGCTATTATCGATGTTTTGTGAAAGGTTTTTCTTTGACAGCTACTCCACTCATCAGATTACTTCAGAAGGGAGTTAGATTTGTATGGACCGATCAGTGTCAAGCTAGTTTTGAGCAGTTGAAAGAAATGTTGACTCAAGCGCCTGTTCTTACTTTACTTGTGCAAGATAAACCATATGTGATTTATAGTGATGCTTCACATAATGGTTTAGGTTGTTTTCTGATACAAGAGGGTAAAGTTGTAGCTTATGCTTCTCGGCAATTGAAGCCACATGAGCTTAATTATCCGACGCATGATTTGGAGTTGGCAGCTATCGTGCTTGCTTTGAAAATTTGGCGACACTACTTGTATGGGGAGAAGTGTTTTATCTATACGGATCATAAAAGTTTAAAATATTTGGGTGTTCAAATGGAGTTGAATCTTCGGCAAAGGCGCTGGTTGGAGTTGATCAAAGACTATGACTGTTTGATTGATTATCATCCAGGTAAGGCGAATGTTGTTACTGATGCCTTGAGTAGGAAGTCTTTAGCAGGTTTGACTGCTTATTCGCTCTCATTGCTTGTTGAGTTGAGAGCATTGCATGCTAGTTTTAAATCATGTGATGATGGGGCATTGTTAGCTCAGTTGCAGTTAAGACCGATATTGTTGGATCAGATTAAAGAGGCTCAATTGGCAGATGAGAAAATTCAGAAGATTGTGTCAGATTGCCAAAATGGGGAGAGCCGAGATTTCTTTGTGAAAAGTGATGGCAGCCTTTGGTTCAAAGATATATTGTGTGTTCCTGATGATGATAGTTTGAGAAAAGTTATTTTAGAGGAAGCACACCAATCGGTCTTTGCTATGCACCCCGGAAGTACAAAGATGTATCAAGATGTGAAGCAGCATTACTGGTGGTCAGGTATGAAGAGAGACATAACAGAGTTTGTAATATCCCTATTTGTGCCCTAGTAGTTTTGAGGTTGTTGTTATTTTAATTGGATTAAATGTATATGTTAAGTTGATAAGGAAAATTTGTGTAGAGAGAAATGTATATGTAGTGTATATGGTGATATATATAACATATATGTTGGTCAAAGTGGAAAGTCAAGGGAAGAGGATATTTTATTGTTACTTGTGAAATTACTTAAAAGGGCTTGTAAATAATAGGAAGAGAAAGTATATGAGAAGAGGACATTTAAGTAATTTCCTAATTATTTTTGTGGTGGAGATTTAAAGAAGAAGCAAATTTTGACTTTTACTCTTCATTGTCATTTTCTTTTCTTTTCTTTCTTGTGTGGCCGGCTCATCAAAGGGACAAGAGAGCAAGAGAACAAGTGAAGGTTTTGTTGATTTCAAGCTCAAATTGAAAGGAGTTTTCAAGTATACAAGTTGGAATTTCAAGGAATTTCATGATTTGGTAAGTTTTCTCTTGTTTGCCATTGTTATTTTTGAAGTTATGTTTAAGTTGAGTTGTGGTTTGATGATGGTATGATTAAGGTTGTTTATGGTGTGAATTTAAGTATTGAGATTGCTTGATAGATGAGAAGTTAAGTGGGTGTTGATGTTGGAAGTGGTTGTGTGGAGATTGTGTAAGGGTTTTGAGTAGTAAGTGTTGTTTATGTTATGTTTGATTGATTATTCTTGTTGATCTTTGAGTTGGTTGTGTTTGTTGGTTTTAGAAGTAAAGAATACCTAATTTCGGAAAGGGGCAGTAGCGTTTTGGATGCCACGCCCGTGGTCTTTTGGTAGCCATGGCCGTGGGGGTGTTGGCCATTTTTGGGCAGAAGGGTTCTCAAAGCCACAACCGTGGGGGTTGAGGTGGCCACGGCCGTGGGCTTTGCTTAGTGATGTTGAGTTTTGTTTAGTGGTCTTAAGATTTAGGATAAGGTTAATAAGTGATAATGTTATAGAAATTGATGTGTTGCATCATTGTTTTTGGTTAGGTTTTGGAAGAAGTGATTTGCCCTAATTGTGAAGTGAAGAATCTTTGGAAGAAAGGATTGCTTAGAGTTGTGTGAGTGTGCATAAGGTAAGTACAAACTACATCATTGCATTCATTTATGAGATGTGGAAACTTAATATACATATGTGTTTGTTAAAGTGTTGAGAATATAAATGCATTGTTGAAACATATTATTATTGTTATGTGAATGTTGTGCTAAGCGTGTGTAATGTATGTTAAGAATATTGGTTGTGTATATATTTGAGTAATAAAGTGTGGAAATAACATGATTGATTACTCATGATGTAAGTAAAATGGTTAAGGCATGTTTGCTTTTATGATAATGCAATGTGATTGGTTATGATGAATTAATTAATGTGATGTGAGATATGAAGTTGGAAATGTGAATGGGATGAGTTGTGAGGCCATGATTGTTGGCTATGATGATATAGTTGAGATATGAATGCCTAATGAATTGTGGATGGTAAAATGAGAAATGAATTGAGAATGAGATAAACTAAATGATTGTGTGCCTAATATGTTGATTCAACTTTCAGAGTCCTGTATTTGATGGCATGCCTATGAATCATTGGATAGGCGAAATGGGTGGCCCGTAAGCCGATTCCAATTGAAAAATACTTATGAATCACTGGATAGGTGAAATGGGAGGCCCGTAAACCGATTCCAGTTGAAAAATGTGAATATGGAATGATGGTGAAATGGGAGACCCGTAAACCACTTCCATTTGAAAAATTAGTAACAGTCTAGCCGGGTTGAGGATCTTCTCATGTTAATGGGTTGATGGTCCAAGAGACTGGGTCTGTTACGCTATCCATGGATAGAGATATGATATATTTTGCCTACGGGCTTAATGATGTGATATTGAATCAAAACGGCGACTCTGAACTTTGAATAACATATTGGTTTGTGTTTTGGGCCCAATGCTTGTGTTTGTTTAAATGTGATTATTATTGGATGAAAGTAATGAGAAATGATATGATGTAATGTTATGAGAGATGTTCATGGTTTAATAAGTTAGGGTGAACAAGGTATGCGTGAAATGTAATGTTTACTTGAATTGTGTATACAACTTGATTGTGTGACATGAACATTGCATCAAAGCATCTTGATATTGTAGTTTGTTTTACTAAGCTGTTGGCTTAGCGCGATTGTGGTTCATCGCGCAGGTGTTAGAGAAGAACCCGAGTGTTCCACTAGACCGAGTGAGTCTAGACATTGAGGATTTGCCTTAGGACTTAAAGATCAGAGCAGTGCTGCCAACCATGTATAATTTCTTTATATTTTGTAAAGTAAAGATTTTAATGTATATGTATAAATGGTTGTAAACTTGAACTTAGATATTTCTATATATGTAAATACTTTATAATTTCCACTGCGTACTAAATAAATGTTTATATTCCTTTTTATTTTCTATTACATGTTAACTACCACATTTCTTATATGGTACGAAGAGAAAAATTGTTTGGTGTCTTTTAAAGAGTTAAATGGTTTAAGGAATCCGTAGCATTCCTATACGTATATTACATTGTAGTATTATGTAGTGTGCGTATATGGGATTTAGGGGTGTTACAATTGTTTTGGTATCAGAGCCTAGGTTTGAGATTCTCAACCTAGGTAAATTATAAAGGAAAAGAATATTTTGATTTTAAAAGTTGGATTTTAACTAAAATACATGTTGGCATTGGCAGTCTCTGATCTTTAATAAGGTGTATTCGGTTGTGTTTGCAGATATAGGTAGTAATGGATCCCCATTCACGACAGTCTGTTGAGGGAAGTGCAGAGAGTATTGCTCCTGTTGAGAGTAGGGAGGGAGCTAGAGTTGAGATAGCTAGTGAGGTGCCTGCTTCAGTGTCTGGGAGACCAGCAGGTGATGAGGTTCCACCAGCTTGGTTTAGACATATGATGGAAGTGATGAGACAGGCACCAGTGCAGCCACCACCACCACCTCAGCCTCAAGTGCCAGTGAGACACTATGATAAACTAAGGAAGTATGGGGCTGAAGATTTTCTGGGTACTATAGATCCGGCTGTAGCGGAACAGTGGCTAGATAAAGTACAGAGGATCTTTATTCAGTTGCAAGCCACACCAGAGGAAAAATTTGATTATGCTAGGTCATTGTTGCAGAAGGACGCATATGACTGGTGGAAGACTGTGCCACATGCTTTAGATGATCCTCCTACCCTGTCTTATGCTGATTTTCTCAGAGAGTTTGAGTTGAAGTATACTCCGAGGGAGTATAAGGATGTGAAGAAAATGGAGTTTTTGAGTCTGAGGCAAGATTACCGGACAGTTACAGAATACGAGGTTGAGTTCATCCGGTTGAGCCATTATGCTGGTGGCATTATATCTGATGATATTGATAGATGCAGAAGATTTGAGGAGGGATTGAGGTCCTCAATCATGTGTCATGTGGCTGGCTCCAGGTATCAGGATTTCTCCCAGCTAGTTGTAGCAGCTAGGAGTGTAGAGAGAGCCCAGGCCATAGCATCAGCTGCTTCTGAGGAGGAGGTTAGAGTGAGAAGGCCCCAGTTTGAGGCAGGGTCTTCATCAGTGAAGAGGGGCAGAGGGAGCTTTATTCCCAGAGTTGGGAGGAGTCAGAGGCCGGCTAGCAGGTCAGTGCAGTTTCAGAGGCAGAGACCTAGATCTGCAGTTTCTGTGGCTAGTGCACCGACTCCCTTTATTCAGAGATCCACTCCACTGGCATGTGAGCGTTGTGGTAAGATTCATGTGGGAGCTTGTTGGAGGGTTAGTAGACCAGGTGTGTGCTTTCGTTGTGGATCGCCCGACCATTTCATTAGAGAGTGTCCTGAGATGCAGGAACAGAGGTCAGTGGAATCTGCAGCTTCTCGACAGAGCTTTAGCAGAGGAGGTAGAGGAGGCAGAAGTTTTGGTAGAGGAGGTAGATCTGGGTTCATTCAGAGAGGAGGATCTTCAGCTAGAGACAGTAGACCTGATGAGGCTGGATCTTCCCAGAGAGTTTACGTGATGCAGAGACAGCCAGATGCTTCAGCTGTCATTGCTGGTACTTTCTCTCTATTTGGCATTTCTGTATTTGCTTTAATTGATCCAGGATCAACTCATTCATACATCAGTGCATCAGTTTTGCCTGTGTCTGAATTACATGCTAAATCCCTAGGATTTGATGTATTGGTAACGAATCCTTTAGGGCATAGTGTGGTTGTTAATAAGGTACACCGGGAATGTGCAATTGTGGTGCAGGGTGAAGAGTTTCCTGGTGATTTGATTGAGATGCCATTTAAAGAGTACGATTTGATTTTGGGTATGGATTGGTTATCTAGTCATGGAGCTGTGGTAGATTGTAAGAAGAAGTGTGTTACTTTGAGAACTAGTGGTGATAGAGTTGTGATGGTATCGAGTGAGCAGAGACAGTTAGCATCTTTGTTGATTTCAGCTATTTCAGCTAGGAAGTTAATCAGAAAAGGGTGTGATGCCTATCTTGCTCATGTTTTAGATACCAGGGTGATAGGTTCTCAACTTGATAGTATTCCCACAGTTTCAGAGTTTCCAGATGTTTTTCCAGAGGAGTTGCCAGGATTGCCTCCTGAGAGAGAGGTAGAGTTTGGTATCGATTTGTTGCCAGGTACCACTCCTATCTCTATTACTCCTTATAGAATGGCACCTATTGAATTGAGAGAGTTGAAGGTGCAGTTGCAGGAGTTGTTGGATAAGGGATTCATTCGCCCTAGTGTTTCGCCATGGGGAGCTCCTGTTTTATTTGTTAAGAAGAAGGATGGTACTATGAGATTATGTATCGATTATAGGCAATTGAACAAAGTGACTATCAAGAATAAATATCCTTTGCCTAGAATTGATGATCTCTTTGATCAATTGAAGGGAGCAGCTGTGTTTTCTAAGATTGATTTGAGATCAGGGTACCATCAGTTGAGGGTCAAAGCTGAGGATGTGCCGAAGACAGCTTTTCGAACCAGGTATGGGCATTATGAGTTTTTGGTAATGCCTTTTGGTTTGACAAATGCCCCTGCCGCTTTCATGGATTTGATGAATAGGGTGTTTAGGCCCTATTTGGATAAGTTTGTGGTGGTGTTTATAGATGATATTTTAGTGTATTCTCGTAGTGAGGAAGAACATGACAAGCATTTAAGGATTGTGTTACAGATTTTGAGAGAGAAGCAATTGTATGCTAAGCTGTCAAAGTGTGAGTTTTGGCTTGATCAAGTAGTTTTTCTCGGTCATATAGTTTCAGCAGATGGTATTAGAGTTGACCCGAGTAAGGTTGAAGCTATTTTGAATTGGAGTCCACCAAAATCTGTAACTGAAGTTAGAAGTTTTCTGGGTTTGGCAGGCTATTATCGACGCTTTGTGAAAGGATTTTCTCTGATAGCTACTCCACTCACCAGATTGCTTCGGAAGGGAGTGGGATTTGTGTGGACTGATCAGTGCCAAGCTAGTTTTGAGCAGTTGAAAGAGATGTTGACTCAAGCGCCTGTTCTCACTTTACCTGTGGAAGATAAACCGTATGTGATCTATAGTGATGCTTCACATAATGGTTTGGGTTGTGTTTTAATGCAAGAGGGTAAAGTGATAGCTTATGCTTCTCGACAGTTGAAGCCGCATGAGCTCAATTATCTGACCCATGATCTGGAGTTAGCAGCCATTGTGTTTGCTTTGAAGATTTGGCGACATTATCTGTATGGAGAGAAGTGTTTCATTTACACTGATCATAAAAGTTTAAAGTATTTAGGAGTCCAAAAGGAGTTGAATCTTCGACAGAGGCGATGGTTGGAGTTGATTAAAGACTATGACTGTTTGATTGATTATCATCCAGGTAAAGCAAATGTTGTTGCTGATGCCTTGAGTCGGAAGTCTTTAGCAGGTTTGACTGCTTATTCGCTCTTGTTGCTTGTTGAGTTGAGAGCGTTGCATGCTAGGTTCATATCTTGTGATGATGGTGCATTATTGGCACAATTGCAATTGAGGCCAGTGCTGTTAGACCAGATTAAGGAGGCTCAATTGGCTGATAAGAAGATTCAGAAGGTTGTTTCTGATTGTCTTAAAGGAGAGAGCAGGGATTTTGTTATGAGAGATGATGGGAGTTTGTGGTTTGAGAATAGGCTGTGTGTGCCTGATGATGATAGTTTGAGAAGGATTATTTTAGAAGAAGCACACCAATCAGCTTTTGCTATGCATCCGGGCAGTACGAAGATGTACCATGATTTGAGACAGCATTACTGGTGGTCCGGTATGAAGAGAGACATTGCAGAATTTGTATCTAAATGTCTCACATGTCAGAGGGTGAAAGCTGAGCATCAGGTTCCAACTGGGTTGCTTCAACCTTTGTCAGTACCTAAATGGAAGTGGGAGAGAGTGACAATGGATTTTGTGTCTGGATTACCTTTAACGCAAAAGAAACATGATGCTATTTGGGTGATTGTTGATAGGTTGACCAAGACAGCTCATTTTCTTCCAGTTCGGATGGATTATTCGCTTGAGAGGTTGGCTGAGCTGTATATCCATGAGATTGTGAAGTTACATGGAATCCCAATTTCTTTAGTGTCTGATCGAGATCCTAGGTTCACTTCAAGATTTTGGAAGAGTTTGCATGGGGCTTTAGGTTCTCGATTACACTTTAGTATTGCTTTCCATCCTCAGACAGATGGGCAGTCAGAGAGGGTGATACAGATTATCGAGGATATGTTGAGAAGTTGTGTCATTGATTTCTCTGGAAGTTGGGACAGATTTTTACCACTTGTGGAATTTGCCTACAACAACAGTCATCAATCGAGCATTAGTATGGCACCATTTGAAGCATTGTATGGAAGAAGGTGAAGGACGCCTTTATGTTGGAATGAGACTGGTGAAGGTAAGATAATTGGTCCTGATTTAGTTAAAGAGACTGAAGAGAAGATGAAAATGATTCGAGATAGATTGAAAGCAGCTTCAGATCGACAGAAATCTTATGTGGATTTGAAAAGAAGAGATATTGAGTATAATGTGGGAGATAAAGTATTTTTGAAAGTGTCTCCTTGGAAAAAGATCTTGAGATTTGGTCGAAAAGGGAAGCTGAGTCCTCGTTTCATTGGGCCGTATGAGGTTTTGGAAAGAGTGGGACCAGTTGCTTATCGGCTTGCTTTGCCACCTGATTTGGACAGGATCCATAATGTTTTCCATGTTTCTATGTTGAGGAGATACAGATCGGATCCATCTCATGTGTTATCAATTGAATCTATTGAAGTGAATTCGGATCTAACATTTGAAGAAGAGCCAATTGCTATTTTGGCACATGAAGTGAAAGAATTAAGGAACAAAAGAGTGCCACTTGTGAAAGTGTTATGGAAGAATCATGGGAGAGAAGAGGCAACTTGGGAGAGTGAGCAAGCAATGCGAGACCAGCATCCTCAGTTGTTTCAGAGCTGATTTCAGGTAATTTCGAGGATGAAATTTTTTTTTAGAGGGGGAGAATTGTAATATCCCTATTTGTGCCCTAGTAGTTTTGAGGTTGTTGTTATTTTAATTGGATTAAATGTATATGTTAAGTTGATAAGGAAAATTTGTGTAGAGAGAAATGTATATGTAGTGTATATGGTAATATATATAACATATATGTTGGTCAAAGTGGAAAGTCAAGGGAAGAGGATATTTTATTGTTACTTGTGAAATTACTTAAAAGGGCTTGTAAATAATAGGAAGAGAAAGTATATGAGAAGAGGACATTTAAGTAATTTCCTAATTATTTTTGTGGTGGAGATTTAAAGAAGAAGTAAAGTTTGACTTTTACTCTTCATTGTCATTTTCTTTTCTTTTCTTTCTTGTGTGGCCGGCTCATCAAAGGGACAAGAGAGCAAGAGAACAAGTGAAGGTTTTGTTGATTCCAAGCTCAAATTGAAAGGAGTTTTCAAGTATACAAGTTGGAATTTCAAGGAATTTCATGATTTGGTAAGTTTTCTCTTGTTTGCCATTGTTATTTTTGAAGTTATGTTTAAGTTGAGTTGTGGTTTGATGATGGTATGATTAAGGTTGTTTATGGTGTGAATTTAAGTATTGAGATTGCTTGATAGATGAGAAGTTAAGTGGGTGTTGATGTTGGAAGTGGTTGTGTGGAGATTGTGTAAGGGTTTTGAGTAGTAAGTGTTGTTTATGTTATGTTTGATTGATTATTCTTGTTGATCTTTGAGTTGGTTGTGTTTGTTGGTTTTAGAAGTGAAGAATACCTAATTTCGGAAAGGGGCAGTAGCGTTTTGGATGCCACGCCCGTGGTCTTTTGGTAGCCTTGGCCGTGGGGGTGTTGGCCATTTTTGGGCAGAAGGGTTCTCAAAGCCACGACCGTGGGGGTTGAGGTGGCCACGGCCGTGGGCTTTGCTTAGTGATGTTGAGTTTTGTTTAGTGGTCTTAAGATTTAGGATAAGGTTAATAAGTGATAATGTTATAGAAATTGATGTGTTGCATCATTGTTTTTGGTTAGGTTTTGGAAGAAGTGATTTGCCCTAATTGTGAAGTGAAGAATCTTTGGAAGAAAGGATTGCTTAAAGTTGTGTGAGTGTGCATAAGGTAAGTACAAACTACATCATTGCATTCATTTATGAGATGTGGAAACTTAATATACATATGTGTTTGTTAAAGTGTTGAGAATATAAATGCATTGTTGAAACATATTATTATTGTTATGTGAATGTTGTGCTAAGCGTGTGTAATGTATGTTAAGAATATTGGTTGTGTATATATTTGAGTAATAAAGTGTGGAAATAACATGATTGATTACTCATGATGTAAGTAAAATGGTTAAGGCATGTTTGCTTTTATGATAATGCAATGTGATTGGTTATGATGAATTAATTAATGTGATGTGAGATATGAAGTTGGAAATGTGAATGGGATGAGTTGTGAGGCCATGATTGTTGGCTATGATGATATAGTTGAGATATGAATGCCTAATGAATTGTGGATGGTAAAATGAGAAATGAATTGAGAATGAGATAAATTAAATGATTGTGTGCCTAATATGTTGATTCAACTTTCAGAGTCCTGTATTTGATGGCATGCCTATGAATCATTGGATAGGCGAAATGGGTGGCCCGTAAGCCGATTCCAATTGAAAAATACTTATGAATCACTGGATAGGTGAAATGGGAGGCCCGTAAACCGATTCCAGTTGAAAAATGTGAATATGGAATGATGGTGAAATGGGAGACCCGTAAACCACTTCCATTTGAAAAATTAGTAACAGTCTAGCCGGGTTGAGGATCTTCTCATGTTAATGGGTTGATGGTCCAAGAGACTGGGTCTGTTACGCTATCCATGGATAGAGATATGATATATTTTGCCTACGGGCTTAATGATGTGATATTGAATCAAAACGGCGACTCTGAACTTTGAATAACATATTGGTTTGTGTTTTGGGCCCAATGCTTGTGTTTGTTTAAATGTGATTATTATTGGATGAAAGTAATGAGAAATGATATGATGTAATGTTATGAGAGATGTTCATGGTTTAATAAGTTAGGGTGAACAAGGTATGCGTGAAATGTAATGTTTACTTGAATTGTGTATACAACTTGATTGTGTGACATGAACATTGCATCAAAGCATCTTGATATTGTAGTTTGTTTTACTAAGCTGTTGGCTTAGCGCGATTGTGGTTCATCGCGCAGGTGTTAGAGAAGAACCCGAGTGTTCCACTAGACCGAGTGAGTCTAGACATTGAGGATTTGCCTTAGGACTTAAAGATCAGAGCAGTGCTGCCAACCATGTATAATTTCTTTATATTTTGTAAAGTAAAGATTTTAATGTATATGTATAAATGGTTGTAAACTTGAACTTAGATATTTCTATATATGTAAATACTTTATAATTTCCGCTGCGTACTAAATAAATGTTTATATTCCTTTTTATTTTCTATTACATGTTAACTACCACATTTCTTATATGGTACGAAGAGAAAAATTGTTTGGTGTCTTTTAAAGAGTTAAATGGTTTAAGGAATCCGTAGCATTCCTATGTTTCATGTACGTATATTACATTGTAGTATTATGTAGTGTGCGTATATGGGATTTAGGGGTGTTACAGAGTTTGTGTCCAAGTGTCTCACGTGTCAGAGGGTAAAAGCTGAGCATCAAGTTCCAACAGGGTTGCTTCAACCTTTAACAGTGCCTGAATGGAAATGGGAACGTGTGACAATGGATTTTGTGTCTGGTTTGCCATTGACTCAGAAGAAACATGATGCTATTTGGGTGATTGTTGATCGGTTGACAAAAATAGCTCATTTTCTTCCAGTTAGAATGGACTATTCTCTTGAGAGACTGGCTGAGCTATATATCAATGAGATAGTGAAGTTGCATGGAGTCCCGATTTCTTTAGTGTCTGATCGAGATCTCCGATTCACTTCAAGGTTTTGGAGGAGTTTGCATGGTGCTTTGGGTTCTCGATTACACTTTAGTACTGTTTTTCATCCGCAGACAGATGGGCAGTCAGAAAGAGTGATACAAATTATTGAGGATATGTTGAGAAGCTGTGTCATTGATTTCTCTGGGACAGATTTATGCCACTTGTGGAATTTGCTTACAACAATAGTCATCAATCCAGTATAGGTATGGCACCATTTGAGGCATTGTATGGTAGAAGATGTAGGACGCCTCTATGTTGGAATGAACTTGGAGAAAGCAAGTTGATTGGTCCTGATTTGGTTAAAGAAACGGAAGAGAAAGTAAAGATAATTCGGGATCGGTTGAAAGCAGCTTCAGATCGGCAGAAATCTTATTCAGATTTGAAGAGGAGAGATATAGAGTTTGATGTTGGAGATAAAGTATTTTTAAAAGTGTCTCCTTGGAAAAATATTTTAAGATTTGGTCGAAGAGGGAAGCTGAGTCCTCGTTTTATTAGACCATATGAGATATTAGAAAGAGTTGGACCAGTTGCTTATCATTTTTCTTTGTCGCCTGAGTTGGATAGAATTCACAATGTCTTCCATGTTTCTATGTTGCGGAGGTACAGATCAGATCCATCTCATGTTTTACCAGTTGAATCCATTGAGGTGAGTTCTGATCTGACTTTTGAGGAAGAACCAAAGTGAAAGCGTTGAGGAATAAGAAAGTGTCATTGGTGAAGGTTCTTTGGAAGAATCATGCAAAGGAAGAGGCAACTTGGGAGAGTGAGCAAGCAATACGAGATCAATATCCTCAACTATTTCAGACTTGATATCAGGTAATTTTGAGGACGAAATTTCTTTTTAGAGGGGAGAATTGTAATATCCCAAAGTGTGACCTAGAAGTTTTGATATAATTGTTGTTTTATTTGGATTTAATGTCTATGTTAAATTGAGAAGAGAAAGGAAGTGAAGAGAGAGTGTATATGTTGTATATATGGAAATATATACAACATATACACAAGTCAATATGGAAAAGTCAAGAGAAGATATTTTGTTATTTTTATTTTTAATTAAGTAATTAAAAAGGAATTAAATAAGTGGAAGAGGAAATAATTGAATATTATATTATTAAATACTTGGTGGAGATTTAATTGAAGAACAAATATTTGACTTTGCTTCATTTGTCTTCTTCATTTTCTTCTTTTCCATTTGGGTGGCCGGCTATCAAAGACAAAAGAGAGCAAGAGAGGGTTTTTGATTTCTAAGAGCAAATTAAAGGAAGATTCAAGAGATTAAGTTGGAATTTTGTGAAGTTTCATCAACTTTGGTAAGTTTCCTCTTGATTTCTTTTGTTTTAGTTGAAGTTGTGATTGAGTTTGTGAGTTGAGATTATGGTTGATATGTGTTTGTTTGATTGTGGTGTGTTTGAGGGTGTTGGTTCAATTGATTTTGGATTTTGGGGTTGGATTGAAGGAAAGAATAAGTTTGTTGGAAGAGAAAGTGTTGTGGTTGTGTTTTGAGTTTGTGGTGATGATTATGGTTTGTGTTTGATGTATGTTTTGTATTGTTTTGGTGTTTTTGCAAGTTATTATGGTTTTTGGGTGTGTTTAGTTAAGTTTGTTTGAAGTGGAAGATGGTGGAAGTAAGTGGTTTGTTGGATGTAGTGTTGATGTTGCCAGAATCTGTATTTTTGGCCTGACATGCCCATGAGCACGTCCAAGTCTTTGGGTGTGTCAATGGTTTTGTGTTGCAGTAGCATTTACACATCCAGTGACATGCCCATGTCACTGAGCGTGTCATAGCTACTGTGTGGGTGAAGGATTGACACGGCCATGAGCACGCCTGTGTTGTTGGACGTGTCAATGTTTCTGTGAGACAGAATATATTACACGTTCGGTGACACGCCCGTAGTTCTGAGCGTGTCAAAGCTTCTGTGTTGTGAGTTTAGGGCACGGTCAGGGACACGCCCGTGTTGTTGAGCGTGTCATGTGTAGAGTTTGCCCTAGTTAGTTCTTAGTCTTATTATCTCATGTGTATTTCTAAGTGAGTGTGTATTATTTCTTTTTCAATTAGGTTGTGAAGAAGTTGAATTGCCCTAACCTAAGTGTTGAGGATTCTTGGAGGAGGAAGTGTATAGATTGGTGTGAGTTGTTTTTGAGGTAAGTACAAACTACATGGTTGCATACATTTATATGATTATGATACTTAACATATTTGATTGTACATATGTTAAGTAATTGAATACATTATTAAAACATTTGATGAATGTTATGATTTGTATAATGTGAATGATTGATGAGCATTTAAAATGTATTTTAATGCAATTAATTATGTATACTCCATCTTGATGAGATATGAAGCCATGGTTGTTGGCTATAAGGATAATGATGCAAATGAGATGATTGAGGCATGATTGCCTAAATGATGATGAGGAAATAAGAATGAAATTGATAAATGAATTGTGTGCCTAATGTGTTATTCAATTTTCAGAGTTATGGGTTTGGCGGCATGCCTATGAATCACTGGATAGGTGAAAAGACCGGGTCGTAAGCTGATTCCAGTTGAGAAATATGAAATATGTGAAATTTGATGTTTTTGGGGTGAAAAGACTGGGTCGTAAGCCTCAAAAACAGTAACAGTCTTGCCGGGTTGAGGATCTCCTCGGGCTTAACCGGGTTGAGGTCCAAGAGACTGGGTCTGTTACACTCAAAAATAGTAACAGTCTTGCCGGGTTGAGGATCTCCTCGGGTTTAACCGGGTTGAGGTCCAAGAGACTGGGTCTGTTACACTATCCATGGATAGATATATATATATATATATCCTACGGGCTTGATGATTGTGATTATGGACCAAAGTAGTAACTCTGAACTTTGAATAACATATTAATGTATTTTGGGTCTATGCTTGTCTTTGTTTTTAATGTGGTTTGGAAAAAAATTATGTTGAGTAATAAAACTAAGAAGATACTACATGATGTGTAATATGTTTATGGATGTGATAAATTGTGAGTATTATCTCATGAACGTTTTGATTAATTATTGAATTGTTTATAATATTTGATTGTGTGATATTGGCATTGCATTGAAGCATAATATTATCATAGTTTGTACCACTAAGCCGTTGGCTTAGCACGAGTGTGATTTGTCGCGCAGGTGGCAGGGAAGAACCGGAGAGTTCATCTAGGCCGAGTAGAGTCTAGATTTTGAGGTGTTGATAGTGGAGCTTAAAGACCAAAGACATACTGCCAAACATGTATATATATTTTATGTTTTGTAAAACTTGAGTTTTGATGTATAAGTATTTGTAAATATTTGTTATATTTTCCGCTGCGTTTTGAATAAACATTTTATCTATTATGTTTTATAATATAACCTAAATGTTTTAAAATTTGTTCATATTATTGAAAAGTGATGATTTGTGTGTTTTGTAAACCGTGGCATTCCTATATTCAGTATACATATATTACGATCGTAGTAGCATGCAGTGTACGTATACGGAGTATAGGGGTGTTACAGGATAGCTCGAGCCTATAATAGAAGGGTTAAGATCCAAGAACTCAAAGTCGGTGATTTAGTGTTGAAACAATGTAAGCCTAACATATTTGATCCAAGAGGGAAATTTAGGCCTAGCTGGGAAGGGCCATATGTTGTGAAACAAGTCATGAATAGGAGTGCAGTGAAGTTATCAGACATGGACGGGAATGAGTTTAGTGAGCCAGTGAACATTGATAGGTTGAAGAGGTTTTATGTATAAAAAAAGAGAAAAGAGAGCTCGCTAGGTTGAAAACCCAAAAAGGGCAGCCTAAGCAAAAGTTAAAGTAGTCCGCCAGTTCCGAAAACCCGAAAGGGTGGGCTAGGCAACAATTAGGGCTAAGCAAGAGAAAATCGTCAATTAGAAAACTCGAAAGGGCTAGTTAGCAACATAAGTGATCATGTGTATGCTGACTTTATGTTTGGTTGTTCCCTAATTTAATAAAGTATAATTAATATTAAAATTGTTCTATGTGAATTGTTTTAAGTATTTGACCAGATATGGATAAAATAAATAAACACAATAGCAAAATGTGATGACAAATTATAAAAGGAAAAGAAATATCTCTTATTATTACTTTTATTATTTTTTCATCCTAACAATACTCTTTCTAGAGAAATTGACAAATGTAAAATCTATGGCAGACAATAAGTGTAGCATGCAGGTCAGCTTTGCTTTAGCCGATCTATGTAGGCTTCTGTTAGACAAGGCATGTCCAAATTAGGTGTAAAATCAGAATCTCGAGGCTTAGCTCCATACTGACAATCAAGCCGGTGAGGATCATAACAAGTACCTTGACAAAGAGCAGTAAGAGGAAAATACATCAAGTACGTTCGAATGGTGATATGAGAAATCTTCCACCAAGGTACTAACCAACGGATGTTGACTTTAGCATGAGAACGGATCCAGTCAACCTAGTCAGCATATGAAGAAGCACGGTGGAGTAGTTTTCTAGCAGAGCGATGTCGCGGCAGATATCTGGCAAAATCTATAGATGGAGTATCAAGCAAGTAGAGATACTTCTGAAGCCAAATCTATAAGCATAAGAAAAGAATTTAAAAAAATAAATAAAAATAAATAAATAAAAGAAGAAAAAAAGGGGCCCGCTAAGTTGAAAACCCGTAAGGGCGGCTTAGGCAAAAATTAAGATAGCTCGCTAGTTCCAAAAACCTACAAGGGCGGACTAGGCAAAAGTTAGAGTAATAATAATAAATAAATAAAAATCTAAACTAAAAACCCGAAAGGGCAGTTTAGGTAATTACCTGAAGAAGTAATGGACTCCCGATCAATCTCTTTGACAATCTCGATTTAAGTTGGTCTAATCCAACTAAAGTCTCAGCTAAGATCATGGGTATTGGTGACAAGCCTCCTTCCATTTGGTCCATGATATCCAATACTCGTGGATCAATATCACTATCAGAAGAAACAAGCAATAATTGGCCAAGCAAGCATAGACAAAGCATATGTCCCCATGCCTTAGTAGGAGCCAAGTGAGAAAAGCAAAAGTCAATTAAGGGACTAAGTGGAATTTTCTCACCTCTCGTTAACTGTAGAACTTCAGGCTTTGAAAGTTGAAATAACATTTGCATCTTTTGTTGAGTCTTGGAAATCAATATAGGTAATGCCATTGGTTGATTGCTTGGATATCCAAGGATGGCCTCAAATTCTTCAATCATGGGACATATCTCAAAGCCATTAATATCAAATGTCCTAGAATTCACATTCCAAAAAGAAGCCATGGCATATAAAAAAGAATGGTCCAATTTAATACTTTGAAAATATTTCAAAGTATCAATTTTTGAACAAGATATTTGTTTCCAATAAATGGCATTCATATTTTTATATAGACCTTTTATTTTCTTCAAATTGAGTTCGGTCATTGTCGACAATTGAAGGGAATTTGGAATTGTTAAAAGGAATTTTTATTCTGAAATTTCCTAGCTTCTGTATGAGGTCATGGAATGGGAAGAGATTTATATAGGATGATTGGCTATTCTAACATTGATAAGGAATAGCTTGAGACCGAGACACGCAAGGATAGAAAATTAGCGATGAAACGGTTTTGAGTTGCCACGTTGCCTTTGATTTTGTAATTTGGTGCTACTATGGAAATTTTTGAATGTTAAGAGGAAAGACCAATAATTGTAGTGTAGAAATAATAATGATGATAGAAACCAAAAAAAAAAAGAAGAAAGAATTTTAAAAGTCAAAAGTTACAGTAAAAGTGCAAATTATATATCATCATTATTTTTTTATCATTATTTTTTTATTTTATTATACAATATTTCCTCAATTAATACAATAATCATAGATTACTGAGAATGAGGTGGTGGATCATGATCAAATAAAGCCCTGAAAAAGTCATCGCCTGTTGGAGGAGGAGGCATATCACCCATCTCGAGTCCGCCCGAAGCAGGAGCACCTGAATCTCTATTACCTTGAAATTCAGATCTGTAACGGTCCTCATCCGAAGTAGATGAAAGGATCTCATGGTCATTAGCTTGGGGTCCTCTAGATGACGAACCACCAAGATTTCTCACCCCTTGAAACCAGAAGTCTCGAAAATCTTACTCTGACTAGCCATACAATTTTTTAAAATGGGCAACTTGTTGACAACTAGTAACTAACTCTTCTTGAAGTTTCTTGTTTTGTTCCTCAAGCATCCGCTATCAGTCAGAAGGGAAAGAGTAAGAGCATACATAATCATGCATACATGTAGCATAAATTATCATGGATTAGGAAAACCTACCAAGTAATTCATATCAACGCCCTGTGGATGAGATGAGATCTTCGGTTGATTAGAATGAGCAAGTGGAGGAAAGGTAAAGGAAGGTCCAGCCTCATGACCAAATGAGCCAGTAGCCTAAAAATAATCATTAAAATAGTCAAAACAAGTTAAGAAAGAAGTAATTACAATGGCAAAATGGTAAAAGTTTACCTGAGAGGTGCTAGCCTCGAGATGCAGGATAGACCCCCCCTCCCCCTCCGTGATGCTTCTCTTCATCACTATCCTCCTTTTCCTCAGGAATCTCCCGCAAGCCAATAGGAGATACATCAAATTTCAAGAGTTCTACTTGAATAAAGTGTAACAACCCCACCTGCACGGTCTTACGACAGCTGGTCTATTGGCCTTTTTCTCCCGTAGGTGGACCGTAGTCCTAGCCCTCAACCCAGCAGGTCGCCATAGTACTAGACTGCCCTCGTGGGCCCTCCAGCAGAATTTATTTATTTGGCTCCCAAAGGTACTGGATTGTGCTCGCTGGCTCTCTTAAGGGAGAGGTCAGGTGTTCGATCTGGGGAGGCAACTCCTTAGGGAGCCAAATAAACAAATCCTGCTGGAGGGCCCGCGAGGGCAATCCAGTACTGTGGTGGCCTGCCGGGTTGAGGGCTGGGACTATGGTCCACCTATGGGAGAAAAGGCCTAATAGACCAGCTATCGTAAGACCATGCAGGTGGGGTCATTATATAAACTGGGTATATGATGCACCTGGTGGATAGAGAAAGGTTTCAACATCATAACCGTGCCGAGCTAACCACCACGTGTTCTCTGGCATTGATGTGATATTTAAAGTATACTTAGGGAAACTCATCGGGATCCTTCGCCACTTGGGACCAATGAACCACTCATACACTCTCTTACCGAGAAACTAGCCACTAGACATAGGACCAACAATGATTTGGCGAGTATGCTGAAAAGGCAATGCGATATTCATAGAAGAAGTCTAGTTCATCCGCTCTTCTGTGTTCCACCAAGCCAAATTGACCTACAAAATGACATAAGGAAAGTGAACTTTTATATAAATTTTAAAGTATAGTAATACTATTTTACCTAGCCCCATGTTAAGCAACTCAAGAGATAGCGCTGGGTGTGCACATGGTGAGAGCCGGGAACTGCTACACCATCTGATAACTAAAAATTTAATCTCGGATACTCGACTCTCTCTCGGGAAATGCCAGACACCCTCACAAGATTATGCTCATATCCGCATACCTACAACAATAATAAAAATCAAATTCACGCAAGAATAAGAATGGAATTGACATTGGTGGAAGAAGAGTACCTCAACAACCACCATAAAACCAACAAAAGACTTTTTATTTCTACAAATCTTGTCTAGTCCATGATAGAGACAGGCAAGGCAAGCTTCACCCCAGCCGTAAAGCGATACCACACTCATATCAATAAGGGCCCTCAATACCGACAAATGGATGGCAGATTCGGTGCTGCATAAAATGGTCGCCTGAGCAAATACAGTAAAAATCCTCGAGCATATTGTTTGGCTATTTCCCTATGAATCTATCCTTCGTAGTTCATCCAATAACTCTGAATCGACTCAATTTTTATCTTGAAAGACCCTTTTAATGATGGTTCTATACCGATTAACTGTTGGACTTCTTCAAATGTCAAAATATCATTGGTAAGAGGGACCAAAAGGTCATAGTACTGGATACCAGTTATGGCTGTATAATCGACTGGGCCAATGGTCATATCTCCTATAGGTAGGTGAAAATTATGGGTCATATCCATCCACCACTTCGACAATGCTTGAACTACACTCCTGTCTATCGGACACTCCTCAAATGGTAATTGCAAGATAAAGCTTTCAAAACAGCAATCTCAGACAATCTTTTTTACCCCAGAGGGTGCTACATCATACCATTGTCAGGCTTTATAGACACATCCTCCGCCCCGGATAACACAACGATCATGCTAACACGGAGCCAGGTAATTTAACACAAGGTAAGTATGTCATTATACCAATACCACTGATTTATAGACTAAATTTATTCATTATATTCTATTTTTAGTATGTCTTTTTTACTTGTTTATTAAATTCTTAAATATAGTCCTCTAATTAATTTATTTTTCCTAAATCTACAAAAAAAAAAACAAAGACCAAAAAATATATATAATAAAATAATAAATATCAAATTGCATTGTTACCTTAGTTTTTTGACTTGAATTGCGATGAAGCTGCATTCCAGCTAGTAGACTTACAGTTCCATTTTCATTCCATTGAATAAATTCCAATAACTCAGCATTGGATTGAGGTCCTGATCTTGAAACAAGCATTTTCTCCTCAACTCTATGCTAAACTATCTGATTTAACTATCAAAATATGTGAGTGAGAATGAATATGGTGGAAATGAGCTGAGCTTTATATAGAAAAATTGCAAAGGAAAAGACAAAAATAAAAAAGAAAAAAAATAGTATTCACATGAAAAGAAAAGAAAAGAAAAGAAATAAATATTACTGTTGATAAATAATAAATAAATAGTTAGTGAATAGTATATAAATAGTGACTACACAGTGAATAAATAGTAAATTCAATTATTCAGATATTTGCGTATATACAAATATTTTTACACTTTTAAAATATTTTTACATGCAGGGGGAAAGAAGATATAGGCATGGTAAAAAATAGCTAAATTTTTTTGCAAATTTCTTTAGTATCCTACTGACTACAATCATTTTTTGCAGATAGCTAAATTATTTTTAAGTCCAGAACTTACCTTGAGTCCAAAATCCAAATTACTTTTAAGTCCAGAACTTACCTCGGGTCCAGAAGAAAAATTACTTTTAAAACCTAAAACTTACCTCGGGTCCAGAATCTAAATTACTTTTAAGTCCAGAACTTACCTCGGGTCCAGAACCCAAATTACTTTTAAAATCCAAAACTTACCTTGGGTCCAGAATCTAAATTACTTTTAAGTCTAGAACTTACCTCGAGTTCAAAACCCAAATTACTTTTAAGTTCAGAACTTACCTCGGGTCCAGAACCTAAATTACTTTTAAGTCCAGAACTTACCTTGGGTCCAAAACTTAAATTACTCTAGGTCTAAAACCCAAAACCCAAAATTTACCTTGGGTCCAGAACCCAAATTACTCTAACTCAGGTGTAGAATCCAAAATCTAAAACTTACCTCGAGTCCAGAACTTACCTCGGGTCTAGAATCCAAATTATTTTTAAAACCCAAAACTTGCCTCGGGTCCAGAACCCAAATTACTTTTAAGTCCAGAGCTTACCTCGGGTCCAGAACCCAAATTATTTCTAAGTCCAGAACTTACCTTAGGTCCAGAACCTAAATTAAGTCCAGAACTTACCTCGGGTTCGGAACCCAAATTATTTTTAAGTCCATAACTTATCTCAGGTCCATAACCCAAATTCAAAATTCACCTTGGGTCCAGAACCCAAATTATTTTTGAGTCTAGAACTCAAACCAACCTTGGGTACAGAATCCAGTATGGCTCTAAATCCAGTAAAAAATCACATTGCTTTTCACTCTCTTTTGTTGTAGTCTCAAATTGCTCAAGCAGGGGGCAAATTGTAGACCCTTAATTTTTGACCCAGTCTAATACGATATTTTTAAATAGTCCAAAATAATTTTTATGGTTTTTTTAATTAAATAATATTTATTTTTAATAAAAATAAAAAATAATAAAAAGGATAAAAAATAAAAAATAAATAAAAATTGAAGACGGAAGAATCGGTTATGAAAAATTTTCATCGCGAGCGACTAATTGGCTTGGGCTAATTCGCCGCAGGAAAATTCTGTGGTGAATTGGTCTGGCCCTCACCCAAGCCAGCATCATCAAAGCCCAGCACCCATAGATTTTCTTTGCCAGTGCACTTTTGCAAGCCTGGGCCGCGAATGGTTTTACCAAAATCCTATTCTACTTGGTTTTTAATTTTGTTTCCTAAAACATTTTTTATTTCGTTAGCCAATTAGTATTATGTTTTTATTTTTTCTTATAAATACCACATTAAAGACAGATTGGAGGAGCTTAAAATTTTTGGATCTGAAATTTTTTATTGGACTTTGGACTTTTGGATTTTCTCGGCAAAAAAAAAGAACCTTGAAGGAGCAAGAGGCAGTGAGCAAGCAACAACAATCCATCAAAGGTTGCCTACACTGTCTTTATTATTATTCAACCAGAATTCAAAAGATTGTGGTGGAACTAACAACGGAGGTTTGAATCTCTATTTCTTTGCTTATCTTTACAGTAGCTTCATCATTCAAATTGGATTAATTATTTAAACATGCAATAGATTATCAATTGTTCTACTTACCATCCAAACTCTATTTGAAACTCTAAAATCTATTTTTCAAAACACTAATACCTTAATACCCATAAAATATATTTTTGAAATCTAAAACCCTAATTACACTTTTCTAAAACCACAAAACAATAATCAGTTTTCTCAAAACCATAATTAATTCAATTTTTCTAAGATTTACCGTAGCTTAGAAGGAGTAAATATTTATTTGTGTATTATAAGTCTTTACGTTTAACTTCCTTTATTATGATTATTTAAAATACAGTAGCTTTATTCAAAATACAAACCTAAACCCTAATTTATTCAAACCATAAATCTTCATTGATTCTATTTCCCAAATCATCACATTAGCTTGATCCTTTCAAATATCTAAAGATTTTATTTTATTTTCATAAGCTTCAATCTTATTTACTTAAATCCTAATTGTTAAACATAAAATCCAAGAAACCCTGATTGGTACATGAACCCTAATGTTATATACTTACTATTTTATTTAAATTGGATGAATGTTTATGATATATTTTGATTGATGATTGATGTGTTTGATGAATGATTTGTTTATCATGAATGGATGTTTACTTTTATTGATTTGTTTTGATTTCAAAACTTTGTAAGAGGTATGTTTCCATATGTTGGGTACCTCATGTATTAAGCATCATGTAATTTAAATTGCTTTTATATTTTGGACCAATGTAAAGGATACGTTTTCACCTTTCGGTGGGTGTCCTATTTAGTTTTAGACATGGACGATGTAAGGACATGTTTCCATCCTGGGATGGGTGTCCATTTATTTGTTTTATTTGGACATTGTTGTGATTTTAATAAAGTGTTTATTTATTCTTATAATTGCATGTAGTAAGGATAATATCATTATATTTAAGAATTTTATAATATTAAGACCTGCAAAGAAGGCCAGTTCCAATGAACCGGGCATTGTGGGAGTGCTGGGCAGTTTCTCACCTTCCCTACAGTACCCAACTTTCCGAAACCATTAGGGGGGTTAAGGATTCCTTAGGAATTGAGTCATCCACCTCTTTCTTTTTCTCGGCCCGTCCGGTTGGCGACTCCATTTTTTTTTGGGCTCAGGCCCGTGTTCTCTAAGGCCTTGAGCCTAAACAGTACCAAAGTCATAAGAACTATCCCACCGGGAGTGGAGCAAAAAATTTCCGCTCACACTTCCCTTATAGACTGAAGGGTAATGGTGTAGTAGAAGTAATAAATAAGAAAATTAAGCAGATTCTATCCAAGATGACTAAGACATACAGGGATTGGTAGGAGATACTTCCTTTTGCTTTGTGGGGATATAGATCAAGAGTGTCCTGGAAGCTAAACTTCCTGAGACGGAGTGGGTAGTGAGCATATACACACAGTTAGCTTTATTAGAAGATAGGAGGTTAAAAGCATTGTATCATCATCAACTGTATCAAAAAAAGATAGCTCGGGCTTATAATAGAAGGGTTAGGGTCAGAAAGTTCAGAGTTGATGACTTAGTGTTGAAGTAATGTAAGCTTAATGTCTCTAATCCAAGAGGAAAATTTAGGCCTAGTTAGGAAGGACCGTATATTGTAAAGCAAGTCATGAACATGGGTGCAGTCAAGTTATCAGACATGGATATAAATGAGTTTAGTGAGCCAATGAACATTGACAAGTTAAAGAAGTTTTATGCATATAAAAAAAGGAGCTCGCTATATTGAAAACTCAAAAAGGGCAGCCTAGGCAAAAGTTAGAGTAGTCTTTTAGTTCTAAAAACCCAAAAGGGTAGGCTAGGCAACAATTAGGGCTAAGCGAGAGAAAATTGTCAATTAGAAAACCCGAAAGGGCTAATTGGCGATAGGAATGATCTCGTATATGCTGGCTTTATGTTTGTTTGTACTCTAATTTAATAAAACAAAATTAAAATTAAAATTGTTCTGTGTACACTGTTTTAAGTATTTGACCAAATATGGATAAAACAAATAAACACAATAGTGAAAGGTAACGACAAATTATAAAAGGAAAAGAAACATCTCTTGTTATTGTTTTCATTATTTTTATATCCTAACAATATTCTTTCTAAAGAAATTGACAAATGTAAAATCTATGGCAGATAATAAGTGTAGTGTGTAGGCCAGCTTTGCTTCAGCCGATCCAAGAAGGCTTCAGTCAGACAAGGCATGTCCAAGTTAGGAGTAAACTTAGAACCTCTAGGCTCCACTCCATATTGACAGTCAAGCCGGCGAGGATTATAGCAAGTACCTTGACGAATTGCATCAAGAGAAACATACATTAAATATGTCCAAATGGTGATACAAGAAATCTTTCACCAAGGTACTAACCAATGAATGTTGACTACAGCACGTGAGCGGATCTAGTCAACCCAGTCGGCATATGAAGAAGCAGGGTGGAGTAGTTTCCTAGTAGAGTGAAGTGGCGACAAATATCTGGCAAAATCCATGGATGGAGTGCCAAGCAAGCAGAGATGCTCCTAAAGCCAAATCTAGAAGCTCAAGAAAAGAATTTTAAAAAAAGGGCCCGTTAGGTCAAAAATCCGCAAGAACGGCCTAAGCAAAAATTAGGGCGGTTCGCTAGTTTCGAAAACTAGCCAGGGTGGTCTAGGCAAAAATTAGAACCGTTATATAAAAAAAAGGTCCGCTAAGTCAAAAACCTGTAAGGGCAGCTTAGGCAAAAATAAGGACATCTCGCTAGTTCTGAAAACCCACAAGGGAAAACTAGGCAAAAATTAGAGTAATAAAAAAAAGAAGGCCTAAATTGAAAACCTGAAAGGGCGGTTTAGGTGGTTACTTAAAGCAACAATGGACTCCCAGCCAATCTCCTTGACAATCCTAATTTAAATTGGTCAAGTCCAACTAAAGTGTCAGCTAAGATCACGGGAAACGGCGACAAGCCTCCTTCCATTTTGTTTATGATATCCAATACCCATGGATTGATATCACAATTGGAAGAAACAAGTAATTGGCCAAGCAAGCAGAGACAGAACATGTATCCCCAAGTTTTGGTAGGAGCCAAGTGAGAAGTGAAAAAGTCATTCAAGGGACCAAGTAGAATTTTCTCACCTCTTGTAAATTGCAGAACTTTGGGTTTTGACAGTTGAAAAAGCATCTGCATCTTGTGTTGAGTTTTAGAACCAAGTATGGGCAATGCCATTGATTAGTCGCTCGAATATCCAAGAATAGCCTCAAATTCCTCAATTATAGGACATATCTCAAAGTTATTTATCTTAAAAGTCCTAGTTTTTTTATCCCAAAAGGAAGTAATGGCATGTAGAAATGATTGGTCTAATTTGACATTTTGAAAACACTTTAAAATGTTGAGTTGAGACCATGATATTTGTTCCCACTATGTTGCCTTGAAAATTTTGAATAATTTTTTCATCTTCTTTAAATTACTTTTGGTCATAGTGATGGTATGAAAATTGTTATTAATTTTGTAAAAGAGAGTTGGGAATGGCAGAAGCTGAGTTTTGGAATATAAGATTAGAGCAATAAGAAATTATACTAGAGAGTGTTACTGCTTGGGATGTTGAGGAAGAGAAATTAATTTGTAATTTATATAATTGTTGGCCAAAGATTACGTTGCTTAAAGAAATCCATGTGGAAGTAGGGCTTCATATCTTTATCCATGTCGAAGAAGGATTTTCATTTTGAAGTGGGAAGTTGTTAAACATAATCTGTGTAGGTTTTGTTTTATCAATTTAAATCCATGTCGAATTCGTGTAATGTGAATTTGACATGGTCATAGAAATGTTTCTGTGAATTCATGTATATATGTAAAAAGCAAAAAAGAAAAGTAAAAAAAATGTTCAGATAAAAAAAAGTCAAAGTATTATATTAATTATAGTTTACTGTTCACGAATTGATTACAACCACTTTGTTTATTTATGTATTATTAATTTCATACAAGTTGGTACAATTAATTTCATACAAACTGATCACTGTGATGGAGGTGGCGATCTATAGTCAAATAAAGCACTGAAAAAGTCATCACTAGTTGGAAGCTAGGGCACATCATCTGTCCCAGTTCCTCCCAAAAAAGAAGTGCCCGGATCACGATTATCTTGAAAATCACTCCTATCATGATCAAAGTCTGTAAAGGGAAGTGGTGTGTCATGATCATCTATCTGGGCCTCCTTGATGAAGATGCACCGAGATCTCTATAGCCTTGAAATTCGAAGTCTCGAAAGTTTCTTTCAAGATAATTTGCATGCTAACGACTAGCGGCCAAATCCTCTCACAACTTTTGGTTCTGCTCCTCAAGCATTCGCTGTGAGCCAGAAAGGAAAATTAGGTTCATACATTTTCATGCATACATTCATATATGTAAATTGAAATAGGAAAAATAGTCCAGATAATTCAGATCAAAGCCCTGCGAATGAGACGACATGTCTGGCTAATAAGAAGGAGCAAATGGAGAAAATTATCGTTGCAATGGTGAGAATGGCAGTTGAGTTGGAACAACGGTGGAAGGTCCAATTTCAATACCAAATGAGCTGACAGCCTACAGTAGTCATGAAAATAGTCAGAAAAAGTTAAAAAGGAACAGTTACAATGATAAATCTTTACCTGAGAAGTGGCAAGCCCAGCATCACCATAAGAATGAGAAAAAGGCTCACCCTCATCCTCATCCTCTTCTTCCTCTTCATCATCGCTACCTTCCTCACCATCATCTCCCTCTTCCTCATTACCTCCTTCCTTAATGATATCACCCCCTTCTTCTTCTCCTTCCTCAAACTCTTCAAACCCATCCAGAGCAAATTCAAAGTACAACAGTTGATCCCGTATGAACTCATTACATGATAAGTATGGTCGAAGCAAGAGCGTCTCAATATCATATCCATTTCAGGCATGTCTCCATGCATTCCCTGGCATAGATATACAAGTAAGAATAGATATGGGGATGTTGGCTGGTACTCGCCTCTGATCCGGGCCATGAAACCAATTATGAACCCTTTCACCAAGGGACCAACCACTGAACACAGGCTCGACACTAATTCGATGAGAGTTCTGTAGGGGCAATGAATTGTTCATGCCAGTGGTCTAGATCACCCTCTCCTCAGCTCTCCACCAAGCTATGTTTACCTACAAAATGATGCCAAAAGTAAGTAATTTTTCCTCATAAAATTTGATAATAATATAAATTTTATCTTTTACCTGATCGCAGGTCAATCGGCTCATCTGATAACGCTGAGAGTGCATGTGATGACTACCAGGCACTTCTTTGCGGTCGGACAACCAACGGCCTAATCTTGGGTACCCCATCCATCTCCCTTGAACACTAGGTGCCCTCACCAATTGTGTTCATACGCCCACACCTGTAAAAAAAAACCAATCTTGCTAATATGCATCATTCGAATATATCAAATTCAAGATTCATACCTCGGCGACAACCATAAAACCTATAAATGATCTTTTATTCCTACTAAATTTGTTTAAGTCGTGATAGAGACAGGCAAGGCCCACAACTCCTCAAGCATAATATGGCAAGAGCTCAAAATTAGACAAAGCACATAGGACTCACAGGCGGATTGATGCCTTGGTGCTACATAAAATGGTCATGGCTAATAGATACAACAAGAATCCACGGGTGTACCTTTCCACCCGTTCACCTTGCATAGTCCTAGTCTACCTCAACTAGTACTATTGAATATATTTATATTTAATCTTGCATACGCCCTTATACCTAGGCTTTAAACAAATCAATTGTCAAATTTCATCTATGGTCAATATATCATTAGTCAACAGGACGAGAATTCCATCACACTTTAAACCCGTTATTGCCGTGGAGTCCACCAGACCAATGGTCATCTCCCCAATGGGCAAATGAAAGATATGGGTGGTGTCCATGCATCGCTCAGTAAGCGCCCGGATCATGCTTCTGTCGATTTGAAACCCTGTAGTTGGCAGATGCAATATAAATTCTTCGAAACCACATTCGCGGATCATTCTCCGAACAGCCGGTGGCACTTGGTCGTCCCATTGGCATGCCTTGTGGACATTTCCACCACCATGGATCACACAACTGTCATACTACAATAGTAAATGTAAGACCAGCCATGTAAGTATATCCACACCATTAATTATTGTTTCATGCCATACTAATTTTTATGTACACTTTAAAATTTTCATTATTATAAATAACATTTATTTTCAACCTTATTTTATGTTCATCAATTAACTACTTTCATTTCTCATGCAGATAAATAATTTTTTTTTTATTATGGATTGCTTACTTTAATTTTTACAGACAACTAATTTATTTTTCCTAAAATTACAGAATAAATATATAATACGTTTGCTTCAAAAATGATAATATAAATAAATAAATATATATAAATATGTAAAAATATATGAAGAAATAAAAAATAAAAAATAAAAATACCTATGTTTTTTCTCGAGAACTCCAGTGGAGGTTCATTCCTTCTAAAATAGGAACTCGATCCAAACTGCTATTCCTGAGGTAAGCTCGCAACTCCGGATCCATACAAGGTCCAGTCCTCGATGCATGTTGATGTGTTGCCATAATTCTTTATATGTTGATAATTCAAATTCTTCGTCTCCTATGAAGATGAATTTGTTGGAGCTGGTAACCTGGTTGAAGCTTTAAAATTTGAGTAAATGTGATTGTAATATGAAATGCATACTCTAAGAAGGGAGTGTTCAATATTTATAACGAGTAAAAGCTAAAATTATAATAATTCATGCACTTTGCTTATGTCAGAAAAAGCAAATGAAAATTGACAATAGATAATAAAATAAAAGGTAGCTGCTTCATCTAATAGTATCTTGCCAATTATTCATTCAGTGTAACATAGCACATGAGCACATAGTAAGTTGATATTTATTATGAGAGTATAATTTTTGTGTGTCTAAAAAATATTTTTACTCATTAAATATTTTTCCCACCCAGGGGGCAAGAGTATATAGATATCTAGTAAAAAATAGCTAATTTTTTTTCAATTTTTTTTTCTTTTAGGTCTAGAACCTAAATTATTTTTTGAGTTTAGAACTCGCTCGGGTCCAGAATCCAAATCATTTTTTGGATCCAGAACTCACTCCGGGTCCAGAACCCAAATTATTTTTGAGTCCAGAAATCACTTCGGGTATAGAACCCAAATCATTCTTGAGTCCAGAACTCACCCCGGATCCAGAATCCAATTCATTTTTTAGTCCATAACTCACTACGGGTCTAGAATCCAAATTATTTTTTAAGTCTAGATCTTGCTCGGGTCCAAAATTCAAATCATTTTTTGAGTCCAGAACTCACTCCGGGTCCAAAATTTAAATTATTTTTTAGTCCAAAACACACTTCGGGTCCAGAACCCAAATCATTCTTGAGTCCAGAACTCACCATGGGTCTAGAACCCAAATTATTTTTGGTCTAAAACTTACTCTGGGCCCAGAACTCAAATTACTTTTTGAGTCCAGAACTCGCTCGAGTTCAGAACTCAAATTATTTTTTGAGTCTAAAACTCACTCCGGGTCTAGAACCCAAATTATTTTTGAGTCCAGAACTCACTTCGGGTCTAGAACCCAAATCATTATTTTGTTCAGAACTCACCCCGGGTCCAGAACCCAAATTATTTTTAAGACTAGAACTCACTCCTGATCCAGAACCCAAATTATTTTTGAGCTCAGAACTCATTTTGGGTCCAGAGCCCAAATCATTCTTGAGTCCAGAACTCATCCCGGGTCCATAACCCAAATTATTTTTGAGTTCAGAACTCACTGCAGGTCCAGAATTCAAATTATTTTTTGAGTCCAAAACTCGCTTAGGTCCAGAACTCAAATCATTTTTTGAGTCCATAACTCACTTCGGGTCCAGAACCCAAATTATTTTCGAGTATAGAACTCACCTTGGATCTAGAATCTAAACCATTCTGAGTCCAAGATCATCCTTGTCCAAAATCAATTCAAACCATGTTGCTTTTCTCTCTTTGAATAAATTCAAGATCATTCAAGCAGGGGGCAAACTGTAGACCATTGATTTTGGCCTTGGCTAGTCTAGTGCTAATTTCAAACCTTTGTTTAGACTAATATGTTGCAATAGGGCCTAAAATAAGCCAATTACACTTTTAAAACCCTTATTAGGTCTATTTTAGAAGATTTGGTTGGTTTTTACATAACACCAGTGCATTAAACCCTAAAACAAGTTTGATTCGAAGGTTTGGTTGCTTTTTCACTTAATTTGGATGGTTTTTGGCAGTATGGGTGCCCCATGTCAAATTAAGACATCCAATTCGACATGGGGAAACCCCATATCAAATTGGGGGCCTCCCAATTGGATATGAGGCTCCCCATATCAAATTAGAAGCCCTAATTCGATATGGGCAGCCCTATATCGAATTGGGACAACCCCAATTCGATATGGGTCTGTCCCATATCAAAATGGGGTCCCATTTCGATATGAGACATCCCTATTTCAATATTGGGCAGCCCCATATTGAAATGGGGCTCTCCTAATGTAACACCCCTATACCCCGTATACGTACACAGCATGCTAATACGATCGTAATATACGTATACTGAATATAGAAATGTCACGGTTACAAAACACACATGACATGACTCTTATATACTATGAACAAATTCAAAACTTTTAAATGAGTTTATAAAACGAAATAGATAGAAAGTTTATTTAAAACGCAGCGGAAAATATAACAAATGTTTCCCAATACATTTGCATCAAAATCAAAAGTTACAAATATAAAATATATACATGAGTGGCAGCTCTTCTCTGATCTTTAAGTCCAAAAATCAACTCTTCAACGCCTAGACTCACTAGGTCTAGAGGAACTCTCGGGTTCAATCCTGTCACCTGCGCGATGAACCACAATCGCGCTGAGCCAACAGCTCAGTAGAACAAACTATAATGATATTATGCTATGTCATACATTCAAACAATATAGATCATACTCAATACACTTTATTTTATGGATGTTACATTTCATTATATCAATAATTATATCATCATCCATCACTCACACATTTAACATAGACACACATGGGCCCAACAAGCATTTAATATGATATTCAAAGTTCAGAGTTACTGCTTTGGTTTATAATCACAATGATTAAGCCCGTAGGCGATATATATATATCATATCTCTATCCATGGATAGTGTAACAGACCCAGTCTCTTGGACCATCAACCCATTAACATGAGGAGATCCTCAACCCGGCTAGACTGTTACTAGTAACAGACCCAGTCTCTTGGACCATCAACCCGACTAATCGAGGAGATCCTCAACCCGGCTAGACTGTTACTTTTCATAAATTTCATTTTCACATTTCATTTAGTGTAACAGACCCAGTCTCTTGGACCATCAATTCAATTCAATTGAAGAGATCCTCAACCCGGCTAGACTGTTACCTTTATATAGGCATGCCACCAAAACCAGTACTCTGAAATTTGAATAAACATATTAGGCACACAACCATTTCATATATCTCTTTATCAAACTTTTTCTCAATTCATTTCTCATTCCACAATCAACTAGGCAAACATGCCTCATTTGAATCAATATAGCCAATCACAATGGCTTTACACATCATCTTATCATCACATCTTTCATTTTCGTAACACATATATATATACCATATTACATTTCATGAGGTTCATATTGTATAAAACGTAACATTATTCAAACATATCAACAATACAATGAAATTACTTAGTACATTCACACTCAAATGTATAAGTTCCAAAATCACATGAATGTATGTTAGAATGCAAGGTTTGTACTTACCTCAAAAGAAATCCACACAATTCTAAACACTTCCTCTTAACAAGTCCTTCACCAAATAATTAAGGCAATTCACCTTCTTCACAACCTAATTCAGAACAATGAGGAAACTCACATAAGATCATAAGGCTAAGAATCAATTAGGGCAAACTCTAAACTGGACACGCTCACCCACACGGGCGTGTCCCTGACCGTGCCCTAACTCCACAACACAGAAGCATTTACACGTTCAGGACCACGGGCGTGTCACTGGGCGTGTAATACCTACTGTCTCTCAGAAGTATCGACACGTCCAACATCATGAACGTGTTCCTAGCCGTGTCAATTCCCCAAAGTCACAGTAGCTATGACACGCTCACTAACACGGGCGTGTTAATGGCCGTGTCACACCTACTGCCATCCAACACAACTCAAAATACACATCCAACACCAAATCACAACATCATCAAAAACTCTAAACACAACCACAACTCAATCTTAACCAACAAACTTATTCTTCCTTTCAATCTTACTCTTTTCTTCAATCCAACCCAAGAATCAAAAATCAAGTAAACCCAACACTCTTAAACACAACACACTCAAACATATCCATACCAACAACCATAAATCACCAAACCCACAACACAAACTCAAAGAAAACAAGGGAATCAAGAGGAAACTTACCAAGAATGAAGAAAACTCTTAAATTCCTCCTTGATCTCTTGAAAACTTCTTCAATCTTGAGCTTGGAAGGTCAAATCTCTCCCTCTCTCTTGTTCTCTTGCTGCTGCCATCCAAAGCAAAGAAAGGAGAAGAAAAGGAAAATGAGAGACACGAGAAGAGAGGAAGAAGGAAGAAAAGGAAAAGAAAGAAAAGTCAAACATTAACCCTCTCTCTCCTCAAAACATTCTCCTCCACACAAATAAAAAAATAAAATAATCTCAAACATCACCATCCACCCATCTTAATCCACTAACTCAATTTCAAAATAATTACCTTTATACCCTTCAAACAAATATTTGTATATGTTAAGTATATCACAATATATACAACATATACACATTACTCTAACCTCAACTCTCTTTCCAATAAAATAAATACACTTAATCCAATAATAACAATAATTACTCCAATACTTCTAGGGTACATTTTGGGATATTACACCTAATCCGATATGGGCAGTTTTTTCAATTCCATGTCAAATTCGGATACCTAGTTTGATATAGGCTCAGTTTCAGTTAAAATAAAGTCATTTTAATTCGATAAGGACTCGGTCTATATCAAATTCAAGAAATTGTAATTTGATATGGAATCAGTTTGTGTCGAACCCATGAATTTGACATGCATCAGAATAGACCGTTCTTAAACAAGAAAATTTTCAGGCTTAACCTGATAGAGTGATTATAAATACAGGTTCTAAAAACCTGAAGAAGGATCTTTGCACTTTTGGCATTGGGGATTGGCTGCTGGAACTTTGGCAAATTGAGTATCCATCAACAAAAACCATAAGCAAAGAGAAACAACAAGTTTGGACAAGGAACACCAACCACACACCAACTCTACAAAGGCAGTACATACACTGTCTTTGCCAAAGCTCATCCAGAATTCACGTTTAAACAATTTTGGTGGAGCCAACAAATGATGGTATGTTTTAAACTAAATAAATACTATGTGTTTTAATTGTCTTAAACATTAAAAGAGTTCATTCTTAATTTAACTAAAATCACAATATGCAACTTCTGCTTAAACAGTATATGTTAGTTTGTATGGAGTGTATATTATTGTTTTTTTCATAACCTTTAAAACTAGTAAACATATTTTGCATAGATTGTTTATTTGTTTTTATCTTATGGTTATTTAGCCAACCTATTACTCACAATCACATTAAAACTTTTTTATGAAAAACTTCACGGTAGCTTTTTAAACTAAGAAAAAATATTCATAGTAGCTTTTCTATGATTATTTATCTTATGATTGTTTAAACCTTAAAATCTTTGATTAGTATTTCATAAAAACTAAACCCTAATTCATGTGAAATCTTAAGCCACAAAATATTATTTTTATAAACACTGAACCCTAAGGTATTTTTTCTTAGAAACCCTAATTACATAATTTTTTCCCTAAACCCTAATTGGATTAACCAAAAACCCTAAATTACATTAAACCATAATTTTCTTTGAATCTAAATCCCAAAACCCTAAATGATATTTAAGAAACCCTAAGTTGATACAAAAACCTAAAATTGCATCTTTATTTGCTTCATTATTAAATGAATATTTATTATATATTTTGATTAGTGATTTATTTATATCTTCGATTTATATTTTCGATGAATGATTTATTTATGATGAATGGTTAGTTGGTTATTTTTATTGATTTATTTTGGTTTCAAGAAATTGTAAGAGGTATATTTTCATATTTTGGGTACCTCATGTTATGAGCATCATGTAATTTAATTTATTTTAAGTTTCGGATTAATGTAAAGGATACGTTTCCACCAATTTATGGGGATCCTATTTTATTTATTTTCTTTTGGACATTGGATAATTACAAAGACATGTTTCCATCCATGGATGAGTGCCTACTTGTTTGTTTTATTTGGATATTATTGTAATTTTAATAAAGTATTTATTTGTTCTTATGATCGTATGTAGTATGGATAATATTATATTAATTAAGAATTTTATAATATTAAGACCTCATTCTTACCTTCCCACAAGTACCCAACTTTTTGAACCCATTAGGGGATTGAGGGATTCCTTAGGAATTGAGTCATCTACCCCTTTCTTTTTTCGGTCTGTCCGGGTGGCGACTCCATTTTTTTAGGGCTTAGGCTCGTATTCTCTAAGGCCCTGATCCTAACAGTACCGAATTCATAAGAACCATTCCACATGGGAGTGGGGGCGAAAATTCTAAATTCTTGTTTTTGATTTTTTGATTCTAAATTCTTATTTTCTTTTGTTCTCCTAAGTTTATCTCTTATTGTTCTTCCATTTTCTTTATGTTTCCTTCATTTGAATTATTATTGTTTATTTGAATTCAGATTTTGTTTGTTTTGGTTAATCTGAATTATTTTCATCAATTAAAAAGATTGCACATCTGATTTAGTGCTTGTGGTTATAAAAAAAATTCATATAAAAAAGGATAAAAATCTTGCTGTTTAAAAGACAAAAAGAAATACAAATATGAAAAAACAATTCTGGAAAAAAAAGAGAAAAAAAAATTTGGAATTGTGGCTTTAGATCTTCCTAATCAGATTTGAACTATAGTTGACTATATTTATTGTGTGATTATTATAGTTATTAATCATCAATTAATAACTTTTGGGGTTGTTTCTTCAAAAAAATAACCTTCTAAATTTGACCTACATTTATTGTGTGATTATTATAGTTATTAATCATTAATTAATAATTTTTGGGGCTGTTTCTTCAAAAAAATTACCATCTAAATTTTGTCCTAATCAAATCTTTGTCATTTTTTTCATACGTCATTTGCTTCCTAATGAGTTGTCATATTTTTTTTTTTGCTTCTAGTATATTCAATTTCTTGTTTTAGCCAATTTGCTTCAAACTTGTTTTAAAAATTTTAGATTTGGAATTATGCACAAATCAGGCTATTTGAATTGTTCTAAAAGTGTGATTCACTTAAGAATGTAAAAGAAATTAGCTAGAGTGGTGTGAGGAAAGCCGTGAGCAAAAAATTTTAATTGAGCGAAACCTGAGTGACCAACACCATCTTTTGAGTGTAAACACGTGAGGGAGTGTTATGAGGTCCTTTTATTATTTTTTTTTGTTATTTTCTAACCTTTTATTATAACAATGTTTGACAAAGGGGAAGGTAGTGAAGCTGGCCATGTTGATGCGACTAGATTGCGTAAGGCTAAACAAGCTAAATTTACACTTTTATACCACACTATGGAGAACGTGAGGGAAATATTAGAGCATATGGATGTAAGGTTGCAAGCTGTTGAAAGAGCCACACCGGAGCGTAATGAGAGGAAAAGAGGTGGTAGAAATTAAATACCTCAAACTGATAATTTGGGTGATGAATATGAGTTTGAGGATGATAATGCAAGTCTTATTGAGGAGGTAGAGGAGGATGCGGTGCTGGAAGAGGTAGAGGCATGATGTATGATAATGCATTCTATGGTAGAAATCATGGTGATTATGACTTTGTAGATAGGAACTCGGGAAGCATTAAATTGAAAATTCCTAATTTTTGAGGTAAATCAGATCCGGAGGATTATTTGCATTAGGAAAAGCAAGTTGAGCTTATCTTTGATTGCCATCAATTTAGTGAAGAAAAGAAAGTCAAGCTTGCCATTACTCAATTTTTCAGATTATGTTATAGCTTGGTGGGACCAATTGGTGACTAATAGAAGAAGGAATTTAGAGTATCCAATTGAGACATGGCATGATTTTAAGTATGTCATGAGAAAGAGATTTGTGCCTAGACATTTTCATAAAGAACTTGTACAAAGACTTTAGGTTCTTAAATAAGGTAGTAGGAGTGTTGATGACTACTACAAAGAGATGGAAATGATCATGACTAGGGCTAATATTGTAACATCCCTATACCCAATATACGTACACGACATATACTCACAATATGTAATATGCGTATAGAAGATATAAGAATGTCACAATCCATTTTCATCAAACAAATCTTTTGACTTAAACATCAGAATATTATCATTCAATCTTAGCAAATTTAAAACATTTAACTTATATTATAGAAAGTAATAAATAAAGTATCCCTTGTTAAAATACATTTACATATATCTTCATTACCTTAAAAGTTTATCCAAAACATTTGTTTAATAAGCAGCGGAAAATACATACATATACATCAAAATCAATATTTCCAAAAATATACGGTTTATACATGCTTGGCAGTTCATCTCTGATCTTGAAGTCCAAAAATCAACATTCACAACGGATCACAAGTCTAGACTCGACTCGGTCTAGTTGAAGTCTCCGGCTCAACCGGATCTACCTTGTCACCTGCGCGATAAATGATAATCGCGCTAAGCCAAAGGCTTAGTGGTACAATCCTTGATAACAATATGATTCCAATGTAATGCAAATGTCAAACTTTCAAGAATTAGAAGCAATATACAAGAATATCATATTTCATAACATTAAAATCTCATTACATCGTTCAATTGTTCCATTATTCATAATTCACATTAAAGCAAAGACAACCATGGGCCCAAAAGAAATAGTATGCCATTCAAATTCCTGAGTTACTATTTTGGTCCAATAATCACATTTATCAATCCCGTAGGCGAATCATTATCACAATGAGATTACCTCATATGTAACATCCCAACTAGGCTTCAAGGACTAGGGCCAACCAAGCTTCAAGAGGATCTCAGCATCAACCCAACCTGGCTTCAAGGACCAAGCCCAACCTAGCTTAAAGGGATTGTTACTTTTAGCATGCCACCAACAACAAAACTCTAAAAATTGAATAACATACTAGGCACACAATTCTTTCATTATTTCATTATCAAATCTTTTTCATTTTCTCATAATCATCATAAGCACAATGCTTCAAATATCCCATTTATATCAAAATAGCCACCACAAATGGCTTAACATATCATCAATAGAGTATGCATAACAAATTATATTGTTCATATATTTTGAATCCTCAACATATATTTCACATAAGTCACATAATGCAAATCATAGCACCATTCTCATATATCAACAATATAATAGGTTATCTAACACAGTTTCCAACCAAATGTGTTAAGTCCCAAAGGCATGTATATGTATGCAATCATGTAAGGTTTGTACTTACCTCTAAGAGTAACAAACACTAATCTAACAACTTCGTCTTATAAGAATCCTTCAACACTTGGATTGGTTACCTCAAATCTCTTCAAAACCTAATCCAAAGGTGATTATACATTCTCATATAGTGATTCACATAAGGAAATAAGAATAGAAACTATCTAGGGCAAACCCTACACATGGCACGCTCAATAACACGGGCGTGTCCCTGGCCGTGACCTAAACCCATAACACAGAATCTTTGACATACTCAGCGACATGGGCGTGTCACTGCACATGTCAATTCTCCTCGAACACAATGGTTATGACAAGCTCAGTGACATGAGCGTGTCACTGGACTTATCAATCCTCCAATAACACAGTAGTTGTGACACGCTCAATGACATGGGTGTGTCACTGGATGTGTCAATACTACTCCAACACAGAAGCTGTCATACACTCAGTGACATGGGTGTGTCACTGGACATGTCACCCACCTAAAAAATAAAACCAACGACACTGTTTAGATCATTTTTGTACTAGTTTTTAGTATGATTTTATGTGTGTTTTAGTTAATGTTTTGATTAATTTTTGTTTTAAGTGTGTTTAAAGTGTTGTTTTTAGGTTTAGGTTGAAAAACACCCTTAGAAGATCAAAACAGTGAAAGAAAAGAATGAACCAAGCAAGACATGGCCAAGCCAAATCAAGCTTGGCTGTGTCCCTCAAAGAATAAAGAGGGCATAGCATGACACGGCCAAGAGACACGGCCAAGCCTCTGGCCGTGTCTCATTCAAGGAGCAAAACCAAAGACCAAAGCAAAGAAAGAGCAAAATTGAAGAAACAAGAAGAGACACACTCAGTGACACGGCCAAGCTTGTGGCCGTGTCACATGACACGGCCAAGCCAAGAACAAGCTTGGTCTTGTCCCATCTTGAGCCAAAGAAGAGAAGGAAAAGAAGCAAGCAGAAGCAGACATACTCAGTGACACGGCTAAGCCACTGGCCATGTCACATGACACGGCCAGCAAGCTTGCCCGTGTCCCATTTCATGCCAATAGGTCTTGGAGCAAGCAAAGAAGGAAAGAAAAGAAACAAAAATAAACACACCCACTTGACACGGCCAAGCCAGTGGCCATGTCACATGACACGGCCATAAGCTTGGCCGTGTCACCCCTTTTGACTAAAGAAAAGAAACAAAAGAAAGAAAGAAAGAAAGAGGCAGTGAGGGACACGGCCAGCAAGCTTGTCCTTGTCCCAAGGAAAATCAAGAGACACGGCCAAGCCACTCTTGGGTTGGCCATGTCACACTCAAAACCTGTGATTTCTTTTGCATGAAGTGGGGAACAAAGTGGGAGATAATACCTTATGCTTGCCAAAAGAAATACTAAACAAAGAAATAGTGGGGAATAAAGTGAAATGGTGTGAGTTGGAAGGCATAGGTGTTGAGTTTTGAATGAATTAAATAGAGAAGAGGAGGGAAATTGGAGGGACCTTTTTGTTCTTGGGCAAATTTCTGCATACACATTGGGAGAGGGAGAGGGTGACACTCTCCCTTATCCCTTCACCTCCAATCTCCATTTCCATCCTCTCCACCTTCTCCATCTTCGATTGATAAGTTCTTTGAGATTCTTTGGGATAAATTGGGTTAAACAAGCTCTTGATGGTTGAAGAAGCTTCATTGAAGGGATTGGTGACTTGAGAAAGCTCCATTCCATCTTCCAAAGGCAAATCAATTGAAGAGTTGGTGACTTGAGAAAGCTCCATCCAAAGGTTTGGTGACTTGAGAAAGCTCCATTCCATATTGCAAAGGGGAATCAACCATTGAAGAGGGCTTGAGTTCTTCATCAAATACATCAAGTGGAACTAGGAGGAAGATTAGTATCCTACTCTTGGCATCTTCACAAGGGGTTTTTCTATTCTCTCTTTTAATTCATTTCTATTGTTGTTGTTGTATTAAGAGATTGATATTGCAATGAACAATTTGTATTTGATTTATATTGAGTTGAATGGTTGTTTTAAATTGATGATGTTGAGCTAAATACTCATGCCTAGGGTTTGTAGTATATTTGATTGAATGCTTTGATTTGATATTTCCATTGATGTACCTTGTTGTTGGTTGATTGCATTGGATTGTATGCTAGGTTGATAGATTAGCTACCTATTAATCTCCAGATATTGAATGATGGACCGAGAGGTGAAATTCGATATCGAAATTATGCAATCGACTACCCTATGAATGAATTAGAAATATAAGTTCTAGGGTTTTGTTAATTTGGTAATGTAAAAGAATTGGTCATTGTTAATTCATGAATGTGAGAACTAATGGATTGGTAATTGACTAATTAACCTTAAGGAACAAATTAATTACAAGGTTATGTTAATGGATAATTGAGAATTGAGCTTTGATTGAATGGACCTATACCCCTAGGCACCTTCCCAAGAATTAATTTGATCCTGTACACCCATCGCACACATCAATCCTACACTCCTTAATTTTAGGTTTAAATTATTCTCGTACCATCCCAACACAACAAACTCTCGTGCATTTAAATAATTGTCAATCAAGCTATTACGAACCACACCTTCTTGGGGAAACAAACTTGGGGCGATCACCTTTGCTACAGCTACCTCGTATACTTGCGAGTGACGCTTTGTAGTAGTACTTAATTCGAGCGCAACAAGTTTTTAGCTCCGCTGCCGGGAAGGGTTGTCGAAGTAGTGATAGTTTGATTTTTCTTTACAGTTTAATTGATTGTTTATTTTATTTGAATTGTTTGTTTGTTTTGTTTGATTTTCTTTCAATTTAATTATTTGTTTATTTTCTTTAAGTTGCTAAGTGCCTTTTGTAAATATGCAGTTTTCAAGGTACGTAGGGGTTTATGATGATAACCCTAACTCTAACATGGCATGGCAATTAGCAGAATCAACGAACCAACTAAAGATGCTAAATGCAAGAGGAAGAACACCTATGTCTACTCGTGAAGTATGTTCAGCATGTGGCATTGCAGGACATAGCGCAAACATGTGTTCATTTCGTTATGGACAATACCAAGAGAGGCAAGAGGAAGAATATGCCTATGAAAGTTTCCTGCAAATGGGTGGAAATGACCCATATCCCAAACCTTATAATTCAAGCTGGGGAAGCCACCCAAATTTTTCTTGGGAAAATCAACAGCAAATTCTACCTCAAAATTTTTTTCAACCTTACCAAAGAAATCCTTACTCTCAAGAACAATATTCAAATCTAGAGTACCTTAAGCCACCCACATTAGAAGATAGTTTGAATGCCTTCATTCAAACTAGCACACGAAATCAAAATCACCTTAAGGAACCCACTTTGGAAGACAGTTTGAATGCCTTCATTCAAACTAGGGCACAAAATCAAAATCCATTCGAAAAATCCACAATGGAAGATGATTTGAATGCTTACCTTCAAATTAACACACAAAATTAGGAAGGGAGCAATGAGAGGTTTGATTCTTTAGAGGAATCATTGAAGAGAGTGGAAATGCAAGTTGATCAACTAGCACATCAACTCCAAGCACAACAAAAGGAGGAATTTCCTAGCCAATTGGAGCAAGTTAAGGTAATCACAAATTTGAGGAGTGAACAAGTGATATATAACAATTTTTGTGATTCCTTTTATGCAGGAACTAATCAAGAAGAAGATGGTGAGGAAATACAACCATACATAGAGGAGTTAATTCAATCAAAGGACGAGGAGAATTTGGAAGCATCAACTTCCACAAAATTGCATGAACCTCCAAATCCTTGTATGCCACCAATCCCATTCCCAAGCAGGCCGAAGGAAGAGAGACAAGGTATGCAACTTCCTAAACTCTATGACATGCCCTGTAGTGAAGATAGTGAAAATAAGCTTGAGATAGCCATGACCTTAGAAATAAAGCCTAATATTTCCAATTTAGAAATTGAGGAGAGCAAAGTAATCTTAAATGATGAGGTTGTTAAGAGGGAACTTCAAATTGCTAAAGACAATGAGAAAGAGATTTAACCAAACTTGGTTGAACCTAAAAAGACCCCAAAAATTTTGAAATATGTTTTGATTGGGGAAAATAGTATGCAACCAATGATCATCTCTCCCACTCTTGGTGGTGAGAAAGAGCAAACAATGAACATAACCATGCTGCATACTGAAAAATATTTTTACCAAGCTCCTATAGCATTAGAGGATCACTCCAAGACAACCTTCACATTTTTCCTTCGGACAATTGCTCTTCCAAGGGTGCTACCTAGGCTTTTCAATACAATGGGAACATTTCAAAGTTGCATGTTGTTCATCCTCTCACACATGGGCTCCAATTGCATTATGGGTGGAAGGAGCCCTACACATCGTATATGGGAACGATGGAAATCAGGTATCATCTAAACCCTCCCTGTAGTATGCATGCTCACAATGAGGACAATGTGAATCTTTAAGTGTGGGGTGCATTTTGTTTTTATGTTTTTATTTTTAAGTGCATTATGTGTTTTGTGTTTTTACTTTTGTTTTGTGTTTTTACTTTTAAGTTATTTTTGTTTAAGTTTAGTTAATGTTTTTCTTATTTTTCATTGAATAAATGAGTTTTCGAAAGTTCAATTGTTATAAATTGTTGATAGATGACCTTTGAAATTTTAAAGCATGAATTTGAGAATTGAGTAGAATTGGTGCTTATTGTCAATTTTGTTGGTTTTTCCTAGCATTGCCCTTTAACCTAGTAAGGAATTGAGCCATCAACTTATTATTCTTTTTGTGGGAGAACATTTTTGATTGATGATTTGCTAGAACTTGCTTTGACATACATTTTAAGATTACATAAAAAAAATTCAATTTGGCATCAAAATGATTAAGGAAATTAGGTGAACCCACTTTGGCTTTAAAAGACCAATCCTATATTCAACCTTAGTTAGCCAATTTTGAGCCTATTTTAATTTTCCTTTTCTTTCTTTTTCACAACACCATTAAGCTTGAACCTTGTTATTTAACTCTTATCCTTTCATAAGGTCAAGAGCATTTTAAGAGCATTTATGACCGAGTGTTGTGTTGAATTAAGTGTGGGGTTAAATTTAGTAGGTTTAAGATTGCAAAGCAAAATAATAAAAAAAAAGAGAAAAATAAAAAAAATAAAAAAAATAATAATAAGAATAATTGTTATTCTTGTTGAAAGGGTTGGAATGTATCATTGCAATATTTAATAAGTGAATTCCCTTGAAAAGCTCTTTAATGCCAAAGGGTAGATGAGAGAAAGGTGTTTTGGGATTGTTGGGTTATGTATATGATCGGGTACTTCATTCTTAAAGTGCTCTTGAACTTAATGATTTAACTCACATTTCCTAAATGCCATGCCTTTACCTTAGCCCCATTACAACCCAATAAAGACCTTTTGATTGATGCTTGATTATTATTTTGAGGTGGAGATTTGATTGATAAGCAAGTCTATAGCAATAATCTTTCATTGATTGTTATGAGTGTTAACACCACCATGATCAAACACTTGTAAGAGTTGGTGAGGGAGTGACAACATTGGTTATGCATGGAAAGCCACTTAATTGTATTGATGTCGATTTCGTTTGATTCGATGTTGATGGCGGATTTAAGGATAAGGAAGTTTTGATGCATCTTTATAACTCTTGAACTTAACAAAATTTATCTTGTTAGTGTGTTTTGATTTTAGCCTTGCTTGAGGACAAGCAAGGAGTTAAGTGTGGGGTATTTGTTTAGATCATTTTTGTACTAGTTTTTAGTATGATTTTATGTGTGTTTTAGTTAATGTTTTGATTAATTTTTGTTTTAAGTGTGTTTAAAGTGTTGTTTTTAGGTTTAGGTGCAAAAACACCCTTGGAAGATCAAAACAGTGCAAGAAAAGAATGAACCAAGCAAGACATGGCCAAGCCAAATCAAGCTTGGCCTTGTCCCTCAAAGAATGAAGAGGGCAGAGCATGACACGGCCATGAGACACGGCCAAGCCTCTGGCCGTGTCTCATTCAAGGAGCAAAACCAAAGACCAAAGCAAAGAAAGAGCAAAATTGAAGAAACAAGAAGAGACACACTCAGTGACACGGCCAAGCTTGTGGCCATGTCACATGACACGGCTAAGCCAAGAACAAGCTTGGCTGTGTCCCATCTTGAGCCAAAGAAGAGAAGGAAAAGAAGCAAGCAGAAGCAGACACACTCAGTGACACGGCCAGCAAGCTTGGCCGTGTCCCATTTCATGCCAACAAGTCTTGGAGCAAGCAAAGAAGGAAAGAAAAGAAGCAGAAACAAACACACCCACTTGACACGGCCAAGCATGTGGCCATGTCACCCCTTTTGACTAAAGAAAAGAAAGAAAAGAAAGAAAGAAAGAAAGAAAGAGGTAGTGAGGGACACGGCCAGCAAGCTTGGCCGTGTCCCAAGGAAAAGCAAGAGACACGGCCAAGCCACTCTTGGCTTGGCCGTGTCACACTCAAAACCTGTGATTTCTTTTGCACGAAGTGGGGAACAAAGTGGGAGACAATGCCTTATGCTTGCCAAAAGAAATACTAAACAAAGAAATAGTGGGGAACAAAGTGAAATGGTGTGAGTTGGAAGGCATGGGTGTTGAGTTTGAATGAATTAAATACAGAAGAGGAGGGAAATTGGAGGGAGCTTTTTATTCTTGGGCAAATTTCTGCATACACATTGGGAGAGGGAGAGGGTGACACTCTCCCTTAGCCCTTCACCTCCAATCTCCATTTCCATCCTCTCCACCTTCTCCATCTTCCATTGACAAGTTTTTTGAGATTCTTTGGGATAAATTGGGTTAAACAAGCTCTTGATGGTTGAAGAAGCTTCATTGAAGGGATTGGTGACTTGAGAAAGCTCCATTCCATCTTCCAAAGGCAAATCAATTGAAGAGTTGGTGACTTGAGAAAGCTCCATCCAAAGGTTTAGTGACTTGAGAAAGCTCCATTCCATATTGTAAAGGGGAATCAACCATTGAAGAGGGCTTGAGTTCTTCATCAAATACATCAAGTGGAGCTAGGAAGAAGATTAGTAATCCTACTCTTGGCATCTTCACAAGGGGTTTTTCTATTCTCTTTTTTAATTCATTTCTATTGTTGTTGTTGTATTAAGAGATTGATATTGCAATGAACAATTTGTATTTGATTTATATTGAGTTGAATGGTTGTTTTAAATTGATGATGTTGAGCTAAATACCCATGCCTAGGGTTTGTAGTATATTTGATTGAATGCTTTGATTTGATATTTCTATTGATGTACCTTGTTGTTGGTTGATTGCATTGGATTGTATGCTAGGTTGATAGATTAGCTACCTATTGATCTCTAGATATTGAATGAAGGACCGAGAGGTGAAATTCGATATCAGAATTATGCAATCGACTACCCTATGAATGAATTAGAAATATAAGTTCTAGGGTTTTGTTAATTTGGTAATGTAAAAGAATTGGTCATTGTTAATTCATGAATGTGAGAACTAATGGATTGGTAATTGACTAATTAACCTTAAGGAACAAATTAATTACAAGGTTATGTTAATGGATAATTGAAAATTGAGCTTTGATTGAATGGACCTATACCCCTAGGCACCTTCCCAAGAATCGATTTGATCTTGTACACCCATCGCACACATCAATCCTACACTCCTTAATTTTAGGTTTAAATTATTCTCGTACCATCCCAACACAACAAACTCTCGTGCATTTAAATAATTGTCAATCAAGCTATTATGAACCACACCTTCTTGGGGAAACAACCTTGGGGCGATCACCTTTGCTACAGCTACCTCGTATACTTGTAAGTGACGCTTTGTAGTAGTACTTAATTCGAGCGCAACAGACACGCCCAAAGACATGGCCGTATTACTGGGCATGTCAGGCCAAAAACCTGAAATCGACACCAAAAATGCCACATCCAACAATCATCTTTCTTTTACCCTTTTCCACTCCAAACAAACTTAACCAAAACCATCAATATACCATAATAAACTTGCATAACATCAAAAGAACTCAATTATATGCATCAACACACAATCACAACCATATTTTACAACTCAACACATACACAATCCACAACTCTTGTTTTCTTCATCAAACATAACATTTTCTTCAATCCAACCCTAAAATCAAAGTTAATTAGACCAAACAACCTCAAACATATCAAAAACAACCATACACACAACTACACCAACCATCCACCAAACTCAAATACACAAACTCCAAAAGAAATCAAAGAAACAAGTTGGAAACTTACCAAAAGTGAAGAAAATCCTTAAAACTCCAACTTGGTCTCTTGAAATCCTTAAATTACTTGAGTTAGGAATCAACAAAACCTCTCTTTCCCTTTGGAAATGGTGATGGCCGGCTATCCAAGAGACGAAAGAAGAAGATGATGAAAAGTCAAAAACCACTCCACTACATTAACCACATAAATCCTCACTAAATCTCCACCAAGTAATTAAATTATTATAATATTAATAAATATCATCTTTCACTCACATCTAATTCTATTTTATAATTCAATATATCATTTGACCATCAATAAATGTTGACTTGTAAATGTTGTATATATCTTCATATATACAACATATACTCACTTTCCTTTCTTATCTTTCCACTTAATCGTATACATTTAGCATTTAATTCCAACAATTAACATTTCAAAATTTTAGGGTATCTTTTGGGATATTACAAATATAGATGAAGATATGGAGACTACTATGGCACGTTTCTTGGCTTGGCTAGTTTGAACAAGGACATAGCGGATTGAGTTGATTTGCAGCCTTATGTGGAGTTAGAAGAGATGGTCCATATTGCCATCAAGGTGGAAAAATAACTCCAAGGAAGAGGAGCAGCAAGGTATGTTTCCAAACCTTATTCCAATCCTAGTTCTTCTTGGAAAAGGGATGGAAATCATGATTTTAAGGGTGGAAATAAGGTTGTTCATGATGGCGAAAAGGTGAAGATAGATTTGGGTTCTAAAGACAAATCCAAAGTCAAAGAGTCTAAGTTGAGAAATAGAGATATTAAATGTTGGAAGTGCCAAGGTTTAGGTTATATCAGCAAAGAATGTTCAAATAAGAGGGTTATGACCTTGAGAAATGGTGAGATAGTGACTGATGAAGAAGAAGGCAACAATGAGAGTGATGATGGTGAGATGCCAGAATTGGAGGATTGTAGCGATGGGAGCATTGAGGAGCCAATTAGAGGTGATTTGCTGGTTACTAGGTGTGCTCTTAAAACACAATTGAAGGAGGATAGCCATGAGGAGCAATGAGATAATTTGTTCCATACAAGATGCCATGTTCAAGGCAAGGCATGTAGTGTGATTGTAGATAGTGGAAGATGCACCAGTGTTGTGAGTACACTCTTGGTTGATAGATTGGGGCTGTCTACTACACCACACCCATGACCCTACAAACTTCAGTGGCTTAATGATAGTGGTGAGGTTAAGGTAAATAGACGATCTATCATTTCCTTTTCCATTGGTAAATATCATGATGAAGTGATGTGTGATGTGGTTCCAATGCATGCTGAAGATATTCTAATTGGTAGACCATGGCAATATGCTGAAAAGCTATGCATGATGGGTACCTCAATAGGTATTCATTCACAAAGGATGGGCAAAAGACAATTCTAACACCACTTCCCTCAAATTAAGTATATGAAGACCAATGTAAAATGGAAAGGATGAAACTTGATGCTGTAGAGAAAGAAAAAGAGAATGAAAATTAAATGAGTGAAAATAAATAGAGTGCAAATAAAAAGAGTGAAAAGAAAGAGGGAAAAGAAAAAGGAAAGCAAATTCAGCCTATTGGAAAAAACAGAAAAGAATGTGAGTTTGATAGCTAGGACAAGTGAGGTTAGACATGCTTTGTACAATAATCAACATATATTTGTACTTTTGTGTAAAAGGGATTATTTGGCCACCAATGATCTAAACCCATCTTTGCCTTGTGTGTTTGTTGATCTTTTGCAGGAATTTGAAGAAATATTTCCAGAAGAGATGCCCAATGGTTTGCCACCAATTAGAGGCATAGAACACCAAATTAACTTCATTTCTACAACTTCCATACCCAATAGACCAGCATATAGAACTAATCCCATTGAGACAAAGAAAATAGAAAAACAAGTGGAGGAGTTCCTAGCTAAGGGGTATGTGAGGGAAAGTCTTAGTCCTTGCTTAGTTCCTGTTATTCTTGTGCCAAAGAAGGATGGAACATGGAGAATGTGTGTGGATTGCAGAGCCATCAATAAAATCACTGTAAAGTACCATCATCCTATCCCTAAATTATATGATATGATTGATGAGTTATATGGTTCTTGTTTATTCACTAAAATTGACTTGAAATATGGTTATTATCAAATTCGGATGAATATGGGTGATGAGTGGAAAACAACATTTAAGACAAAATATGGATTGTATGAGTGGCTTGTTATGTCATTTGGTCTTACTAATGCACCTAGCACATTCATGAGATTGATGAACTATGTGTTGCATGAGTACTTGGGTAAATTTGTCATTTTTTTTATGATATTTTGATTTATTCTAAGTTCCTGAATGATCATGTTATGCATGTACATCTTGTATTAGACATTCTTAGGAATGAAAAGTTGTATGCTAACCTTAAGAAGTGTAGTTTTTACATGGATAAGGTTAAGTTTCTTAGTTTTGTGGTTTCTAGTCAAGGTATTGAGGTTGATGAGGAAAAAGTAAGGGCTATTAAAGATTGACAGAGACCTAAGAATGCTAGTGAGGTGAGGAGCTTTCATGGGCTTGCTGGTTTCTTTAGGAGATTCATTAGAGATTTTAGCACTATAGCTGCACCTCTGAATGAGTTAGTTAAGAAAAATGTTGGATTTGTTTGGGGTGATGCACAAGAGCATGCATTTAATGTACTTAAGGATAAATTGTGTAATGGACCTTTGCTTGCTTTGCCTAACTTTGATAAAACTTTTGAAATTGAATGTGATGCTAGTGGCATAGGAATTTGAGCTGTTTTATTGCCAGATCAAAGGCCATTAATGTATTTTAGTGAAAGGTTAAGTGGGGCAGCCTTGAAGTATCCAACATATGATAGGAGTTATATGCTTTGGTTTGAGCTTTGCATACATGGCAAAATTATTTGTGGCCTAAAGAGTTTGTGATTTATACTAACCATGAAATTTTAAATCATTTGAAGGGTTAGGATAAGTTGAATCATAGACATGCCAAATGGGTGGAATTCATAGAAACATTCCCATATGTGATTAAATTCAAGCAAGGTAAAGAGAATGTGGTTACTGATGCATTGTTAAGAATATTAAGGAGTTATATCTTAACGATGATGATTTTAATGATATATATATATATATATCTTGTGGTAATATGATTGTTTCAAATGATTTTTACTTGTTTGATGGTTTCTTGTTTAAGAAAAATAGATTGTGTATTCCTAAGTGTTCTATGAGAGAATTGTTGATTAAGGAAGCACATGGAGGAGGTTTAATGGGTCATTTTGGGGTAAATAAAACCTATGATATGCTGATAGAACATTTCTTTTGGCATAGAATGAAACATGATGTGCATAAGGTTTGTGAGCATTGCATACCTTGTAGAGAGGCTAAGTCTAGGTTGTAACCGCATGATTTATATACACCATTACCTATTCCTAGTGAACCTTGGACTGATTTGTCTATGGATTTCGTGCTTGGATTGCCTAAAACTAGGAAAGGTCATGATAGAATTTTTGTTGTGGTTGATAGATTTAGTAAAATGGCTCATTTTATACCATGTCATAAAACTGATGATGCTAAATTGATTGCTGATTTGTTCTTCAAAGAGGTTGTGTGTTTGCATAGCATACCTAAGAGCATTGTTAGTGATAGAGATGTTAAGTTTCTGAGTCATGTTTGACATGTTTTATGGGGAAAATTAGGAGCTAAGATGTTATTCTCAACTACTTGCCATCCTCAAATTGATGGCCAAAATGAAGTAGTTAATCAGACTTTGATTACTTTGCTTAGGGCAATTATAGAAAAGAACATTAGGATGTGGGAGGATTGTTTACCATTTGTGGAGTTTGCTTATAATAGAGTTGTTAATAGCACTACTAATTGTTCTCCATTTGAAATTGTTTATGGTTTTAATCCACTTACTCCTATTGATTTATTACCATTGCCACATAACAAATTTGTGAGTGTTAATGCTAATTCAAAGGCAGATTTGGAAAAGAAGTTACATAAGCAGGTTAAGGAAAGGATTGAAAAGCAAAATGCTAAAGTAGCTTCACGAGTGAATAAAGGAAGGAAGTCAATGATTTTTCAGCCTATAGATTGGGTTTGGGTACATTGTTACAAAGAAAGGTTTCCACACCAAAGGAAGTCCAAGTTAAACCCAAGAGGAGATGATCCATTTCAAATACTTGAAAGGATCAATGACAATGCATATAAAGTAGATTTACCAGGTGAGTACAGTGTAAGTGCTTCATTTATGTGGCAGATTAGAGTCCTTTTGATGTTGGTGATGCTTTTGAGGATGAATCCTTTTGAAGAGAGGGGAAATGTTATGGAACAACCTATATACTAAAAGGATGAGCATGACCAATGAAGCAAGAAAAAAATTGAGGAGATTTTCAATCCAATTATTCTTCAATGGAGATAACCATTGAAGAAAATTTAAATTGTGCATCCGTCCAAATGACATGGCAATTGCACAAAGTGACACAAAAACAATTTATGTGGGAGACAAGAATAAAAATTGTGGCAACCATTTCAAAAGGCTAGTTGTGGTCTTAAAGGCTATAAATACTAGAAGAAACCTCATGTTTGAGGATCACTGCGATTGATATAGCCTAGGAAAACTACTTTCATTTCTTTGCATAAAAAAATACCATTGTATTCTTTGAGTGTTGGGTGTGAGTATTAAAACACCATTGAAAGTTTGAGTGTTGGGTTTTAAACACTTTGGTTTTAGAGTGAACATGGGAAAACTCTTGTTGGGTTATAAGGACATTGCTCAAACCTTGTAGAAGTTCGGTATGAGCTTGTAAAAACATCAAGTTAGAATTGAGCTTACAAAAATCCAAAGTTAGTGAAAATTCTCAACTTGAAGTTGGGAAGTGGATGTAGGATTAATTTGATTCAAACCACTATAAATCTTTGGTGTTCTTTCTTCTCTACTCTATTTCATCTTCATCTTTTTTTAGTCATTTTGATTTTTAATTTGTCATCACTTCTTCATAACAACTAATTTAGCCTCCTTCTTGGTTGCCGTCTTGAGATAACAATTGGTATCAAAGCCTCAAAATTTCAAGAAGCTTAATTGTATAATTTGACCCACAATGGCAGCTACACCTACAAATACCTCTGCATCAACTTCTTCTTCCACCACTATTGCTCCTTCTCATGGCAATTTGTCCTCTCATCTTAGACATTATTTTGATGGAACCAATTACTCTTATTGGAGACACAAAATGTATTTGTTTCTTAATAGTGAGGGAATTGAGCTTTGAAAATATGTGCTAAATGAATGAAAACCTCCTACTCATGAGGTGATGGTGTTCAAGTACCTCTCCTTAGAGCATAAAGGAGTGATGCTCAAGAAAGGGCTCTTTACAAGAAAAATAAGGCAGCTTCTATCTTGATGAATTCAATGTCAAGAGAAGAAGGTAGAAGAGTTCAACATCTTATTTGTGCATATAGAATTTGAAAAACTCTTGAGAATTATTATGAGGGTACCACCCAAGTAAGGTTCACTAAGACGCAAATGCTTATACATGAGTATGGACTCGTCAAAATAAAGCCCAATAAAAATGTCACCGATATGAGAAATTGCATACTTTCTATTGTCAACGACTTAAAGAAATATGAAAAAGTGTAGGATCAAGGTGATGTCAATAGCAAAATATTAAGAGCATTTAGAGCTAAGAAGGACTTTGAATCAAATTTGTCTTCAGTTAAAGAAGCTCATGACCTTAGTATACTAAGGATCAACGAGCTAGTTGGAAAGCTACTTACCTTTGATTATGAGCTATCTAAATATGAAAAGTCCCTACACAAAAGTTTTGAAGAGCCCAAAGATGTCAATAGAATTGGGCTAGAAGACTTGCATTAAGCTTGAGTGCATTTGGGTTTCTTTTGGGTTCTTTTTGAGATGTGGCCATTTTGGATGAGTTTAATTTATATTTTAGTATTTTACACCTTTTTGGTTTTAGTTATTTAGATTAAAATTGTTGGGTCTATGTTTGTTAAGTTCAGCCTAAGTTAGGCCCAATTGGGCTCCTTATTTACTTTGGCCCATACAAGTATTTTTAGAGTTTCTTCTTTTTGCTGTAAAATTCCTATAAAAGAGGCTATTGCTGGGGTTTTGGGGATGTCTTTTCATGGAGGCAGCTTCAAGACTACTTGTTTAATTCTCTATTGCAATAAGAATTGAATTTCATCAAGGTCTTTACAACTTAGCAAATATCTATTCTTGATCTTCTTAAATCAACCAATTATTTGTGTTTCCAATTGAGTTAGTCATTTGGAGGTTCAATATGTTGGCAATTATGCTCTTCTTCTTATTCCATATTAATTGGGTATTGGCATTTTAGTCTTTTTATAGGCTGGGGTTCCATATTACCTAAATTTTCTTTCAAAGATAAAGAAAAGACGAATGAATTTAAATGGAAAACTGGGTCATATCAAAATGGATTGTCCCAAATTGAAAAACAAAAAGAAATGGGACAAGAAAAAGAAGAAATCTCTCAAAACTACTTGGGATGACAATACCCCGTGTGAAGAAGAAGATGAGGAGCAAGAAATTACAAATCTTTGTCTCATGGCTATAGGAGGTGATGATTTTGACTCCAATAAGGTATGTTTAAAGTCTAAAACCATAAAAGCATTTGGCTTTTTGATAGTGGTTGTTCAAGACATATGACCGAAAATGTGAAGCTCTTCACAACAATCACATTACACAAGTAGGAGATGCAACCTTTGGAAATAATGCAAAAGGTAAGATCATTGGTATTGGTTCCCTTGGTATGATTGGTAAGTATCAAATTGATAATGTTTGGTTGATTGATGGCTTGAAGCATAATTTGCTAAATGTAAGTCAGTTATGTGATAAATGATGTAGTGTTAACTTTAATTCCAAAGAATGTAAGATTATTTCCCCAAATGGAGAACTTATATTCAAAGGAGGAAGAATTGACAACACATATAAACTTGATCTTCATTCTAACAATGCTTTTAAATGTTTAGTCACCATAAAACAATGATGCCTAGCTTTGGCATAGAAGATTAGGACATGCTATTATAGACCACTTATAATGTTTGTGCAAGGAAAAACTTATTGATGGTCTACCCAAAATAAAATTTCACAAGGACAAAGTATGTAAACCTTGTCAATTTGGAAATCAACACAAAAGTTCTTTCAAAGCCAAAAATGTTATAAGTACATCTAAAAATTTAGAATTAATTCATTTAGACTTGTTTGGTCCAAGTAAAGTTGCTAGTCTAATTAGTAAATTATATACATTTGTACTTGTAGATGACTACTTAAGTTTTACATGGGTTAATTTCTTAGCTCATAAGAATGATACCTTTGAATCTTTTAAAATATTTGTAAAATGAGTTCAAAATGAAAAAGAATATGTAATCACCTTATTAGAAGTGATCATGGCAAAGAATTTAAAAATAAACATTTTGAAAATTTTTGCAATAAACTTGGAATTTCACACAATTTTTTAGCTCCTAGGACACCATAACAAAATGGAGTAGTGGAAAGGAAAAATAAAACTTTTTTTGAAATGGCCAGAACAATGCTCAATAAGTATAGACCGTTAATATCGCTTGCTATGTTTCAAATAGAGTTTTTAAAAGACCATTGTTAAATAAAACATCTTATGAGCTTTGGAACGGAAGAAAACCTAAAATTTCATACCTCAGAGTATTTTGATGCAAATGCTTCATATTAAATATCCAGGACAACCTTGAAAAATTCTCATCCAAATCAGTTGAAGATATGTTCTTAGGATATCCATCTTCTAGTAAAGCATATAGAGTCTTTAATAAAAGAACTCCAGTAGTTAAAGAATCAATGGATGTTATATTTGATGAAAATTCAAAGCTTGATCATGGGAAAGGTAGCTCTCTTGATGATTTTATAGGTGTATTTTAAGAACTTGAGACAAGCAAAGAAAATAATGATGAGCTAGAACAAATAGTGGAACAAGAAGGAAAACAAAATGGAAAAGAATCAATAATTACTCAAAGATTGGAATTTTTAAAAAGATCATCCAAAAGAACTCATCATTGGTGACACATCAAAGGGAGTAACGACTAGATCAAAACTTAAAAATTTAAATTCTAATGTTACCTTTATTTCACAAATTAAGTCAAGGACTATTGAGGAGGCTCTTAGCGATGAAAGTTATGTGATTGCAATGCAAGAGAAACTCAACCAATTTGATAGAAACAAAGTATGAGAACTTGTTCCTATACCTAAAGATCATCAAATTATAGGATGTAAATGGGTTTATAGGAATTATCTTGATGAGAATGGTCTCATTACTAGAAACAAAGCTAGACTGATGGACAAAGGATAACCAAGAGGAAGGCATTGACTATGATAAGACATTTGCTCTCTTTGCGAGATTAGAAGCAATTAGAATCTTACTTGCATTTTTTGTCATATGAACTTTAAAATTTTTCAAATGGATGTTAAAAGTGCATTTATAAATAGTTTTATAAATGAGGAAGTTTATGTTAAATAACCCCCTAGTTTTGAAGATTATAAAATTTTGAATTATGTTTTCAAACTCACCAAAGCACTATATGGCTTGAAGCAAGCTCTAAGAGCTTGGTATGATAGGCTTAATGCTTATTTATTAGACAATGGTTTTTCAATAGGCAAAGTTGATACAACACTTTTTGTTTAGAAGAAATTATATGATATTTTAGTTGTACAAATCTATGTTGATGACATTATATTTGGTGCTAGTAATGAATCTTTATGCAAAGAATTTACTTCATGTATGACTAGGGAATTTGAAATGAGCATGATGGGTGAACTCAATCAATCAATCCAAATATACAAAGGAACTTCTCAAGAAGTTTGGAATAGATAGTAGCAAAACAAGTAAAATCCCAATGACTACATCCTTGAAGTGAGACAAAGATGAAATCGGTAAGAAAGTAGATGAGAAGAAATATTGAAGTATTATTGGATCCCTACTTAACTACTTCTAGACTAGATATAATGTATAGTGTATATTTATGTGCTAGATTTTAATATTTCCCCAAAGAATCACACTTGAATGCTACAAAAAGAATCTTAAAATACTTAAGTGGAACTTTTTCTTTAGGACTCCGATATCCTAGAAATACATCTTTTGACATTTTAGGATTTTCAAATGTGAATTTTGCTGGCAGCCTATTAGATAGGAAGAGCACGATCGGTGCATTCTACTTTCTTAGTGATTGCCTAGGTTTTTGGTTTAGGAAGAAATAAGTGTTGGTTGCTTTATCTACTGCAAAAGCCAAATATGTTGCGGCTTACTTTTATTGCAGACAAATTTTGTGGATGAAGTAATAATTACTAGATTATGGCAAAATAATTGGTCACATTCCCATTAAGGGTGATAACACTGGTGCCATTAATCTATCCAAAAATCTCATTCAACATTCTAGGTCAAAACATATAGACATTAGGTATCATTTTTTGAGAGACAATGTTCAAAATTATAATGTTGTTCTAGAATTTGTGGATACATAAATTCAACTTACTGATATCTTTATAAAATCCTTAAATGAAAAAAGGATGAATTTTATAAAAGAACACATAGGAATGATGGATGGAAACTCTCTAGAATAATCACTTGTTTTGACTTCATCAAATCTATTTTGATCATTGCAAATATTCAAATTTTCTTATATATAGTGATTGCACAAATAATTGGCATGATCACACCCCATAATTGTACGTGTTGCCTACCAAAAATGATATTATGCGATTGCACCGCAACTTTAAGCAGTCGCTCAATTCAAATTTTTTAAAATTCTTGATCGTTACTCTTTTAATTTACTTGAGCGAGTGCCTCATGCACATGGCGATCACCATATATATATATAGCGATTGCTCAACAGATTGTACGGTCGCACGCGAGAACTAACAATTAAATTTTTTGATGTTAGAACTTGCATAATTTTGCCTATTTTGTCCCTAATAGTCAAAAAACATTATCTCTTATTGCATCCATGGAACAACCTTAAACAAATCTTGAGCAAATTATTTTTCCAAATCTGATCCATGAAGGAAATTAAAGCCTCTTTCAACTTATTAGCTCTAGACCATGTAATTAGTCCTCCATGTATGGCTAATGGATCTTTGGCTTATTAGTTCATGTCATCCTTGGATTGTTGGTGCTTGGCCAATTGTTGATCAGCATGTAGTTTATTATCATTCCCCCTTTTCTCATAAGGATTCGTCCTCAAATCTAATCCTCCATCACCTACAGTAAACAAAGACAAATCAGAAACATTGAAGGTTGCACTAACATTACCGTGCTCACTTGGTAATTCCAACTTATATGCATTGTCATTTATTCTTTGAAGGACTCAAAATGGACCATCCCCTCTAGGCATTAGTTTTGACTTCCTTTGGCTAGGAAATCTTTCCTTCCTCAAGTGTACCCAAACCAAATCTCCAGGTGTAAATACTACTTTTTTTCGGCTATTGTTGTGTTGCTTCTCATATTGTAGAGTCTTATTTTCAATTTGTGTGCACACCTTTTCAGCAAAGCATTAACAAAGTTAGCTTTTTTTTACCATCCAAATTTGCTTTGTCTAATGGTACAGGTAGCAAATCCATTAGGTTTAATGGATTGAACCCAGACATAACTTCAAATGTGAATGGTTAGTTGTACCATGTTGTGAGCGAGAATTTTTGCCTCCACTCCCATGTGGAATGATTCTTGCAATTTTGACACTGTTAGGCTCAGGGCCTTAGACAACATGGGCCTAAACCCAAAAAAAAAATTGAAGTCGCCACTCGGACTGTAATATCCCTAATGATACCCTAAAATTTTGGAGGGTTAATTGTTGTATTGGATTAAATAATTTAAATTGTATATGTTATGTATATGGAGATAAAAACAATATATACAAGATTGTCTTCTTGGTCAAAAGATATTTTATATTTAAATGGATTTGTTTAATGTTAGTGGAAATGATGTTAGTGAGTGATTATTATTTGTTTAAATGTATGGTGGAGAGTGATTTGGGGAAAAGAGGTTTGGTTAAAAGAGAAGAGTGGTTGACTTTCTTTCTTTCTTCTTATTTCATCTTCAACTTCTTCTTTTCTTCTCTTTGGCCGGCCACCCTTAGCAACCAAAGGAAAAGAGATTTTGTTGCTTCCAAGCTCAAGAGATTGAAGGATTTCAAGAGATCAAGTTGGAGTTTTATGGATTTTCTTCACTTATGGTAAGTTTCCAACTTGTTTCTTGGTTTTCTTTTGAGTTTGTGGTCTTAGGTTTGTTGGATGGTTGTTGTAGATGTGTTTATGGTTATTTTGGTGTGATTGAAGTGTTTTGTCTTGGTAACTTTGATTTTTGGGGTTGGATTGAAGAGAAAAAAGGGTTAAGTTTGGTGAAAGAGGCAAGTGTGTGGATTGCATGATTTTTGAGTTGTGATTGTGTTTTGATGTTTGTAATTGAGTTGTTTTAAGGTTTACTCAAGTATTATTGGGTTGTTAAAGGTTTTGATTGTGTTTGTGTGTTGTTGATATGGCTATTGGAAGATGATTGTGGCTTATGGCTTTGTTGGTGCCAATTTCAAGGTTTTTGGCCTGACACGCCTAGGAACACGGCCATGTCTTTGGGCGTGTCTTTGTCTATATTTTCTGGGTTGGTGACACGAACAGTGACATGCTCATGTCACAGCTTCTGTGTTGTTGGTTGATTGACACTTCCAGTGACACGCCCATGTCACTGAGCGTGTCATAGCATCCGTGTTGGAGGAGGATTGACACGGCCAGTGACACGCCCATGTCACTGAGCGTGTCAAAGCTTCTGTGTTGTTGGTTTAGGGCATGATCAGGGACACGCCCGTGTTGTTGAGCGTGTCAAGTGTACAGTTTGCCCTAGATAGTTCTCTTTCTTATTTTCTTATGTGTATCTCTAAGTTAGTGTGTATGATCACTTTTGGATTAGGTTTTGAAGAGATTTGAGCTACCTTAATTCAAGTGTTGAGAGTTATCTTGGAAGAAGAGTTGATAGAGTGGTGTTGTTGCTCTTAGAGGTAAGTACAAACTTTGAATGATTGCATACATTTATATGACATTGGGACTTAACACATTTAGTTGAGAAATGTGTTAAGTTACTTGAAATATTATTGATGAATGAGTTATATGTTATGATATGCATAATGTGAATTATATTGATGTATCAATGCAATTGAGTAAAGTATTGTATATGAAAAGAAATGTGGAGAAATGTGATATGAGATGTGAAAACATAATGTAACCAATCGATATTGCGATGAAATAGAAGAATGAGAAAAATGAAAAAAAAAGATGATATACTAAGGTAATGAGCCTAGTTTGATTAAGAGAAATGAAATGAGAAATGAAATGTGAAAGAGATTGATAATGAGATAAATGAATTAATTGTGTGCCTAGTATGTTATTCAATTTTTAGAGTTCAGAGTTCAGGACATCAATCGCTGGGCAGGTGAAAAGACCGGGTCGTAAGCCGAGCCCAGCTGAAAAATGTGAAATATGATGTTTTTGAGGTGAAAAGACCGGGTCGTAAGCTTCAAAAACTGTAATAGTCTAGCCGGGTTGAGGACCAAGATACTGGGGCCCTAGGGTCTAGCCGGGTTGAGGTCCAAGAGACTGGTCTGTTACATTATCATGGATATATATATATAGCCTACGGGCTTGATGAATGTGATTATGGACCAAAGCAGTAACTCTGAACTTTGAATAGCATATCAGATCCTTTTTGGGCCCATGCTTATCTTTGCTTTAATGTGAACTATGAAATGTGATGCAAATGATTAATATATTAAGATATAATGCTATGAGTTGATATATTCATATATATTGTGTATGAGCATCGCATTGATTTTTATTGAATCAAAGTTTGTACCACTAAGCTTTCTGCTTAGCGCAATTGTGGTTCATCGCGCAGGTGACAGGGTAGATCCAGTTGTGCCGGAGAGCTCGTCTAGGCCTAGTCGAGTCTAGGCTTGAGTTTGTGAGAGCACCATTGAGTTGTAGACATCAAGATCAGAGATGAACTACCAACATGTATAAATTCTATAATTTTGTAAACATTGATTTTGATATATATATATATATATACATATGTATTTTCCGCTGCTTATTTAACAAATGTTTTGAACCGACTGTTTTGGATAAACTTTTGGGTACTATTGTTATATATATATATATGTATTTTAATGAAGGAATGTTTTATCTATTACTATTTATAATATAGGTTAAATATTTTAAGTTAACTCGGACTGACTTATGATGTTTATATGTTAAAGATTAAAGTTAGGTTTGTTTAAAATGAACCGTGGTACCCCTTTATCCGGTATACGTATATCGCGTATTGTGCGGGTGTATGCGGTGTGCATATATGGGGTACGGGGGTGTTACATGGACTGGTAGGGAAAAAGAAAAGGGTGGATAACTCAATTTCTAAGGAATCTCCAACCCCCTATTAGGTTCAAAAAGTTGGATATGCATGGGGAAGGTGATAAATGGCCCAGCACCTCATAACACCCAGTTCATCGGAACCGGCCTCCTTTTTAGGTCTAAATATTATTAAATTCTTAAGCATAATAGTATCCATTCTGCATACAAATATTGAAATAAGTAATCATTATATTATAAATCAAATAAACAAATAAAATGGACACCCCTCCAAAGATTGAAACATGCCCTTACAAAAGTCCAATGTCCACAAAGAAAATAAATAAAATAAGACACCCACCAAAAGGTGGAAATGTGTCCTTTACAATTGTCCCAAAGTTTTTAAATAAATTAAACTATATAAAATAATAAATTAAACAAATAAGGGACTCACGAATGGAAACATGCCTTTTATATCCTTAAAATCGAAATAATAAAATTAATACAATTCAATCATTCATAGCAAAACAAAATAATCCAATATCACATAAATAATAGAAATTAGAGTTTAATAAAAAGAAATTAAGATTAATCACAAGTTGCAATCTACAAATAAATATTGACCCTATTGATGAGAGGTCGCGAACAGTTTACATGATAAGGTTTTGTAAATAAAACTAGGGGTTTACATGATAAGGTTTTGTAAATTAAACTACTGGATGTATTAACTTATTATTATGCAAAGATTGATTCAAAGGGTTTACATAATTATTGCAAACTAAACTAACTTATTGCCTGTTGATATTTTAAAATTTAATTGCTAACTGCTACTGTGATTTAAGAATAATGTTAATAAATAATGTTTTGGACTTAACTAAACATTGTTATTTGCTACCGTGATTTTAAAACACAATGCTAATAAAATAAATAACCACTGTAAGTTTAAAGCAAGTTAAATAACGAACTTAAAACCTCCGTTGTTGGCTCCACCAATATTTTACGTTGACCCAAACTTTCTGCTTGCACCAGTGTTGAATCTTGGTTGAGCAAAGTGAAGGCGATGCTCACTGACTTCTTGTAGTGTGTTGATTACTTGCTATTGATTGTTGATGATGGTCAATATTCTATTTATTTTTCTTTGTTTTGGTTATTTGTTGCTTTTTGATAATTCTAGCTGCCTCTCTTTTGTTAATTGATGTTGGAATAATAACCGCTGCTCGTTATTAAGTGCTGCCCATGTTTAATTCTTAAACTTGTATTTATAGGAATAAATTAGGTTAAAACCAGTGAATACTATGCTTAATTCAAGCTCAATCTGAATTTCCAATTTAAGCATAGCTCGAATTAAGTCCAAAACAGGAACCATATCAAATTAAAATCAATTTATTTCGACATGGAACCTGTGAGCGGGGATTTTTGCCCCCACTTTTGATGGAATGGTTCTTGCGACTTTGGTACTATTTAGGCTCGGGCCTTAGAGAACATAGGATTAAGCCCAGAGAAAATGGAGTCACCACCTTGACGGGCCGAGAAAAGAAATGGGTGAATGATTCAATTCCTAAGGAATCCCTAACCCCTTAATGGGTTTGAAAAGTTGGGTACGTGTGGAGAAGGTGAGAAATGGCCCAGCACCCCCGCAATGCTCGGTTCATTGGAACCGACCTCCTTTACAGGTCTTAATATTATAACAATATTATCCATACTACATGCAACAATTAAAATAAAGCATCATTATATTAGAATCAAAGCAATGTCCAACAACAACAACAACAACAACTAAGCCTTAGTCCCAAACAAGTTGGGGTCGGCTGTATGGATCCTCAACAAAATAAGCTCAAAAGACACCAAAAAAGATACTCCAGCCTTAGGCCCCTTCCAAGACACGGATTTTACGTCTCCATTCAAGTCTGTCGTTAATCAAATCCGCATCAAGATCTAAGGCACGTAAGTCTCTTGCTATCACCTCCTTCCACACAATTCTAGGTCTTCCACGACCTCTAGCCCCCTCAATCAACAAATTCTCACACTTACGAACCGCAGCATTAGGAGGTCTTCTTAAAACATGTCCATACCATCTAAGTCTTCCTTCCCTCACCTTATCTCCGACATCCGCTACTTGGACTTTTTGTCGAATATGAACATTCTTAATTTTGTCCAGTCTGGTATGTCCACACATCCATCTTAGCATCCTCATTTCTGCCACACTCATCTTATGCAAATGTTGTCCCGTTGGTGCCCAACACTCACTACCATAGAGCATCGCAGGCCTAACAACCGTCCTATAGAATTTACCTTTCACTTTCAGAGGTATTTTCTTATCACATAGAACCCCAGTCGCACCCTTCCACTTCAACCACCCTACCTGTATTCTGTGAGCCACATCTTCATCCATACGGCCATCATTCTGGAACACCGAACCCAAATATTTGAACTGCTTGGTTTTAGGCACCAAAACTCCATCCAACTTAACCTCATGTTCCTGCTTCTTCCTTAGACTGAACTCACAGTGCATATATTCCGTTTTACTCCTACTTAACTTAAAACCCTTGTCCTCGAGGGTTTTTCTCCACACTTCCAACTTACGGTTTACACCAGCACTAGTCTCATCAATTAAAATAATGTCGTCAGCAAACAACATACACCAAGGAACATCGTCTTGTATGCTTCTTGTTAGCTCGTCCATAACCAAGGTAAATAAGTATGGACTCATGGCCGAACCTTGATGCAATCCGGTAGTAATGGGGAAAGCCTCAGTGTCTCCACCAGGTGTTTTCACACTAGTGGATGCATTCTCATACATGTCCTTGATGATGTTGATATATTTGCCGCTGACTCCTTTCCTCTTCAAAACCCACCATAACACTTCTCTTGGTACTCTATCATAGGCTTTCTCCAAGTCAATAAATACCATGTGGAGATCTTTCTTCTTATCTTGATACAATTCCATTAGTCTTCTTAGAAGAGAAATAGCCTCCATGGTAGATCTCCCTGGCAAAAACCCAAACTGATTCTCCGAAACTCTTGTAAGCTTCCTCAATCTGTGTTCAATAATCCTTTCCCATAATTTCATAGTATGGCTCATAAGTTTGATACCCCGATAATTTGTACAACATTGAATGTCTCCCTTATTTTTATATATGGGTACCAGGATACTCTTCCTCCAGGCATTCGGCATCTTACGTCCTTTCACAATAGCATTAAAGAGTTTAGTTAACCAGGCAACTCCAACCTCTCCAAGGTTCTTCCAAACCTCTATAGGAATACCATCTGGGCCACAAGTTTTACCAACTTTCATATACATCAAGGCTTCTCTTACTTCACTATGCAAGATCCTCCTAGACCAGCTGATATAACTATTTGTTGCAAGAAGACCTTGAAAATCTTGTTCATGTTCAGGGTTGAATAACTACTCAAAATAAGCCTTCCACCTCTCCTTAATCTCAACATCTCCTGTCAACACCCGTTGATCTTCATCCTTTATACATTTGACTTGGCTTAAATCTCTGCTTTTCCTTTCTCTCATCCTTGGAATCTTATAAATGCCCATTTCTCTCTCTTTAGTACCTAACTTTTGATAAATCCCTTCTAAGGCTCTGCCACGAGCTACACTAACAGCCTTCTTTGCCTCTTTCTTAGCCCTCTTATATTCCTCAAAGGCCTCGCTATTAACCGCATTCGGTAACTTTTTATACCATTCCCTCTTAGCCTTAATAGCCTTTTGAACCTCCTCATCCCACCACCATGCATCGTGCGGTCGAGGCCCTGCCCCTTTAGAGATCCCAAGCAATTTACTACCTGCTTTCTTAATGCCACCTTCCATTTTTGTCCACAAGTCCTCTGCACTAGCCTCAAGGTTCCAAATGTCTTCCTTTAGTAACTCCTCCTTAAAGGTACCTTGAGCTAGGTCTTTCAATTTCCACCATCTTATCCTTGGTTCCAATACTTTCTTATCATTCCTCCAGCTACTTTTATTCTTAACATCTAAAACCACAATACGATGTTGCGCCGTCAATGCTTCACCCGGAATGACCTTGCAATCCTTACACTTACTTTTGTCCCGTCTTCGAGTAAGTATGAAGTCTATTTGACTTTGGGTTCATCCACTCTTAAAGGTAATCAAGTGTGACCCCCTCTTTTCAAAGCAGGTATTTGCCAGCACTAGATCATAAGCCACCGCAAAATCCAAAATGCTCTTTCCCTCCTCATTCCTGTTGCCAAAACCATAACCCCCATGGACCCTGTCATAACCATTACTGTCCTTACCAACATGCCCGTTAAGGTCCCCACCAATGAAAATTTGCTGATTATCCAGAATACTTTGCATGATTTCATCCATATCTTCCCAGAACTGAACCTTGGATGCTCCGTCCAAACCTACTTGGGGAGCATAAGCACTAATAACATTAATAGTGTCATCTCCCAAAACAAGCCTCAAAGAGATAATCCTGTCTCCCTTTCTCTTTACTTCCACCACCTTGTCTTTAAGCGTAGGCTCAATAATAATGCCCACACCATTCCTATTGTTATCCAAGCCACAATACCACAACTTATATCCTGAGTTACCAATCTCTTTTGCTTTATTTCCCTTCCACCTGGTTTCCTGCAAACAAGCAATACTAACCTTCCTTCTTTTCAAAGTATCCACAAGCTCTATAGACTTCCCAGTCAGAGTACCAATATTCCAACTACCTAATCTTAATCGGCTCCCTTGGACTTGCTTCTTTAGCCGCATTCGTCCATAATGCGGTAGCCCTTTCCTGTCTGACACCACATCCGGGCGCTGATATAGCGGGACTAACTTCTTTACCCATACCCGTCCATGGCATGGGAACCTTTGCTCATACTCCACCACACCCAGGCGTCGATGTGATGGAACCCCTTGCTCATTTAACACTACACCCGGGTGTCGATGTAGCGCGTGCCTAGGTGAGCACATCCCAACTGTATAATGATAGTTTTGAGGATCCATAAAAAGTTTGGCAAAATTTTTACACTGGCCGCCAACCTACCGCAACCCTCCTCCTTTATCCGGGCTTGGGACCGGCTACGATACTCGCAGGCGGAGTTAATCAAAGCAATGTCCAAACAAAATAAATAAATAGACACCCATCCGAGAATGAAAACATGTTCTTACATTGTCCATGTCTAAAACTAAATAGGAGACCCACCAAAAGGTGGAAACATGTCCTTTACATTGGTACCAAAAGGTGGAAACATGTCCTTTACATTGGTCCAAAATATAAAAGAAATTTAAATTACATGATGCTTAATACATGAGGAACCAAACATATGGAAAAATACCTCTTACAAGATTTTGAAATCAACAAATTAATAAAAGTAAATAAACATTCATCATAGATAAATCATTCATCAAAGACATCAAACATTAATCAAAATGTCTAATAAACATTCATCTAATTTGTATAAAATAGTAAGTATATAACTTTAGGGTTCATGTATCAATTAGGGTTTCTTGGATTTTATGTTTAACAATTAGGGTTTAAGTAAATATGATTGAAGCTTATGAAAATAAAATAAAATCTTTAGATATTTGAAAGGAACAAGCTACTGTGATGATTTGGAAAATAGAATTAATTAAGATTTATAGTTTGAATAAATTAGGGTTTAGGTTTGTATTTTGAATAAAGCTACTGTATTTTAAATAATCATAATAAAGAAAGTTAAACATAAAGACCTACAATACACAAATAAATATTGACCCCTTCGACGAGCCCATATGGCGGTCCCGCTAGCCGGTTAGCGGGTGGCGGTCAAGGGGGCGCCATATTTTGAAAATTGGCTTTTAGGGTTGTAGGATTTGGTATTGAAAATTAAGATTTTAGGGTTTAAGATTTAGAAAATAGGCTTTTGAGTTTTTAAGGAATTAATATTATTTTTAAAAGAATAATGCTACTATGTGAATTTGGAAAGAAGAAATAATTAGGGTTAAAGCTTTTGACACTTAAAAAAAATGTAAGGCTACTGTGAATCTCAGAAAAATAGATTTGGTCAGGGTTTCAGAAAGCATATTACTGTTTTGTGGTTTTAGAAAAGTGTAATTAGGGTTTTAGTTTTCAAAAATATATTTTACAGGTATTAAGGCATTTGGGTTTTGGCAAAAAGTTTTTAGGATTTTCAAATAGAATTTGGATGGTAAGTAGAATAATTAATCATCTATTGCACGTTTAAACAATTAATCCAATTTGAATGATGAAGCTACTGTAAAGATGAGCAAAGAAATAGAGATTCAAACCTTCGTTGTTGGTTCCGCCACAATCTTTGAATTCTGGTTGAACAATAATAAAGACAGTGTAGGTTGCCTTTGATGGATTGTTGTTCCTTGCTCACTGTCTCTTGCTTTTTCAAGGTTCTCTTATTTGGCAGAAAAAATTCCAAAGTCCAAAGTTCAATAATAAATTTTTGATCCTTTATTTTGTGTCTTTAATGTGGTATTTATAAGAAAAAATCATAAACCTAATCCTAATTGGCAAAAGAATTAAAAACCTTTTAGGAAATAAAATTAAAAATCAAGTAGAATAGGATTTTGGCAAAACCGCGTGCGGACCGGGCATGCAAAAGTGCACTGGCAAAAAAAAATTACTGCGGGCGCTGGGTATGGGCTAGCCAGTTCGTCGCAAGAAAATCCTGCGACGAATTGGCCTATGGCCATTTCACTGTAGAAAAATCTGCGGTGAATTCGCTTGTGCCTAATTCATCGCAGGTTTTTCCTGCAGCGAATTGGCCCAAGCCAATTCGTCGCCGGCGACAAAAAATTTTGATCGCCAATTCTTCCGTCGCTGATTTTTATTTTTTATTTTTTTTATCTTTTTTTATTGTTACCTTTTTTATTTTTTATTAAAAATAAATATTATAAGTAATAAATATTAAAATAAATATTATTTAATTAAAATACCATAAAAATTATTTTGGACTGTTTAAAAATATCGGACTGGACTAGATAAAAAATTAAGGGTCTACAGTTTGCCCCCTACTTGAGCGATATACGATTACAACAAAAGAGAGCGAAAAACAATGTGATTTTTGACTGATTTTGGATGACGATGGGTACTTGGATTTGATTTGGGCACTTGGACCTGAGACTGAACTTGATTTGGGTACTTGGACCCGAGACTGGATTGAATTTGGATACTTGGACTCGAGATTGGGTACTTGGACCCGAGATTGAATTTGATTTGGGTACTTAGACCTAATATTGGGTACTTGGACCCGAGATTAAATTTTATTTGGGTACTGGACCTAAGACTAAATTGGATTTAGATACTTGGACTTGAGATTGGATACTTAGACCCGAGACTGGATTGAATTTGGGTACTTGGACCCAAGACTGAATTTAATTTGGGTACTTGGACCCATGATTAGATTGGATTTGGGTACTTGGACCTGTGATTGAATCTAATTTGGGTACTTGGACCCGAGATTGAGTACTTAAACCCGAAACTGGAGTTGATTGGGTACTGTAACATCCTAAAATTTTTGAAAATTTCTAATTTTTAGAAAAATTGGATAAAATAAATTATATTTTAAAAGGATAAATTAAATTAATGGTTTTAAAAGAAAAATGAAGCGATTTTAAATGAAAAAGTGGAATATATATGCGATATATATGCAAAATATACATAACATATATAAAAGTCAACACTTTTTTAAAAAGGGTATTTTGGCAATTAAATCTTATAAATTCAAAATTAATAAAATAATTCAAAAATAAATTATTTTTGAATGGAAGAGGGAAATTAGCACTTTTAATTTATTAAAATAATAATTAAATAATTAAATATTAAATTATTTTAATATATATATGTAGTTAGAAAAAAAGATGAAAGGAAAAGAATATTAAAAGTCTTCTTCTTCTTCAAGGACGTGTCTTCCATGGGAGCTTGAAGACCAAGGATTTTTCTTTTTTCTTACTCCATAAATTTAAGGAATTAACAAGTTTCAAGTGGATTTTTGGTGATTTTCACCAAAATTAGTAAGTTTCCATCTCTTTTCTTTGAATTTCTTGGAAATTTGGATTATGTGAGAATTTTAATTTTTATGTAGTATGTTATAATTGTTGGAATTGGTGTGTATGATGTTATTTTGGGTAGTTAACAATGATTCCAAGGTTATATTGAAGAGATGATGGAGTTTGGTTAAAGAATGGTGAAGAGAGAGAATTTAGGGTTATGGATTTTTGGGGTTTTGAAAACATGAACTTTAATTGTGCAAATTGATTCCAAATGAGTTGTTTTGATTCATAAACTAGTATTTTAAAGTCAAATATTGGATTTGGTGGTGTTGGGTTGGAGTTTGAGAATGGAAGTGGAGATTTAGGGTTTTGGAAAAGTAATTTTCCAAAGTGGTTGAATTGTGTGATTTTATTTGTTTAAGCATGTTGTTTAGTGTTAAAAGTGATGAATATAAGCTTGGAATGAGTAATGGATTGTGTTGGAATGGAAAACCTTCAATGCGGGAAGGTTATGCCATTTTTGAGATTTTTGTGTATAAGAGTGTATTTTTATAATGTAAATGATTTAAATGTATTAAAATATGTTTTTAATAATATAAATAAACTTAAAACACTAATTTAATTGTAGTAGAATGGAATTCCAATGTTGAAGTAAGGAAAGGCTAAATTTTTGAAAATTTGTAGGAGTGATGTGTAATTATGATTTAATGCTGGAAATGCCATTAAATGTGATACTAAATGATTATTTGCTATCACATTTGGTTTAGGCATTGAGGGAGGTTGATTTGCTTCATCCAAGTGGAGAAGGGCAAGTTAGAAATGTCACATCCGCCTACTGCATTTATGCAGTGTAGACACGTGCATAGCGAGAGTAGGGAAAAGGAGAAGATAATTCTTGATAACAGCCCTAGATAAGGTTGTATGACAAAAGGGACATAATTGTAATTTTTAATAAATTTGGGGACGTAGATGTAATTTCAAAGAAAGTTGCACCGGATGTTCTTAATAGTGCATATAACAGATTCCAAAAATGGAATGTAGAGAAAAATCGGAACGCAACGACGTGTAACGGTTTTTCCAGGAAATGTCCCGTTAAAGAAAAAATGAAGAAATGTTGACTAAGGGCATTTTGGTCATTACCAATTAAAGTTATACATGAATTTAGGGTAGGAAATAAAGACGTGAGTACGTAGAGAATGGCGAGAGGTTAAATATGAAATGATCGTCAGTAGAAACGAAGCCGGAGAAAACCCGAGCAAAAATAGGACCAAAAGGGAATTTTGTAAAAAGTTGAGGGCTTATCGGTAATTTTTCAAAATGACTTGGAAACCTAAAATAGACCTTATAAATAGAAAGTAGAGGTCGAGAGGATCAAAACCATATATAGATTGACTCGTGGAGCTATACGATTTAAAAGATATGATCGATTAATCGCCGGAACGTAATGTGGGCCCGGTTTCGTGTCGGGACCGGATGAGTAACCCGGGACAACTTTATGAGATCCAATGGGAAGAGAGACAAGTGGAAAGAAGTAAAGGAAAAAGGAAGTTATAAAAATCAAAGGTTGGCCAATCAAAAGAGAACATTTAGCATATGTAATAAATGTGTAATAAATGAAGAAAGAGAAAAAGTGGACAAGTGGGCAAGGTGATCATCACTTCCTTTGTATATAAATATAGGTGATATGAAGAGCAAATTCTCTCTTTTTCCACTCACCAAATTCGGCCAACAAAAGAAAATACCAAGGGACTTCCAAGTTTTTCCAAACTTTGATTTTTAAGGTAAGTTCTAAGGTTTTTAAGTGTGTAGACTTTAATTTTAGTATTAGTTTTAGGTAGTTATATATATATTGGAAGATTGGGAATTAGAGTCTTATATGGAATTGAAAAAAAAAATAATAATAATAAGATTAATTGATTAAATGGAAGAACCAAGGTATAGAAAGATTAATAAGGTTGGATTAGGGGTTTCGGTTGGAAAAGAAATAGAGGATAATTTATTATTTTGAAATTCTAAGGTTTATGTTGTATCTTGAATTGATTGAAGGAGAAATAAAGAATTAAAGAAGGAGAAGAAGGAAAAGCCAAGAGGAGTTAAAGAAATAAGGTTTGGTACTTTACTTTTGAATAATAAATTTTGGTTTGATGCTTTACAAACTTTGGTTTATGAAAGTTTTGTTGTTGATGCTTAAATATATTGATTTGAGTTAAACATGCAAAAGTTGTCAAAGGGAAGTGTTTGAATCTTCACTTTACCATTAAAGAAGCCTTAATATTGATTTGCAAAAGAAAAATAAACTATCCTATGCATTTTATGTGTTTGGGCCGAAATGGTCCCAAAAAGACAGCTTTCTGGACCTTTTTGTGGAAATCGTTTGAGGCAGCAAATGAATGAATTTTTCAACGAAATTTTACATGAAATTAGTCAACATATGAAATAAGTTTTCTGTAAAATTTCAGCTAAAAATAAGATCATTTACTTGGTCAAATGCATGACTGAAGTGGACTGAAATTTTGACGAAAACCCAGATTTTACTATTCATTTGGTCATGCCATTTTGCGTTGCCGATTTTTTTTCTCGCCGCAACACTATTCATTTGGTCAATTTGTGATCTTTTGACGAATGCTTTGAAATGTTTGATGTGTTTATTGTCGATGTTAAATATGTGAAAAAAGAGTAACGGTTTGACTAAAGAATGTGTAGCGCGGCATAAATGGCAAAGTGCGATGGGAATTTAAAATGATTTCGCGAGTCATTCTAAAATGAGGTTTGAGACTTAAATTGAATCATTTTAAATCTTTTTGCTCTACTGGATAGTGGGAGTGGTAGATAAGGGTATGGTGCACTATACTAACGCATGCAGTACTGCTCATTATTGTGATATGATATGTTATTCAGTGGTGAGGCCACTGAAGCCAATGGGGAGGCCCAATGGTTATAACCAGGATGGTGAGGGCCATTCCTGTGATTGATATCGGTGGTGAGGGCCACCTATGTTACAGTGGTGAGGGCCACTGCCTTATCACTATGGTTCCCTATATACCAGTAGAGCCTGAATCAAAGACATATTATTTTTCGTTAAACTATATAATGCCAATGAGTTTGAATTATGATTTTACATTATTGAAAGCATATTACCCAGAATGTACAATAATTTCTATTGGTTTAAGGTTGGTTAAATTATGATTTCATTATTTCCTTTGATTTTGAATACTTTCATATACTACTTTTATTTTTATTGGTAAAGTACCCACTGAGCGACAACGCTCAGCGAGTTAAGTTTTCCTTGACTCGTAGGTTCGGAGCAGTAGATAAATCTTGGGGAAGCAACGACCAGACCACAGCAAATCTCAGGGGTAGATCTTTTAGTTCCATTATGAGTTGATAGTTGTGGCATGTATATGAATAAATATAAAAGAGATTTTCTATGTTATAATTGTATGTTAGTAGTATGTAATAATCATAAATCTTTACTTTATGTTATATTAGAAGTGTGAACTCTTAGTGCAGGTTTGTAGTTGAGGGTATAAGGTGGATTCATTGGGAGTGCATTAAATTTGATGGTATTCTTATTCACAATGGTATGTGTAAAATGTTTTCAAAAATCAGAAAAACAAGTTTTGACGACACTTGGGATCCAAATTTCTAGGCGGAACTATGGCAAAATTTCTGTAAAAATCAGAACTAAAATTTGACTAAGTAAATTGGTAGCAACAATTAGGATAGTGTGGCACCTCTACTCAGCTTACACATGTAGGTTGGGAAGGGGTGTTACAATTTGTGGTATCAGAGCTAAGGTTTAGCCGCTTCTGGGTAATCCAACATAGGAGGATGTACGTTTTATGTCGGGAGTGGCCATTACCGACGTAAAACGAGATATCCTGTAGTAAATAAGAGATTGTACGATTTCATGGAGTCCTAAATTTTGCAATGTATATAAGGGCTTCCTAATATTGTAAAACTTTGTGTTTGGAAATAAATAAAAGTTGTGTTGTATATGTGTTAATTAAGAATTTTATATTTATATACATGCCACCTAGGGTAAGATAATGTTGTTGGTCTGGGTCGTTAATAATGATGGGATGGTATATGTTTACTCTTTAGATGTCGCAAGCAGCGCAGCGTGATATAGAGGAGGAGGTCGAGTCTCAGGCCTCCCGAGTTGTAGAAATGCATGTATCAAAGACATCAGCATCTGAGCAACCACCCGCTGATGCTCCTATTCCCAATGATATGTTGCAACAAATGGCTGCCGTATTTCGGCAGATAGCCGGCGTTGCCCCAGCACCACCCCCAGCGCCAGCACCCGTACCAGTACCTGCTGTAGGAGGGGAAAGGAAACCCCCAATAGAAAAGATAAGAAAGTATGGTGCGAAGGAGTTTAAGGCTCGAAGGGACGATGATTCTTCAACAGCCGAGTATTGGCTGGAAGGAACAATACGAGCCTTAGATCAGTTACAGTGTACGCCAGAAGAGCGAGTGATATGTGCTACTTCTTTATTAGTGGAAGAAGCATATATATGGTGGGACACAGTTCACCAACGAGTTTCACCGGAACAGAGAACATGGGATTTCTTTGTGAATGAGTTCAAGAGGAAGTTTATATCGGAGGCATACCTAGATGCCAAGAAAAAGGAGTTTCTACACTTAAAGCAAGGTCGACTGACCGTTGCTGAGTACGAGAGGGAATTTACTAGGCTGAGTAGGTATGCCAAGAAGACAATTGAAGACGAACATGATAGATGTAAGCAGTTCCAGGATGGATTGAATAATGAGATTAGGATGCAGCTAATTGCTGCTAATATCAAAGAATTTTCCGAGTTGGTCAATAGGGCTCTAGAAGTAGAGCAATGCCAGTCTGATGAACAGAATAGACGACAGAAGATGAAACAGAAGAGAGGTACCCAGAACTATTCGGGAAACTACCAATCATCAAGGAAACGATTCCGCGGCAGTGGTTCCACGGGAGGCGGTCAACGTCGAGGTTACAGTCAGGGATCAATTCGCGGTGGCTTAAGTCAAACTACCTCAGTTGCTAGTACGGGACGATCCGGAAGAGGACAAGGAAGAGGATTCAGCCGAAGCGGAGGTAACTTCTTTATCGGTCCGAGAGGTAATGAAGGCGAAAATAATAATCCACGCTGTGATCAATGCGGACGCCGTCACACGGGAGAATGTTGGGGTCGGACATTTGCATGTTATATATGTGGATCTTTAGACCACCTTATGCGAGAGTGTCCCCAGCGAATACAGAATCTACCTAGGGATACTGAGAGATCGCAAGCGGCAGCAGGTCGAGGTCGAGGCAGAGGAAGGAGCGAAAATCCGTCGCGTGTGCAATCTGAAACAGTGAATCGACCAGAAGCAAGGGCTCCTGCTAGAATGTATGCGATGAGGGGGCGAGAAGACGAAGAAGCGCTAGACGTGATTGCAGGTCAGTTGTCTATGTTTGGGGTTCCGCTTTACATTTTAATAGATCCAGGTTCTTCACACTCATATATATGCACGAAAAATGAAAAATTTGAGGACCTAAAGGTAGAACTAGAGAAAGAGGGAATATTAGTTACTAACCCATTAGGAAATGAGGTGATTACTAGGAAGGTAGTGAAAGATTGCCCCGTAGAGATACACGGACATATCTTTTGGGGAGATTTATTTGAACTACCATTTCAAGAATTCGATGCTATCCTTGGGATGGATTGGTTAGCCAAACACGATGCACTAGTTGACTGTAAACGGAAGAGAGTTACCTTGTATACTGCAGACGGTGACGAAGTGACCCTAGTAGGAAAAAGGAAGGACTATCTAACTAACATTATTTCTGCCATGACGGCTAAGAGGTTAGTGCAAAAAGGTTGCGAGGCATACCTGGTATGTGCATTAGTAGCGAAAGAAGAGGCACCAAAGTTACAAGATATACCTACTGTATGCGATTTTCCCGACGTATTTCCTGATGATTTACCCGGATTACCACCTAAACGAGAGGTGGAATTCATCATAGACGTGTACCCGGGAGCTGCACCAGTATCCATCGCACCTTACCGAATGGCGCCAGCGGAGCTAAAAGAATTAAAGGTACAGCTACAAGAACTTTTAGACAAGGGGTTCATAAGGCCAAGTGTGTCACCATGGGGAGCACCAGTATTGTTCGTGAAAAAGAAAGACGGATCCTTAAGGTTGTGTGTAGATTACCGTCAACTTAATAAGCTGACCATCAAAAACAAGTATCCGTTACCTCGCATAGATGATCTGTTTGATCAACTCAAAGGTGCTGGAGTCTTTTCAAAAATTGATCTACGATCGGGTTATCATCAATTGAGAATTAAAGATGAAGACATATCAAAAACCGCATTCAGAACTCGCTATGGACATTATGAATTCATTGTTATGCCTTTCGGATTAACGAACGCACTTGCAGTATTCATGGATTTGATGAATAGAATCTTCCACCCGTATTTGGATCAGTTCGTGGTGGTATTTATTGATGACATATTGGTGTATTCAAAGAATCGAGAGGATCATGATCGTCACCTTAGAATTGTTTTGCAAACCCTGCGTGAGAAGCAGTTATACGCTAAGTTCAGCAAATGCGAATTTTGGTTGGAAGAAGTAGCTTTCTTGGGACATATTGTATCGGCAGAAGGAATAAGGGTCGATCCCAAGAAAGTAGAAGCAGTATTGGAATGGAAGTCACCTAAGACAGTAACGGAAGTCCGTAGTTTCTTGGGATTAGCAGGATATTATCGGAGATTCGTTAAAGGGTTTTCCATGATCGCCGTACCTATGACCAAGCTACTTCAGAAGAATGCCAAATTCCAGTGGACCGACGCTTGTCAAAGGAGCTTTGAAAAGCTGAAACAAAAACTTACTGAAGCACCTATTCTTACACAACCAGAATCAGGAAAAGATTTTGTGATTTATAGCGATGCATCCCATATCGGGTTAGGTTGTGTATTGATGCAGGAAGGCAAAGCCATTGCGTATGTCTCTCGACAGCTCAAGCCACATGAAAAGAATTATCCTACGCATGACTTAGAGCTAGGAGCGATTGTTTTGGCTTTCAAGACGTGGAGGCATTACTTATACGGGGAAAAATGTTACATCTTTACGGATCATCAAAGCCTGAAATATTTGCCCACGCAGAAAGATTTAAACCTGCGACAGCGAAAATGGATGCAATGGTTAGCCAACTACGACTATACGATTAATTATCACCCGGGCAAAGCGAATGTCGTAGCAGATGCACTTAGTAGGAAGTCAATGCAAGCGCTAAGTGCTATGAGGGTAACGTTAAAACCTACAGAAGATGGAGCTATCTTTGCAGAAATGCACGTGCGACCTAATTTACATCAACAAATACGTGAGGCTCAGAAGGAAGATGAACAAGTGAAGAAGTGGAGTCAACAGGCGCAGGAGAACTGTTCAGGAGACTATCAAATTCGTCCTGATGGTATTCTCTACTACAAGAAGAGAATGGTGGTACCTAAGTCCAAGGAGCTGAAGAAACAGATTTTGCAAGAAGCTCATAACAGTTCTTATACAATGCATCCAGGAGTAACGAAAATGTATCGGGACTTGAAGGAGTATTATTGGTGGCCAGGAATGAAAAAGGATATCGTTGATTACGTAACGAAGTGTCTAACCTATCAGCAAGTGAAGGCGGAACATCAACTACCCTCAGGGCTACTACAACCTATTACGATTCCAACCTGGAAATGGGATCGTATTACTATGGATTTTGTCACAGGATTGCCTATGACAAGGGACAAACATGACGCGATTTGGGTAATCGTAGACCGGCTTACTAAGTCCGCTCATTTCATACCAGTACGTGTGGATTACTCGCTAGACAAGTTGGCAGACTTGTATATCAAAGAGATTATACGTCTCCACGGAGTTCCAACTTCGATCATATCCGATCGAGACCCACGTTTTACGTCAAATTTTTGGCAGAAGTTACAAACAGCCCTTGGAACTCGAACTTACCACAGCACAGCATTTCATCCCCAGACAGACGGACAGTCGGAAAGAGTGATTCAAATTTTAGAAGATATGCTGAGGGCGTGCGTTTTAGAATTTAAAGGTAGTTGGGACAAACACCTAAGCTTAATGGAATTCGCGTACAACAACAGTTATCAATCCAGCATACAAATGGCACCTTACGAAGCACTGTATGGTCGAAAATGCAGAACTCCAGTTTGCTGGACAGAATTGAGTGAGGAAAAGATGTTGGGGCCAGACATAGTTAAGGAAACTGAAGAGAAGGTAGAAATCATTCGAGACCGATTAAAAGCAGCAGCGGACCGGCAAAAATCATACACGGATCTAAAAAGGAAAGACATACAGTTTGAGGTAGGTGACAGAGTGTTCCCCAAAGTCTCTCCTTGGAAGAAAGTGTTACGATTTAAACAAAAAGGCAAGCTAAGCCCTAGATTCATCGGACCATATGAAATTATTAAACGGATAGGTCCGGTAGCTTACCAGTTAGCGTTACCACCTGAATTAAATAAAATACATGATGTTTTCCATGTTTCGATGCTAAGGAGGTATCGTTCAGATCCAACCCACGTCATACAAGTTCAAGATATTGAGATTCAGCCTGAAATGACATATGAGGAAGAGCCGGTAGAGATCCTAGCACGTGAAATCAAAGAGTTGCGAAATAAGAAGATTCCATTGGTCAAAGTGCTTTGGAGGAATCACAAAGTAGAAGAAGCTACATGGGAACGCGAAGAAACTATGAAGAAGCAATACCCATATTTGTTTTCACTTGAGCTTCGGGACGAAGCTTAAATTAACGAGGAAGGAACTGTCACATCCGCCTACTGCATTTATGCAGTGTAGACACGTGCATAGCGAGAGTAGGGAAAAGGAGAAGATAATTCTTGATAACAGCCCTAGATAAGGTTGTATGACAAAAGGGACATAATTGTAATTTTTAATAAAGTTGGGGACGTAGATGTAATTTCAAAGAAAGTTGCACCGGATGTTCTTAATAGTGCATATAACAGATTCCAAAAATGGAATGTAGAGAAAAATCGGATCGCAACAACGTGTAACGGTTTTTCTAGGAAATGTCCCGTTAAAGAAAAATGAAGAAATGTTGACTAAGGGCATTTTGGTCATTACCAATTAAAGTTATACATGAATTTAGGGTAGGAAATAAAGACGTGAGTACGTAGAGAACGGCGAGAGGTTAAATATGAAATGATTGTCAGTAGAAACGAAGCCGGAGAAAACCCGAGCAAAAATAGGACCAAAAGGGAATTTTGTAAAAAGTTGAGGGCTTATCGGTAATTTTTCAAAATGACTTGGAAACCTAAAATAGACCTTATAAATAGAAAGTAGAGGTCGAGAGGATCAAAACCATATATAGTTTGACTCGTGGAGCTATACGGTTTAAAAGATATGATCGATTAATCGCCGGAACGTAATGTGGGCCCGATTTCGTGTCGGGACCGGATGAGTAACCCGGGACAACTTTATGAGATCCAATGGGAAGAGAGACAAGTGGAAAGAAGTAAAGGAAAAAGGAAGTTATAAAAATCAAAGGTTGGCCAATCAAAAGAGAACATTTAGCATATGTAATAAATGTGTAATAAATGAAGAAAGAGAAAAAGTGGACAAGTGGGCAAGGTGATCATCACTTCCTTTGTATATAAATATAGGTGATATGAAGAGCAAATTCTCTCTTTTTCCACTCACCAAATTCGGCCAACAAAAGAAAATACCAAGGGACTTCCAAGTTTTTCCAAACTTTGATTTTTAAGGTAAGTTCTAAGGTTTTTAAGTGTGTAGACTTTAATTTTAGTATTAGTTTTAGGTAGTTATATATATATTGGAAGATTGGGAATTAGAGTCTTATATGGAATTGAAAAAAAAATAATAATAATAAGATTAATTGATTAAATGGAAGAACCAAGGTATAGAAAGATTAATAAGGTTGGATTAGGGGTTTCGGTTGGAAAAGAAATAGAGGATAATTTATTATTTTGAAATTCTAAGGTTTATGTTGTATCTTGAATTGATTGAAGGAGAAATAAAGAATTAAAGAAGGAGAAGAAGGAAAAGCCAAGAGGAGTTAAAGAAATAAGGTTTGGTACTTTACTTTTGAATAATAAATTTTGGTTTGATGCTTTACAAACTTTGGTTTATGAAAGTTTTGTTGTTGATGCTTAAATATATTGATTTGAGTTAAACATGCAAAAGTTGTCAAAGGGAAGTGTTTGAATCTTCACTTTACCATTAAAGAAGCCTTAATATTGATTTGCAAAAGAAAAATAAACTATCCTATGCATTTTATGTGTTTGGGCCGAAATGGTCCCAAAAAGACAGCTTTCTGGACCTTTTTGTGGAAATCGTTTGAGGCAGAAAATGAATGAATTTTTCAACGAAATTTTACATGCAATTAGTCAACATATGAAATAAGTTTTCTGTAAAATTTCAGCTAAAAATAAGATCATTTACTTGGTCAAATGCATGACTGAAGTGGACTGAAATTTTGACGAAAACCCAGATTTTACTATTCATTTGGTCATGCCATTTTGCGTTGCCGATTTTTTTTCTCGCCGCAACACTATTCATTTGGTCAATTTGTGATCTTTTGACGAATGCTTTGAAATGTTTGATGTGTTTATTGTCGATGTTAAATATGTGAAAAAAGAGTAACGGTTTGACTAAAGAATGTGTAGCGCGGCATAAATGGCAAAGTGCGATGGGAATTTAAAATGATTTCGCGAGTCATTCTAAAATGAGGTTTGAGACTTAAATTGAATCATTTTAAATCTTTTTGCTCTACTGGATAGTGGGAGTGGTAGATAAGGGTATGGTGCACTATACTAACGCATGCAGTACTGCTCATTATTGTGATATGATATGTTATTCAGTGGTGAGGCCACTGAAGCCAATGGGGAGGCCCATTGGTTATAACCAGGATGGTGAGGGCCATTCCTGTGATCTGAATCGGTGGTGAGGGCCACCTATGTTACAGTGGTGAGGGCCACTGCCTTATCACTATGGTTCCCTATATACCAGTAGAGCCTGAATCAAAGACATATTATTTTTCGTTAAACTATATAATGCCAATGAGTTTGAATTATGATTTTACATTATTGAAAGCATATTACCCAGAATGTACAATAATTTCTATTGGTTTAAGGTTGGTTAAATTATGATTTCATTATTTCCTTTGATTTTGAATACTTTCATATACTACTTTTATTTTTATTGGTAAAGTACCCACTGAGCGACAACGCTCAGCGAGTTAAGTTTTCCTTGACTCGTAGGTTCGGAGCAGTAGATAAATCTTGGGGAAGCAACGACCAGACCACAGCAAATCTCAGGGGTAGATCTTTTAGTTCCATTATGAGTTGATAGTTGTGGCATGTATATGAATAAATATAAAAGAGATTTTCTATGTTATAATTGTATGTTAGTAGTATGTAATAATCATAAATCTTTACTTTATGTTATATTAGAAGTGTGAACTCTTCGTGCAGGTTTGTAGTTGAGGGTATAAGGTGGATTCATTGGGAGTGCATTAAATTTGATGGTATTCTTATTCACAATGGTATGTGTAAAATGTTTTCAAAAATCAGAAAAACAAGTTTTGACGACACTTGGGATCCAAATTTCTAGGCGGAACTATGGCAAAATTTCTGTAAAAATCAGAACTAAAATTTGACTAAGTAAATTGGTAGCAACAATTAGGATAGTGTGGCACCTCTACTCAGCTTACACATGTAGGTTGGGAAGGGGTGTTACAAGAAAGATTGGATTGAAGGTTGTTTTTAGCTTGTTTTGGGTTGCTAGTGGAGGTATGTACAAACTTTGAATATAATGTCTATATTTTCATAACATTTGGACTTAGCACATTTTGGTTGAAAAATGTGTTAAGCTACTTGGTTCATTGATTGTGTATGAATAATATGCTATGACATTTGAGAAAAGCCATTGATAATGGCTAATTTGTGTAACATGTGAAATATGCATATTATGTGAAAATACCCAAAGTAATTTGGTAATGTGTTGTGAATGCAAAAATGAGATATGTGTAATAATGAAATGAATTGATATTGATAAAAATGAGAAAAATGAGAAAAATGAGAAAGATATGAAAAATGTGAAAAGTGAGAAAAAAAAAAGTGAAAATAAGGCAATGTGCCTAGATTGAATATGTGACAAAGAGAAATAGATTGATAATGAGAAATATGAATAAATTGTGTACCTATTATGTTATTCAATTTTCAGAGTTCTAAGTTTGGCGGCATGCCTATGATTACCTACGTGCTATACGCTGGAATGGTGAAAAGACTGGGTCGTAAGCCAGACCAGCTGATAAATATGATATTTTTGGGGTGAAAAGACTGGGTCGTAAGTCTCAAAAATATAGCAGTCTAGCTGGGTTGATGACCAAGATACTGGGGCGTAAAGTTGAGGTCCAAGAGACTGGGACTATTGCATTATCCATGGATATATTGCCTATGGGGCTAGACACATGGTGTCATTATGGACCAAAGCAGTAACTCTGAAAATAGAATTTTAGATCCTTTTTGGGCCCATGCTTGTCTTTGTTTTAATGTGAATTATGAATTATAATGCAATTGAGTAATATACTGTTATGAGTTGTGCTTATGAAATATTTGAAAAATATAAGAAAGTGGATTGATGTGACATCTATATGCATTATGCATTTGGTATTGCATTGAGTTATATTATTATTATCGAAGTTTGTACCACTAGGCTTCCGCTCAGAGCGATTGTTTCCATCGTGCAGGTAACAGGGTAGACCCAGCTGAGCCAAAGAGTTCCTCTAGACCAGGTCGGGTCTAGACTTGTAGTTGAGCTTATTGAGTTGCTATCGAGATCAGAAACACTACCAGCAGCATGTATATATTTTTATGTTATTGTACATTTTGAGTTTTATGCATAATATATTATGTTTTGGATTTTACGTATTGTATATTATAAAGAATGTTTGGGTCAATGTATTTGAAATGGGAGAGTAAGTGTGTTTTAAATTATATATGTATATATATATATATAAATGTTTGAGAAACTTGGTGAAATTGAGAAGTATGGTTGAGATGGTGGTTGGAAATTATTTGGGAGTGTTTTCTTTTTGCAAGTTGTGTTTTGATAAATTTTGGGATATCCAAAATACAGAAAAAACTTTGGCAAATTTTTCCTAGAGATTTTTATATATATTATTTATTTTGGGTTCTTATAACAAGTAAAGAATATTTATATTCTATTTATATTTTTATATATTTAGAATTTGAAATTTTAAATTGGAAATGTTTAAAAAAAATTAGTAAACTGGTCTGCGATATTTTTGTACCGTATATGTGTATTTCACATATCCTGAAAATATGTATTGTATGTATATAGGGTATAAGGGTGTTACATTTTTTTTTTTGGTATCAGAACCTAGATTTGAGGTTCTCGACCTAGGTGGGATTATAGAGAGAGAAAATGGGGGATTTGAAAAATAGTTTTTAATTGTAATACATGCATTGGCACTGGCAGTTTCTGATCTATGATATAGTATTTTCTGCTTTATTTGCAGATATAGATAGTTATGGCGTCTCTGCCGCATCAAGCTGCTGAGAGTAGTGCTGGAGCTAGAGTTGTATCTGCTAGTGAGGCGTCTGTTTCTATACATGTGAGACCAGCAGCTGATGAGGTTCCGCTTGGCTGGGTATGGCATATGGTAGAGTTATTGAGGCAGGCTCCAGTTCTGCAGCCGCCACAGCCATTGCCATAGCCGCAGTTGCCGGTGAGGCAGTATGATAAACTGAGAAAGTATGGAGCTGAGGACTTTGTTGGTACTATAGATCCTAACTGTAGCAGAGCAGTGGCTAGACCAGGTTCAAAGGATATTTATTTAGTTATAGGCTAGTCCAGAAGAGAAGTTTGATTATGCCAGATCTCTTCTGCAGAGAGATACATATGATTGGTGTAAGACGGTTCCACATGCTCTGGAGGATCCACCAGTCCTGACCTATGATGATTTGCTGCAGGAATTTGAGCAGAAGTATAATCCAAGAGAGTATATAGATGCAAAGAAGATGGAGTTCCTGAGTCTGAGATAGATACTAGGACAGTGACCATGTATGAGATTGAGTTTACCCGGTTGAGTCACTATACTGATGGGATCATTTCTAATGAGTTTAACAGGTATAGGAGGTTTGAGGAGGGACTGAGACCCTCTATCATGTGCATAATTCAGGTTCTCGGTATCAAGATTTTTCCCAGTTAGTTACAGCTGCTAGGAGTGTTGAGAGGGCATTAAGTCTTGCAGCAGCTGCCAGGGTTGAGGAGACTAGATTTAGGAGGCCTCAGAGTGAGGCAGGGTCTTCATCAATGAAGAGAGGTCGAGGGGGACATTTTTCAGAGGTTTACTAGGATTCGGGGGCAGTTTGGTAGGTCAGTACAACAGCAGAGATAGAGACAGAGACCTGTAGTTTCAGTGGCTAGTGCTCCGACTCCAGTGGCTCAGAGACCTACTCCACCTACTTGCATTCATTGTGGTAGAGTACACGGAGGTGTCTGCTGGTGTAGAGGTGCTTTGAGAGTGTGTTTTAGATGTGGGTCGTTAGACCATTTTATCAGATATTGTCCCGAGCCACCAGAGGTTAGGCAGGAAGATATTGCATCTTCTCGACCCAGTGTCAGAGGGGGGTCGTGTTGGCAGAGGTTTTAGTAGAGGTCATCACCCTAGGTTTAGTAAGAGAGGAGGCTCTACATCCAAAGGCAGTAGGCCAGATGAGGCTGGGCCATCTCAGTGGGTTTATGTGATACAGAGGTAGCCGGATGCTTCAGTCGTCATTGTGGGTATATTTTCTTTATTTGGTATTTCAGTCCTTGCTCTATTAGATCCTGGATCTACACATTCATACATAAGTACATCCATCTTGCCTGTGACTGAATTGCATTCTGAGTCCCTAGGATTTGATGTCTTGGTGACAAATCCTTTAGGGCATAGTGTTGTGGTGAGTAGGGTGCACCGAGATAGTCCAGTTGTTGTTCAGGATGAGGAGTTTCTCGGTGACCTGATTGAGATTCCTTTTAGGGAATATGATCTGATTTTAGGCATGGATTGGTTATCCAAGCATGGGGCTGTGGTAGACTGTCAGAAGAAGTTACTTTTAGAACACATGATGGTAGAGATGTGATGGTATCTCGTGAGCAAAGGTATCTTTCATCTATGTTTGTTTCAGCTATTTCAGTTGGGAGAATGATTTGGAAGGGATGTGAGGCTTATCTTGCTCATGTTGTAGATACTAGAGTAGTGGGATCCCTGCTTGCACAGGTGCTGAGTTTCCAGATGTTTTCCCTGATGAGTTGTCAGGGGTACCTCCTGAGAGAGAAGTGGAGTTTGGTTTCAATTTGTTGCCTGGTATCACTCCTATCTCTATTACCCCTTATCGGATGGCACCTACTGAGTTGAGAGAGTTAAAGGTGCAGTTGTAGGAGTTATTGGATAAAGGGTTCGTCCGCCCTAGTGTGTCCCCGTGGGGAGCGCCTGTGTTGTTTATGAAGAAGAAGGATGGCACCATGAGATTGTGTATTGATTATAGGCAGTTAAATAAGGTGACCATCAAGAACAAGTATCCTTTGCCTCGGATAGATGATCTCTTTGATCAGTTGAAGGGAGCAGCGGTATTCTCTAAGATTGATCTGAGATCAGGGTACCATCAGTTGAGAGTCAGAAATGTGGATGTACCCAAGACAACTTTTCATACGAGGTATGGGCATTATGAGTTTCTGGTGATGCCCTTTGGATTGACGAATGCACCAACAACTTTTATGGATTTGATGAATAGGGTATTCAGACCATATTTAGATTAGTTTGTGGTGGTTTTCATTGATGACATCTTGGTGTATTCACGTAATGAGGAGGATCATGATAGACATTTGTTGATTGTATTGCAGACTCTGAGAGAGAAGCAGTTGTATGCTAAGCTGTCTAAGTGTGAGTTCTGGCTCGATCAGGTAGCTTTTCTTTGTCATGTGGTTTCAGCATAGGGTATTAGAGTTGATCCGAGTAAAATTGAGGCTATCTTGAACTGGAGTCCACCGAAGACTGTGACAGAGGTTAGAAGTTTTTTGGGGTTGGCAGGCTATTATCTTCAACTTGTGAAGGGTTTTTCTATAATAGCTACACCACTCACCAGATTACTTCAGAAAGGAGTTAGATTTGTGTGGACTGATCGGTGTCAGGCAAGTTTTGAGCAGCTGAGGGAGATGTTGACTTAGGCTTCTGTCCTTACCCTACCTGTGGAAGGTAAACCATATGTGATATATAGTGATGCTTCACACAATGGTTTCGGTTATGTTTTGATGCAGGAGGGTAGTGTCATAGCTTATGTTTCACGACAGTTGAAGCCACATGAGCTTAATTATCCGACGCATGATTTAGAATTAGCAGCAATAGTTTTTGCCTTGAAGATTTGGCAGCATTACTTGTATGGGAAAAAGTGTTTCATTTATACGGATCACAAGAGTTTGAAATACCTAGGTATTCAGAGAGAGCTGAATCTTCGGTAGAGACGGTGGTTAGAGATGATTAAAGACTACGACTGTTTGATTAATTATCATCCTGGTAAGGTAAAAATTGTTGCTGATGCCTTGAGTCGAAAGTCTTTGGTAGGTTTGCCTGCTTATTCGCTCTTGTTGCTTGTTGAGTTGAAAGCATTGCAATCTAGATTTAAATCTTCTGATGATGGTGCTCTGATGGCTCAGTTGCAATTAAGGGCAATTGGCATATGAGAGAATTCAGAAAATTGTGTTGGTTTGTCAGAAGGGGGAGAGTTGAGACTTTTATGTGAGGGATGATGGCAGTCTAAGGTACAGAGATAGATTGTGTATTCCTGATGATGCAGAATTGAAAAAAATGATATTAGAGAAAGCACATCAGTCACTTTTTGCTATGCACCCTGGGTGTACCAAGATGTATCAGGACTTGAAGCGACAGTATTGATGGTCAGGTATGAAGAGGGACATAGTAGAGTTTGTATCCAGATGTCTCACTTGCCAAAAAGTGAAGGCTGAGCACCAAGTTCCTTCAGGGTTGCTCCAACCTTTATCAGTGCAAGAATGGAAATGGGTGCGAGTGATAATGGATTTTGTGACTGGACTACCTTTGACCCAGAATAAGCATGATGCAATCTGGGTGATAGTTGATCGGATGACGAACACAGCTCATTTTCTTCCAGTTTGAATGGATTATTCTCTTAAGAGGTTAGCTGAGCTGTATATCAACGAGATAGTTAGGTTGCATGGAGTCCTAGTTTCTCTAGTGTCGGATCGAGATCCCCGATTTACTTTGAGGTTTTGGAAGAGTTTGCATAATGATTTGGGTTCTCGATTGCATTTTAGTACTGCTTTCCATCCTCAGAAAAATGGAAAGTCAGATAGAGTGATATAGATTCTGGAGGATATGTTGAGAAGCTGTATCATTAATTTTACTGGGAATTTGGACATATTTTTGCCATTAATTGAGTTTGCTTATAACAATAGTCATCAGTCGAGTATTGGGATGACTTCTTATGAGGCTGTATATGGTAGGAGATACAGGACACCTTTGTGTTGGGATGAAGTTAGAGAATTTAAACTGGTTGGTCCCTCTTTGATTAAGGAAAACGAGGAGAAAGTGAAGGTGATTCGGGGTCATTTGAAAGCAGCTTCAGACCGACAGAAATCCTATTCAGATTTAAAGAGAAGAGTCATAGAGTTCAGTGTGGGAGATAAAGTGTTTCTAAAGGTGTCTCCATGGAAGAAGATTTTGAGATTTAGCCGCAAAGGAAAGTTGAGTCCTCGTTTAATAGGACCATATGAGGTGTTGGAGAGAGTTGGTCCAGTGGCTTATAGACTAGCTTTGCTGCCTGAATTGGATCGAATACATAATATTTTCCATGTCTCAATGCTTTGGAGATACAGGTTTGATCCATCTCATATCTTGTCAGTGGAATCCGTTGAGGTGAGTCTAGATCTGACTTATGAGGAAGAACCAGTGGCGATCTTGGCACGAGAGATTAAAGAATTGAGGAATAAGAGGCTGCCACTTGTGAAAGTCCTTTGAAGGAATCATGCCACTGAGGAGGCGACCTGGGAAAATGAGCAGGCAATGCAAAGTCAGTTTCCCCATTTGTTCCAGACTTGAGAACAGGTAATTTCGAGGAAGAAATTTGTTTTAGGGGGAGAGAATTGTAACATCCTAAAATTTTTAAAAATTTCTAATTTTTAGAAAAATTGGATAAAATAAATTATAATTTAAAAGGAAAAATTAAATTAATGGTTTTAAATGAAAAATGAAGGGATTTTAAATGAAAAAGTGGAATATATATGTGATATATATGCAAAATATACATAACATATATAAAAGTCAACACTTTTTAAAAGAAAAGGGTATTTTGGTAAATAAATCTTATAAATTCAAAATTAATAAAATAATTCAAAAATAAATTGTTTTTAAATGGAAGAGGGAAATTAGGACTTTTAATTTATTAAAAATAATTAAATAATTAAATATTAAATTATTTTAATATATATATATATATATATGTGGTTAAAAAAAGATGAAAGGAAAAGAATATTAAAAGTCTTCTTCTTCTTCTTCAAGGACGTGTCTTCCATGGGAGCTTGAAGATCAAGGATTTTGCTTCTTCCATACTCCATAAATTGAAGGAATTAACAAGTTTCAAGTGGATTTTTGGTGATTTTCACTAAAATTAGTAAGTTTCCATCTCTTTTCTTTGAATTTCTTGGAAATTTGGATTATGTGAGAATTTGAATTTTTATGAAGTATGTTATAATTGTTGGAATTGATGTGTATGATGTTATTTTGGGTAGTTAACAATGATTCTAAGGTTAGATTGAAGAGATGATGGAGTTTGGTTAAAGAATGGTGAAGAGAGAGAATTTAGGGTTATGGATTTTTGGGGTTTTGAAAACATGAACTTTAATTGTGCAAATTGATTCCAAATGAGTTTTTTTGATTCAAAAACTAGTATTTTAAAGTCAAATATTGGATTTGGTGGTGTTGGGTTGGAGTTTTAGAATGGAAGTGGAGATTTAGGGTTTTGGAAAAGTGATTTTCCAAAGTAGTTGAATTGTGTGATTTTATTTGTTTAAGAATGTTGTTTAGTGTTAAAAGTGATGAATATAAGCTTGGAATGAGTAATGGATTGTGTTGGAATGGAAAACCTTCAATGTGGGAAGGTTATGCCATTTTTTGAGATTTTGTGTATTAGAGTGTATTTTTATAATGTAAATGATTTAAATGTATTAAAATATGTTTTTAATAATATAAATAAACTTAAAACACTAATTTAATTGTAATAGAATGGAATTCCAATGTTGAAGTAAAGAAAGGCTAAATTTTTAAAAATTTGTAGGAGTGATGTGTAATTATGATTTAATGCTGGAAATTCCATTAAATGTGATACTAAATGATTATTTGCTATCACATTTGATTTAGGTATTGAGGGAGGTTGATTTGCTTCATCCAAGTGGTGAAGGGGAAGTTAGAAAGATTGGATTGAAGGTTGTTTTTAGCTTGTTTTGGGTTGCTAGTGGAGGTATGTACAAACTTTGAATATAATGTCTATATTTTCATAACATTTGGACTTAGCACATTTTGGTTGAAAAATGTGTTAAGCTAATTGGTTCATTGATTGTGTATGAATAATATGCTATGACATTTGTGAAAAGCCATTGATAATGGCTAATTTGTGTAACATGTGAAATATGCATATTATGTGAAAATACCCAAAGTAATTTGGTAATGTGTTGTGAATGCAAAAATGAGATATGTGTAATAATGAAATGAATTGATATTGATAAAAATGAGAAAAATGAGAAAAGTGAGAAAAATGAGAAAGATATGAAAAATGTGAAAAGTGAGAAAAAAATGTAAAAATAAGGCAATGTGCCTAGATTGAATATGTGACAAAGAGAAAGAGATTGATAATAAGAAATATGAATAAATTGTGTGCCTAGTATGTTATTCAATTTTTAGAGTTCTGGGTTTGGCCGCTTGCCTATGATTGCTTACGGGCTATACGCTGGAATGGTGAAAAGACTGGGTCATAAGCCAGGCCAGCTGATAAATATGATGTTTTTGGGGTGAAAAGACTGGGTCGTAAGCCTCAAAAACTGTAGCAGTCTAGCTGGGTTGAGGACCAAGATACTGAGGCCTAAGGGTCTAGCCGGGTTGAGGTCCAAGAGACTGGGGCTGTTACATTATCCATAGATATATTGCCTACGGGGCTAGACACATGGTGTCATTATGGACCAAAGCAGTAACTCTGAAATTTGAATAGCATATTAGATCCTTTTTGGGCCCATGCTTGTCTTTGTTTTAATGTAAATTATGAATTATGATACAATTGAGTAATATAATGTTATGAGATGTGCTTATGAAATATTTGAAAAATATAAGAAAGTGGATTGATGTAACATCTATATGCATTGTGCATTTGGTATTGCATTGAGTTATATTGTTATTATCAAAGTTTGTACCACTAGGCTTCCGCTCAGAGCGATTGCTTCCATCGCGCAGGTGACAGGGTAGACCCAGCCTAGCCAGAGAGTTCTTCTAGACCATGTCAGGTCTAGACATGTAGTTGAGCTTGTTGAGTTGCTATCGAGATCAAAAACACTACCAGCAGCATGTATATATTTTTATGTTATTGTACATTTTGAGTTTTATGCATAATATATTATGTTTTGGATTTTATGTATTGTATATTATAAAGAATGTTTGGGTCAATGTATTTGAAATGGGAGAGTAATTGTGTTTTAAATTATATATGTCTATATGTATAAATTTTTGAGAAACTTGGTGAAATTGAGAAGTATGGTTGAGATGGTGGTTGGAAATTATTTGGGAGTGTTTTCTTTTTGCAGGTTGTGTTTTGATAAATTTTGGGATATCCAAAATATAGACAAAACTCTAGCGAATTTTTCCTAGAGATTTATATATATATTATTTATTTTGGGTTCTTATAACAAGTAAAGAATATTTATATTCTATTTACATTTTTATATATTTAGAATTTGAAATTTTAAATTGGAAATGTTATAAAAAAAAATAGTAAACCAGTCTATGACATTTTTGTACTGTATATGTGTATTTTTCATATGCTAAAAATATGTATTGTACGTATATAGGGTATAAGAGTGTTACAGGTACTTGAACCCATGACTGAATTAGATTTGGGTACTTGGACCCGAGATTGGGTACTTGGACCTAAGACTGGGTACTTTGACCCGAGGCTGATTTTTTTTTTAACTGACCTTTTATCAGTTGAGAATTCTGGCTTAATTGGTTGTTCCATTCTTTTGTTTTTCCTTTTGCAAAAATTCAGCTATTTTTTAGTTGGCCCTCATATCTTCTCCTTGCCCCCTGCGTGGCAAAATATTTGCAAGTGAGTTTGACAATATTTTGTACCTATTTAAACTTAAAAAATTGAAAGGGAGAAACTTTGCCCCCAGTGTAGGCTAAAACCCATAATTTTTTCTATGCGGTCTTTGGTTTATGTTTATAGATTGTCTAGTTCTTCAGACAAGCATGCATTTCTTCTTTCTTTTACAAAATTATTGTGGATTCACCAAGCAATGGGCCTTCCATGCCAGCTGATTTCATATCTTCTTTTGATTCTTTACTTAACAGGGTGTTTGCTATTCACTTTGACAAAGAATAGACAATACAATACAAGAAAATGCAAAGTGATATGCTCATGTATGTATGATATGCATAGATAATACTTATAATGGTTCCATTGACTCACAGACTGAGGTGATCAGCTGAAGTGTTCTCATTAATTTATTCCAGACACCTGTTCAGATTTGTGAGTGGGGATTTTTGCCCCCATTCCTTGTGGAATGGTTCTTGCGACTTCGACACTATTTAGGAGGGGCCTTAGAGAACACGGGCCTAAGCTCGGAGAAAATGGATGGCTCGATTCCTAAGAAATCCCCAACCCCCTAATGGGTTCGGAAAGTTGGGTACGTGTGGGGAAGGTGAGAAATGGCCCAACACCCCCCACAACGCCCGGTTCATTGGAACCGGCCTCCTTTGCTGCTCTTAATATTATAAAATTCTTAAATATAACAATATTATCCATACTACATGCAACAATTAAAATAAAGCATCATTATATTAAAATCAAAGTAATGTCTAAACAAAGCAATCAAATGGACACCCATCCGAGGATGGAAACATGTCCTTACATCGTCCATGTCTAAACTAAATAGGACACCCACCGAAAGGTGAAAACATATCCTTTACATTGGTCCCAAAAATATGAAATAAATTAAATTACATAAGGCTTAAATAATGAGGTACCTAAAAAGTGGAAGCATACCTCTTACATTAGTACCAAAATAAACAAATAATAATCATAATAATAAAGAAAATATCCATCCATGATAAATTAAATAAATCAAGCATTGAAATTATATAAATCAACCATCAAAACATATAATAAACTACATAATCAAATATAAAATTAAATAAAGCAATAAAAAGTATAAGTTTAGGGTTTTAAAGAATTTAGGGTTTTGGAAACTAGGGTTTTGGAAACTAGAGTTGTGTAATTAGGGTTTTGGAACTTAGGGTTTTAGAAACTAGAGTTTCGTAATTAGGGTTTTGAAATTAGGGTTTTTTGAAACTAAGGTTTTGGAATTCAGGGTTTGGAATTAGGGTTTTAGGGTTTAACTTACTGCCTTAAAAAAATAATTTTTGATTTGGAGAGATAAATTATAGTTTTGGAAAAATAATCAATATTTTGGAGTTTAATAATGAAATGGTTTAAGCTTTTGGATAAAAATAGTTTAAGGTTTTGAGTTTGAATAAAATAACTTATGGTTCTTGAGGTTTTAGTAAACAAAATGGATTCTGACAATTAATTTAAATCCTCGACGGCTACTGAGTAGTTTTAAGTTTTTTATAAAACATGCAAGTGGGGTTATGAACACCAACTAATTAATGTAATAATTAAAGCAAACAATTAAAGTTATTAAAATAAAGATCATTTTACTGCATGTTCAAAGATCAAGTTATTGCATGTTTAAAGATCATGTTACTGCATGTTCTTATTAATCAAAGAAAATGAAGTTACTGTGAGCATGAATAATTTATGATTAAAGATCAAACCTCCATCGTTGGTCCACCAAAAAATTGATTTCTGGATGAATAATGTGAAAACAGTATGGACTCTGTCTTCTTCTTTGGTTGTCTTGATATTTCTGTTTGTTCTTTCCTTCGTCTTCCAAAAAAAGCTACTGCTATTCTTCTCCATTTGTTGCGTCTCTTCTGTTTTGTTATTTAATCTCTCATAATATTAATTGCCTACCCTCTTTAATGTTAATTGTCGTTCCTCTTTGATGTTAATTGTCATCCCTTGTTAATGTTAATTCCCCTCTTTCTAAATTCTGAAATGCTATTATTTATAGGCAAACCTCACTTAGAATCCCTAACCCTAATATTAATCCATCCTTAAAACAAATTTTAATTCAATTCGGAAACTAATTTCAAAAAACAATTGAAACCATGTCGACCTGGGCAACCAGATCGACAAGGACCAAAGCCATGTCGACCTAGGACATCCAGGTCAACATATCCTTTGGCTCATGTCAACCTGGGTATCAAGGTCGACATGAGCCAATGCTCATGTCGACCTAGGGCCTCCAGGTCGATATGAGCCAAGGTTTCATGTCACTTGGGCCCTTTGAACTTGAACTAATTTTGCATTTTTTAATTTTTTGGATGGACCTTCTAAAAAAGACTTGGTTTAGGATTTTGTAGTTGAGTTTGTGACTTTTAAAATCGGACCAACTTATTAGAAGTTGTAAATCAGATCAAATTTATTTTGGCATCCTTTAATCAGGACTGTATCAAATTAGGGCCAAAATTAAGGGTCTACAAGATCTTTCATTGGAATGACAGAGTGCTTTGCATTTATTGCTTTTATCTTCAAGATGTCCAGGATATGAGTGGTGAGACCCCGATTGGCAGAGTTAGAGATACATCCATTTCAAACTATGATTCAGCATGTCAAATAGTAGCTTCTTCAGAACCTTACAAATAATTCTTTACTTTGCCCAGTGTGTCCTTTGAGGTTTGACTGTTCAACATATTTCCCTTAACTTAAAGGCTTTGTAAAAAAAAATTGTTTTTTTATAATAATAAAATAATTTTTTTCTTTCTTTTCATTTTTTTAAAAAATCAAATGTTGACTTTGTCAAATCAATGTCATTGTACCATAGGACTCAATTTTTAGAATTAACATATCTATAACATGACAACCCTAGTTACCGTACTAAACTCAGAAATCATTTCTATTTAAGTAAGAATTGTTGCACTTCAAATAGGCACATACACATTACTTGGTCAAAGGTCTCATTTGAGTTTGAATATTATCTATCTCATATGCATGCTTATCCAAACTATCTCCACTAATAGACTTTACCTACCAAGAGGGATTAACAGGCCTTTAATAGGCTTGAAATGGGGTCTATAAGGGACACGGGTTAAATGAAGGTCATTTTGAAATTGGAGCTGATGTGACACAATGGACAAACGCTCACACTACAAATTTCTTATTTGAATTTTAGGCGGTTGGGAGAAGGAATAAGATAGAGCTTTGAATGTTCCCCCATCTTCTTGGCATTAATCTAGATCTTGATTAGGATAGTTTTTGCCTTATAAAAAGGTTGATAGTTTTTGCCTTATAAAAAGGTTGATACCCACATTCCTTTTCTTTCTTCTTTTCCCTTTTCTTTCTCTTTCTTTTCTTACTCCTTTTCTTTGAGCATTTTATCATTTTGTCTTTCTCCCCTATAGGACTATCAAGTATAGGACTTTCAAGAACTGGGTGACCTTTCTTCTATCTCTCTAATTTTGATTGAATCTTTGGTTGAGTTGGACCAATTCAAGTCAAACTATCCTTATGGAAGTATTTTGTTGCTTTAGGTAAAAGAGAACTTGGTTGGCTTTCTGAACCATTTTGGGTTTTATTTTATTTTATTTTATTTTCCTTTTTTTTCTTTTCTTTCTTTTTTTCCTTTACTTTTTTATTTGGTTCTAGCTCTAAAAGAGTTGTCTTGTTTGTACCAACTTGTATTTCTAATAATGGATGAGTGGAGTGGTATTAATCTGCTTCAATCTTGACTTTATCTGTGATATTTGGTCTAATTCTTTAGAACTTCAAAGACCCTTATAGTCTTGAGAACTTCAACTATCCTTATGGTCTTGAGAACTTCAACTACCCTTATGGTCTTGAGAACTTCAACTATCTTCATGGTCTTGACTATTCATTTCTTTCTTTGATCTTCTTGCCTCTTCATCTTAGTGATCATAAGACTTGTCAAAAATATCACAATAGCTCAGGGTAGGTTGTTGGGGTTTGTAAGCCAATGAAAAGAAAGCTAAAATTTCATGAAGGCTCAAAGGGACAACTAGGGATTGATATTTAATAGGGTGGATACTAGTTGTTGGTTAACCAAATAATGCCTAGATTATCTCTCCCTTAAATAAGCAGAGTTCAATTTCGCCTCGAAAATTTATCAAACCATGTTCTAAGACTGACTAGGACCTAGACAAAGGTACTTATATAGGAGCCCTCTCTAAGTAAGCATACACAACTCAATGCTATAGAATAATTTCCTCACCTAGTAAAGTCATTCGAATCATGATGCACAGATACGCTAATTTATAAATATCAAGCTAGATTTGTCACCGGTTAAGCAACAAAATGAACAAAGACCAGCAAAAATTTTGATGAAAGTAATTCAAACAACTTTAATTTTAAAAAATATAATTGTTCCATAAAACACAAAATAAATAAATAAACAAGCCAAGGGAAGTTTGTTGAGTTAAGCTTCTTCTCCTTTCACATCTTCAATATTCCCATCTTGAAAGGAGGATAAGACAAGAACTTCCTCCAATCCTCCTCCTACCATGAAAATTGTTGGTGGTGGCACTCTATTGAACCTAGGTAGAGGATTACTTTTGGTATTGGGCTTATCTGGCTCACGCAACTTTCTATTATCGATTAAATTCTAGATGTCATGCCTCAACTTCATAAAATTGTCCATTTCGTGTCCAGGCCTTTGATGGAATTGGCAAAATGCATTAGTATCAAATTTAGGTGGAAGAGGATTAGGCAAAGGATGAGGAGTCAAGGGTTGTAACAATCCCTTCTTTTGTAGCTTATTGAGAACCCAAGACAGTGGCTTCCCTAATTCTAAAAACTGCCTCATTCCTCCTTGACTAGTGGCATTAACATCAACTTCTTTTTGCATGCTTTGATTGCCTGACTGGTAGTTCCCTTTCTCATTCCTTCTTATTGAAAAGCGATTCTTCTCCCTTTCTCATTCTTCAATTTGCAGACCATCTTGGAGAAGGTCTTTGAAATCCCTTATAAGAGTGTGAGACAACCTCTCACGAAGGTTAGGCAGGACGCCTCTGACTGTCATTCTGATCTAATCTAATTCATCAGGCCTCTTCTTGAGCAAAGCCGCCTTGTTCCTCCATCTCTTCATATAGTCCATAAAATTCTCATTTAGGTTTTTGCCTAATGGTTTCCACCTCCGTCAAGGTAACTTTCAGCTCAACATTGTACCCATATTGTTGAATGAAAGCCTTATACAACATGTCCCAATCTTTTTGAGTACTTTCCTCTAAGGTGTTGAACCAATTTTGGACAACAGGATCCAATGAGAGTATGAAATACCTCAGAGTTTAAGCTTTATTAGCTCTGGCAGATTGCATGGCAGTGATATATTGCTTCACATGGAGGTGAAGATTTTTTGGTTTCGTCAAACTTTGCAAAGGATGGCATCTTGAACTTGTACGGTTCTTCTCAAATTTCTTTTCCAAGTCTGCAATCATCTTTTCAACATTTGAAGTTTCAGTTTTCTCCACAGCTGATCTTTCAACAATCTTCAACTCTTTCTTCTTGTCTTGAGGATCTTGGAAGTATTGAGCCCAATCGTCATCATCATCAACGATCACCTTATCATCATCAAAAGCCACTTCACCAAATTTAGCCTTCCCCTTATCTTTCTTGCTGCTTGCAGATGCTTCGGCGTTGTTCCCAAACATTGTAGTCATTTGATTCTTCATGATCTCAGCTAGGGCCCCCTTTAGTTCTTCCATTTTATCATTGAGGGCATCATTCGCCATTCTTTGAATTTGTTCGGGCTCCATTGCTTTTGGTGAAAAAGTGATTGAGTCATTGCTAGATTCTTTGTCTCCGGCATAGGTCGAATTGTCATAAGCTTTTGAACTGTCGTAATCCAGGGCTGTGAGCCAGAAAGGATTAATGATATGTCATGTGATGCATGTATGCATGCATGTATATATGCACAAATAATAAATAAACAAGGATAAATAGGTCGTTCCTTCCAACCTTATAACTTCCACAAACGGATGGCGAGTCTTTTTTTCCTAGTTATATGGTTAACAAAATACCAACATGGGCTATCTTGTTTTTGAATATTTCCCTCGGTCATTTCAACCAATAGTTATATTTTCAAAAATGGAAATTAGTTCATGATAATTCCTATTAATGAGGCTTTAATCCATCAAATCAACTAGAGCAGCTTTTATGCTATATTAGATTAAAACTAAATTAAGAGGTTTATTATAAATAGATTTCTCACTTGAAAAAGTAACTAATGATTCATGCCAAAAATAAGCTCATGATTAATAATTCTTAGTATAAACTAGGCTCACAATTGATTTTTGGTATTTCCATAATTGACCTAAATATTTGTAAGCTCTTTTGAAGGTTGGATGAAATGCAAACATGTTTTTATAAAAATATTTTAGATTAAAAAAAGGATTTTTGACTTTATTTTTGAGTCATGAGAAAAGAATTTTTGATTCATTTTTAAAAGAGTTTTATATCCAAAGACCATCTTGAAAAGTTTTGAAAATAGCTTTGGTCTTTTAGATTTAGAGGAAAAAATTTATTTGAGCTCACAATGTAATTAGGTCATATTAGAAAAATAACAATCCAAATAAGCTATGATTTAAACCAAGATAAATTAATCATAGTCAAACAAAAAGCATTTGGGGTAAAAACCTAAGGAAAGTAACTAAGCCAATTACAAGAGCTTTAATCTTTGGGTTAAAAGGCTTAGGTTCCCATAGCAAGTATATACCAAAAGGTACAAGGCTATGAATGGTTATACCATGCTCAATCTTCATACCTTGAGTAAAAGTATGGTATCCCTTACATAACACAATATGGGAAATAGAGGCATCCTAACTCACGCACACGATGCAATCTAAATGATGTAATGGATAATATCATGATAAGAAAGAATAGAATAATATAAATATCAACGGAATCAAATTCTCTTATCCCCAGTGGAGTCGCCACAGTGAGAGAAGATTTTTGCCCCCATTCCCGGTAGAATAGTTCTTGTGACTTTGACATTGTTTGGCTCAGGGCCTTATACAACATGGCCCTAAGCTCGGAGAAAATGGAGTTGCCACCTGGACGAGCCAGGAAAAAGAAAGGGGTGGATAACTCAATTCCTAAGGAATCCCTAACCCCCCCTAACCCTCTAATGGGTTTGGAAAGTTGGAATGTGTGGGGAAGGTGAGAAATGGCCCAACACCCCAACAACGCTCGGTTCATTGGAATCAGCCTCCTTTTCAGGTCCTAATATTATAAACTTTTTCAATATAATGATATTATCCATACTACATGAAATAATCAAAATAAAGCATCATTATATTAAAATTAAAGCAATGTTCAAACAAAATAAATAAATGGACACCCATCCGAGGATGGAAACGTGTCCTTACATCATTCATGTCTAAATAAAGCACCCACCGAAAGGTGGAAACGTGTCCTTTACATTGATCCAAAATACAAAAACAATTTAAATTACATAAGGACTAATTAAAGAGGTACCCAATCATGGAAACATACCTCTTACAATTTTAATAAGCAAATAATAATTGAAAAAAATATTCACCCATGATAAATTAAATAAACCAAATATTGAAATTAAATAAATCAATCATCAAGACATATAATAAACTATATAATCAAATCTAAAATTAAATAAAGCAATAAATATATAAATTTAGGGTTCACATATTAAATTAAAGTTTTTAGAATTTTAATAACTAAATTAGAATTTAAAATAAAGGAAGTTAAACACAAAGACTGTAATACCCGATTTTTGATGTACTTTGGAATAGTAGATATGAGAGAGTATATTGGTGAAATGGGTAAAGAAAATATAATAAGAGATAGATGTGTAAGAAGGATGTTATATATATATATATTATGTATTTGAAATGTATGGAAAATATAAGTACAATATATAAGACATTTACATATATCAACATATACACTACATATAAATAATGTATACATTGGTTTAGAAAAAGTTAATTTTAAATAATAATAATAATAATAATAATAATAATAATAATAATAATAATAATAATAATGACAAAAGAAAGGAGAAATGAAAGTCAAAAGAAGGAAAATTATTATTGGTGGAAAAATTTAGGTGAAAAATAATTATATTATTTTACATATATAAGATAAGGATGGAAATTGAAAGAGAGCTTTCTTTCTTTCTTCTTCTTCTTCCTCTTTGAATGTGAGAATTGAGAGAGAGAGAGAGAAGAGTTTGCTTTTGTTCGTATACATTCCAAATTCATAAGAGTTTTAAGAGATTTGAAGGTGGATATTGAAGATTTGATAAAGAATTCAAGTAAGTGCTCTTTTTCTTGAGCTGATTTTTATAGATTTTGAATATAAATGTGATATGGTTAGTGAGAGAAAGTTTTGATTAATTGAATAATATGATGATAATGAAATATTGAAGTATATATATGTTGAATTGGTGCTTAGATGATGAAAATATGATCATTTGTGAGGATGATGATGAGTAGTTGAAATTAAGGAATAAGGGTGATAAGGAAAAGAGTAAGGGTTTAGTATAAATGAGTTGGGAATTGACTAAATTGATACATGGATGATTGTATAAATGAATTATATAATGATTATTATTATGATATGTTGGAGTTATATGAGTGTTGAATTGATAGGTGAATTATGAATATAAATTAAGATGATGATTAAAGGTGTTGTAGTATTGAGTTTGGAATGATTGTGTTCATATGATTGAGAATTCAAAATGCAGAACTTTTGCTTGACACGGCCATGTCATTGAGCGTGTCAACGGTGTTGAGTTTAATGTTGATGACACGACCATTAACACGACCATATCTCTAGGCGTGTCGTAGCTACTGCAAGATAAGATAATTGACACGGCCACTTGAAATAACGCTTTTTGTTATTTTTCATTTGTAATTCCTATTTAAATGATTTGATGTTAAGAATGCCGTAGAATGTGATATTAAATGGTTGTTTATGGTCACGTTTGGTATAGGCATTGAGAGAGAGTAGTTTGCTCAACCCTAGTGTTGAAGGGTAACTTGGAAGAGAAGGTTAGAGGAAGTTTTAAAGCTTATTTTGGAGTGTTTCCTAAGGTAAGTACAAACTTTCATTAATTGATTATATTTGCATGAGATTTGAACTTAAAACATTTTGGTTGGAAAATGTGTTAAGTTACTTACTACATTATTTGTGCATGAGTAATATGTTATGATTCGTATAATGTCACAAATGCATTATATGTAATGTGAACTATGTCCAAAATATGATAATGACCCAAAACGTATGGGTAATGCAATTTGGTATGTATACATTAAAGGATGGTATGTAAATCCATTGGTGATGGCTATATTGATATAAATGAGAATTGAGGCATTGTGCCTAGCTTGATCATGAGAAAATGAGAAAGATATTGATAATGGAATTATGAAAGAATAGTGTGCCTAGTATGTTATTCAATTTTCAGAGTTTTGTATTTGGCTGCATGCCTAAGACATAACAGTCCCTTGAAGCTGGGTTGGGCTTGGTCCTTGAAGCCTGGTTGGGATATTACATGATGTAGCAGTCCCTCGAAGTTGGGTTGAGCCTAGTCCTTGAAGCCTAGTTGGGATGTTTCATATGAGGTTATCCTTATTGTGGTTATGATTTGCCTTCGGGGCTAGATACATGGTGTTATCTTGGACTAAAGCAGTAACTCTGGGATTTGAATAGCATATTAGATCCTTTTGGGCCCATGCTTGTGTTTGTTTTTATGTGAATTATGAATTGTGGAATAATTGAGCAATATATTAAGATATAATGTTATGAGATATATTATGGTGATCATGGAATGATATGATCACAATATATATGCAAATTACTGAAAAGGAATGTGCTTAAGAAAATATACTAAATGATGAGAAGTGAATTGTAGAAAGACTTGAGCAGAGCTAAGTCTTGATATTGAAAATGAGATTATGGAAATATAATGTGATGTGTAATATGTATATGGGTGTGGAAATTGCGTGTATTGTTTCATGAATATTATGATAAGCCATTGAATTGTGGCTTATGTTAACGATATATATAAATTATGAAATTAGTGAAAAGATATGAAAAGTGCATTGAAAATGAAAAAAAAAAACATGATAAGAATATGATGATAAATGCTGTTAGTGATGTGAGTATGATTTTCTATAATGTATGTATATGCTATTTATATGTACTACTAAGCTTTCGAGCTTAGCGCAGTTGTGCAAATCACGCAGGTGAGTATATGGTTGATCTGGGAGTCAAACAGTTGTGCTATGAGAAGAGTAAGAGTATTTCGCGTCCAACTATAAGGTGGTGCATACATGTACAATTTTATTATTTTGTATTTTTATAAAAAATGTATATGTACATAAGTGAATTTCAAAAAAGACAATGTAAATTTATATATATGTAATTTAATCAAAAGTATAATGGTTTTGTAAATGTTTTTTTATTAAAAATATATAATTGATATGGAACTAAGGTAAGGGATTTAAACAATACTAAAAAGTGACATCCTTATATTTTATATACATATTGTAGATATATAGGATATATGTATAGTACTTATATAGAGTATATGGGTGTTACAATTATTTTGGTATCAGATCTTAGGTTTGAGATTCTCAGCCTAAGGAGATTTTGAAAAAAAAAAAAGAGATGGAAATTTTGGAAAAATGAAACTTGTGATACATGCATATGCATTAACACCTAGGTTGGTCTCGGATGTGGCATTATGTGATTTGTGATGTGATATATTCGAATTATATGAGTTGGATGATAGTGTGTGAATGAGGTTTTACATGAAAGTAAAGCTAGAGTAAGAAATGATATATAAAAATTTGTATAAGTTTAATTGATAAATTAAAGAATTTGAGTTTACTTAAGTAAAACTAATTTTGAAATTATTGATTATTGAAATGTGTTTGTGAAATAGGTTATAAGAGAATGAATATGAGAATAATGTTGGAAATGAGTAAAAAAACATCATCAAGATTTAAGTAAGTACCTCTTCTCTAAAGCTTGGTTCTCTTTCTAATAATGACTATGCTTGATTTGCTAGAGAGAGAAAATATTGTTTGATTGTTAAAATAGGTAGAAGTGATTTTAAAATGAAGAGAGTATGGTGACAATATGTGAAATTTGAATTTTTGAAATGGGCTTTCATAATTGTCAAAACGATGTGTTTTATGTTATATTATTATATAAATAATGTTTTTAGAAGTTAAATATTAAAAATGAGATTAATAGAATGAAGTTTAAGTAAAGTAGTAAGTTGAGAGTTTATAGTTTTAATGGAATTTTAATGAGGATTACTTAGATACTGATATTTTAATGTATATTAAGCATATGAGTGATTTTGAATGAATAATATTGATTTTGAAAGTACTATGTAATGTGAAATGTGATTGATAATATAGAAAATTATTCTGAAATAAAGGGAAATGATTAAGCAAGTGAAAATGAGTTACTTTAGGTAATTAGATTTGAAATGATGAAAATGGATATGAAGGGTATGATAAATGCATAAAAAATATGAGAGAGATGTCACATTGGAAATGTGACTAATATTTATATGAAGTGTTATAAAAAAATAATAAGAAAATTATTTAAGAGAAGGGCAGTTAAATAAAAAAAAAGATGTTAAGTATAGTGTGGTCAGAGTGTATATATATGTTGAGTTGATGAATAACCTAAGTAATGTCCAAAGAATGAGAAATGATAATGTTCTCTGAAAAATGATAAATGTTAAATTAGTACAGATTGTATGTAAAAGAGGAATTGAGTATAATTGTATGATTATATGTATATATGTATATGATATGTGTGATGAGTTTTTCAATATGAACACAATTGTGATATGTAGGAAAATGTGGAAAGTAAGTCACATTATGAATGTGACTTACGAATGTGTATGTGGATGATTAAAAAAAATGTTATTGTGTGTTACCTTATATAATTACTTATCCAGTGATATTGAGAATGATATTGCATGTATTAATAGACCTCAGAGAGATTAGGTCTTGACCTGCGTAGAGCTAGGTCATATGATGAAATTTAGATTGAGAATGGACCCGAGCAATGCTGGACGATGAAATTGTCATTGTAATAACTAAACTTGATGATTGTATAGAGTTTTGAGCCCAAAGTATATGCATGTGGAAATGTTCTATGTATATGCGTATAAATAAGAGATTGTAAGTAAAAGGGAAGTATAATGAAGAAAGTATGGAAGTAAAAAAAAATGAATGAAAATTTTTATAAGAGATAGATTAGAAATGGAGTAATAAATGGAAATTGTGTAAAATTAGCATATGAACGAATGTGTATATGTAAGAGATGTTAATGATAATATTGTTGAAACATGAGTTAGGCTAATGATGATCAAGTGATCAAGATGATCAAGTGAACAAGAGTAAATTGTTTTGAAAAAGAAGTGATTAAAAGTAAATTGCTTTGAAACAAAGCTGAAATGTGTTAACTCTTGTGTAGCAAAAGTTTAGAGAATGAATATGTGATCTTTGTGATACGAACTTAGCATTGTGATTGGAAATGTTTGAAGAAGAATGATAGAGGGGCAGTATTGATTTATAAGCCATAGGCGTGACCATTAATATGCCATGGTCTTATGATTTGTTTAGTATATTGGCCAATTAGTTTTGTTATCCATGGGCATGGGCCTGAGATGACATGACCATAGGATAGTTTTGGTGAGATTGATAGTTATGCTTCAAGAAACATGGTCAAGACTTATGGTTTGCATAGTTGTATCTTATAATTTTATGTTAGAAATTTGTTTATAATTATAGAAAGTGTGGAAAGAGAAGAGAATTATAAAAATGTGATGAGCTATGGATAATGTGATAGGAAAGTGATTATGTAAATATAGTAATGGTATGAAAATATGAGGAAATAATAAGTAGGAGAAATTATAAAATATGATTGAGATTTATATTGAATATGTTCAAAAATGGTATAATGTGAATAAGTTGATGGAAATGATGTTTAAGTGAATGAACTATGGGTAATGAATATGGTATGAGATAATCATGAGAATTATGTGGAAATTATATAGAGATAATAGAAAAAAATATATATGAATATTGAAAAATAATTTGAAGTGATTTGTTATAAATAATCATTAATTTCAGAAAGTTGAAATGATGGATCCGAAGAGACCAGAATTTGAATATAAGTTTGACCTAATAGAGTTAGGTCATATATTGAAATATAATGATAAGTCTAAATAAGTTAAGTGTTGGCTTGAATTGAATAAGGTTGCAACGTTGGTATATTATGATAGTTAGATCAATTGATCTAGATTGCACTAAGGTTACGAATCAATATTGAAATTTAACATGTATAGTTGTATTAAGAGTGTGAGAGATATGTGATAATATATATGATGTAATATTCTGATACATGTATGGACATGAAATGAGTTAAGGTATATCAATTGTAAATAATTATAAAAGGAAAAAAAATTGAATTGATTATTAGTAAAGTAAGTTTAAAGGCATTGTATTAATGCTAATGCTAAGTGAAGAACATGTTAAAGAAGGAATTAAGTGTATCAGAAATAAGAAAATTATTATCAATTAAGGTTTAACAAGTGTCTATTTGTAAATATAAGAAAGAGATAGATAAATAATGATACAATTTTGGAAATGACTATGGTGACAGGATAGTCAGTGTTAAGATATAATTCAATAACCTTTAAAATTAAGGTTAAGAGAGTATATTTATAAAATGATAAAGTGATAAAAATATCTTGAGCATAATAGATGTGTGAGGCACATATAGTAATAAGGTGAATTGATTTTTATCTAATGATAATTTGATTGGTGATGTAATAATTTATCATGATTGCTTTGTTTAATATATATATATATATATTTATATAGTGATGAATTATGAATTTGGAAGAAGATGATTGACCTAAGAGGAAGAGTAGAGGTTATGTGATTTGATGAAATAATAATTTGATGATATGATTAATTTCATATGAAAATTTAAGATATTATTTTGTTGAGGATGGATTATTATCGTACTAGATAATTTCGAGGATGAAAGTATTTAAGGGAGAGAGAATTGTAATACCCCGATTTTTGATGTACTTTGGAATAGTAGATTTGAGAGAGTATATTGGTGGAATAGGTAAAGAAAATATAATAAGAGATAGATGTGTATGAAGGATGTTATATATATATTATTTATTTGAAAATATATGGGAAATTTAAATACAATATATAAGACATATACATCTATCAACATATACAACACATATAAATGATGTATACATTGTTGTAAAAAATTAATTTTAAATAATTAAATAATTAATAATGATAATAATGATAATAATGGCAAAAGAAAGGAGAAGTGAAAGTCAAAAGATGGAAAAATATTATTGGTGGAAAATTTTAGGTAGAAAATAATTATATTATTTTATATATTTAAGATAAGGATGGAAATTGAAAGAGAGCTTTATTTCTTTCTTCTTCTTCTTCCTCTTTGAACGTGAGAATTGAGAGAGAGAGAGAGAGAAGAGTTTGATTTTGTTCATATACACACCAAATTCATTAGAGTTTTAAGATATTTGAAGGTGGATATTGAAGATTTGGCAAAGAATTCAAGTGCTCTTTTCCTTGAGCTGATTTTTAAAGATTTTGAGTATAAATGTGATATGGTTAGTGAGAGAAAGTGATGATTAATTGAATAATATGATGACAATGAAATATTAAAGTATATATATATATGTTGAATTAGTGCTTAGATGATGAAAATATGATTATTTGTGAGGATGATGATGAGTAGTTGAAATTGAGGAATAAGGGTGATAAGGAAAAGAGTAAAGGTTTAGTATAAATGAGTTGGGAATTGAGTAAATTAATACATGGATGATTGTATAAATGAATTATATAATGATTATTATTATGATATGTTGGAGTTATATAAGTGTTGAATTGATGGGTGAATTATGAATATAAACTAAGATGATGATTGAGGGTGTTGTAGTATTGAGTTTGTAATGATTGTGTTCATATGGTTGAGAGTTCAAAATGCAGAACTTTTGCCTGACACGGTTAGTGAAACGGCCATGTCATTGGGCGTGTCAATAGTATTGAGTTTAACTGTAATATCCCTAATTATGCTCTAGTAGTCTTGGTGTTAGTGTTGTTGCACTTGAATTATGTATATATGATAAGTTGATAAGAAATTGGAAGAGAATGTTTTTGTATGTGTTTTGGAGAAGAAATTTAGGGTTTAGAGACAAATGTATATGTTGTGTATATGATGATATATATAACATATAAATGGGTCAAAGGAAGAGTCAATGCAAGAAGATATTTTTGTGGAATGTGCAATTACATATAAGGGCTTATATGAGACAAAAAGTTAGTTATATGATTGAGGGCATTTTGGTAATTGCTTGGATAAGATCACTTGGTGGAGATTAAAAGCAAATTTGACTTTGTGTCTTCATCATTTTCCTTCTTTCTTTCAAGAGGTGCCGGCTCTCCAAAAACCAAGAGAGAAAGAGAGGTGATCTTGAGGTTTGAAGCAATTTGAAGAAGGAAGCAAGGGTTTTGGTTAAAGATTTGTGGATTTCTTCATCTAAGGTAAGATCTTTTCTTTAAATTCTTCAATTCTTTTGAAGTGGTGTGAGAAAGGAATTAGGGTTTGTTGGTTTGATGATGAGATGAGTTGTGTTTAGTGAAATTCTTTTTCTGTTTTACAATTAGTAAAGGCTGTGACTTGTATGATTTTTAATTAATTATAGAAAAATGTTCTTGAAGTGAATTTTTGATATGTTGTGCCTCTATGAGTCTAGAATGACTGAAAAATATGTTGATTCGATTTTGGAATGGTTATGAGTTTAGAAAGATTATTTTTAGTAGAACTGTTCCAGCAGGTACCTTAACTGAGACAGCTATATTTCGGGATTTTTAATAAAGAGTAGAAAAATCATATCCAATTGAATTTTGGATATGTTGTTTCTTAGTGAGTCTAGTATTTGAGAAAAATAATTTGGAACCACGTTGATTGAATTTGATTTATGGAATTCACAAAGTTCAGAACTGCTGCCAGGATGCAGGGCAATTGGGGCAGTCTGGTTAGGTGAACTATTTGACCAAGATTTTGTGTTCAGTTTGATCTGAAATTTTAAAGGAATGATTTTAAGATACAAAACTAAATTCTGTAAAAATTTTAGAATTTTTAATGAAGTAGATTATTTTATACAATTTTTCAAAATAAGGATAAAATGGAGTCTAAAACCAGAATGTATTATTCATATGAATCATATCAATTGTTCTTTGCCCTAATTGCATTGTTGAGATTGAACAATGTTATGTTATGAATTGTGAATGGTTATGTGTTTCATGAATAATATACATTGAAATTGAAATGATAATTCAAATAAGACATGATATGAGACAATGCCATTGTGATTGGCTATGATGATGATATTGAAAGAAAGAAGGCATGTTTGCCTAAATGTGATGAGAATTTGAGAATGGAAATGGTAACTATATAATAAATGAATTGTTTGTTTAATATGTTATTCAGTTTCAGAGTTCTGGATTTGGGTGGCATGCCTAAGAAATGATGAAAGGTAACAGTCTTGCCGGGTTGAGGATCTCCTCATATGTGTTGAGTTGATGGTCCAAGAGACTGGGTCTGTTACACTATGAGAATTGTGAATATAAGATATATGATTTGTAACAGTCTTGCCGGGTTAAGGATCTCCTCATATGTGTTGAGTGATGGTCCAAGAGACTGGGTCTGTTACACTATCCATGGATAGAGATACATGTATATACATTGCCTACGGGCGTGATTATTGTGACTATGAACCAAATCAGTAACTCTGAACTCTAAATATCATATTAAATACTTGTTGGGCCCATAGGTGTCAAGGTTATATGAATGTCCTAAATAATGTTATGAGTTAATGAAATGAGATGTTGGTTATTGAGTATGATTGAGTAATGTTGAATGTGGAAAGATGTTGAAATGTGGTATACTCATATGACTATGATTTGTGAAATGCATAATTATGTGTTAACTTTATATTTATGATGTTGATCTTATCAATAACATATGTGGCATTGCATTACATTTAAGCATACCATTAACATGTTTTATCTTACTAAGTCGTTGGCTTAGCGCGATAGTGTTTAATCGCGCAGGTAATAGAGTGGATAGAGTTGAACCCGAGAGTTCATCAAGACCAAGTGAGAGTAGACCTTGTTGAATCCATTTTTGGAGCTTAAAGATCAAAGCAGACTTGCCAATCATGTATATTTCTTTATATTTTGTAAAGAAATGTTTAGTATGTAAATATGTAAATATTTTATAACTTCCGCTGTGTAATATTTAAATATAGGGGTTGTCACAAAACCTTTATTTTATGTTGCACTAGAAGTGTAAATTCTTTTTGCAGGTTGTAGTTGAGGTTACAAGGGGGATTTATTGGGAGTGTACTGAGAACGATTTTGTTTGCATTGGTTTGTGTAAAATATTTTTAAAAATAAGAAAAAAACCGGTTTTGTCGACACTTGGGACTCAATTTTTAGGCGAAACTATGGCAAAATTTTTGAAAAAAAATCGGAACTAAAATTTGACTAAGTAAAATTGGTAGCAACATTAGGTTAGTGTGGCGCCTCTACTCAGCTTACACATGTAGGTCGGGAAGGGGTGTTACAATTGTTTTGGTATCAGAGCCTAGGTTTGAGATTCTCAACCTAGGTAAAATGTAATAAAAAGACTATTTTTACTTAAAAAGTGGTTTTGAATAACATATACGTTTGAGATTGGCAGTCTCTGATCTTTAATAAGATATAATCCGCTGTGTTTGCAGTGTTAGGTTGTGATGGATTCTCACTCACGACAGTCGGTTGAGGGTAGTGCCGAGAGTATTGCCCCTGATGATGGAGCTAGGGTTGTTAGTGTTGAGGAGGCACCTGCTTCGGTGTCAGGGAGATCAGCTGGGGAGGAGGTTCCGCCAGCTTGGGTTAGGCATGTGATAGAGGCTTTGAGGCCAGCACCAGTGCAACCACAGCCACCACCACCACCCCCACAGCCTTTGGTAGCAGTGAGGCAATATGATAAACTAAGGAAGTTTGGAGCAGAGGATTTTATAGGTACTACTGATCCAGTTGTGGCTGAGCAATGGTTAGACAAAGTTCAGAGAATATTTGTGCAGTTGCAAGCCACTACAGAGGAAAAGTTTGATTATGCAAGATCATTGTTGCAGAAGGATGCTTATAGTTGGTGGAAGACAGTGCCCCATTCTATGGAAGATCCCCCAACATTGTCCTATGCAGATTTTCTGAGGGCGTTCGAATTGAAGTATACTCCGAGGGAGTATAAAGATGGGAAGAAGAGAGAGTTTTTAGATTTGAAGCAAAACAACCGGACCGTGACGGAGTATGAGGTTGAATTTATCCGGTTGAGTGAGTATGCCGGGGGCATTATATCGGATGAGATAGATCGATGCCGGAGATTTGAGGAGGGGTTGAGGCCCTCTCTTATGTGCCATGTGGCTGGTTCTCGGTATTAGGATTTTTCTCAGCTTGTGGTAGCAGCTCGGAGTGTGGAGAAAGCTCAGAATATTGCAGCTGCTTCTGAGGAAGAGGTTAGGATTAGAAGGCCCCAATTTGAAGCAGAGTCTTCTTCTGCTAAAAGAGGTAAGGGAAGCTTTGCTCCTCGGGTCAGTAGAAGTCAAAGATCAGCTGGTAGGTCAGTGCAGTTCCAGAGGCAGAGATTTAGACCTGCAGCTTCAGTAGCGAGTGCTCCTACTCCTGGAGTTCAGAGATCCACCTTACCTGTGTGTAACCAGTGTGGTGGAAGACATGGGGGCGTTTGTTGGAGGCATAGTAGATCAGGGGTATGCTTCAGGTGTTGATCACCTGACCACTTTGTGAGAGACTGTCCTGAGAGGCAGGAGCAGATGCCAGTTGATTCTGCTGCTTCTCGAGCTAGTGTGAGGGGAGGCAGAGGAGGCAGAGGTGCCAGCCGAGGAGGTAGACCAGGGTTCAGTTTTAGAGGAGGTGCTACATCCAGGGAGAGTAGACCAGAGGAGGTTAGATCTTCCGAGAGGATGTATGTTATGCAAAGGCAGCCGGATGCATCGGCAGTTATAGCTGGTACTTTTTCTTTATTTGATACTGCAGTACTTGCTTTGATTGATCCCGGATCCACCCATTCTTATATTAATGCATCTGTTTTGCCTGTGTTTGATATGCATGCTGAGTCCCTAGGATTTGATGTTTTGGTGACAAATCCTCTAGGGCATAGTGTGATAGTTAGTAAAGTGCATAAAGATAGTGCAGTGAGGGTGCAAGGTGAGGAGTTCCTTGGAGATTTGATTGAGATGCCATTTAAGGAATATGATGTGATTCTAGGCATGGACTGGCTATCTCGACATGGAGCTGTGGTAGATTGTAAGAAGAAGATTGTTTCTTTGAGAACTGGTGATGGTAGAGAGGTGATAGTATCTAATGAGCAGGAACAGCTAGCCTCCTTATTTGTTTCAGCTGTTGCAGCTAGGAGGTTGATTAGAAAGGGATGTGAAGCCTATCTTGCTCATGTGGTAGATACTAGAGTAAAGGGTTCTCCCATTGATAGCATTGCCACAGTTGCTGAGTTCCCAGATGTTTTTCCCGAGGAGTTGCCAGGATTGCCTCCTGAGAGAGAAGTGGAGTTTGGTATCGAATTGTTGCCCGGTACCACTCCTATTTCGATTACTCCTTACAGAATGGCACCAGCAGAATTGAGGGAGTTAAAAGTGCAATTACAGGAGTTGTTGGACAAAGGATTCATTCGCCCCAGTGTTTCTCCTTGGGGAGCTCCTGTGCTATTTGTGAAGAAGAAAGATGGTACTATGAGATTATGTATCGATTATAGGCAATTGAACAAAGTGACCATTAAGAATAAATATCCTTTGCCTAGAATCGATGATCTATTTGATCAGTTGAAGGGTGCAGCTGTGTTTTCCAAAATTGATCTGAGATCAGGGTACCATCAGCTGAGAGTCAGAGCTGAAGATGTTCCGAAGACAGCTTTCCGGACCAGATATGGGCATTATGAATTTTTAGTTATGCCTTTTGGTCTGACGAATGCACCTGCAGCTTTTATGGATTTGATGAATAGGGTATTTAGGCCCTATCTGGATCAGTTTGTAGTGGTCTTCATCGATGACATTCTGGTGTATTCGCGGAATGAGGAGGAACATGATATGCATCTGCGGATTGTGTTGCAGATTTTGAGAGAGAAGCAGTTGTTTGCTAAATTGTCGAAGTGTGAGTTCTGGTTGGATCAAGTAGCTTTTCTCGGACATATTGTTTCAGCAGAAGGCATTAGAGTTGATCCAAGTAAAGTTGAAGCTATTCTTAATTGGAGTCCACCTAAGTCTGTGACAGAGATTAGAAGTTTTCTAGGTTTGGCAGGCTATTACCGGCGGTTTGTGAAAGGATTTTCTTTGATAGCTACTCCACTCACCAGATTGCTTCGTAAGGGAGTGAGGTTTTTGTGGACAGATCAGTGTCAGGCGAGCTTTGAGCAGTTGAGAGATATGTTGACTCAAGCGCCTGTTCTTACTTTACCTGTAGAAGGCAAACCATATGTGATTTACAGTGATGCTTCACATAGTGGTTTGGGATGTGTGTTGATGCAGGAAGGTAAAGTTATAGCTTATGCATATCGACAGTTGAAACCGCATGAGCTTAACTATCCGACCCATGATTTGGAATTGGCTGCCATTGTGTTTGTATTGAAAATTTGGCGCCACTATCTGTTTGGGGAGAAATGTTTCATCTACACTGATCACAAGAGTTTGAAGTATTTGGGTGTCCAGAAAGAACTCAATCTTCGTCAGAGGAGATGGTTAGAATTGATTAAAGACTACGACTGCTTGGTTGACTATCATCCAGGTAAAGCAAATGTTGTTGCTGATGCTTTGAGTCGGAAGTCTTTAGCTGGTTTAACAGTTTACTCGCTCTCGTTGCTTGTTGAGTTGAGAGCATTGCATGCCAGTTTTGTACCTTGTGATGATGGTGCATTGTTGGCACAGTTGCTTTTGAAACCAGTTTTGTTAGATCAGATCAAAGAGGCTCAGTTGATTGATATGAAGATTCAGAAGATTATTTCAGATTGCAAGAATGGGAAGACTAGAGATTTTGTTGTGAAAAGTGATGGGAGCCTATGGTTTAAAAACCGATTGTGTGTACCCGATGATGCTGATTTGAAAAGGGTCATTTTGGAAGAAGCTCATCAGTCAATGTTTGCTATGCATCTGGGTAATACGAAGATGTATCATGATTTGAGACAGCATTATTGGTGGATGGGGTTGAAGAGAGACATTGCTGAGTTTGTATCGAAATGTCTCACATGTCAGAAGGTTAAAGCAGAGCATCAAGTTCCAACCGGGTTGCTTCAACCATTGTCAGTGCTAGAATGGAAGTGGGAAAGAGTAACAATGGATTTTGTGTCTGGTTTGCCATTGACACAAAAGAAGCATGATGCCATATGGGTGATTGTGGATAGATTGACTAAGACAGCTCATTTTCTTCCGGTTCGAATGGATTACTCTTTGGAGAGATTGGCTGAGCTGTATATCCATGAGATTGTGAAACTACATGGTGTTCCAACTTCTTTAGTGTCTGATCGAGATCCCAGGTTTACTTCCAGATTTTGGAAGAGTTTGCATAATGCTTTAGGTTCTCAACTGCATTTCAGCACTGCTTTTCATCCACAGACGGATGGATAGTCAGAGAGGGTGATACAGATTATTGAGGACATGTTGAGAAGCTGTGTCATCGATTTCTCTGGAAGTTGGGATAGGTTTTTACCTCTTGTGGAGTTTGCTTACAACAACAGTCACCAATCCAGCATTGGTATGGCACCGTTTGAAGCATTGTATGGCAGACGGTGTAGGACACCTCTTTGTTGGAATGAGCTTGGAGATAATAAGTTGGTTGGTCCTGATTTGATTCAAGAAACTGAAGAAAAAGTAAAGTTGATTCGAGGCAGGTTAAAAGCAGCTTCAGACCGACAGAAGTCTTATGCAGATCTGAAAAGGAGAGATATAGAGTTTGATGTTGGAGATAAGGTATTTCTGAAAGTGTCTCCTTGGAAGAAGATTTTGAGGTTCGGTCGGAAAGGAAAATTGAGTCCTCGTTTCATTGGGCCGTATGAAGTGTTAGAAAGAGTTGGGCCAGTGGCGTATCGACTTGCTTTGCCACCTGAGTTGGATCGTATTCATAATGTATTCCATGTTTCTATGTTGAGGAGATATAGGTCGGATCCATCTCATGTGTTGCCATTTGAATCTATTGAAGTGAGCCCAGACTTGACATTTGAAGAGGAACCAGTTGCTATCTTGGCACGTGATGTAAAAGAGTTAAGAAATAAGAATGTGCCTTTGGTAAAAGTTCTGTGGAAGAATCATGCAAGAGAGGAAGCAACTTGGGAAAGTGAGCATACCATGCGAGACCAGTATCCTCAGTTATTTCAGAGTTAATTTCAGGTAATTTCGAGGACGAAATTTCTTCCTAGAGGGGGAGAATTGTAATATCCCTAATTATGCTCTAGTAGTCTTGGTGTTAGTGTTGTTGCACTTGAATTATGTATATATGATAAGTTGATAAGAAATTGGAAGAGAATGTTTTTGTATGTGTTTTGGAGAAGAAATTTAGGGTTTAGAGACAAATGTATATGTTGTGTATATGATGATATATATAACATATAAATGGGTCAAAGGAAGAGTCAATGCAAGAAGATATTTTTGTGGAATGTGCAATTACATATAAGGGCTTATATGAGACAAAAAGTTAGTTATATGATTGAGGGCATTTTGGTAATTGCTTGGATAAGATCACTTGGTGGAGATTAAAAGCAAATTTGACTTTGTGTCTTCATCATTTTCCTTCTTTCTTTCAAGAGGTGCCGGCTCTCCAAAAACCAAGAGAGAAAGAGAGGTGATCTTGAGGTTTGAAGCAATTTGAAGAAGGAAGCAAGGGTTTTGGTTAAAGATTTGTGGATTTCTTCATCTAAGGTAAGATCTTTTCTTTAAATTCTTCAATTCTTTTGAAGTGGTGTGAGAAAGGAATTAGGGTTTGTTGGTTTGATGATGAGATGAGTTGTGTTTAGTGAAATTCTTTTTCTGTTTTACAATTAGTAAAGGCTGTGACTTGTATGATTTTTAATTAATTATAGAAAAATGTTCTTGAAGTGAATTTTTGATATGTTGTGCCTCTATGAGTCTAGAATGACTGAAAAATATGTTGATTCGATTTTGGAATGGTTATGAGTTTAGAAAGATTATTTTTAGTAGAACTGTTCCAGCAGGTACCTTAACTGAGACAGCTATATTTCGGGATTTTTAATAAAATGTAGAAAAATCATATCCAATTGAATTTTGGATATGTTGTTGCTTAGTGAGTCTAGTATTTGAGAAAAATAATTTGGAACCACGTTGATTGAATTTGATTTATGGAATTCACAAAGTTCAGAACTGCTGCCAGGATGCAGGGCAATTGGGGCAGTCTGGTTTGGTGAACTATTTGACCAAGATTTTGTGTTCAGTTTGATCTGAAATTTTAAAGGAATGATTTTAAGATACAAAACTAAATTCTGTAAAAATTTTAGAATTTTTAATGAAGTAGATTATTTTATACAATTTTTCAAAATAAGGATAAAATGGAGTCTAAAACCAGAATGTATTATTCATATGAATCATATCAATTGTTCTTTGCCCTAATTGCATTGTTGAGATTGAACAATGTTATGTTATGCATTGTGAATGGTTATGTGTTTCATGAATAATATACATTGAAATTGAAATGATAATTCAAATAAGACATGATATGAGACAATGCCATTGTGATTGGCTATGATGATGATATTGAAAGAAAGAAGGCATGTTTGCCTAAATGTGATGAGAATTTGAGAATCGAAATGGTAACTATATAATAAATGAATTGTTTGTTTAATATGTTATTCAGTTTCAGAGTTCTGGATTTGGGTGGCATGCCTAAGAAATGATGAAAGGTAACAGTCTTGCCGGGTTGAGGATCTCCTCATATGTGTTGAGTTGATGGTCCAAGAGACTGGGTCTGTTACACTATGAGAATTGTGAATATAAGATATATGATTTGTAATAGTCTTGCCGGGTTGAGGATCTCCTCATATGTGTTGAGTGATGGTCCAAGAGACTGGGTCTGTTACACTATCCATGGATAGAGATACATGTATATACATTGCCTACGGGCGTGATTATTGTGACTATGAACCAAATCAGTAACTCTGAACTCTGAATATCATATTAAATACTTGTTGGGCCCATAGGTGTCAAGGTTATATGAATGTCCTAAATAATGTTATGAGTTAATGAAATGAGATGTTGGTTATTGAGTATGATTGAGTAATGTTGAATGTGGAAAGATGTTGAAATGTGGTATACTCATATGACTATGATTTGTGAAATGCATAATTATGTGTTAACTTTATATTTATGATGTTGATCTTATCAATAACATATGTGGCATTGCATTACATTTAAGCATACCATTAACATGTTTTATCTTACTAAGTCGTTGGCTTAGCGCGATAGTGTTTAATCGCGCAGGTAATAGAGTGGATAGAGTTGAACCCGAGAGTTCATCAAGACCAAGTGAGAGTAGACCTTGTTGAATCCATTTTTGGAGCTTAAAGATCAGAGCAGACTTGCCAATCATGTATATTTCTTTATATTTTGTAAAGAAATGTTTAGTATGTAAATATGTAAATATTTTATAACTTCCGCTGTGTAATATTTAAATATAGGGGTTGTCACAAAACCTTTATTTTATGTTGCACTAGAAGTGTAAATTCTTTTTGCAGGTTGTAGTTGAGGTTACAAGGGGGATTTATTGGGAGTGTACTGAGAATGATTTTGTTTGCATTGGTTTGTGTAAAATGTTTTTAAAAATAAGAAAAAAATTGGTTTTGTCGACACTTGGGACTCAATTTTTAGGCGAAACTATGGCAAAATTTTTGAAAAAAAATCGGAACTAAAATTTGACTAAGTAAAATTGGTAGCAACATTAGGTTAGTGTGGCGCCTCTACTCAGCTTACACATGTAGGTCGGGAAGGGGTGTTACAATTGTTTTGGTATCAGAGCCTAGGTTTGAGATTCTCAACCTAGGTAAAATGTAATAAAAGACTATTTTTACTTAAAAAGTGGTTTTGAATAACATATACGTTTGAGATTGGCAGTCTCTGATCTTTAATAAGATATAATCCGCTGTGTTTGCAGTGTTAGGTTGTGATGGATTCTCACTCACGACAGTCGGTTGAGGGTAGTGCCGAGAGTATTGCCCCTGATGATGGAGCTAGGGTTGTTAGTGTTGAGGAGGCACCTGCTTCGGTGTCAGGGAGATCAGCTGGGGAGGAGGTTCCGCCAGCTTGGGTTAGGCATGTGATAGAGGCTTTGAGGCCAGCACCAGTGCAACCACAGCCACCACCACCACCCCCACAGCCTTTGGTAGCAGTGAGGCAATATGATAAACTAAGGAAGTTTGGAGCAGAGGATTTTATAGGTACTACTGATCCAGTTGTGGCTGAGCAATGGTTAGACAAAGTTCAGAGAATATTTGTGCAGTTGCAAGCCACTCCAGAGGAAAAGTTTGATTATGCAAGATCATTGTTGCAGAAGGATGCTTATAGTTGGTGGAAGACAGTGCCCCATTCTATGGAAGATCCCCCAACATTGTCCTATGCAGATTTTCTGAGGGAGTTCGAATTGAAGTATACTCCGAGGGAGTATAAAGATGGGAAGAAGAGAGAGTTTTTAGATTTGAAGCAAAACAATCGGACCGTGACGGAGTATGAGGTTGAATTTATCCGGTTGAGTGAGTATGCCGGGGGCATTATATCGGATGAGATAGATCGATGCCGGAGATTTGAGGAGGGGTTGAGGCCCTCTCTTATGTGCCATGTGGCTGGTTCTCAGTATCAGGATTTTTCTCAGCTTGTGGTAGCAGCTCGGAGTGTGGAGAAAGCTCAGAATATTGCAGCTGCTTCTGAGGAAGAGGTTAGGATTAGAAGGCCCCAATTTGAAGCAGAGTCTTCTTCTGCTAAAAGAGGTAAGGGAAGCTTTGCTCCTCGGGTCAGTAGAAGTCAAAGATCAGCTGGTAGGTCAGTGCAGTTCCAGAGGCAGAGATTTAGACCTGCAGCTTCAGTAGCGAGTGCTCCTACTCCTGGAGTTCAGAGATCCACCTTACCTGTGTGTAACCAGTGTGGTGGAAGACATGGGGGCGTTTGTTGGAGGCATAGTAGATCAGGGGTATGCTTCAGGTGTGGATCACCTGACCACTTTGTGAGAGACTGTCCTGAGAGGCAGGAGCAGATGCCAGTTGATTCTGCTGCTTCTCGAGCTAGTGTGAGGGGAGGCAGAGGAGGCAGAGGTGCCAGCCGAGGAGGTAGACCAGGGTTCAGTTTTAGAGGAGGTGCTACATCCAGGGAGAGTAGACCAGAGGAGGTTGGATCTTCCGAGAGGATGTATGTTATGCAAAGGCAGCCGGATGCATCGGCAGTTATAGCTGGTACTTTTTCTTTATTTGATACTGCAGTACTTGCTTTGATTGATCCCGGATCCACCCATTCTTATATTAGTGCATCTGTTTTGCCTGTGTTTGATATGCATGCTGAGTCCCTAGGATTTGATGTTTTGGTGACAAATCCTCTAGGGCATAGTGTGATAGTTAGTAAAGTGCATAAAGATAGTGCAGTGAGGGTGCAAGGTGAGGAGTTCCTTGGAGATTTGATTGAGATGCCATTTAAGGAATATGATGTGATTCTAGGCATGGACTGGCTATCTCGACATGGAGCTGTGGTAGATTGTAAGAAGAAGATTGTTTCTTTGAGAACTGGTGATGGTAGAGAGGTGATAGTATCTAATGACCAGGAACAGCTAGCCTCCTTATTTGTTTCAGCTGTTGCAGCTAGGAGGTTGATTAGAAAGGGATGTGAAGCCTATCTTGCTCATGTGTGAGATACTATAGTAAAGGGTTCTCCCATTGATAGCATTGCCACAGTTGCTGAGTTCCCAGATGTTTTTCCCGAGGAGTTGCCAGGATTGCCTCCTGAGAGAGAAGTGGAGTTTGGTATCGAATTGTTGCCCGGTACCACTCCTATTTCGATTACTCCTTACAGAATGGCACCAGCAGAATTGAGGGAGTTAAAAGTGCAATTACAGGAGTTGTTGGACAAAGGATTCATTCGCCCCAGTGTTTCTCCTTGGGGAGCTTCTGTGCTATTTGTGAAGAAGAAAGATGGTACTATGAGATTATGTATCGATTATAGGCAATTGAACAAAGTGACCATTAAGAATAAATATCCTTTGCCTAGAATCGATGATCTATTTGATCAGTTGAAGGGTGCAGCTGTGTTTTCCAAAATTGATCTGAGATCAGGGTACCATCAGCTGAGAGTCAGAGCTGAAGATGTTCCGAAGACAGCTTTCCGGACCAGATATGGGCATTATGAATTTTTAGTTATGCCTTTTGGTCTGACGAATGCACCTGCAGCTTTTATGGATTTGATGAATAGGGTATTTAGGCCCTATCTGGATCAGTTTGTAGTGGTCTTCATCGATGACATTCTGGTGTATTCGCGGAATGAGGAGTAACATGATATGCATCTGCGGATTGTGTTGCAGATTTTGAGAGAGAAGCAGTTGTTTGCTAAATTGTCGAAGTGTGAGTTCTGGTTGGATCAAGTAGCTTTTCTCAGACATATTGTTTCAGCAGAAGGCATTAGAGTTGATCCAAGTAAAGTTGAAGCAATTCTGAATTGGAGTCCACCTAAGTCTGTGACAGAGATTAGAAGTTTTCTAGGTTTGGCAGGCTATTACCGGCGGTTTGTGAAAGGATTTTCTTTGATAGCTACTCCACTCACCAGATTGCTTCGTAAGGGAGTGAGGTTTTTGTGGACAGATCAGTGTCAGGCGAGCTTTGAGCAGTTGAGAGATATGTTGACTCAAGCGCCTGTTCTTACTTTACCTGTAGAAGGCAAACCATATGTGATTTACAGTGATGCTTCACATAGTGGTTTGGGATGTGTGTTGATGCAGGAAGGTAAAGTTATAGCTTATGCATCTCGACAGTTGAAACCGCATGAGCTTAACTATCCGACCCATGATTTGGAATTGGCTGCCATGGCCGTGGAGGTGTTGGATAATTTGGACAGATTTGGTTTCTACCCCACGCCCGTGGGGGTTGGGGTGGCCACGGCCGTGGGCTATAATGTGTGTTGTTGGATTGTTAATTATGATCTAAAGGTCTAAGAGGAGGTTAACAAGTGATAAATTGTATTGGAATTGATATGGTTCATCATTGTTTTGGTTTAGGTTGTGAAGAAGGTGAATTGTCCTAATTTGAGAAGTGAAGAGTTCTTGGAAATAAGAAGTGTATAGAGTTGTTTAAGTGGTGCATAAGGTAAGTACAAACCTTGCATTGTTGCATACATTCATATGATGTTGAAATTGAACATACATTTGATGATATTGATGATGCATATGAATAATATTATGTTGTATATAATGTGAGACATAATGTGAACATGGATGATGTATATGAATTACTTTAATGTAAATTGAGACATAAAGAGATGTGAAATTAATGTTATGAAATATGACATGTAATATGTGTTATGTATAATGATGAATTGCTTTGGTATGAATGGAAATATAATGATGAATTACATTGATGTTAATATATATTACAATGATGAAAGTGAAATGAGAAATGGAATTGAGAAAGTAATGTTTAATGATATAAATGAATGAACCTATCTGCCTCTTGCGGAACCATGCGGACCCAATGGGTTGGGCAACCGAACTTGGACTACTGACATGGTTGGGGGAAGGCTCAATACAGTCAGTATTATACGTACCTATCTGCCTCCTGCAGAACCATACGGACCCATTGGATTGGGCAACCGAACTTGGACTACCGACCTGGTTGGGGGAAGGTTCGTTACTGATAGTCTTATACGTGCTTATCTGCCTCCTGCGGACCCCTGGGATTGGCAGTGGCCTGAGGCCCAGTGGGCAACCGACCTGGTTGGGGGAAAGTTCATATATGAAGCCATAGTTGTTGGCTATATTGATAAACTTTGAATAAGTAAAATAGATGATGATATAATTATTGAATTAATGAAATGTATATTTATAAGTATGATCCTTATTGATTGAATGTATGACATTGATATTGATATTGCATATTATCATTGTGGTTTGTACTACTGAGTTGTGGCTCAGCGCGATTATGATTTATCGCGCAGGTGATAGAGTTGATAGAGTTGAGACGGAGGATTCCTCTAGACGTTGTTGAATTTGTTTTGATTGTGACGAGTTGGATTAGAGCTTAAAGATCAGAGAGTCAAGCTGCCATTCATGTATATATTTCATATTTTGTAACTTTAATGTTTAATGTATTTGTACTTGTAAATTTGGATATAACTTCCGTTGCGTATTAAATAAACATTTTTATCCATTGTGTCTTATGATTTTCACTTAAACATTTGGTATTTCTTTAATTTTTATTTTATTCTAAATGTGAGTTGTATATTTGTAAAGAGTGGCATTTCTATATTTAGTATACGTATATTATGATTGTATAAGCATGCTGTGTACGTATACGGATATAGGGGTGTTACAGCATTAACTCAAATAGTTTGAATTTTTCTCAACCTTATTGATGACTGAGTTCAATTTAAGGAAAATCAAAGGTTTATTTAAGACCATTAAATCTACACATTGGGAATAAATATCTTGGTCTCAAATTAATGCTTTAAAATGCTTTCAAAATGTCAAGTTGGACCATTCCTTCTTATATGTCATGGCCTCCTTTTAGGATGTGAAAACTAGGACTTTTAAGATAAACAACTTTGAAGTATGTCCTATGATCGAAGAATTTGAAGCCATTCTCGAATATCCAAGCAATCATCTATTGGTATTACCCATACCAACTTCAAAGATTCATCAAAACTTGAAGTTATGCAATTGACCAGAGGTGAGAAAATATTGCTTGGTCCACTGATCATTTTTTGCACTTTCCATTTGGCCCTCACCAAAGAGTGGGGATACATATTTTGTCTGTGCTTGCTTGGTCAATTCTTGCTTGTTTCTTCTAATGGTGACATCAATCCACGAGCACTGGATATTGTGGACTAGATGGAAGGAGGATTTTCACCAATATCCAGGATCTTGGCTAAAACCCTAGTTGGATTGGATCAATTCAAGATTGATTCTTCAAGGAGGTTAGTTAGAAGTCCCCTTCTGCTTTAGGTAATTACCTAAATTTCCATTTCATGTTTTTAATTTAGGCCTTTATTTTTATTGTTTTGATTTTTTCTTGCCCACCTTGCTAGTTTTCGGAACTAGTTTGCTATTCTAATTTTTGCCCAGGCTGCCCTTATGGGTTTTTAACCTAGCAGACTCCTTTTTTTTAAATTTAGTTTTAATTTATGCTTAGACTGCCCTTATAGGTTTTTGGAGCTAGCGAACCACCTTAATTTTTGCTTAGGCTGCCCTTGCTGGTTTTCAACCTAATGGGCTTTTTTAAAAATGAATTATTGTTCATATTTATAGATCGGATACATGAGTGATTCTACTTACTTGAAACCCCATCTATGGATCTCACTAGATATATGCCTTAACATCATTCTATAAGGAAATTGCCTCATTCCGCTTCCTCATATGTTGAATGGGTTGATTAGATCCACTCATGAATTCTGACTAACATCCATTGATTGGTACTTTGGTGAATGATTACCCATGTCAAAATTCAGACGCATATGATGTAATATCCCAAAATTTTGAAAATATTAATTTTTAAAAATTAAATAAATGATTTAAAGTGTATTTATATAATTAAGTGAAAAGAAAAGAGAAAGGAAGGATGTGTATATGATGTATATATGTAGATATACATAATATATACAAGTCAATATTTTAATAAGGTCAAATGATATTTTAATTATTTAAATAAATATTAATTAATGGATAGTGGAAGATGATATTTGATGTTAATTATATTATAATAATAAATATGCTTGGTGGAGAATTAAAGAGGAAATTGATGTGGTTAAAAGAGAAGTGGTTGGTTTGAGTGAGTGGATGACTTTTTTCTTCTTCTTCTTTCTCCATGGTAGCTGGCCATCACCATCGAAGAAAAGACAGAAGTTGCTTCTTGCTAACTCAAGTAATTGAAGGATTTCAAGTGTTCAAATTGGAGTTTTGAGGATTTTCTTCATATTTGGTAAGTTTCCAAGTTGTTTCCTTGATTTTCTATGGAAGTTTGTATGTGTAAATTGGATGTTTGGTGTGGTTTATGTTAATGGTTGTTTTTGGTATGGTTGAAGTTCTTTTGTCTAGTTAACTGTGAAGTTTGGGGTTGGATTGAAAAGAAGGTTAAGTTTGGTGAAGAGAATAAGAGTCTTGGTTTGTGTAATTTTTTAGTGTAAAGACTTGGCTGTGAATGTGTATATTGCTTTTAATTGAGTTGTGTTGATGTTTACACAAGTATCATGTGGTATAATGATGGATTTGGTTAAGGTTGTATGAGTTAAAAATGTTAATGAAAGATAATAGTTGGATGTGGCATTTATGTGTGAATATCAGGTTTTTGGCCTAACACGCCCGGTGGCACGGCCATTTCTTTGGGCGTGTCGATGGTTCTATTTTCAGTGTTGGTGACACGAGCAGTGACACACCTATGTCACTGATCGTATCATAGCTACTGTGTTGGAGTTTTGACACGTGCAGTGACACGCCCATGTCACTGAGCATGTCATAGCTACTGTGTTGTAGTATTTACACGTGCAGTGATACGCCCATGTTACTAAGCGTGTCAAAGCTTCTGTGTTGTGGGTTTAGGGCATGGTCATGGACACGCCCGTGTTGTTGAGTGTGTCATGTGTAGAGTTTGCCCTAGATGGTTCTTTTCCTTATTTTTCTTTATGTATCACTTAGTGATTATTTATAATCACATTTGGTTTAGGCTTTGAAGAGATTTGAGCTACCCTAATCCAAGTGTTGAGGGATATCTTAGAAGAGGAGGTTGGAAGTCGTGTTTGTTGCATTTAGAGGTAACTACAAACTTTGAATAATTGTTTATATTTACATGACATTGGGACTTAACACATTTGGTTAGAAAATGTGTTAAGTTACTACATGATTGGTACATGAATAATATGCTATGATTTGTATAATGTCACACATGCATTATGTATCATGTGGGCTTTATACAAAATATGATGATGATCCAAATGTATGGATAATGCAAATTGTTTTGTGTACATTAAAGATGGTATGTAAAGTCATTGGTAATTGACTATATTGATGTAAGTGTGATATTTGAGGCGTTGAGCCTAATGTGATCATGGGAAAATGAGAAAGGATTTGATAATGAAATGAGATATATGGAAACATAATACAATGAATTGATATCAGTATAAATGAGAAATAAAAATAAATTGTGTGCCTAGTATGTTATTCAATTTTCAGAGTTCTGGGTTTGGTAACATGCCTAAGAATTGCCTACGGGATAGACACTGGGCGTGACTATGAAAATATTTTTGAGATGAAATGACTGGGTAGTAAGCCTCAAAAATAAATCCTTAAAGCTAGGATGGGTGAAATGACCGGGTTGTAAACTCGGACCTAGTTGGATTAATCCAAGGATATATTGCCTATGGGGCTAGACACAAGGTGTCATTATAGACCAAAGTAGTAACTCTAGAATTTGAATAGCATATTAGATCCTTTTGGGCCCATGCTTGTCTTTGCTTTAATGTGAATTATGAATTGTGGAATAATTGAACAATTTATTAAGATATAATGATATAATGCTATGAGATATAAAATCCTTATGAATTGTGGAACAATTGAGCAATATAATGAGATATAATATTATGAGAAATGATATCCTTATGTATTGTGCATTGGCATTGAATTTGAACTATATTGTTATCAAAGTTTGTACCACTGAGCTTCTGACTTAGCGAGATTGTGGTTCATCGTGTAGGTGACAGGGTAGATCTGGTTGAACCAAAGATACAAACTAGTCGAGTCTAGACTTGAGATCTTATAAGCATAGTTGATTGTGGACATCAAGATCAGAGACAAACTGCCAGCATGTATATATTTCATATTTTTGTACATATTGATTTTGATGTATATAAATATGTATATTCTGCAAACTATCAAAAATGTTTTGGATTAATCTTTGGTAATGAAGTAATATATATGTTCTAACAAGTAATATTTCATCTATTATTTTTATGATATCAATTGAATGTTTTAAATTTATATAGATTTTATAAGTGAAGATTTGTTTTGTTTAAAATGGTTGTGACATTCTTGTATCCTCTATATGTATATTACATATGTTGGGAGTATGTAGTGTACATCTATTAGGTATAGGGGTGTTACACCTGATGTATGTTCCTCTTACTGCTCTCTGTCAAGGCACTTGTTATGATCCTCATCGACTTGACTGCCAGTACGGTGCCGAGCCTCGAGGTTCTAAATTCACTCATGATTTGGACATGCCCCCTCTAACTGAAGCCTACTTGGATCTACTAAAGCAAAGTTGGCATGCACGTTACACTTATCGTCTGCCCCAAATTCTATATTTGTTAATTCTTTACATAAAATGATGTTAGGAAGAATAATAATGTTGTACATCTGGCACTACTGGCACTTCTTCACAAAATCTATCCAATCTCTTTTCATGGTCAACCAGTAATAATCTTGTCGAATTATCTTCTTAATAAGGGCTAACCCATTCATGTGGGGACCATAATCTCCTGCATGTATTTTTGGCATGATTTTCTTAACCTCATACTTCCTTAAGCACCTTAAGTGCACCCCGTCAGGACATCTTTGATACAACTCTCCATGAAAGGTAATGTATTGTAAAGACCACCGCTTTATGGCTCTTATCTCTTCCCTTACGACCCCTAATGGCTATTCCCTATTCTCTAAGAATTGCTTATGGTATCATACCATGCATCATGGTTCACTATCAATAAGAACATCTATATGGGGTAAAGGAAAACCATCATTGGGGGAAACCTTGTTCAAATCTCTATAGTCTACACAAACCTTAATTCTTCCATCTTTCTTTAGTACGGGAACAATGTTCGCTGACCAGTTAGGATAATCTATCACCTCAATGAACTTTACTTTTATCTAAATAGTAACTTCTTAACCGTCTAAGCTTTTGTTTGACAGGTTTCATATGAGTGTAAGTAAGAATCATTTGCTCAGCTATGTCTTGATCAATTCCAAGCATATCCTCAAAGGACCAAGCAAAGACTTCTTCATATTTTGTAAATATTTTTTCTAATCTCTCTCTCTCTCTCTCTTCAGGAGTAAGGTTAAATGTTATGCTAATATTTCTAGGATTGTCAGTTGTTCCCAACTGACAATGATTATGTATTAACAGAGTTAATATTAAAAATGCTCATCCAATCACTACTTGAATGTACACAACCATCAGGAAAAACATCACACAAGTAAGCAAAATCATATTTTATTGCATTCATTTTAGAAAAGAAAGCATCATTATCCTCATATAGAGCAGAAAATTAAAATCAAAATTAGAGTCATTATTCTCATAATTATAAACTAAAAGACTTTCAAACTGTTATTTGATGAGAGCAGCAATCTCCTTAGGAGTCTTTTGGATCTTTAGGACAGCTTCCTTCTTCTTTTCTAAGCTAGGTTCCTTGCCAACTGGCAAAATAAGCTTTTCCTTCATCTGTCCCACTAGCTCAGCAACGTCAGCAAAGATCTCAAAACCTGGGATCAGCTTTCCCATGAACATGATTGGCTTCGGCTTCCTTTGGAGTTATCCTATATCTGGAGCTTTGACAAAAACCTTTTTAAGTGGAGGAAAACTCATCTTCTCATTTATTTTAGCAGAACACCTTCAATAGCTTCATCGTATCCCAACCCTTTCTTGAAAGATTGAGTCTTGAAATCTAAAAGCTATTTCACACTTGTCTTTCCTTTCCCAAGGCCAGTGTCAGGTAGGTAATTTATTTGCTTCATCATAGCCAAAATCTTCGAGCCCTCTATCTCGTTATTAGAAACAATGGCCACTTAAATCCATTGAAAGGCCTCTTGATCATTAAAGCATTCACTACTTCATTGTCCTTAGCCTCAATAACCACTGTCTCATCCCCATTTGGGAACTTGATCTTCTGATGGAATGTAGAAGGAACTCCACCAGGAGGATGAAACCAGGGTCGTCCCAACAGTAGTACGAATATAACAGGTATATCCAGGACCATAAACTCTACCATGGATTTAATAGGGCTAGCCTTTATACAGCTTTGAAAGTTCATTCGGCATGCCTTTTATTATTATAATAAGCCTTAATTGTCACCTCGGTTGGGCTCAAATCTCTCATTGACATAGCAAGCTTTTGAAAGATCTTAAGTGGGTAGATGTTTATGGCAGATCCATCCTTAACTATGGCACATGGAGTTCTTTTTCTTTTTACCTCTACCTTGATGAAAAGTGGCCGGATGTGGTCTTTTCCCTCTTTTGGAAAATCAACATCTAAAAATGACACTATTCCCACATCAATGTTGTTCCTCTTATGAGCATCATCACTTTTTTTTTACTTCTTTAGCCTTATTCACACCCATAGAATGAATCAATTCATCTAGTGTTGCAGAAGTGGAAATCTACTAGCTTGCCATAGCTTTGGCCATATTTTTTCAATGCTTCTTGGATGTAGCCAGTAAATCCCAGATGTTGATACTTGCTTAAGTTCTCTTCAGCTGCTTAAGAACAACATCATATTCTTCTTCTTTATTCCTTGTTTCAATATCTTTTCATTTATCAGCTTCCACTTCCTTTGGTGGTGACCTTTCATAAGGCTTACTAGAGTGAGTGTTCATTATTTCATCCTCTTCGATCTCAGACCAGGTCAACTCTTCTTTCTTAGAGTCCAACTCACCATCACTGTCGGTTGAATCCCAAAATTCATTCACAACACAAATGGCCACTTCATCCCCTTTCATCACAACTGGTTTAATCTTGCTAAGCATCTCTTCTTCTTTAGTTGCCTCCCCACCTACATCTTGGAAAGAAGACAAAACAATATTTTCATTTAAACCTCCTTCGATCATGGAAGTTGCTAGTGGAGATACTCTATTGAACCTTAGCAATGGGTTTCCCTTCATACCAGGCTTGTTAGGTTCAAGCAACTTTCCACTGTCAATTAAATTCTAGATCTCATGCCTCAACCTCTAACATTTTTTCATCTCTTGCCCTGGAATTACCAAAATGCCTTAGCATCAAAGTGGGGTGGTAGAGGATTCGACAATGGACGAGGGGTTAATGACTGCAACAACCCCATCTTCTGTAGCTTATTGAAAACCTATGACAATAGTTTTCCCAACTCTAAAAATTGCCTCCTACCTACTTGGCCAATTGCATTAACATCGACTGCCTTTTATGTGCTTTGATTGCTAGATTGATAGTTTTCTTTCTCTTTCCTTCTTATAGAAAAATGATTCTTCTCCCTTTCCTATTCTTCTATTTGTAAACTAGCTTGAAGAAAGCCTTTAAGATCTCTGATGAGAGTGTGAGACATCCGTTCATAAAGATTAGGAAACATCCACCCCTCTTACTATCATCCTAATCTAGTATGACTCATCTGGCCTCTTCATGAGCAACGCAGACTTGTTTCTCCACCTTTTCATATAATCAACAAAATTCTCATGCTATTTCTACCTTATTGACTCAACCTCCATCAAAGTAACTTCTAATTCAGCATTGCACCCATATTGTTGGATGAAGGCCTTATACAATGAAACCCAGTTCTGCTGAGCACTGTCCTCCTAAGTGTTGAACCAATTTTACATGACAGGATCCAACGAGAGCATAAAGTATCTTAGAGTTTGAGCCTTGATCACTCAAGCAGACTATATGGCAGTGTTGTATTGCTTGACATGAAGATGAGGGTTCTCAGTTCCATCAAACTTGGCAAAAGAAGGAATTTTGAACTTATAAGGAACCTCCTCATCTTGTTCAAACAGGTTATCTACTTCCAATATCTCATCAATTTTCAGCTTGTTTTCAAACTTCTTTTCTAAATCAGTAATCATCTTCTCCACATTTGAAGTTTCAGTCTTTTCAATAGTTGATTTTTTCACTGCCTTTAGCTTTTTCTTCTTATCTTGAGAATCTTGAAAGTATTGAGCTCAATCATCATCATCAAGCATTACTTTGTCATCATCAAAGGCTGCTTCACTAACCTTAGCCTTTCCTTTGTCCTTCTGCTTCTTAGTACTAGCATATGCTTCAATGGTGTTCTCCAATAGTGCAGCTAGTTGGCTTTTCATGGTCTCAACTGGGACCCCCTTCAGTTCTTCCATCTTGGAGTTGAGTGCGTCATCTACCATCTGTTGAATCTATTCAGGCTCCATTACTTTTCGTGAAAAGCTAACTGAGTCGTTGCTGGATTCTACGTCATTGGTATAGATCGGATTGTCGTAGGCTCTTGAACTGCTGTACTCCAGGTCTTGAGCCTAAAAGGATCAATGCCATGTAATGTAATGCATGTATACATGTATGCATGGATGCACAAGTAACATGCAAAGAAAGATAATTAAGACATTCCTTCCAACCTTATATCTTCCACACACGAATGGTGATTCTCTTTTTCTAGGTTTATGGTCAACAAAATATCAACATGGGATATATTATTTTCAAAAAATTCACTCGAATGATATAACCAATAATTGTATTCTCAAACTTAGAAGTCGGTCCATGATAATTCTCATTAATTATGCCTTAATCCATTGGATCAACTGAAATAGTTTTTATGCTATATTATAGATTAAAACTAAATTAAAAGATTTATCATATATTTATTTCCTATTTGGAAAAGCAACTAATGAATCATGCCACAAATAAGCCCATAATTAACAAGTCTTGGCATAAATTAGGACCACAATTAATTTTTAGTATTCCATAATTAACCTAAATAGCTGCAAGCCCATATAAAAAAAGTTGAGCAAAGTGGAAAATAGTTTTATTTCAAAGCCCATTATAAAAAAGTTTTTTTAAAAATGAATCTTGGGCTTTGTACTTGGGCCATGAGGTGAAAAGGAATTGACCCATTTTTAAAAGGCTTTAAGTCCAGAGACCATCTTAAAAAAGCTTTGAAAATAATTTTGGTCTTTTGGGATTAAAAGAATAAAATTATTTCAGGCTTACAATATAGTTAGGTCATATTAGGAAAAGAACAAATCAAATAAGTCATAGTTCAAACCAATATATCAATCATAGTCAAACAACAAACATTTGGGTAAAAACCTAAGGAAAGTAACTAGGCCAACTACATGAGCTTTAGTCTTTCGATTGAAAAGTTTAGGTTCCTATAGCAAGTATATATCAAAAGGTACAAGGCTATGAGTGGTTATTTCATGCTCAATCTCCATACCTTGAGTTAAAGTATGGTATCTCTTATATAACATAATATGGGTTACATGGCATCCTAACCCATGCACATAATGAAATGTAAATGATGCAACAGATAATATCATAATAAGAAAGAATTAAATAATAAAGAGACTAACGAAATCAGCTTCTCTTATCCCCAGTGGAGTCGTCACTGTGAGCGGAGAATTTTGCCCACTCCTATGTGGAATGGTTCTTGCGACTTCGGCACTGTTAGGCTCAGGGTCTTAGAGAACATGGGCCTAAATCCAGAGAAAATAGAGTCACCACCCGGACAGGCTGGGAAAAAGAAAGGGGTGAATAGGTTCGGAAAGTTGGGTACTATGGGGAAGGTGAAAATGACCCAGCACCCCCATAACGCCCAGTTCATTAGAACCGGCCTCCTTTTTCAGGTCTAAATATTATTAAATTCTTAAGCATTATAATATCATCCATACTACATGCAATTCCAAATAAATAAACGTTCATTATATTATAATTAAAGAAGGACCAAACAAACAAGCAAATAAAAATAGGCATCCATACAAGATAGAAACATGCCTTTACCATAATTTTCAATGTCGAAAAGTAAATAAAATAGGACACCCACCACTTGATGGAAACATGCCCTTTACATTGATTATGAAACTTAAAATAAATTAAATTACAATGAACATTAACAAATAAGGTATCCATGAAGTGGATATATACCTTTTACATCCTTAATCAAAATAAACTAATAAAAGTATTCAACCATTCAAATATTCATCATAGGCAAAATAATAAATCATTCATCATAAGCACATAATAATGAATCAAACAATCAAATCTAGGTTTTAATCTTGAATAAAGTATTAAATACATAAAATTAGGGTTTTCATATTAAATTAGGGCCTATAGGGTTTTAAACATGGTTTTAGGATTTTAAATACAAAATTAGGGTTTTGGATGAAAAACTAGGGTTTTGGTTTAGAAATTAGAGTTTTGGTTTGGAAATTAGGATTTTTAGGGTTAAAATAAGATTTTAGGGTTTTAGGAGGACAATTAGGATTTTGGAAAACATGATTAGGATTTTTAGGATTAAAATAAGATTTTAGGGTTTCGGTGATCAAACTAGGGTTTTTAGAGTTAAAATGTAATTTTAGGGTTTATAAATGAAAATTAGCATTTTAAAGGGGAAAATAGGGATTTTTGGATAAAATCAAGGTTTTTTGGATTCTAAAACAAAATTAGGATTTTTAGGCTTTATGAACATGCAAAAAAGGGTTTTGGATGATCTAATTAAGGTTTAGGTTCTTTAAAAAATGCGACTAGGGCTTTGAGCAATTAAATTAGATGTTTAAATTAAATCCTAAGCTACTGGACTTTTAAAACAAATGAATTATTGATTAACTAAGCTGTTGGATGAAACAACATTGAATAAATTAAGCTACGGTGACCTTGAAACTAATGAAAACAAGCTACTGGACATGAATCTTTAACAATGCTTAAAACCATGATCAAAGCAACTTATATTAAATTTAAAACAATAAAAACATACTTTTGTTTGTTGGCTCCACCAAATTGAAAGAGATTCGCTTACGGCCTAAGATCTGCTTATGTTTTGGGCTATAGGTTAAGTGCAAATGAGGCAGCTTTAATTCCTGCCTCCTAGTTGTTGTGTGTGTTTTAATTGTTGCTTCCTTTCTGTGTTGATCATTGATAGGTTTTAATAATCACTGTTGCTATTCCATCCTACCCATTTCTCATCCAGGCTTTTGTATTTATAAGCATCAACTAGGGCAACCTAGTTAAGCCATCTGAATCTGAATCAAACACGTTTTGCCACTTATCCTAGCATTTTACTACAATTTGATGGATTCTCGGTTAAACCACAAGTGGTGCCTTCCCATATAAAATTGGCCTTGGCCAATTTGATATGGTGCCTGTCCATACCGAATTGGCCTTGGCCAATTCAATATGGAGCATTCCATATCAAATTGGTTGGCCAATTCAATATGGAGGCATTCCATATCGAATTAGCTTAGATAGTATTATATTGTCCTGATTTAAACTGAACCAAACCAATTAGACTTATTTAATTTGGGCTAGTTATTGACATCAAACTTTATCTTGTATTCAAATTAATCTCAAATTTAGGCTGGACCAAAATTAAGGATCTATAAACATTTTAATTTTGAACATTGTCTCAAGAAATGATGCCTAACCCTCTGTGTCTTTTTTAATGTGGTATTTATAGGTAATTAAAATAAAAAACCTAGTATGTTAAGGAAATTAAAAACTGATAAGGAAATAAAACTAAAATCGAGTAAAATAGGTTTGGGCAGAAATCGGCAGCTTGCGCTGGCTCGGGTGAGACTAGCGTTGGACGAGCTGCACGAGGATCGAGCTGGGCGTGCGAGACTGCGCTGGGCGAGATTGCGAGGAACGGGTTGCTGAGGCTTATTTCACCTGCGGCGAATTGGCCTAAGCCAATTCGTAACCGATTTTGCTGTCGCCGATTTTTTAATTTAATTTTTACCTTTTTTCGATATTTTTATTTTTTATTATTAAAAATAAATATTATATAATATATTATTAAAAATAAATAATAAATAAACTTATAAAAATAAAATAAAATAAATATTATAAGTAATAAATATTATTTTTTAAAAAATAAATATTAAATATTAAAATACCATAAAAAATTATTTTGGATTGTTTAAAAATATCAAACTACACTGGGTCAAAAATGAAGGCTCTACACATACCTCTTACATCCTTAAATCAAAATAAACCAGTAAAAGCATTCATTCATTCAAATATTCATCATAGGAAAAATAATAAATCATTCATCATAAGCACATAATAATGAATCAAACAATAAAATCTAGGTTTTAATCTTGAATAAAGTATTAAATACACAAAATTATGGTTTACATATTAAATTAGGATTATAGGATTTTAAACATGGTTTTAGGATTTTAAATACAAAATTAGGGTTTTGGTTTAGAAATTAGGATTTTGGTTTGGGAATTGGGGTTTTTACGGTTAAAACAAGATTTTAGGGTTTTAGGATGTTAATTAGGTTTTGGAAAACATGATTAGGGCTTTTAGGATTGAAATAAGATTTTAAGGATTTTGTGATCAAACTAGGGTTTTAAGAGTTAAAACATAATTTGTGTTTAAAAATGAAAATTAGGGTTTTTAAAGGAAAAATAGGATTTTTTTATTAATAAAATCAAGGTTTTATGGATTTTAAAAAAAATTAGGTTTTTTAGGTTTTATGAACATGCAAAAAGGGTTTTGTATGATCTAATTAAGGTTTTGGATTAAAACATGTGACTAGGGTTTTAGGCAATTAAATTAGATGTTTAAATTAAATCCTACACTACTAGAAATTTGAAACAAATGAATTATTGATTAACTAAGCTACTGGATGAAACAACATTGAATAAATTAAGTTACGATGACTTTGAAACCAATGAAAACAAGCTATTGGACGTGAATCTTAAATAATACTTAAAACCATGATCAAACCTACTTTTGTTGGCTCTACTATATTGAAAGAGATCCACTTACTGTCTGAGATCTATTTAAGTTTTAGGCTGGAGGTTAAGTGCAATTGAGAGCAGATTTGATTCATACCTCCTAGTTGCTATGCGTGTTTTAATTGTTGCTTCCCTTCTATGTTAATCATTGCTAGGGTTTTAATAATCACTGTTGCTATTTCATCCTACTCATTGCTAATCCAGGCTTTTGTACTTTAAAGCATCAACTAGTGCAACCTAGCTAAGCCATCTAAATCCGAATCAACTAGCTAGTCTTCCTAGAATTTTACTATAATTTGATGGATTCTCAGTTAAACCACGTGTGGTGCCTACTATATTGAATTGGCCTTGGATCGAATCATATTGTCCCGATTTAAACTGAACCAAACCAATTAGACTTATTTAATTTGGGCTTGTTATTGACATCAAATTTTATCTTGTATTCAAATTAATCTCAAATTTAAGTTGGACCAAAATTAAGGGTCTACAGTCTTGCCCTTTGCTTGAACGATCTTGAATTTATCCAGAGATTAAAAAGCAATTTAACTTGGAAAGACCAGGTTGATTCAGGTTCTAGAGCCAGGAATTGGTTTGGATTCTGGACCTGAGGCTGAATCGGGTTCTGGACTCATAAATAGTTTGGGTTTTGGACCCGGATTGAGTTATGGACTCAAAAATAGTTTGAGTTTTGGACACTGATTGAGTTATGGACTCAAAAATAGTTTGAGTTTTGGACACTGATTGAGTTATGGACTCAAAAAATAGTTTGAGTTTTGGACCCAAGTTAGTTTGAGTTCTAGACCTGGATTGAGTTATGGACTCGAAATATCAGTAAAAAATTAATTTCAATAGTCAATTTTGCAAAAAAAAAAATAGTTACTTTTACCGTAACTATGTACTCTTGCCCCCTGTGTGAAAACAAAATATTTGTAAGTAAAAAAATATTGTTTAGACACATAAAAATGTATAACCACGATAAATAAATATAAATTTACTATGTATATGTGTGCTATGTCTGAACAAAAATGTATTATTGAAATGGAAAGTAAACTTTGAATTATTATTTCGAGAAATAAATGCATAATTGATTTTCTAGTGCTTGTGACTTTACTTGTCCTTTATGCTTTTTATACTTTACTTGCAATCAGAGTGCTTTTCGTTTCCTATCATTGACTCTAAGGCTCTCCTTCTATAAATATGAATCAATGTATGAACGTTTCTGCAATCAAAGCCATCAAAACTTTCTATCTTTCAAACTTCTTCTACTATTTTAAACTTGTAAACACATTATCCTTTCCTATAAATGGCAGTTAATCAACATTCTTCTAGGGCTAGACCCCGTTTAGATGCCGAACTTCTTAATCATATTCAGGTGCATGAACATGGAAGAGTTTTGTTATTAGCTGGCATGGAGTTACATCGTAGTTCAAGTGAGAAAACTGAGGTAAATATAATTTTTATTACAAAATAGTTATTTAATTACGCAAAAATAATTGAATATGATAAGTTATGTGTTGTTAATTTATATTTTCAAATTTTATTTAATTATTTTTTTATATTATTCCTTATTTTATATTTACTTATATATATTATCCATTAATTATTATTAATTATTATTTTTATTTATTTATTTTTATTCTTATATTATTATTTTTATATATGAGAAAAAAGTTATTTCAAAATTTTGGAGTTTACGTACCTTTTTATGACTTACCTATTTTATGGCAGTATGATGGTTGAGTATATAAAACCCAACAATGGTATAATCATACTCCATCTAGAGTAAAGTGGATGATCTAGCGGTGCAGCTTCGAGGACTTTGTCGTGCAGTTACCATCGAAAGGATACCAAATATAAAGGAGCGCAATCTAAGAGCTCAAAGAAAGTTGGTTAGATACCACCTATACCTTCCACTTGCTAGTGGGAGAAATGACTAGCAGCCCGGTTGATTTTATTATCATTATTGGTATCTCGTACCATGGAATCTATGTCCCCTTTACTGATAACATCTTGGCGTGCGATGAAATCCGACAGCTAATAGGCATGGAACCTTCCTTAAAAGAACCATTCGAGATCAAGTACGAACCTAATTGGGAATATTGGATGAACTATACCCAACAAGTATGTGGAGAAGCAACTGAACAATATGCACGATGATTATTGATCTATTTGCTGGGGATGACCATTTTGTGCAACATTAATTCTGTCATCCACTTGTCAGTATTACGGGCTCTTGCAAATATTGATCTTGTGTCATTATTCAACTGGGGAGAGGCTAGTCTAGCCAGCTTGTATCACAGTTTTGACAAACTTTGCCAGAGGAAAAGATCATTTTCTTGCTTCATGGTGGTTGTTAAGGTATTATTTGCATGAGTCTGAACTTTATTATTCCTATAGGTTTGAACGTATGAGCATAACCTCATGCAGGTACCAGGTTCTCATGTAAACTGAGCCTTTGGTTAGCGGGCCACATAATGACACCCGATTCACATCATGTGCATTCTCGTCACTATCACTTGAGTCGGTTAACTTGGGATCAGGTAAAAAAAGAATTAGTAACTATTAAAATTTGTGAAGAAATTAACTTACCTTCTCTTCTTAGTTCTACATGTAGATATCATTTGGTGGGGGGACAACGAGTGAGCCAATTAGACTCCTTACATAAATACCACCTTGCCTCTTCAAAATTCTCACCGAGTTATTACTGGTCCAGTATCTAGTGGGTGGTTCCTCGATGAAAGAGTGCACAATTGGTTTCTTGGCCCCAAGGAATGGAGGGTTCCTAAGGATATTTCGGCATATACATTAGACATCAGGTCCATGTCAAAAAACCTCTAGAAATGTGCTCGGGGTGGATATGATGTCGAATGGTATCTCCTCTCACCCATTGCATTGTACACCCAATTTATCTAGGAGTAGCTTTTGAATTTTAAAGTTTCTCCTATTAGTGTTTGAGGACTTCCTGAAAGAGAAGAAGAACATGAGGAAAGAAATGATGGTAGGGAGTCATCCACCCCCCCCTTATGGTGATTCTGATTCCGGCACCTAAATTTATTCTGACTCTCTTTATGATTATTGTAGGCTACTCTGATACAATCTCTCTATTTGCTCCTTCTTCTCATCTAAATATGCCATCTTCTCCTCTAGGCATTGATCCAAGTTACCTGGTATATCATCTTGGTCCATAATGATATATGTTATATGTATATATGAAAATATATGGACTTACCATTTTCTTATCTTGCTCACAGTGGATGCTTGAGGAACAGAATAAAAAGCTGCAAAAAGAATTAACTGCCAATCGTTAACATGCTGCTCATTTTGAAGGATTATGCCATCAGTTAGAACAAAACTTTTGGGACTTCCTATTTCAAGGCATGAGGGATCCTAATGCTTCTTCTTTGAGGGGGCCCTATAATGATGACCATGACGTGCCTTCTCCTTTTTTAGGCAATGACTATTATAGAACTAACTTTCAGGGCAATAGAAATTCAAGTGCTTCTTCCTCGAGTGTATTTTGGGTGAATGATGTACCTTAACCTTCATCAGGCGATGAGTTTTTGAGGACTTTATTTGACTGTAGACCACCTCCTCCTTCTCATTGATCTACTTAAAAGGCTTGCATTATAAGTGTTATGTATGTACATAATAATAATAATAATAGTTACTTTTCATGCATTTTTGACTTTTCATTCATTACTATTCTTTTTGACTTTTCTATATTTTTTTACTTTTTTATCTTTTTATTTTTACTTTTTTGTAACTTTTTTTTAAAAAAATTCCGCATCTCTTTAACATGTATAACAAAGTGTCTATGATGAATTCACAATTTCAAATTCATCATGGACTAGGATTTGGATTCATAAAACCACGATGGATTCAACACTCATTCCACACACACACACACATCTTTCCTTATGCACTTTAGTTTCTAACCTTTCTATCTATTTAAATCAGTCGTGATTCCCAATCCACGACAATTGTAGCAATCTGCTCGTTACAATTCTTAACCTTAAAACAAGTGATCCTGCCATTCTGGCCAACATCTTCCCATAAGGCAACAGAAATAAGTTTTGCAGCATTTGTAATATCCCAATGTATGCCCTAGAAGTTTTGAATATTATTGTTGTTTTAATTGGATTGAATGTATATGTTAATTTGAAAGAGAAAAGAATTTTAAAAGAAAGTGTATATGTTGTATATATGGTTGTATAAATAACATATACATAAGTCAAAATGGATGGTCAAAGGAAGAGGATATTTATTTGTTATGTGTGAAATTACTAAAAAGGGCATATAAGTGAAAAGAAGTTAAGTTAAATGGATGAGGGCATTTAAGTAATTGTTTTGTTAGAATTGCTTGGTGGAGATTTAAAGAAGAAGATAAGTTTGACTTGTCTTCATTTTCTTTCCTTTTCATTTGAGTGGCCGGCTACCAAAGGAAAAAGAGAGCAAGAAAGGTGTTTTAATTTCTAAAATCAAATTGAAGGAATTTTCAAGGGATTAAGTGGAAATCCAAGAAGTTTTATTATTTTGGCAAGTTCTTTCTCTTGATTTCTTTTGTTATTTTAAGTTGTTGGAAAGTTTGATTATTGATTTTTGGAAGTAAGGTTGTGTTGATTGTTATATGTTGGAATATGTTTGATTAAATTGATTGTGGTATTTGTTTTGAATGAGAAATAAAAAGATGAGTTGTTGTTAGTTTTGAAAGAGTAAGAGTGATGTTGATTTTAGGGTTTTGAGTTGGTAAGTGTTGTTAATGTTAAGTTTGGTTGATTATTTTCATAGATCTTCATGTTGGATGTGTTTGTTGGAGTTGTAAGCATTAAACATGTGATTTTGGTCGAAGGCAGTAGCATTCTGGATGCCACGCCCGTGGCCCTTTGGTGCCATGGCCGTGGAGGTGTTGGATAATTTAGACAGATTTGGTTTCTACCCCACGCCCGTGGGGGTTGGGGTGGCCACGGCCGTGGGCTATAATGTGTGTTGTTGGATTGTTAATTATGATCTAAAGGTCTAAGAGGAGGTTAACAAGTGATAAATTGTATTGGAATTGATATGGTTCATCATTGTTTTGGTTTAGGTTGTGAAGAAGGTGAATTGTCCTAATTTGAGAAGTGAAGAGTTCTTGGAAATAAGAAGTGTATAGAGTTGTTTAAGTGGTGCATAAGGTAAGTACAAACCTTGCATTGTTGCATACATTCATATGATGTTGAAATTGAACATACATTTGATGATATTGATGATGCATATGAATAATATTATGTTGTATATAATGTGAGACATAATGTGAACATGGATGATGTATATGAATTACTTTAATGTAAATTGAGACATAAAGAGATGTGAAATTAATGTTATGAAGTATGACATGTAATATGTGTTATGTATAATGATGAATTACTTTGGTATGAATGGAAATATAATGATGAATTACTTTGATGTTAATATATATTACAATGATGAAAGTGAAATGAGAAATGGAATTGAGAAAGTAATGTTTAATGATATAAATGAATGAACCTATCTGCCTCCTGCGGAACCATGCGGACCCATTGTGTTGGGCAACCGAACTTGGACTACCGACATGGTTGGGGGAAGGTTCAATACAGTCAGTATTATACGTACCTATCTGCCTCCTGCGGAACCATGCGGACCCAGTGGATTGGGCAACCGAACTTGGACTACCGACCTGGTTGGGGGAAGGTTTGTTACTGATAGTCTTATACGTGCTTATTTGCCTCCTGCGGACCCCTGGGATTGGCAGTGGCCTGAGGCCCAGTGGGCAACCGACCTGGTTGGGGGAAAGTTCATATATGAAGCCATAGTTGTTGGCTATATTGATAAACTTTGAATAAGTAAAATAGATGATGATATAATTATTGAATTAATGAAATGTATATTTATAAGTATGATCCTTATTGATTGAATGTATGACATTGATATTGATATTGCATATTATCATTGTGGTTTGTACTACTGAGTTGTGGCTCAGCGCGATTATGATTTATCGCGCAGATGATAGAGTTGATAGAGTTGAGACGGAGGATTCCTCTAGACGTAGTTGAATTTGTTTTGATTGTGACGAGTTGGATTAGAGCTTAAAGATCAGAGAGTCAAGCTGCCATTCATGTATATATTTCATATTTTGTAACTTTAATGTTTAATGTATTTGTACTTGTAAATTTGGATATAACTTCCGTTGCGTATTAAATAAACATTTTTATCCATTGTGTCTTATGATTTTCACTTAAACATTTGGTATTTCTTTAATTTTTATTTTATTCTAAATGTGAGTTGTATATTTGTAAAGTGTGGCATTTCTATATTTAGTATACGTATATTACGATCGTATAAGCATGCTATGTACGTATACGGATATAGGGGTGTTACAGCATTAACTCAAATAGTTTGAATTTTTCTCAACCTTATTGATGACTGAGTTCAATTTAAGGAAAATCAAAGGTTTATTTAAGACCATTAAAGCTACACATTGGGAATAAATATCTTGGTCTCAAATTAATGCTTTAAAATGCTTTCAAAATGTCAAGTTGGACCATTCCTTCTTATATGTCATGGCCTTCTTTTAGGATGTGAAAACTAGGACTTTTAAGATAAACAACTTTGAAGTATGTCCTATGATCGAAGAATTTGAAGCCATTCTCGAATATCCAAGCAATCATCTATTGGCATTACCCATACAAACTTCAAAGATTCATCAAAACTTGAAGTTATGCAATTGACCAGAGGTGAGAAAATATTGCTTGGTCCACTGATCAATTTTTGCACTTTCCATTTGGCCCTCACCAAAGAGTGGGGATACATATTTTGTCTGTGCATGCTTGGTCAATTCTTGCTTATTTCTTCTAATGGTGACATCAATCCACGAGCACTGGATATTGTGGACTAGATGGAAGGAGGATTTTCACCAATATCCAGGATCTTGGCTAAAACCCTAGTTGGATTGGATCAATTCAAGATTGATTCTTCAAGGAGGTTAGTTAGAAGTCCCCTTCTGCTTTAGGTAATTACCTAAATTGCCATTTCATGTTTTTAATTTAGGCCTTTATTTTTATTGTTTTGATTTTTTCTAGCCCACCTTGCTAGTTTTCGGAACTAGTTTGCTATTCTAATTTTTGCCCAGGCTGCCCTTATGGGTTTTTAACCTAGCAGACTCCTTTTTTTTAAATTTAGTTTTAATTTATGCCTAGACTGCCCTTATAGGTTTTTGGAGCTAGCGAACCACCTTAATTTTTGCTTAGGCTGCCCTTGCTGGTTTTCAACCTAATGGGCTTTTTTAAAAATGAATTATTGTTCATATTTATAGATCGAATACATGAGTGATTCTACTTACTCGAAACCCCATCTATGGATCTCACTAGATATCTGCCTTAACATCATTCTATAAGGAAATTGCTTCATTCCGCTTACTCATATGTTGAATGGGTTGATTAGATCCACTCATGAATTCTGACTAACATCCATTGGTTGGTACTTTGGTGAATGATTACCCATGTCAAAATTCAGACGCATATGATGTAATATCCCAAAATTTTGAAAATATTAATTTTTAAAAATTAAATAAATGATTTAAAGTGTATATATATAATTAAGTGAAAAGAAAAGAGAAAGGAAGGATGTGTATATGATGTATATATGTAGATATACATAATATATATAAGTCAATATTTTAATAAGGTCAAATAATATTTTAATTATTTAAATAAATATTAATTAATGGATAGTGGAAGATGATATTTGATGTTAATTATATTATAATAATAAATATGCTTGGTGGAGAATTAAAGAGGAAATTGATGTGGTTAAAAGAGAAGTGGTTGGTTTGAGTGAGTGGATGACTTTTTTCTTCTTCTTCTTTCTCCATGGTAGCTGGCCATCACCATCAAAGAAAAGACAGAAGTTGCTTCTTGCTAACTCAAGTAATTGAAGGATTTCAAGTGTTCAAATTGGAGTTTTGAGGATTTTCTTCATATTTGGTAAGTTTCCAAGTTGTTTCCTTGATTTTCTATGGAAGTTTGTATGTGTAAATTGGATGTTTGGTGTGGTTTATGTTAATGGTTGTTTTTGGTATGGTTGAAGTTCTTTTGTCTAGTTAACTGTGAAGTTTGGGGTTGGATTGAAAAGAAGGTTAAGTTTGGTGAAGAGAATAAGAGTCTTGGTTTGTGTAATTTTTTAGTGTAAAGACTTGGTTGTGAATGTGTATATTGCTTTTAATTGAGTTGTGTTGATGTTTACAAAAGTATCATGTGGTATAATGATGGATTTGGTTAAGGTTGTATGAGTTAAAAATGTTAATGAAAGATAATAGTTGAATATGGCATTTATGTGTGAATATCAGGTTTTTGGCCTAACACGCCCGGTGGCACGGCCATTTCTTTGGGCGTGTCGATGGTTCTATTTTCAGTGTTGGTGACACAAGCAGTGACACACCCATGTCACTGATCGTATCATAGCTACTGTGTTGGAGTTTTGACACGTGCAGTGACACGCCCATGTCACTGAGCATGTCATAGCTACTGTATTGTAGTATTTACACGTGCAGTGATACGCCCATGTTACTAAGCGTGTCAAAGCTTCTGTGTTGTGGGTTTAGGGCATGGTCATGGACACGCCCGTGTTGTTGAGTGTGTCATGCGTAGAGTTTGCCCTAGATGGTTCTTTTCCTTATTTTTCTTTATGTATCACTTAGTGATTATTTATAATCACATTTGGTTTAGGCTTTGAAGAGATTTGAGCTACCCTAATCCAAGTGTTGAGGGATATCTTAGAAGAGGAGGTTGGAAGTCGTGTTTGTTGCATTTAGAGGTAACTACAAACTTTGAATAATTGTTTATATTTACATGACATTGGGACTTAACACATTTGGTTAGAAAATGTGTTAAGTTACTACATGATTGGTACATGAATAATATGCTATGATTTGTATAATGTCACACATGCATTATGTATAATGTGGGCTTTATACAAAATATGATGATGATCCAAATGTATGGATAATGCAAATTGTTTTGTGTACATTAAAGATGGTATGTAAAGTCATTGGTAATTGACTATATTGATGTAAGTGTGATATTTGAGGCGTTGAGCCTAATGTGATCATGGGAAAATGAGAAAGGATTTGACAATGAAATGAGATATATGGAAACATAATACAATGAATTGATATCAGTATAAATGAGAAATAAAAATAAATTGTGTGCCTAGTATGTTATTCAATTTTCAGAGTTCTGGGTTTGGTAACATGCCTAAGAATTGCCTACGGGATAGACACTGGGCGTGACTATGAAAATATTTTTGAGATGAAATGACTGGGTAGTAAGCCTCAAAAATAAATCCTTAAAGCTAGGATGGGTGAAATGACCGGGTTGTAAACTCGGACCTAGTTGGATTAATCCAAGGATATATTGCCTATGGGGCTAGACACAAGGTGTCATTATAGACCAAAGTAGTAACTCTGGAATTTGAATAGCATATTAGATCCTTTTGGGCCCATGCTTGTCTTTGCTTTAATGTGAATTATGAATTGTGGAATAATTGAACAATTTATTAAGATATAATGATATAATGCTATGAGATATAAAATCCTTATGAATTGTGGAACAATTGAGCAATATAATGAGATATAATATTATGAGAAATGATATCCTTATGTATTGTGCATTGGCATTGAATTTGAACTATATTGTTATCAAAGTTTGTACCACTGAGCTTCTGACTTAGCGAGATTGTGGTTCATCGTGTAGGTGACAGGGTAGATCTGGTTGAACCAAAGATACAAACTAGTCGAGTCTAGACTTGAGATCTTATAAGCATAGTTGATTGTGGACATCAAGATCAGAGACAAACTGCCAGCATGTATATATTTCATATTTTTGTACATATTGATTTTGATGTATATAAATATGTATATTCTGCAAACTATCAAAAATGTTTTGGATTAATCTTTGGTAATGAAGTAATATATATGTTCTAACAAGTAATATTTCATCTATTATTTTTATGATATCAATTGAATGTTTTAAATTTATATAGATATTATAAGTGAAGATTTGTTTTGTTTAAAATGGTTGTGACATTCTTGTATCCTCTATATGTATATTACATATGTTGGGAGTATGTAGTGTACATCTATTAGGTATAGGGGTGTTACACCTGATGTATGTTCCTCTTACTGCTCTCTGTCGAGGCACTTGTTATGATCCTCATCGACTTGACTGCCAGTACGGTGCCGAGCCTCGAGGTTCTAAATTCACTCATGATTTGGACATGCCCCCTCTGACTGAACCCTACTTGGATCTACTAAAGCAAAGTTGGCATGCACGTTACACTTGTCATCTGCCCCAAATTCTATATTTGTTAATTCTTTACATAAAATGATGTTAGGAAGAATAATAATGTTGTACATCTGGCACTACTGGCACTTCTTCACAAAATCTATCCAATCTCTTTTCATGGTCAACCAGTAATAATCTTGTCGAATTATCTTCTTAATAAGGGCTAACCCATTCATGTGGGGACCATAATTTCCTGCATGTATTTTTGGCATGATTTGCTTAACCTCATACTTCCTTAAGCACCTTAAGTGCACCCCGTCAGGACATCTTTGATACAACTCTCCATGAAAGGTAATGTATTGTAAAGACCACCGCTTTATGGCTCTTATCTCTTCCCTTACGACCCCTAATGGCTATTCCCTATTCTCTAAGAATTGCTTATGGTATCATACCATGCATCATGGTTCACTATCAATAAGAACATCTATATGGGGTAAAGGAAAACCATCATTGGGGGAAACCTTGTTCAAATCTCTATAGTCTACATAAACCTTAATTCTTCCATCTTTCTTTAGTACGGGAACAATGTTCGCTGACCAGTTAGGATAATCTATCACCTCAATGAACTTTACTTTTATCTAAATAGTAACTTCTTAACCGTCAAAGCTTTTGTTTGACAGGTTTCATGTGAGTGTAAGTAAGAATCATTTGCTCAGCTATGTCTCGATCAATTCCAAGCATATCCTCAAAGGACCAAGCAAAGACCTCTTCATATTTTGTAAATATTTTTTCTAATTTCTCTCTCTCTCTCTTCAGGAGTAAGGTTAAATGTTATGCTAATATTTCTAGGATTGTCAGTTGTTCCCAACTGACAATGATTATGTATTAACAGAGTTAATATTAAAAATGCTCATCCAATCACTACTTGAATGTACACAACCATTAGGAAAAACATCACACAAGTAAGCAAAATCATATTTTATTGCATTCATTTTAGAAAAGAAAGCATCATTATCCTCATATAGAGCAGAAAAATAAAATCAAAATTAGAGTCATTATTCTCATAATTATAAACTAAAAGACTTTCAAACTATTATTTGATGAGAGCAGCAATCTCCTTAGGAGTCTTTTGGATCTTCAGGACAGCTTCCTTCTTCTTTTCTAAACTAGGTTCCTTGCCAACTGGCAAAATAAGCTTTTCCTTCATCTGTCCCACTAGCTCAGCAACGTCAGCAAAGATCTCAAAACCTGGGATCAGCTTTTTAAGTTATCCTATGATTGGCTTTGGCTTCCTTTGGAGTTATCCTATATCTGGAGCTTTGACAAAAACCTTTTTAAGTGGAGGAAAACTCATCTTCTCATTTATTTTAGCAGAACACCTTCAATAGCTTCATCGTATCCCAACCCTTTCTTGAAAGATTGAGTCTTGAAATCTAAAAGCTATTTCACACTTGTCTTTCCTTTCCCAAGGCCAGTGTCAGGTAGGTAATTTATTTGCTTCATCATAGCCAAAATCTTCGAGCCCTCTATCTCGTTATTAGAAACAATGGCCACTTAAATCCATTGAAAGGCCTCTTGATCATTAAAGCATTCACTACTTCATTGTCCTTAGCCTCAATAACCACTGTCTCATCCCCATTTGGGAACTTGATCTTCTGATGGAATGTAGAAGGAACTCCACCAGGAGGATGAAACCAGGGTCGTCCCAACAGTAGTTCGAATATAACAGGTATATCCAGGACCATAAACTCTACCATGGATTTAATAGGGCTAGCCTTTATACAGCTTTGAAAGTTCCTTCGGCATGCCTTTTATTATTATAATAAGCCTTAATTGTCACCTCGGTTGGGCTCAAATCTCTCATTGACATAGCAAGCTTTTGAAAGATCTTAAGTGGGTAGATGTTTATGGCAGATCCATCCTTAACTATGGCACATGGAGTTCTTTTTCCTTTTACCTCTACCTTGATGAAAAGTGGCCGGATGTGGTCTTTTCCCTCTTCTGGAAAATCAATATATAAAAATGACACTATTCCCACATCAATGTTGTTCCTCTTATGAGCATCATCACTTTTTTTTTACTTCTTTAGCCTTATTCACACCCATAAAATGAATCAATTCATCTAGTGTTGCAGAAGTGGAAATCTACAAGCTTGCCATAGCTTTGGCCATATTTTTTCAATGCTTCTTGGATGTAGCCAGTAAATCCCAGATGTTGATACTTGCTTAAGTTTTCTTCAGCTGCTTAAGAACAACATCATATTCTTCTTCTTTATTCCTTGTTTCAATATCTTTTCATTTATCAGCTTCCACTTCCTTTGGTGGTGACCTTTCATAAGGCTTACTAGAGTGAGTGTTCATTATTTCATCCTCTTCGATCTCAAACCAGGTCAACTCTTCTTTCTTAGAGTCCAACTCACCATCACTGTCGGTTGAATCCCAAAATTCATTCACAACACAAATGGCCACTTCATCCCCTTTCATCACAACTGGTTTAATCTTGCTAAGCATCTCTTCTTCTTTAGTTGCCTCCCCACCTACATCTTGGAAAGAAGACAAAACAATATTTTCATTTAAACCTCCTTCGATCATGGAAGTTGTTGGTGGAGATACTCTATTGAACCTTAGCAATGGGTTTCCCTTCATACTAGGCTTGTTAGGTTCAAGCAACTTTCCACTGTCAATTAAATTCTAGATCTCATGCCTCAACCTCTAACATTTTTTCATCTCTTGCCCTGGAATTACCAAAATGCCTTAGCATCAAAGTGGGGTGGTAGAGGATTCGACAATGGACGAGGGGTTAATGACTGCAACAACCCCATCTTCTGTAGCTTATTGAAAACCTATGACAATAGTTTTCCCAACTCTAAAAATTGCCTCCTACCTACTTGGCCAATTGCATTAACATTGACTGCCTTTTATGTGCTTTGATTGCTAGATTGATAGTTTTCTTTCTCTTTCCTTCTTATAGAAAAATGATTCTTCTCCCTTTCCTATTCTTCTATTTGTAAACTAGCTTGAAGAAAGCCTTTAAGATCTCTGATGAGAGTGTGAGACATCCGTTCATAAAGATTAGGAAACATCCACCCCTCTTACTATCATCCTAATCTAGTATGACTCATCTGGCCTCTTCATGAGCAACGCAGACTTGTTTCTCCACCTTTTCATATAATCAACAAAATTCACATGCTATTTCTACCGTATTGACTCAACCTCCATCAAAGTAACTTCTAATTCAGCATTGTACCCATATTGTTGGATGAAGGCCTTATACAATGAAACCCAGTTCTGCTGAGCACTATCCTCCAAAGTGTTGAACCAATTTTACATGACAAGATCCAACGAGAGCATAAAGTATCTTAGAGTTTGAGCCTTGATCACTCAAGCAGACTATATGGCAGTGTTGTATTGCTTGACATGAAGATGAGGGTTGTCAGTTCCATCAAACTGGGCAAAAGAAGGCATTTTGAACTTATAAGGAACCTCCTCATCTTGTTCAAACAGGTTATCTACTTCCAATATCTCATCAATTTTCAGCTTGTTTTCAAACTTCTTTTCTAACTCAGTAATCATCTTCTCCACATTTGAAGTTTCAGTCTTTTCAATAGTTGATTTTTTCACTGCCTTTAGCTTTTTCTTCTTATCTTGAGAATCTTGAAAGTATTGAGCTCAATCATCATCATCAAGCATTACTTTGTCATCATCAAAGGCTGCTTCACTAACCTTAGCCTTTCCTTTGTCCTTCTGCTTCTTAGTACTAGCATATGCTTCAATGGTGTTCTCCAATAGTGCAGCTAGTTGGCTTTTCATGGTCTCAACTGGGACCCCCTTCAGTTCTTCCATCTTGGAGTTGAGTGCGTCATCTACCATCTGTTGAATCTATTCAGGCTCCATTACTTTTCGTCAAAAGCTAACTGAGTCGTTGCTGGATTCTACGTCATTGGTATAGATCGGATTGTCGTAGGCTCTTGAACTGCTGTACTCCAGGTCTTGAGCCTAAAAGGATCAATGCCATGTAATGTAATGCATGTATACATGTATGCATGGATGCACAAGTAACATGCAAATAAAGATAATTAAGACATTCCTTCCAACCTTATATCTTCCACACACGAATGGTGATTCTCTTTTTCTAGGTTTATGGTCAACAAAATATCAACATGGGATATATTATTTTCAAAAAATTCACTCGGCAATAATTGTATTCTCAAACTTAGAAGTCGGTCCATGATAATTCTCATTAATTATGCCTTAATCCATTGGATCAACTGAAATAGTTTTTATGCTATATTATAGATTAAAACTAAATTAAAAGATTTATCATATATTTATTTCCTATTTGGAAAAGCAACTAATGAATCATGCCACAAATAAGCCCATAATTAACAAGTCTTGGCATAAATTAGGACCACAATTAATTTTTAGTATTCCATAATTAACCTAAATAGCTGCAAGCCCATATAAAAAAAGTTGAGCAAAGTGGAAAATAGTTTTATTTCAAAGCCCATTATAAAAAAAGTTTTTTTAAAAATGAATCTTGGGCTTTGTACTTGGGCCATGAGGTGAAAAGGAATTGACCCATTTTTAAAAGGCTTTAAGTCCAGAGACCATCTTAAAAAAGCTTTGAAAATAATTTTGGTCTTTTGGGATTAAAAGAATAAAATTATTTCAGGCTTACAATATAGTTAGGTCATATTAGGAAAAGAACAAATCAAATAAGTCATAGTTCAAACCAATATATCAATCATAGTCAAACAACAAACATTTGGGTAAAAACCTAAGGAAAGTAACTAGGCCAACTACATGAGCTTTAGTCTTTGGATTGAAAAGTTTAGGTTCCTATAGCAAGTATATATCAAAAGGTACAAGGCTATGAGTGGTTATTTCATGCTCAATCTCCATACCTTGAGTTAAAGTATGGTATCTCTTATATAACATAATATGGGTTACATGGCATCCTAACCCATGCACATAATGAAATGTAAATGATGCAACAGATAATATCATAATAAGAAAGAATTAAATAATAAAGAGACTAACGAAATCAACTTCTCTTATCCCCAGTGGAGTCGTCACTGTGAGAGGAGAATTTTGCCCACTCTTATGTGGAATGGTTCTTGCGACTTCGGCACTGTTAGGCTCAGGGTCTTAGAGAACATGGGCCTAAATCCAGAGAAAATAGAGTCACCACCCGGACAGGCTGGGAAAAAGAAAGGGGTGAATAGGTTCGGAAAGTTGGGTACTATGGGGAAGGTGAAAATGACCTAGCACCCCCATAACGCCCAGTTCATTAGAACCGGCCTCCTTTTTCAGGTCTAAATATTATTAAATTCTTAAGCATTATAATATCATCCATACTACATGCAATTCCAAATAAATAAACGTTCATTATATTATAATTAAAGAAGGACCAAACAAACAAGCAAATAAAAATAGGCATCCATACAAGATAGAAACATGCCTTTACCATAATTTTCAATGTCGAAAAGTAAATAAAATAGGACACCCACCACTTGATGGAAACATGCCCTTTACATTGATTATGAAACTTAAAATAAATTAAATTACAATGAACATTAACAAATAAGGTATCCATGAAGTGGATATATACCTTTTACATCCTTAATCAAAATAAACTAATAAAAGTATTCAACCATTCAAATATTCATCATAGGCAAAATAATAAATCATTCATCATAAGCACATAATAATGAATCAAACAATCAAATCTAGGTTTTAATCTTGAATAAAGTATTAAATACATAAAATTAGGGTTTTCATATTAAATTAGGGCCTATAGAGTTTTAAACATGGTTTTAGGATTTTAAATACAAAATTAGGGTTTTGGATGAAAAACTAGGGTTTTGGTTTAGAAATTAGAGTTTTGGTTTGGAAATTAGGATTTTTAGGGTTAAAATAAGATTTTAGGGTTTTAGGAGGACAATTAGGATTTTGGAAAACATGATTAGGATTTTTAGGATTAAAATAAGATTTTAGGGTTTCGGTGATCAAACTAGGTTTTTTAGAGTTAAAATGTAATTTTAGGGTTTATAAATGAAAATTAGCATTTTAAAGGGGAAAATAGGGATTTTTGGATAAAATCAAGGTTTTTTGGATTCTAAAACAAAATTAGGATTTTTAGGCTTTATGAACATGCAAAAAAGGGTTTTGGATGATCTAATTAAGGTTTAGGTTCTTTAAAAAATGTGACTAGGGCTTTGAGCAATTAAATTAGATGTTTAAATTAAATCCTAAGCTACTGGACTTTTAAAACAAATGAATTATTGATTAACTAAGCTGTTGGATGAAACAACATTGAATAAATTAAGCTACGGTGACCTTGAAACTAATGAAAACAAGCTACTGGACATGAATCTTTAACAATGCTTAAAACCATGATCAAAGCAACTTATATTAAATTTAAAACAATAAAAACATACTTTCGTTTGTTGACTCCACCAAATTGAAAGAGATTCGCTTACGGCCTAAGATCTGCTTATGTTTTGGGCTAGAGGTTAAGTGCAAATGAGGCAGCTTTAATTCCTGCCTCCTAGTTGTTGTGTGTGTTTTAATTGTTGCTTCCTTTCTGTGTTGATCATTGATAGGTTTTAATAATCACTGTTGCTATTCCATCCTACCCATTTCTCATCCAGGCTTTTGTATTTATAAGCATCAACTAGGGCAATCTAGTTAAGCCATCTGAATCTGAATCAAACACGTTTTGCCACTTATCCTAGCATTTTACTACAATTTGATGGATTCTCGGTTAAACCACAAGTGGTGCCTTCCCATATAAAATTGGCCTTGGCCAATTTGATAAGGTGCCTGTCCATACCGAATTGGCCTTTGCCAATTCAATATGGAGCATTCCATATCAAATTGGTTGGCCAATTCAATATGGAGGCATTCCATATCGAATTAGCTTAGATAGTATTATATTGTCCTGATTTAAACTGAACCAAACCAATTAGACTTATTTAATTTGGGCTAGTTATTGACATCAAACTTTATCTTGTATTCAAATTAATCTCAAATTTAGGCTGGACCAAAATTAAGGATCTATAAACATTTTAATTTTGAACATTGTCTCTCAAGAAATGATGCCTAACCCTCTGTGTCTTTTTTAATGTGGTATTTATAGGTAATTAAAATAAAAAACCTAGTATGTTAAGGAAATTAAAAACTGATAAGGAAATAAAACTAAAATCGAGTAAAATAGGTTTGGGCAGAAATCGGCAGCGTGCGTTGGCTCGGGTGAGACTAGCGTTGGACGAGCTGCACGAGGATCGGGCTGGGCGTGCTAGACTGCGCTGGGCGAGATTGCGAGGAACGAGTTGCTGAGGCTTATTTCACCTGCGGCGAATTGGCCTAAGCCAATTCGTAACCGATTTTGCTGTCGTCGATTTTTTATTTAATTTTTACCTTTTTTTGATATTTTTATTTTTCTATTATTAAAAATAAATATTATATAATATATTATTAAAAATAAATAATAAATAAACTTATAAAAATAAAATAAAATAAATATTATAAGTAATAAATATTATTTTTTAAAAAATAAATAATAAATATAAAAATATTATAAAAAATTATTTTGGACTGTTTAAAAATATCAGACTAGACTGGGTCAAAAATGAAGCCTCTACACATACCTCTTACATCCTTAAATCAAAATAAACCAGTAAAAGCATTCATTCATTCAAATATTCATCATAGGAAAAATAATAAATCATTCATCATAAGCACATAATAATGAATCAAACAATAAAATCTAGGTTTTAATCTTGAATAAAGTATTAAATACACAAAATTAGGGTTTACATATTAAATTAGGATTATAGGATTTTAAACATGGTTTTAGGATTTTAAATACAAAATTAGGGTTTTGGTTTAGAAATTAGGATTTTGGTTTGGGAATTGGGGTTTTTACGGTTAAAACAAGATTTTAGGGTTTTAGGATGTTAATTAGGTTTTGGAAAACATGATTAGGGCTTTTAGGATTGAAATAAGATTTTAAGGATTTTGTGATCAAACTAGGGTTTTAAGAGTTAAAACATAATTTGTGTTTAAAAATGAAAATTAGGGTTTTTAAAGGAAAAATAGGATTTTTTTTATTAATAAAATCAAGGTTTATGGATTCTAAAAAAAATTAGGCTTTTTAGGTTTTATGAACATGCAAAAAGGGTTTTGGATGATCTAATTAAGGTTTTGGATTAAAACATGTGACTAGGGTTTTAGGCAATTAAATTAGATGTTTAAATTAAATCCTACACTACTAGAAATTTGATGTAACACCCTTATATCCCGTATACGTACCAAGCATGCTTAAACTATCATAATATACGTATACTGAATATAGAAAATGTCACAGTTTAAAAATAATACACAACAAATATCTTTGTAAATAAGTGAAACCAATCTTAAACATTTTAAAAGAAATCTAAAAGACACCATATATAAAAACATTTATTAATTCACAGCGGAAGTTATTACAAATATGTTATAAATCAAAGATTTCAAAACATAGAATATATATATATACATGATTGGCAGTTCTTCTCTAATCTTTAAGTCCCAAAAGAAAAAAATCCTCAATGTCTAGTCTCACTTGGTCTCGAGGAGCTCTCAGGTTCAACTCTGTCACCTGTGCGATCAAACACTATCGCGCTAAGCCATCGGCTTAGTAGTACAAAATATACCAACACTATACTTTAAGGCAATGCAATGTTACACATTTAAATTATAAAGTTAACATCATAAGTGAAAAGCTAACATCACACCTTTATATTTCATAAACCACACACATAGAAGCACATCACATTACCACATCATACTATGTTCAATGTCATAACAATATTCATATTACATCTTCATAGTTCCATTGATTTTACCATTCAAGAATCACATTATATACAAAGACAAGCATGGGCCCAAAACACTCTAATATGCCATTCAATTTTCAGAGTTAACGCCTTGGTTTTGTTATCACATTTATCATTATCATATACCCAACTAGGCTTCAAGGATTAGGTTCAACCAAGCTTCAAGGGGAACAAAGCATGCTAAGTATCAACCCAACTTGGCTTCAAGAACCAACCCAACCTAGCTTCAAGGGTTGTAACATCTCAATTAGGCTTCAAGGATCAAATCCAACCTAACTTCAAGAGATTGTTACCATTAGGCATGCCACCAACAACAAAACTCTGAAAATGAATAACATATTAGTCACACAATTCATTTATTATCTCATTATCAATTCCATTCTCCATTCTCATAATCAATTAGGCAAACATGCCTTATGTCTTTCAAATGATTCATCATAGCCAATCACAATGGCTTCATATCATTTCATATCTCAATTCATATTATACATATAGCATCATTGGTATAACATTTCAAAGTACGTTATTTACATAACACATTACCATTCATAAGATTCATCATGCACATAATACATAACCTTGTTCATATAGTATCATATGCATTATCAAATGTAAGTTCAATCTCAATCATGTAAGAAGAGCAAGGAAAAATCACAGTGGCCAACACACTCAAGGGACACGGCCAAGCTTGTGGCCGTGTCTCTCAACCAAAAGCAACAGAAGCAAACATGGGCAAGGGACACGGCCGTGTCTTCTCCAAAAATCATCCAACACGGCCAAATTTCCATAGACTTGGCCGTGTCTCCCAAAAATATTTAGTTTTGGCCGTGTCTCTTCTTAGGTTTGGTCGTGTCTCTCATGAATAAACCCTAAACATAGCCAAAACTCTTCTAATTGAATCAAGAACACATTATGCACAACTTAACCTCATTCAAATGGATATAATCAATGTTATTAACACATATTTTACATATTCATCACAATATTCACATTAACACTATATTAACCATACAATCAATCACTTACCACTTCAAAACCCTAAAACCAAACATCACCCTTAACTTACCATATTCAAACCAAAACCAACACCAATTCAACCTTTTAACTTACAATCAATTTTAACACTTATAAACACATCTCAAACACACCTATTCATACAATCAACAATTCATAAATCACCTCAAACACCACTTCAAAATAACAAAGGAAAACAAGAGAGTACTTACCTTAAATGAAGAAATTTCACAAATCTCCAACTTAATCCTTTGATTCTTCCTTCAATTTGATTCTAGCATTTAGAACACCTCTCTTGCTCTCTCTTTTCTTGGATAGCCGGCACACAAATGAGAAGAAAAGAAAATAAACACAAGTCAAACTTCTCTTCTTCTTTAAATCTCCACCAAGCAATTCTAACAAAGCAATTACCTAAATGCCCTCCTCCATTTAACTTAACCTTTGTCACTTATATGCCCATTAAAGTAATTTCACATATCACACATAAATATCCTCTTCCATTGACCATCCCTTTTGACTAATGTATATGTTATATATATAACCATATACCCAACATGTACACTTTCTCTCTACACAATACTTTCCTTTTTAAACAATACATAAACATTCTCTTTTCAATTTCTTTTCTTATCAACATAACATATACACAAAATTCAAACCAACAACAATTATATCCAAACTTCTAGGGCACACATTGGGATATTACAATTCTCCCCCTCTAAAAAGAAATTTCGTCCTCGAAATTACCTGATATCAAGTCTGGAATAGTTGAGGATATTGATCTCGCATAGATTGCTCACTCTCCCAAGTTGCCTCTTCTCTTCCATGTTCCTTCCATAGAACCTTCACCAAAGGCACTTTCTTATTTCTCAATTCTTTCACATCAAATGCCAAGATAGCAACTGGTTCTTCTTCAAATGTCAAGTCTGGACTCACTTCGATAGCTTCAATTGGCAAAACATGAGATGGATCCGACCTGTATCTCCTCAACATAGAAACATGGAATACATTATGGATCCTATCCAACTCAGGTGGTAAAGCAAACCGATAAGCAACTGGCCCAACTCTTTCCAAAACTTCATACGGTCCAATGAAACGAGGACTCAATTTCCCTTTTCGACCAAACCTTAAGATCTTTTTCCAAGGAGACACCTTCAAAAATACCTTATCTCCAACATTAAATTCTATGTCTCTCCTCTTCAAATCCGAATAAGACTTCTGTCGGTTTGAAGCTGTTTTCAACCTATCTCGAATCATTTTCACTTTCTCTTCAGTTTCTTTAACCAAATCAGGACCAATTAACTTACCTTCACCAAGTTCATTCCAACATAGAGGTGTCCTGCACCGTCTACCATACAATGCTTCGAATGTTGCCATACCAATGCTGGATTGGTGACTGTTATTGTAAGAAAATTCCACAAGTGATAAGAATCTATCCCAACTTCCAGAGAAATCAATGACACAGCTTCGCAACATGTCCTCAATAATCTGTATCACTCTCTCTGACTGCCCATTTGTCTGCGGATGAAAAGCAGTACTGAAGTGTAATCGAGAACCCAAAGCACCATGTAAACTCTTCCAAAATCTTGAAGTAAACCGGGGATCTCGATCAGACACTAGAGAAATTGGGACACCATGTAACTTCACAATCTCATGAATATACAGCTCAGCTAACCTTTCCAGAGAATAATCCATCCGAACCGGGAGAAAATGAGCTGTCTTAGTCAGCCAATCCATAATCACCCAAATAGCATCATGCTTCCTTTGTGTTAATGGTAGACCAGACACAAAATCCATTGTCACTCTATCCCATTTCCATTCAGGTACTGATAACGGTTGAAGTAACCCTGTTGGAACTTGATGCTCAGCTTTTACCCTCTGACATGTGAGACATTTAGACACAAAATCTGCAATGTCTCTCTTCAAACCAGACCACCAGTAAAGCTGCTTCAAATCATGATACATCTTTGTACTGCCCGGATGCATAGCAAATACTGACTGATGTGCTTCTTCTAAAATGATCCTTTTCAAATTAGCATCATCAGGTACACACAATATGTTTTTAAACCAAAGACTCCCATCATTTCTCACAATAAAATCTCTACTCTTTCCACTCTGGCAATCTGAAACAATCTTTTAAATCTTCTTATCAGCCAATTGAGCCTTTTTAATCTGATCCAACAATATTGGTTTCAATTGCAACTGTGCCAACAATGCACCATCATTACAAGATATAAAACTAGCATGCAATGCTCTCAATTCAACAAGCAACGAGAGCGAATAGACAGTCAAACCTGCTAAAGACTTCCGACTCAAGGCATCAGCAACAACATTTGCCTTACCAGGGTGATAATCAATCAAACAGTCGTAGTCTTTAATCAACTCCAACCATCTCCTCTGTCGAAGATTAAGTTCTCTCTGCACCCCCAAATATTTCAAACTTTTATGGTCTGTATAGATAAAACACTTCTCTCCATACAGATAATGTCGCCAAATCTTCAATGCAAACACAATAGCTGCCAACTCTAAATCATGCGTCGGATAGTTAAGCTCATGCAGCTTTAACTGTCGAGAAGCATAAGCTATAACTTTACCTTCTTGCATCAGCACACAACCCAAACCACTATGTGAAGCATCACTGAAGATCACATATGGTTTATCTTCCACAGGTAAAGTAAGAACAAGCGCTTGAGTCAACATTTCTCTCAACTGTTCAAAGCTAGCCTGACACTGATCTGTCCACACAAATCTAACTCCCTTTCGAAGTAATCTGGTAAGTGGAGTAGCTATCAAAGAAAATCCTTTCACAAACCGTGGGTAATAGCCTGCCAAACCCAGAAAACTTCTAACTTCAGTCACAGATTTTGGTGGACTCCAATTCAAAATAGCTTCAACTTTACTCGGATCAACTCTAATGCCTTCTGCTGAAACTATATGACCGAGAAAAGTTACTTGATTAAGCCAAAACTCACACTTCGACAGTTTAGCAAACAATTGCTTCTCTCTCAAAATTTGCAACACAATCCGCAGATGCATGTCATGCTCCTCCTCATTACGCGAATACACCAAAATGTCATCAATAAAGACCACTACAAACTTATCCAGATAGGGCCTAAACACCCTATTCATCAAATCCATAAAAGCTGCAGGTGCATTCGTCAAACCAAAAGGCATAACTAGAAACTCATAATGCCCATACCTTGTACGAAAGGCTGTCTTAGGAACATCTTCAGCTCTGACCCTCAACTGATGGTACCCTGATCTCAAATCAATTTTGGAAAACACAGCTGCACCCTTCAATTGATCAAAGAGATCATCAATTCTAGGCAAAGGATATTTATTTTTAATAGTCACCTTGTTCAATTGCCTATAATCGATACACAATCTCATAGTACCATCCTTCTTCTTCACAAATAAGACAGGAGCTCCCCACGGTGAAATACTAGGGCGAACAAACCCTTTATCCAACAACTCCTGCAACTGCACCTTCAGTTCTCTCAGTTCAGCAGGTGCCATTCTATAAGGAGTAATAGAGATAGGAGTGGTACCAGGCAATAATTCAATACCAAACTCCACCTCTCTCTCAGGAGGCAACCCTGGCAACTCTTCTGGAAACACATCTGGAAATTCTACAACTGTAGGTATACTCTCAATTTGAGAACCCCTTACTCTCGTATCCAAAATATGAGCAAGGTAAGCATCACACCCTTTTCTAATCAATCTTCTAGCTGCAAGAGCTGAAACAAACAAGGATGCTAGCTGTCCCTGCTCACTAGATACTAACACCTCTCTACCATCACTGGTTCTCAAGGTAACAACTTTCTTTTGGCAGTCAACCACAGCTCCATGTCTAGATAACCAGTCCATGCCTAGGATCACATCATATTCCTTAAAAGGCATCTCAATCAAATCTCCAAGAAACTCCTCACCTTGAACCACCACTGCACTATCTCAGTGCACTTTGCTAACAATCACATTATGCCCTAACGGATTTGTCACCAATACATCAAATCCTAGGGATTCAGCATGCACATCAGACACAGGCAAAACAGATGCACTAATATATGAATGTGTGGAACCCGGATCAACCAAAGCAAGTACTGAAATACCAAATAAAGAAAAAGTACCAGCTATGACTGCCGAAGCATCTGGTTGCCTCTGCATCACATAAATCCTCTGAGAAGATCCAGCCTCCTCTGGTCTACTCTCCCTGGATGTAGAACCTCCTCTAGAACTGAACCCAGATCTGCCTCCTCTGCCGAAACCTCTGCCTCCTCGACCTCCCCTCACACTAGGTCGAGAAGCTGCAGTATCCACTGACATCTGCTCCTGTCTCTCAGGACAATCTCTAACAAAATGATCGGGAGATCCACATCTAAAACATACCCCTGCTACACCAGTCTTCCAACAAGTACCACCATGTGGCCTACCACAATGAATGCATATGGGTAAGGTGGATCTCTGCATCACTGGGGTCGGAGCACTCGCCACTGAAACTGTAGGTCTAGATCTCTGCCTCTGAAACTATACTGACCTACCAGCTGGCCTCTGACTCCTACTACCCCGAGGAACAAAACTTCTTTTACCTCTTTTCACAGATGAAGACCCTGCCTCAAACTGGGGCCTTCTAACCCTGATCTCTTCCTCTGAAGCAGCTGCAATAACCTGAGCTCTTTCCACACTCCGAGCTACTGCCACAAGCTAGGAAAAATCATGATATCTAGATCCAGCCACAAGACACAAGATAGAGGGCCTCAATCCCTCCTCAAATCTCATGCATCTATCTATCTCATCAGATATAATACCCCCAGCATACTGGCTCAACCGGATAAACTCTAACTCATATTCCGTCACAGTCCGATGATTTTTCTTTAAGCTTAGAAACTCCATTTTCTTCACATCCTTATACTCTCTCGGAGTATACTTCAATTCAAACTCTCTTAGAAAATCAGCATAGGACAAGGTAGGTGGATCATCCATAGCATGAGGCACTGTCTTCCACCAGTCATATGCGTCCTTTTGCAACAAGGATCTTGCATAATCAAATTTTTCTTCTGGAGTGGCTTGTAACTGAACAAATATTCTCTGTACTTTATCTAGCCACTGCTCAGCTACAGCTGGATCAATAGTACCCAAGAAATCTTCTGCTCCGTACTTCCTTAATTTATCATACTGTCTCACTGATACCAAAGGCTGTGGGGGTGGTGGCGGTGGTTGCACTGGTGCTTGCCTCAACAAATCAATCACATGCCTAAACCAACCTGGCGGAACCTCCTCACCAGCTGGTCTCCCCGACACAGAAGCAGGTACCTCTCCAGCACTATCCACTCTAGCTCCCTCTCTAATCTCATCAGGAGCTATACTCTCAACACTACCCTCGACTGACTGACGTGAGTGAGAATCCATCACAACCTATATCTGCAAACAAAGTAGAATACCTCTCATTAAAGATCAGAGACTGCCAATGCCAAACATGTATATTATTCTAAAATCCACTTTTTAAAATCAAAACACTCTTTTTCTTACACTTGACCTAGGTTGAGAATCTCAAACCTAGGCTCTAATACCAAAACAATTGTAACACCCCTATATCCCGTATATGTACCAAGCATGCTTAAACGATCATAATATACATATACTGAATATAGAAAATGTCACAGTTTAAAAATAATACACAACAAATATCTTTGTAAATAAGTGAAACCAATCTTAAACATTTTAAAAGAAATCTAAAAGACACCATATATAAAAACATTTATTAATTCACAGCGGAAGTTATTACAAATATGTTATAAATCAAAGATTACAAAACATAGAATATATATATACATGATTGGCAGTTCTTCTCTGATCTTTAAGTCCCAAAAGAAAAAAAAATCCTCAATGTCTAGTCTCACTTGGTCTCGAGGAGCTCTCAGGTTCAACTCTGTCACCTGTGCGATCAAACACTATCGCGCTAAGCCATCGGCTTAGTAGTACAAAATATACCAACACTATACTTTAAGGCAATGCAATGTTACACATTTAAATTATAAAGTTAACATCATAAGTGAAAAGCTAACATCACACCTTTATATTTCATAAACCACACACATAGAAGCACATCACATTACCACATCATACTATGTTCAATGTCATAACAATATTCATATTACATCTTCATAGTTCCATTGATTTTACCATTCAAGAATCACATTATATACAAAGACAAGCATGGGCCCAAAACACTCTAATATGCCATTCAATTTTCAGAGTTAACGCCTTGGTTTTGTTATCACATTTATCATTATCATATACCCAACTAGGCTTCAAGGATTAGGTTCAACCAAGCTTCAAGGGGAACAAAGCATGCTAAGTATCAACCCAACTTGGCTTCAAGAACCAACCCAACCTAGCTTCAAGGGTTGTAACATCTCAATTAGGCTTCAAGGATCAAATCCAACCTAACTTCAAGAGATTGTTACCATTAGGCATGCCACCAACAACAAAACTCTGAAAATGAATAACATATTAGTCACACAATTCATTTATTATCTCATTATCAATTCCATTCTCCATTCTCATAATCAATTAGGCAAACATGCCTTATGTCTTTCAAATGATTCATCATAGCCAATCACAATGGCTTCATATCATTTCATATCTCAATTCATATTATACATATAGCATCATTGGTATAACATTTCAAAGTACGTTATTTACATAACACATTACCATTCATAAGATTCATCATGCACATAATACATAACCTTGTTCATATAGTATCATATGCATTATCAAATGTAAGTTCAATCTCAATCATGTAAGAAGAGCAAGGAAAAATCACAGTGGCCAACACACTCAAGGGACACGGCCAAGCTTGTGGCCTTGTCTCTCAACCAAAAGCAACATAAGCAAACATGGGCAAGGGACACGGCCGTGTCTTCTCCAAAAATCATCCAACACTGCCAAATTTCCATAGACTTGGCCGTGTCTCCCAAAAATATTTAGTTTTGGCCATGTCTCTTCTTAGGTTTGGCCGTGTCTCTCATGAATAAACCCTAAACATAGCCAAAACTCTTCTAATTGAATCAAGAACACATTATACACAACTTAACCTCATTCAAATGGATATAATCAATGTTATTAACACATATTTTACATATTCATCACAATATTCACATTAACACTATATTAACCATACAATCAATCACTTACCACTTCAAAACCCTAAAACCAAACATCACCCTTAACTTACCATCTTCAAACCAAAACCAACACCAATTCAACCTTTTAACTTACAATCAATTTTAACACTTATAAACACATCTCAAACACACCTATTCATACAATCAACAATTCATAAATCACCTCAAACACCACTTCAAAATAACAAAGGAAAACAAGAGAGTACTTACCTTAAATGAAGAAACTTCACAAATCTCCAACTTAATCCTTTGATTCTTCCTTCAATTTGATTCTAGCATTTAGAACACCTCTCTTGCTCTCTCTTTTCTTGGATAGCCGGCACACAAATGAGAAGAAAAGAAAATAAACACAAGTCAAACTTCTCTTCTTCTTTAAATCTCCACCAAGCAATTCTAACAAAGCAATTACCTAAATGCCCTCATCCATTTAACTTAACCTTTGTCACTTATATGCCCATTAAAGTAATTTCACATATCACACATAAATATCCTCTTCCATTGACCATCCCTTTTGACTAATGTATATGTTATATATATAACCATATACCCAACATATACACTTTCTCTCTACACAATACTTTCCTTTTTAAACAATACATAAACATTCTCTTTTCAATTTCTTTTCTTATCAACATAACATATACACAAAATTCAAACCAACAACAATTATATCCAAACTTCTAGGGCACACATTGGGATATTTTTATTATTATTAATTAATAACAATTATATCCATTAATTATTATTAATTATTATTTTTATTTATTTATTTTTATTCTTATATTATTATTTTTATATATGAGCAAAAAGTTATTTCAAATTTTGGAGTTTACGTACCTTTTTATGACTTACCTATTTTATGGCAGTATGATGGTTGAGTATATAAAACCCAACAATGGTATAATCATACTGCATCTAGAGTAAAGTGGATGATCTAGCGGTGCAGCTTCGAGGACTTTGTCGTGCAGTTACCATCGAAAGGATACCAAATATAAAGGAGCGCAATCTAAGAGCTTGAAGAAAGTTGGTTAGATACCACCTATACCTTCCACTTGCTAGTGGGAGAAATGACTATCAGCCTGGTTGATTTTATTATCATTATCGGTATCTCGTACCATGGAATCTATGTCCCCTTTACTGATAACATCTTGGCGTGCGATGAAATCCGACAGCTAATAGGTATGGAACCTTCCTTAAAAGAACCATTCGAGATCAAGTACGAACCTAATTGGGAATATTGGATGAACTATACCCAACAGGTATGTGGAGAAACAACTGAACAATATGCACGATGATTATTGATCTATTTGCTGGGGATGACCATTTTGTGCAACATTAATTCTGTCATCCACTTGTCAGTATTACGGGCTCTTGCAAATATTGATCTTGTGTCATTATTCAATTGGGGAGAGGCTAGTCTAGCCAGCTTGTATCACAGTTTTGACAAACTTTGCCAGAGGAAAAGATCATTTTCCTGCTTCATGGTGGTTGTTAAGGTATTAATTGCATGAGTCTAAACTTTATTATTCCTATAGGTTTGAACGTATGAGCATAACCTCATGCAGGTACCAGGTTCTCATGTAAACTGAGCCTTTGGGTATCCGAGACTGAGCCTTTGGTTAGCGGGCCACATAATGACACCCGATTCACATCATGTGCATTCTCGTCACTATCACTTGAGTCAGTTAACTTGGGATCAGGTAAAAAAAGAATTAGTAACTATTAAAATTTGTGAAGAAATTAACTTACCTTCTCTTCTTAGTTCTACATGTAGATATCATTTGGTGGGGGGAGAACGAGTGAGCCAATTAGACTCCTTTCATAAATACCACCTTGCCTCTTCAAAATTCTCACCTAGTTATTACTGGTCCAGTATCTAGTGGGTGGTTCCTCGATGAAAGAGTGCACAACTGGTTTCTTGGCCCCAAGGAATGGAGGGTTCCTAAGGACTTTTCGGCATATACATTAGACATCAGGTCCATGTCAAAAAACCTCTAGAAATGTGCTCGGGGTGGATATGATGTCGAATGGTATCTCCTCTCACCCATTGCATTGTACACCCAATTTATCTAGGAGTAGCTTTTGAATTTTAAAGTTTCTCCTATTAGTGTTTGAGGACTTCCTGAAAGAGAAGAAGAACATGAGGAAAGAAATGATGGTAGGGAGTCATCCACCCCCTCCTTATGGTGATTCTGATTCCGGCACCTAAATTTATTCTGACTCTCTTTATGATTATTGTAGGCTACTCTGATACAATCTCTCTATTTGCTCCTTCTTCTCATCCAAATATGCCATCTTCTCCTCTAGGCTTTGATCCAAGTTACCTGGTATATCATCTTGGTCCATAATGATATATGTTATATGTATATATGAAAATATATGGACTTACCATTTTCTTATCTTGCTCACAGTGGATTCTTGAGGAACAGAATAAAAAGCTGCAGAAAGAATTAACTGCCAATCGTTAACATGCTGCTCATTTTGAAGGATTATGCCATCAGTTAGAACAAAAATTTTGGGACTTCCTATTTCAAGGCATGAGGGATCCTAATGCTTCTTCTTTGAGGGGGCCCTATAATGATGACCATGACGTGCCTTCTCCTTTTTTAGGCAATGACTATTATAGAACTAACTTTCAGGGCAATAGAAATTCAGGTGCTTCTTCCTCGAGTGGATTTTGGGCGAATGATGTACCTCAACCTTCATCAGGCAATGAGTTTTTGAGGACTTTATTTGACTGTAGACCACCTCCTCCTTCTCATTGATCAACTTAAAAGGCTTGCATTATAAGTGTTATGTATGTACATAATAATAATAATAATAATAATAATAATAATAATAATAATAATAATAATAATAATAATAGTTACTTTTCATGCATTTTTGACTTTTCATTCATTACTATTCTTTTTGACTTTTCTATATTTTTTTACTTTTTATCTTTTTATTTTTACTTTTTTGTAACTTTTTTTTAAAAAATTCCGTATCTCTTTAACATGTATAAATAGTGTCTATGATGAATTCACAATTTCAAATTCATCATGGACTAGGATTTGGATTCATAAAACCACGATGGATTCAACACTCATTCCACACACACACACACATCTTTCCTTATGCACTTTAGTTTCCAACCTTTCTATCTATTTAAATCAGTCGTGATTCCCAATCCACGACAATTGTAGCAATCTGCTCGTTACAATTCTTAACCTGAAAGCAAGTGATCCTGCCATTCTGGCCAACATCTTCCCATAAGGCAACAGAAATAAGTTTTGCAGCATTTGTAATATCCCAATGTATGCCCTAGAAGTTTTGAATATTATTGTTGTTTTAATTGGATTGAATGTATATGTTAATTTGAAAGAGAAAAGAATTTTAAAAGAAAGTGTATATGTTGTATATATGGTTGTATAAATAACATATACATAAGTCAAAATGGATGGTCAAAGGAAGAGGATATTTATTTGTTATGTGTGAAATTACTAAAAAGGGCATATAAGTGACAAGAAGTTAAGTTAAATGGATGAGGGCATTTAAGTAATTGTTTTGTTAGAATTGCTTGGTGGAGATTTAAAGAAGAAGAGAAGTTTGACTTGTCTTCATTTTCTTTTCTTTTCATTTGAGTGGCCGGCTACCAAAGGAAAAAGAGAGCAAGAAAGGTGTTTTAATTTCTAAAATCAAATTGAAGGAATTTTCAAGGGATTAAGTGGAAATCCAAGAAGTTTTATTATTTTGGTAAGTTCTTTCTCTTGATTTCTTCTGTTACTTTAAGTTGTTGGTAAGTTTGATTGTTGATTTATGGAAGTAAGGTTGTGTTGATTGTTATATGTTGGAATATGTTTGATTAAATTGATTGTGGTTTTTGTTTTGAATGAGAAATAAAAAGATGAGTTGTTGTTAGTTTTGAAAGAGTAAGAGTGATGTTGATTTTAGGGTTTTGAGTTGGTAAGTGTTGTTAATGTTAAGTTTGGTTGATTATTTTCATAGATCTTCATGTTGGTTGTGTTTGTTGGAGTTGTAAGCATTAAACATGTGATTTTGGTCGAAGGCAGTAGCATTCTGGATGCCACGCCCGTGGCCCTTTGGCGCCATGGCCGTGGAGGTGTTGGATAATTTGGACAGATTTGGTTTCTACCCCACGCCCGTGGGGGTTGGGGTGGCCACGGCCGTGGGCTATAATGTGTGTTGTTGGATTGTTAATTATGATCTAAAGGTCTAAGAGGAGGTTAACAAGTGATAAATTGTATTGGAATTGATATGGTTCATCATTGTTTTGGTTTAGGTTGTGAAGAAGGTGAATTGTCCTAATTTGAGAAGTGAAGAGTTCTTGGAAAGAAGAAGTGTATAGAGTTGTTTAAGTGGTGCATAAGGTAAGTACAAACCTTGCATTGTTGCATACATTCATATGATGTTGAAATTGAACATACATTTGATGATATTGATGATGCATATGAATAATATTATGTTGTATATAATGTGAGACATAATGTGAACATGGATGATGTATATGAATTACTTTAATGTAAATTGAGACATAAAGAGATGTGAAATTAATGTTATGAAGTATGACATGTAATATGTGTTATGTATAATGATGAATTGCTTTGGTATGAATGGAAATATAATGATGAATTACTTTGATGTTAATATATATTACAATGATGAAAGTGAAATGAGAAATGGAATTGAGAAAGTAATGTTTAATGATATAAATGAATGAACCTATGTAATATCCCAAAATACACCCTAAAAGTTTGGAATAATTATGGTTGTATATGGATTTAATGTGTATGTTTAATGACTTAATCTAATATCCCGATTTTGGTGTACGTTGGAGAAGTAGATGTGAGATGATATGTTGGTAAAATATGTAAGGAAAATATTATAAGAGATATATGTATATGAAGGATAATATGTATGGATGGTATTTGGGAAATATATGGGAAAATATAAAAGCAATATATATATATATATGTGATATACATATACCAACATATACATCACATATGCTTAAGGGATATAGTGGTGTAGGAGAAGTAAGGTTAATTAAATAATTAATAATAATAAAAATAATAATAAAAGGAAAAGGAAGAAAGAAAGTCAAAGGGAAAGATATGTGGTGAAGGATATTGGGTATATTTATTTTATTATATATATATATATATGATGAGTAAGGGAAAAGAAGAAAAGATCTTCTTCCCTTCTTCTTCCTTTTCTTTTTGAACGAGAGAGAGAGAGAGAGAGAAAGAGAGAGAGAGAGAGAGATGGTGATTTCATCCCTATTTACATCAAACCCAAAGGGATTTTGAGAGGATTGAAGATGGTTATTAAAGATTTGGCATATTATCCAAGTAAGTATTCATTTGCTTGTCTTGATTCCTATCGTTTGAGTTGGATTTGATATGGTTTTGATGATGATGATGATGATGTTAATGAAAGATTGAAGTATATATATGTGTGGAATTGGTATTTAGATGATGATAACATGATTAATTGTGAAATAACATGGTTAGATGTGAGGATGATGATGAATTGTTGAGATTGTTGAGTAAGGGTTTAGTATAGATGATTTGGGGATTTGAGTAATTGATTCTTGGTGAGGTATATTATGCTTATGATTATGATATATTGAAGTTATTTAAGTGTTAAATAGATGGGTAATTGATGAATATAACCAAGATGTTGATTAAGGGTGATGAAATATGAGTTTTGAAGTGTTGGTGTTTTCATGGATGAAAGTTCGAATTCATGATTTCTGGTCTGACACGACCAGTGACACGGCCGTGTGGTTGGCCGTGTAATCGGTACTGAGTTGGACGTTTGTGACACGACCATTAACACGGCCATGTTACTGAGCGTGTTATAGCTACTGTGAGAAAAAGTAATTGACACGGCCATGAACACGCCCGTGTTGTTGGGCGTGTTAATGTTTCTGTGAGGCAGAATGAGTGACACGTCCAGTGACACGCTCGTGTTACTGAGCATGTCAAAGCTTCTGTATTGTTGGTTTAGGGCACGATCAGGGACACGCCCGTGTTAATGAGCGTGTCAAGTATTGAGTTTGCCCTAGTTAGTTATTATTCTTATTTTCTTATGAATATAATTATCTTTGGATTAGGTTTTGAGGAGGTTGTGTTGCATTAACTTTAATGTTGAGAATTCTTGGAAGAGGAAAGGTATAGATTGTTGGGAATAGCTCTTGAGGTAAGTACAACTTACAAAGATGCATTCTTTTATATGGTTTTTGAGACTTAAAACAATGTTAAGTAATTTATTATATGGTTAATATAATGTGACTAATGTTTTTAATTGTATAGTGTGAAAGCTATGGTGATCATTCAAAAAGGTATGTGCAATGTAATTTGTTATGATAAATATTATAATGAGGAATTATATTAATGTGTCTTGAGAAATGATGAAATGTGATATCATTATAGTTGGTAATAATGATTGAAATGAAATAAGTGGACATGTTGTCTATGTGTTTAATGAAATTGATTATGTATACTTGAATGATGAAGTGTTGTAATGTGAATTGAGATATGATCTAAATGACATGTGAAGCCATTGTGATTGGCTATGATGATTTAAATGAGATATAAAGCCATGGGGGTTGGCTATAATGATGATAATGAAATGAGAAATGAATTGAGAAAGAAATGTAAAATGATTTTGTGTCTAATATGTTGATTCAAGTTTCAGAGTTCTGAATTTGGCAGGCATGCCTATGAATGTAACAGTCTAGCCGGGTTGAGGATCTCTTCAAATTGAGTTGAATTGAGGTCCAAGAGACTGGGTCTGTTACACTATGAGAAATGTGAAATGATAAATGTGAATTAAAGTAACAGTCTAGCCGGGTTGAGGATCTCCTCGATTAGTCGGGTTGATGGTCCAAGAGACTGGGTCTGTTACAGGTAACAGTCTAGCCGGGTTGAGGATCTCCTCAAGCATGTTGAGTTGATGGTCCAAGAGACTGGGTCTGTTACCCTATCCATGGATAGAGATATATATATGTGTATTGCCTACGGGCTCGATGATTATGATTATAGACCAAAGCAGTAACTCTGAACTTTGAATAACATATTAGTGTCTGTTGGGCCCGAGTCTGTCTTTGTTTTCTAAGTGATATATAAGTGATGAAATAAATGAATAATGAAGTCTATGGTTGTCTTGTTGTAAATGTGATTCATGAATGGTGAATATTAATGAGGGAATTGTGGTTGATGTTATGAATTATGATATGTGATATGTGTATTGATATATTCGTTGTGATTATTAATGATGGAATTGTGGTTGGTGTTTGTTATATATATAATATATGAGAATAGTAGAGATATATGAAAGATGTAATTAAAAAGGGAAACATGATATGCAACTAATGGTATATGGAATTGATATATCATTATATGTCATTAATTCTATAATGTATATTTATATCATATATATTTGTACTACTAAGCTCTCGGGCTTAGCGCGGATGTTTAATCGCGCAGGTGAGTAGATGGTAGATATGAAGTCTTTCTCTATGCCTCGAGTAAAGTAAGAGTTTGCCGAGACCAACTAGAGGGTGATGCATACATGTAAAATTTTAATTATGCAGTATTTCTGACATAAATGTATTCATATGTATAAATGAATTTTGATAAAGATAAGATTACTATATACTTTTAAGATCATTAAAAGTATGATGATTTGGTAAATGCTCTTTTTATTAATGCAATATGGTTAGGACTCAATATAAGGACTTAATTTGTAATGATAAGTGACATCCTTATACTTTGTATACGTACTGTATGTATACCTGGTATATCTATAGTATTTATATAGAGTATTGGGGTGTTACAACCTATCTGCCTCCTGCGGAACCATGCGGACCCATTGTGTTGGGCAACCGAACTTGGACTACCAACATGGTTGGGGGAAGGTTCAATACAGTCAGTATTATACGTACCTATCTGCCTCCTGCAGAACCATGAGGACCCAGTGGATTGGGCAACCGAACTTGGACTACCGACCTGGTTGGGGGAAGGTTCGTTACTGATAGTCTTATACATACTTATCTACCTCCTGCGGACCCCTGGGATTGGCAGTGGCCTGAGGCCCAGTGGGCAACCGACCTGGTTGGGGGAAAGTTCGTATATGAAGCCATAGTTGTTGGCTATATTGATAAACTTTGAATAAGTAAAATAGATGATGATATAATTATTGAATTAATGAAATGTATATTTATAAGTATGATCCTTATTGATTGAATGTATGACATTGATATTGATATTGCATATTATCATTGTGGTTTGTACTACTGAGTTGTGGCTCAGCGCGATTGTGATTTATCGCGCAGGTGATAGAGTTGATAGAGTTGAGACGGAGGATTCCTCTAGACGTAGTTGAATTTGTTTTGATTGTGACGAGTTGGATTAGAGCTTAAAGATCAGAGAGTCAAGCTGCCATTCATGTATATATTTCATATTTTGTAACTTTAATGTTTAATGTATTTGTACTTGTAAATTTGGATATAACTTCCGTTGCGTATTAAATAAACGTTTTTATCCATTGTGTCTTATGATTTTCACTTAAACATTTGGTATTTCTTTAATTTTTATTTTATTCTAAATGTGAGTTGTATATTTGTAAAGTGTGGCATTTCTATATTTAGTATACGTATATTATGATCGTATAAGCATGCTGTGTACGTATACGGATATAGGGGTGTTACAATTATTTTGGTATCAGAGCCTAGGTTTGAGATTCTCAACCTAGGTCAAGTGTAAGAAAAAGAATATTTTGATTTTAAAAAGGTTGGTTTTGAAATAAAATACATGTTTGGTATTGGCAGTCTCTAATCTTTAATGAAGCGTATTCTGCTGTATTTGCAGATATAGGTTATAATGGATCCTCATTCACATCAATCTGTTGAGGGAAGTGCTGAGAGTATAGCTCCTGATGATGGTAGAGATGGAGCTAGAGTGGATAGAACTGGAGAGGCCCCTGTTTCTGTGTCAGGGAGACCAGCTGGTGAGGAGGTTCTGCCAATTTGGCTTAGGCATATGGTTGATATATTGAGGCAGGCACCAGTGCAACCACCGCCACCACCACCACAGCCAATGGTACCAGTGAGACACTATGATAAATTAAGAAAGTATGGAGCAGAAGATTTTCTGGGTACTATTGATCCAGCGGTAGCTGAGCAGTGACTAGATAAGGTACAAAGAATCTTCATTCAGTTGCAAGCCACTCCAGAAGAAAAATTTTGATTATGCCAGATCATTGCTACAGAAGGATGCATATGATTGGTGGAAGACAGTGCCCCATGCTATGGATGATCTACCAACATTGTCCTACAGTGATTTCCTACAGGAATTTGAATTGAAATATACTCCGAGGGAGTATAAAGATATGAAGAAGATGGAGTTTCTGACTTTGAGGCAAGATCACTGGTCTGTGACAGAGTATGAGCTAGAGTTCATCCGGTTGAGCCATTATGCCAGGGGGATTATTTCTGATGAGATCGACCGGTGTAGAAGGTTTGAGGAGGGGTTGAGACCCTCAATTATGTGTATTGTGGCTGGCTCTAGATATCAGGACTTCCCTCAGCTTGTCGCAGCGGCCAGAGGTGTGGAGACAGCTCAAGGTTTAGCAGCAGCTACTACTGAAGAAGAGATCAGGGTTAGAAGGCCCCAGTTTGAGGCAGGGTCTTCATCTGTGAAAAGAGGTAGGGGAAGTTTTGTTCCCAGGATCAGTCGGAGTCACAGGCAGGCTGGTAGGTCAGTTCAGTTTCAGAGACAGAGATCTAGACCTATAGCTTCAGTAGCGAGTGCTCCTACGCCGGTAGTTCAGAGATCCACTCCACCTGTGTGTGCTCAGTGTGGGGGTTTTCATAGAGGTGTTTGTTGGAAGAATAGTGGACCAGCTGTGTGCTTCAGATGTGAATCTCCTGATCATTTTATTAGAGAGTGTCCAGAGATGCAAGAGCAGAGGCCAGCAGATTCTGCAGTTTCTCGACTTAGTGTTAGAGGTGGTCGAGGGGGCAGAAGTTTCAGTAAAGGGGGTAGACCTGGGTATAGTCAGAGAGGATCTTCATCCAGGGATACTAGACCAGATGAGGCTGGGCCTTCTCAACGAGTGTATGTGATGCAAAGACAACCTGATGCTTCTGCAGTTATTGCTGGTACTTTCTCTTTATTTGGCATTTCAGTTCTTGCTTTAATTGATCCAGGCTCTACTCATTCGTATATTAGTGCATCTGTTTTGCCTGTGTCTGAATTGCATGCTGAGTCCCTAGGATTTGATGTGTTGGTGACAAATCCGCTAGGGCATAGTGTGATTGTTAGCAAGGTACACCGAGATAGTGCAGTTGTGGTGCAAGGTGAGGAGTTTCGTGAGATTTGATTGAAATGCCTTTTAAAGAGTATGATTTGATTTTGGGTATGGACTGGTTGTCTGGACATGGAGCTGTGGTAGATTGTCAAAAGAAATGTGTCACTTTGAGAACTAGTGATGGGAGGAGTGTGATGGTGTCCAGTGAGCAGAGACAGCTTGCATGCTTGTTTATATCAGTTGTAACAGCTAGAAGGTTGATTAAAAAAGGGTGTGATGCTTACCTTGCTCATGTTGTGGATACTAGAGTAAGGGGTTCTCAAATTGATGATATAACCATAGTGGTAGATTTTCCAGACGTGTTTCCAGAGGAGTTGCCAGGGTTGCCCCCTGAGAGAGAGGTTGAGTTTGGTATCAAATTATTACCTGCTACCACTCCCATCTCTATCACTCCTTATCGCATGGCACCTGCTGAATTGAGAGAATTTAAAGTGCAGTTACAGGAGTTGTTGGATAAAGGATTTATTCGCCCCAGTGTTTCTCCTTGGGGAGCTCCTGTGTTATTTGTGAAAAAGAAGGATGGTACCATGAGGTTATGCATTGATTATAGGCAATTGAACAAAATGACTATTAAGAATAAATATCCTTTGCCTAGAATTGATGATCTCTTTGATCAACTGAAGGGAGCAGCAGTGTTTTCCAAGATTGATTTGAGATCAGGGTAACATCAGTTGAGGGTTAGAGCTGAAGATGTTTCTATGACAGCTTTCCGCACCAGGTATGGGCATTATGAGTTTTTAGTAATGCCTTTTGGATTAACGAATGCACCTGCAGTTTTTATGGATTTAATGAATAGGGTGTTCAGGCCCTATTTGGATCAATTTGTGGTGGTTTTCATTGATGATATCTTAGTGTATTCGCGTAATGAAGAGGAGCATGACAAACATCTGCGGATTGTGTTGCAGATCTTGAGAGAAAAGCAATTGTATGCTAAGTTGTCGAAGTGTGAGTTTTGGCTTGACCAAGTGACTTTTCTGGGTCATATAGTTTCAGCAGATGGTATAAGAGTTGATCCAAGTAAAGTTGAAGCTATTTTGAATTGGAGTCCACCAAAGTCTGTAACTGAAGTTAGAAGTTTTCTGGGTTTGGCAGGTTATTACCGACAGTTTGTGCAAGGTTTTTCTTTGATAGCTACTCCACTCACCAGATTACTTCGAAAGGGAGTTAGATTCGTGTGGACAGATCAGTGTCAGGCTAGTTTTGAGCAGTTGAAAGAAATGTTAACTCAAGCGCCTGTTCTTACTTTACCTGTGGAAGATAAACCATATGTGATCTACAGTGATGCTTCACATAGTGGTTTGGGTTGTGTTTTGATGCAAGAGGGTAAAGTTATAGCTTATGCTTCTCGACAGTTGAAGCCGCATGAACTTAACTATCCGACTCATGATTTGGAGTTGGCGGCCATAGTGTTTGCTTTAAAGCTTTGGTGACACTACTTGTTTGGAGAGAAGTGTTTCATATACACTGATCATAAAAGTTTGAAATATTTGGGGGTTCAGAGAGAGCTTAATCTGCGACAGAGGCGATGGTTGGAATTAATTAAAGATTATGATTGCTTGATTGATTATCATCCTGGTAAGGCAAATGTTGTGGCTGATGCCTTGAGTCGGAAGTCTTTGGCAGGATTAACTGTCTATTCGCTCTCATTGCTAGTTGAGTAGAGAGCGTTGTATGCTAGATTTGCATCCTGTGATGATGGTGCATTATTAGCTCAATTGCAGTTGAGGCCAGTATTGTTAGATCAGATTAAGGAGGCTCAGTTGGCTGATGAGAAAATCCAAAAGATTGTTTCAGATTGTCAAAAAGGAGAGAGCCGAGATTTTCTTGTGAAAGGTGATGGTAGTCTTTGGTTTAAGGACAGATTATATGTACCTGATGATGCTAATTTGAAAAGGATTATTTTAGAAGAAGCACACCAGTCAGTTTTTGCTATGCATCCGGGCAATATGAAGATGTACCATGATTTGAAACAACACTACTGGTGGTCTGGTTTGAAGAGAGACATAGCGGAATTTGTGTCTAAATGTCTCACCTGTCAGAAGGTAAAAGCAGAGCATCAAGTTCCAACCGAGTTGCTTCAACCTTTAGCAGTGCCTGAATGGAAATGGGAGAGAGTAACCATGGATTTTATATCTGGTTTGCCATTGACTCAGAGAAAACATGATGCTATTTGGGTGATTGTTGATAGCTTGACAAAGACAGCTCATTTTCTTCCGGTTCGGATGGATTATTCTCTTGAGGAGTTGGCTAAGCTGTATATTAGTGAAATAGTGAAGTTGCATGGAGTCCCTACTTCTTTAGTGTCTGATCGAGATCCTAGATTTACTTCAAGGTTCTGGAAGAGTTTACAGAGTGCTTTGGGTTCTCGATTGCATTTTAGCACTGCATTTCATCCACAGACCGATGGGCAGTCAGAGAGAGTGATACAGATTATTGAGGATATGTTAAGAAGCTGTGTCATTGATTTTTCTGGAAGTTGGGACAGATTTTTACCACTTGTGGAATTTGCTTATAACAACCGTCATCAATCTAGTATTAGAATGGCACCATTTAATGCATTGTATGGTAGACGGTGTAGAACGCCTTTATGTTGGAATGAAACTGGTGAAGGTAAGTTAATTGGTCCTGATTTGATTAAGGAGACTGAGGAAAAAGTGAAAATGATTCAAAATAGATTAAAAACAGCTTCAGACCGACAGAAATCTTATTCGGATATAAAGAGGAGAGACATTGAGTATAATGTGGGAGATAAAGTATTTTTGAAAGTATCTCCTTGGAAAAAGATTCTGAGATTTGGTCGAAGAGGGAAACTGAGTCCTCGTTTTATTGGACCGTATGAAGTTTTAGAAAGAGTGGGACCAGTTGCTTATCGTCTTGCTTTGCCACCTGAATTGGATAGAATCCATAATGTCTTCCATGTTTCTATGTTAAGAAGGTATAGATCAGATCCATCTCATATATTGCCAGTTGAATCTATTGAAGTGAGTTCGGATCTGACATTTGAAGAAGAACCAGTTGCTATTTTGGCATATGAAGTGAAAGAGTTAAGAAATAAGAAAGTGCCGTTGGTGAAAGTTTTATGGAAGAATCATGGGAGATAAGAGGCAACTTGGGAGAACGAGCAAGCAATGCAAGATCAATATCCTCAACTGTTTCAGACTTGATATCAGGTAATTTCGAGGACGAAATTTCTTTTTAGAGGGGGAGAATTGTAATATCCCAATGTATGCCCTAGAAGTTTTGAATATTATTGTTGTTTTAATTGGATTGAATGCATATGTTAATTTGAAAGAGAAAAGAATTTTAAAAGAAAGTGTATATGTTGTATATATGGTTGTATAAATAACATATACATAAGTCAAAATGGAAGGTCAAAGGAAGAGGATATTTATTTGTTATGTGTGAAATTACTAAAAAGGGCATATAAGTGAAAAGAAGTTAAGTTAAATGGATGAGGGCATTTAAGTAATTGTTTTGTTAGAATTGCTTGGTGGAGATTTAAAGAAGAAGAGAAGTTTGACTTGTCTTCATTTTCTTTTCTTTTCATTTGAGTGGCCGGCTACCAAAGGAAAAAGAGAGCAAGAAAGGTGTTTTAATTTCTAAAATCAAATTGAAGGAATTTTCAAGGGATTAAATGGAAATCCAATAAGTTTTATTATTTTGGTAAGTTCTTTCTCTTGATTTCTTTTGTTATTTTAAGTTGTTGGTAAGTTTGATTGTTGATTTTTGGAAGTAAGGTTGTGTTGATTGTTATATGTTGGAATATGTTTGATTAAATTGATTGTGGTTTTTGTTTTGAATGAGAAATAAAAAGATGAGTTGTTGTTAGTTTTGAAAGAGTAAGAGTGATGTTGATTTTAGGGTTTTAAGTTGGTAAGTGTTGTTAATGTTAAGTTTGGTTGATTATTTTCATAGATCTTCATGTTGGTTGTGTTTGTTAGAGTTGTAAGCATTAAACATGTGATTTTGGTCGAAGGCAGTAGCATTCTGGATGCCACGCCTGTGGCCCTTTGGTGCCATGGCCATGGAGGTGTTGGATAATTTGGACAGATTTGGTTTCTACCCCACGCCCATGGGGGTTGGGGTGGCCACGTCCGTGGGCTATAATGTGTGTTGTTGGATTGTTAATTATGATCTAAAGGTCTAAGAGGAGGTTAACAAGTGATAAATTGTATTGGAATTGATATGGTTCATCATTGTTTTGGTTTAGGTTGTGAAGAAGGTGAATTGTCCTAATTTGAGAAGTGAAGAGTTCTTGGAAAGAAGAAGTGTATAGAGTTGTTTAAGTGGTGCATAAGGTAAGTACAAACCTTGCATTGTTGCATACATTCATATGATGTTGAAATTGAACATACATTTGATGATATTGATGATGCATATGAATAATATTATGTTGTATATAATGTGAGACATAATGTGAACATGGATGATGTATATGAATTACTTTAATGTAAATTGAGACATAAAGATATGTGAAATTAATGTTATGAAGTATGACATGTAATATGTGTTATGTATAATGATGAATTGCTTTGGTATGAATGGAAATATAATGATGAATTACTTTGATGTTAATATATATTACAATGATGAAAGTGAAATGAGAAATGGAATTGAGAAAGTAATGTTTAATGATATAAATGAATGAACCTATCTGCCTCCTGCGGAACCATGCGGACCCATTGTGTTGGGCAACCGAACTTGGACTACCGACATGGTTGGGGGAAGGTTCAATACAGTCAGTATTATACGTACCTATCTGCCTCCTGCAGAACCATGCGGACCCAGTGGATTGGGCAACCGAACTTGGACTACCGACCTGGTTGGGGGAAGGTTCGTTACTGATAGTCTTATACGTGCTTATCTGCCTCCTGCGGACCCCTGGGATTGGCAGTGGCCTGAGGCCCAGTGGGCAACCGACCTGTTTGGGGGAAAGTTCATATATGAAGCCATAGTTGTTGGCTATATTGATAAACTTTGAATAAGTAAAATAGATGATGATATAATTATTGAATTAATGAAATGTATATTTATAAGTATGATCCTTATTGATTGAATGTATGACATTGATATTGATATTGCATATTATCATTGTGGTTTGTACTACTGAGTTGTGGCTCAACGCGATTGTGATTTATCGCGCAGGTGATAGAGTTGATAGAGTTGAGACGGAGGATTCCTCTAGACGTAGTTGAATTTGTTTTGATTGTGACGAGTTGGATTAGAGCTTAAAGATCAGAGAGTCAAGCTGCCATTCATGTATATATTTCATATTTTGTAACTTTAATGTTTAATGTATTTGTACTTGTAAATTTGGATATAACTTCCGTTGCGTATTAAATAAATATTTTTATCCATTGTGTCTTATGATTTTCACTATATTTAGTATACGTATATTACGATCGTATAAGCATGCTGTGTACGTATACGGATATAGGGGTGTTACAGCATTAACTCAAATAGTTTGAATTTTTCTCAACCTTATTGATGACTGAGTTCAATTTAAGGAAAATCAAAGGTTTATTTAAGACCATTAAAGCTACACATTGGGAATAAATATCTTGGTCTCAAATTAATGCTTTAAAATGCTTTCAAAATGTCAAGTTGGACCATTCCTTCTTATATGTCATGGCCTCCTTTTAGGATGTGAAAACTAGAACTTTTAAGATAAACAACTTTGAAGTATGTCCTATGATCGAAGAATTTGAAGCCATTCTCGAATATCCAAGCAATCATCTATTGGCATTACCCATACCAACTTCAAAGATTCATCAAAACTTGAAGTTATGCAATTGACCAGAGGTGAGAAAATATTGCTTGGTCCACTGATCAATTTTTGCACTTTCCATTTGGCCCTCACCAAAGAGTGGGGATACATATTTTGTCTGTGCTTGCTTGGTCAATTCTTGCTTGTTTCTTCTAATGGTGACATCAATCCACGAGCACTGGATATTGTGGACTAGATGGAAGGAGGATTTTCACCAATATCTAGGATCTTGGCTAAAACCCTAGTTGGATTGGATCAATTCAAGATTGATTCTTCAAGGAGGTTAGTTAGAAGTCCCCTTCTGCTTTAGGTAATTACCTAAATTGCCATTTCATGTTTTTAATTTAGGCCTTTATTTTTATTGTTTTGATTTTTTCTAGCCCACCTTGCTAGTTTTCGGAGCTAGTTTGCTATTCTAATTTTTGCCCAGGCTGCCCTTATGGGTTTTTAACCTAGCAGACTCCTTTTTTTTAAATTTAGTTTTAATTTATGCCTAGACTGCCCTTATAGGTTTTTGGAGCTAGCGAACCACCTTAATTTTTGCTTAGGCTGCCCTTGCTGGTTTTCAACCTAATGGGCTTTTTTAAAAATGAATTATTGTTCATATTTATAGATCGGATACATGAGTGATTCTACTTACTCGAAACCCCATCTATGGATCTCACTAGATATCTGCCTTAACATCATTCTATAAGGAAATTGCTTCATTCTGCTTCCTCATATGTTGAATGGGTTGATTAGATCCACTCATGAATTCTGACTAACATCCATTGGTTGGTACTTTGGTGAATGATTACCCATGTCAAAATTCAGACGCATATGATGTAATATCCTAAAATTTTGAAAATATTAATTTTTAAAAATTAAATAAATGATTTAAAGTGTATATATATAATTAAGTGAAAAGAAAAGAGAAAGGAAGGATGTGTATATGATGTATATATGTAGATATACATAATATATACAAGTCAATATTTTAATAAGGTCAAATGATATTTTAATTATTTAAATAAATATTAATTAATGGATAGTGGAAGATGATATTTGATGTTAATTATATTATAATAATAAATATGCTTGGTGGAGAATTAAAGAGGAAATTGATGTGGTTAAAAGAGAAGTGGTTGGTTTGAGTGAGTGGATGACTTTTTTCTTCTTCTTCTTTCTCCATGGTAGCTGGCCATCACCATCAAAGAAAAGACAGAAGTTGCTTCTTGCTAACTCAAGTAATTGAAGGATTTCAAGTGTTCAAATTGGAGTTTTGAGGATTTTCTTCATATTTGGTAAGTTTCCAACTTGTTTCCTTGATTTTCTATGGAAGTTTGTATGTGTAAATTGGATGTTTGGTGTGGTTTATGTTAATGGTTGTTTTTGGTATGGTTGAAGTTCTTTTTGTCTAGTTAACTGTGAAGTCTGGGGTTGGATTGAAAAGAAGGTTAAGTTTGGTGAAGAGAATAAGAGTCTTGGTTTGTGTAATTTTTTAGTGTAAAGACTTGGTTGTGAATGTGTATATTGCTTTTAATTGAGTTGTGTTGATGTTTACACAAGTATCATATGGTATAATGATGGATTTGGTTGAGGTTGTATGAGTTAAAAATGTTAATTAAAGATAATAGTTGGATGTGGCATTTATGTGTGAATATCAGGTTTTTGGTCTAACACGCCCGGTGGCACGGCCATTTCTTTGGGCGTGTCGATGGTTCTATTTTCAGTGTTGGTGACACGAGCAGTGACACACCCATGTCACTGATCGTATCATAGCTACTGTGTTGGAGTTTTGACACGTGCAGTGACACGCCCATGTCACTGAGCATGTCATAGCTACTGTGTTGTAGTATTTACACGTGCAGTGATACGCCCATGTTACTAAGCGTGTCAAAGCTTCTGTGTTGTGGGTTTAGGGCATGGTCATGGACACGCCTATGTTGTTGAGTGTGTCATGTGTAGAGTTTTCCCTAGATGGTTCTTTTCCTTATTTTTCTTTATGTATCACTTAGTGATTATTTATAATCACATTTGGTTTAGGCTTTGAAGAGATTTGAGCTACCCTAATCCAAGTGTTGAGGGATATCTTAGAAGAGGAGGTTGGAAGTGGTGTTTGTTGCATTTAGAGGTAACTACAAACTTTGAATAATTGTTTATATTTACATGACATTGGGACTTAACACATTTGATTAGAAAATGTGTTAAGTTACTACATGATTGGTACATGAATAATATGCTATGATTTGTATAATGTCACACATGCATTATGTATAATGTGGGCTTTATACAAAATATGATGATGATCCAAATGTATGGATAATGCAAATTGTTTTGTGTACATTATAGATGGTATGTAAAGTCATTGGTAATTGACTATATTGATGTAAGTGTGATATTTGAGGCGTTGAGCCTAATGTGATCATAGGAAAATGAGAAAGGATTTGATAATGAAATGAGATATATGGAAACATAATACAATGAATTGATATCAGTATAAATGAGAAATAAAAATAAATTGTGTGCCTAGTATGTTATTCAATTTTCAGAGTTCTGGGTTTGGTAACATGCCTAAGAATTGCCTACAGGATAGACACTGGGCGTGACTATGAAAATATTTTTGAGATGAAATGACTGGTAGTAAACCTTAAAAATAAATCCTTAAAGCTAGGATGGGTGAAATGACCGGGTCGTAAACTCGGACCTAGTTGGATTAATCCAAGGATATATTGCCTATGGGGCTAGACACAAGGTGTCATTATAGACCAAAGTAGTAACTCTGGAATTTGAATAGCATATTAGATCCTTTTGGGCCCATGCTTGTCTTTGCTTTAATGTGAATTATGAATTGTGGAATAATTGAACAATTTATTAAGATATAATGATATAATGCTATGAGATATAAAATCCTTATGAATTGTGGAACAATTGAGCAATATAATGAGATATAATATTATGAGAAATGATATCCTTATGTATTGTGCATTGGCATTGAATTTGAACTATATTGTTATCAAAGTTTGTACCACTGAGCTTCTGACTTAGCGAGATTGTGGTTTATCGTGTAGGTGACAGGGTAGATCTGGTTGAACCAAAGATACAAACTAGTCGAGTCTAGACTTGAGATCTTATAAGCATAGTTGATTGTGGACATCAAGATCAGAGACAAACTGCCAGCATGTATATATTTCATATTTTTGTACATATTGATTTTGATGTATATAAATATGTATATTCTGCAAACTATCAAAAATGTTTTGGATTAATCTTTGGTAATGAAGTAATATATATGTTCTAACAAGTAATATTTCATCTATTATTTTTATGATATCAATTGAATGATTTAAATTTATATAGATTTTATAAGTGAAGATTTGTTTTGTTTAAAATGGTTGTGACATTCTTGTATCCTCTATATGTATATTACATATGTTGGGAGTATGTAGTGTACATCTATTAGGTATAGGGGTGTTACACCTGATGTATGTTCCTCTTGCTGCTCTCTGTCGAGGCACTTGTTATGATCTTCATCGACTTGACTGCCAGTACGGTGCCGAGCCTCGAGGTTCTAAATTCACTCATGATTTGGACATGCCCCCTCTGACTGAAGCCTACTTGGATCTACTAAAGCAAAGTTGGCATGCACGTTACACTTATCGTCTGCCCCAAATTCTATATTTGTTAATTCTTTACATAAAATGATGTTAGGAAGAATAATAATGTTGTACATCTGGCACTACTGGCACTTATTCACAAAATCTATCCAATCTCTTTTCATGGTCAACCAGTAATAATCTTGTCGAATTATCTTCTTAATAAGGGCTAACCCATTCATGTGGGGACCATAATTTCCTGCATGTATTTTTGGCATGATTTGCTTAACCTCATACTTCCTTAAGCACCTTAAGTGCACCCCGTCAGGACATCTTTGATACAACTCTCCATGAAAGGTAATGTATTGTAAAGACCACCGCCTTATGGCTCTTATCTCTTCCCTTACGACCCCTAATGGCTATTCCCTATTCTCTAAGAATTGCTTATGGTATCATACCATGCATCATGGTTCACTATCAATAAGAACATCTATATGGGGTAAAGGAAAACCATCATTGGGGGAAACCTTGTTCAAATCTCTATAGTCTACACAAACCTTAATTCTTCCATCTTTCTTTAGTACGGGAACAATGTTCGCTGACCAGTTAGGATAATCTATCACCTCAACGAACTTTACTTTTATCTGAATAGTAACTTCTTAACCGTCTAAGCTTTTGTTTGACAGGTTTCATGTGAGTGTAAGTAAGAATCATTTGCTCAGCTATGTCTCGATCAATTCCAAGCATATCCTCAAAGGACCAAGCAAAGACTTCTTCATATTTTGAAAATATTTTTTCTAATCTCTCTCTCTCTCTCTTCAGGAGTAAGGTTAAATGTTATGCTAATATTTCTAGGATTGTCAGTTGTTCCCAACTGACAATGATTATGTATTAACAGAGTTAATATTAAAAACGCTCATCCAATCACTACTTGAATGTACACAACCATCAGGAAAAACATCACACAAGTAAGCAAAATCATATTTTATTGCATTCATTTTAGAAAAGAAAGCATCATTATCCTCATATAGAGCAGAAAATTAAAATCAAAATTAGAGTCATTATTCTCATAATTATAAACTAAAAGACTTTCAAACTGTTATTTGATGAGAGCAGCAATCTCCTTAGGAGTCTTTTGGATCTTTAGGACAGCTTCCTTCTTCTTTTCTAAGCTAGGTTCCTTGCCAACTGGCAAAATAAGCTTTTCCTTCATCTGTCCCTCTAGCTCAGCAACGTCAGCAAAGATCTCAAAACCTGGGATCAGCTTTCCCATGAACATGATTGGCTTCGGCTTCCTTTGGAGTTATCCTATATCTGGAGCTTTGACAAAAACCTTTTTAAGTGGAGGAAAACTCATCTTCTCATTTATTTTAGCAGAACACCTTCAATAGCTTCATCGTATCCCAACCCTTTCTTGAAAGATTGAGTCTTGAAATCTAAAAGCTATTTCACACTTGTCTTTCCTTTCCCAAGGCCAGTGTCAGGTAGGTAATTTATTTGCTTCATCATAGCCAAAATCTTCGAGCCCTCTATCTCGTTATTAGAAACAATGGCCACTTAAATCCATTGAAAGGCCTCTTGATCATTAAAGCATTCACTACTTCATTGTCCTTAGCCTCAATAACCACTGTCTCATCCCCATTTGGGAACTTGATCTTCTGATGGAATGTAGAAGGAACTCCACCAGGAGGATGAAACCAGGGTCGTCCCAACAGTAGTACGAATATAACAGGTATATCCAGGACCATAAACTCTACCATGGATTTAATATGGCTAGCCTTTATACAGCTTTGAAAGTTCCTTCGGCATGCCTTTTATTATTATTATAATAAGCCTTAATTGTCACCTCGGTTGGGCTCAAATCTCTCATTGACATAGCAAGCTTTTGAAAGATCTTAAGTGGGTAGATGTTTATGGCAGATCCATCCTTAACTATGGCACATGGAGTTCTTTTTCCTTTTACCTCTACCTTGATGAAAAGTGGCCGGATGTGGTCTTTTCCCTCTTCTGGAAAATCAACATCTAAAAATACACTATTCCCACATCAATGTTGTTCCTCTTATGAGCATCATCACTTTTTTTTTACTTCTTTAGCCTTATTCACACCCATAAAATGAATCAATTCATCTAGTGTTGCAGAAGTGGAAATCTACAAGCTTGCCATAGCTTTGGCCATATTTTTTCAATGCTTCTTGGATGTAGCCAGTAAATCCCAGATGTTGATACTTGCTTAAGTTCTCTTCAGCTGCTTAAGAACAACATCATATTCTTCTTCTTTATTCCTTGTTTCAATATCTTTTCATTTATCAGCTTCCACTTCCTTTGGTGGTGACCTTTCATAAGGCTTACCAGAGTGAGTGTTCATTATTTCATCCTCTTCGATCTCAGACCAGGTCAACTCTTCTTTCTTAGAGTCCAACTCACCACCACTGTAGGTTGAATCCCAAAATTCATTCACAACACAAATGGCCACTTCATCCCCTTTCATCACAACTGGTTAATCTTGCTAAGTATCTCTTCTTCTTTAGTTGCCTCCCCACCTACATCTTGGAAAGAAGACAAAACAATATTTTCATTTAAACCTCCTTCGATCATGGAAGTTGCTGGTGGAGATACTCTATTGAACCTTAGCAATGGGTTTCCCTTCATACTAGGCTTGTTAGGTTCAAGCAACTTTCCACTGTCAATTAAATTCTAGATCTCATGCCTCAACCTCTAACATTTTTTCATCTCTTGCCCTGGAATTACCAAAATACCTTAGCATCAAAGTGGGGTGGTAGAGGATTCGACAATGGACGAGGGGTTAATGACTGCAACAACCCCATCTTCTGTAGCTTATTGAAAACCTATGACAATAGTTTTCCCAACTCTAAAAATTGCCTCCTACCTACTTGGCCAATTGCATTAACATCGACTGCCTTTTATGTGCTTTGATTGCTAGACTGATAGTTTTCTTTCTCTTTCCTTCTTATAGAAAAATGATTCTTCTCCCTTTCCTATTCTTCTTTTTGTAAACTAGCTTGAAGAAAGCCTTTAAGATCTCTGATGAGAGTGTGAGACATCCGTTCATAAAGATTAGGAAACATCCACCCCTCTTACTATCATCCTAATCAAGTATGACTCATCTGGCCTCTTCATGAGCAACGCAGACTTGTTTCTCCACCTTTTCATATAATCAACAAAATTCTCATGCTATTTCTACCTTATTGACTCAACCTCCATCAAAGTAACTTCTAATTCAGCATTGTACCCATATTGTTGGATGAAGGCCTTATACAATGAAACCCAGTTCTGCTGAGCACTATCCTCCAAAGTGTTGAACCAATTTTACATGACAGGATCCAACGAGAGCATAAAGTATCTTAGAGTTTGAGCCTTGATCACTCAAGCAGACTATATGGCAGTGTTGTATTGCTTGACATGAAGATGAGGGTTGTCAGTTCCATCAAACTTGGCAAAAGAAGGCATTTTGAACTTATAAGGAACCTCCTCATCTTGTTCAAACAGGTTATCTACTTCCAATATCTCATCAATTTTCAGGTTGTTTTCAAACTTCTTTTCTAAATCAGTAATCATCTTCTCCACATTTGAAGTTTCAGTCTTTTCAATAGTTGATTTTTTCACTGCCTTCAGCCTTTTCTTCTTATCTTGAGAATCTTGAAAGTATTGAGCTCAATCATCATCATCAAGCATTACTTTGTCATCATCAAAGGCTGCTTCACTAACCTTAGCCTTTCCTTTGTCCTTCTGCTTCTTAGTACTAGCAGATGCTTCAATGGTGTTCTCCAATAGTGCAGCTAGTTGGCTTTTCATGGTCTCAACTGAGACCCCCTTCAGTTCTTCCATCTTGGAGTTGAGTGCGTCATCTACCATCTGTTGAATCTATTCAGGCTCCATTACTTTTGGTGAAAAGCTAACTGAGTCGTTGCTGGATTCTACGTCATTGGTATAGATCGGATTGTCGTAGGCTCTTGAACTGTTGTACTCCAGGTCTTGAGCCTAAAAGGATCAATGCCATGTAATGTAATGCATGTATACATGTATGCATGGATGCACAAGTAACATGCAAAGAAAGATAATTACGACATTCCTTCCAACCTTATATCTTCCACACACGAATGGTGATTCTCTTTTTCTAGGTTTATGGTCAACAAAATATCAACATGGGATATATTATTTTCAAAAAATTCACTCGAATGATATAACCAATTATTGTATTCTCAAACTTAGAAGTCGGTCCATGATAATTCTCATTAATTATGCCTTAATCCATTGGATCAACTGAAATAGTTTTTATGCTATATTATAGATTAAAACTAAATTAAAAGATTTATCATATATTTATTTCCTATTTGGAAAAGCAACTAATGAATCATGCCACAAATAAGCCCATAATTAACAAGTCTTGGCATAAATTAGGACCACAATTAATTTTTAGTATTCCATAATTAACCTAAATAGCTGCAAGCCCATATAAAAAAAGTTGAGCAAAGTGGAAAATAGTTTTATTTCAAAGCCCATTATAAAAAAGTTTTTTTAAAAATGAATCTTGGGCTTTGTACTTGGGCCATGAGGTGAAAAGGAATTGACCCATTTTTAAAAGGCTTTAAGTCCAGAGACCATCTTAAAAAAGCTTTGAAAATAATTTTGGTCTTTTGGCATTAAAAGAATAAAATTATTTCAGGCTTACAATATAGTTAGGTCATATTAGGAAAATAACAAATCAAATAAGTCATAGTTCAAACCAATATATCAATCATAGTCAAACAACAAACATTTGGGTAAAAACCTAAGGAAAGTAACTAGGCCAACTACATGAGCTTTAGTCTTTGGATTGAAAAGTTTAGGTTCCCATAGCAAGTATATACCAAAAGGTACAAGGCTATGAGTGGTTATTTCATGCTCAATCTCCATACCTTGAGTTAAAGTATGGTATCTCTTATATAACATAATATGGGTTACATGGCATCCTAACCCATGCACATAATGAAATGTAAATGATGCAACAGATAATATCATAATAAGAAAGAATTAAGTAATAAAGAGACTAACGAAATCAGCTTCTCTTATCCCCAGTGGAGTTGTCACTGTGAGCGGAGAATTTTGCCCACTCCTATGTGGAATGGTTCTTGCGACTTCGGCACTGTTAGGCTCAGGGTCTTAGAGAACATGGGCCTAAATCTAGAGAAAATAGAGTCACCACCCGGACAGGCTGGGAAAAAGAAAGGGGTGAATAGGTTCGGAAAGTTGGGTACTATGGGGAAGGTGAAAATGACCCAGCACCCCCATAACGCCTAGTTCATTAGAACCGGCCTCCTTTTTCAGGTCTAAATATTATTAAATTCTTAAGCATTATAATATCATCCATACTACATGCAATTCCAAATAAATAAACGTTCATTATATTATAATTAAAGAAGGACCAAATAAACAAGCAAATAAAAATAGGCATCCATACAAGATAGAAACATGCCTTTACCATAATTTTCAATTTCGAAAAGTAAATAAAATAGGACACCCACCACTTGATGGAAACATGCCCTTTACATTGATTATGAAACTTAAAATAAATTAAATTACAATGAACATTAACAAATAAGGTATCCATGAAGTGGATATATACCTTTTACATCCTTAATCAAAATAAACTAATAAAAGTATTCAACCATTCAAATATTCATCATAGGCAAAATAATAAATCATTCATCATAAGCACATAATAATGAATCAAACAATCAAATATAGGTTTTAATCTTGAATAAAGTATTAAATACATAAAATTAGGGTTTTCATATTAAATTAGGGCCTATAGGGTTTTAAACATGGTTTTAGGATTTTAAATACAAAATTAGGGTTTTGGATGAAAAACTAGGGTTTTGGTTTAGAAATTAGAGTTTTGGTTTGGAAATTAGGATTTTTAGGGTTAAAATAAGGTTTTAGGGTTTTAGGAGGACAATTAGGATTTTGGAAAACATGATTAGGATTTTTAGGATTAAAATAAGATTTTAGGGTTTCGGTGATCAAACTAGGGTTTTTAGAGTTAAAATGTAATTTTAGGGTTTATAAATGAAAATTAGCATTTTAAAGGGGAAAATAGGGATTTTTGGATAAAATCAAGGTTTTTTGGATTCTAAAACAAAATTAGGATTTTTAGGCTTTATGAACATGCAAAAAAGGGTTTTGGATGATCTAATTAAGGTTTAGGTTCTTTAAAAAATGTGACTAGGGCTTTGAGCAATTAAATTAGATGTTTAAATTAAATCCTAAGCTACTGGACTTTTAAAACAAATGAATTATTGATTAACTAAGCTGTTGGATGAAACAACATTGAATAAATTAAGCTACGGTGACCTTGAAACTAATGAAAACAAGCTACTGGACATGAATCTTTAACAATGCTTAAAACCATGATCAAAGCAACTTATATTAAATTTAAAACAATAAAAACATACTTTCGTTTGTTGGCTCCACCAAATTGAAAGAGATCGCTTACGGCCTAAGATCTGCTTATGTTTTGGGCTAGAGGTTAAGTGCAAATGAGGCAGCTTTAATTCCTGCCTCCTAGTTGTTGTGTGTGTTTTAATTGTTGCTTCCTTTCTGTGTTGATCATTGATAGGTTTTAATAATCAATGTTGCTATTCCATCCTACCCATTTCTCATCCAGGCTTTTGTATTTATAAGCATCAACTAGGGCAACCTAGTTAAGCCATCTGAATCTGAATCAAACACGTTTTGCCACTTATCCTAGCATTTTACTACAATTTGATGGATTCTCGGTTAAACCACAAGTGGTGCCTTCCCATATAAAATTGGCCTTGGCCAATTTGATATGGTGCCTGTCCATACCGAATTGGCCTTGGCCAATTCAATATGGAGCATTCCATATCAAATTGGTTGGCCAATTCAATATGGAGGCATTCCATATCGAATTAGCTTAGATAGTATTATATTGTCCTGATTTAAACTGAACCAAACCAATTAGACTTATTTAATTTGGGCTAGTTATTGACATCAAACTTTATCTTGTATTCAAATTAATCTCAAATTTAGGCTGGACCAAAATTAAGGATCTATAAACATTTTAATTTTGAACATTGTCTCTCAAGAAATGATGCCTAATGTCTATATGTTTTGATCTAGAATGCTAAATTGGATTCTTGGATAGATTAATGGCACTTGTGTTATTACATTTAATAGATCAAACATTTTTTCATAATCTAGCAATTGTTATTTTATCCAAAGATCTTGTGTGCAACAAAAACAAGCAACAACATATTCAACTTTCGAGGTAGATAAACCAACCGACACTTGTTTCTTGATAAAAACAAGAAACTAGGCTTTCATCAAGAAAGTGGCATGCTCCAGTGGTGCTTTTCCTATCTAATAGGTTACCAGGAAAATCTAGATCCGAAAAATCTAAAATGTCAAATGATGTGTTTCTAGGATACCATAGACCTAAATATGCATTGTTCAACTTAAATATTTTAGAATCCTTTTAGTAGCATTCAAATGTGATTCTTTAGGTCATGATTGAAATCTAGCACACATATAAACACTATATATTTTATTGGGTCTAGAAGTGGTTAAGTAAAGTAGTGATCCAATAATACCTCGATCTTTCTTCTCATCTACCATCTTACCACTTTCATCTTCATCAAGCTTCAAGGATGTTCTCATTGGATTTTTGCTTACTTTGCAACCATCCATGCCATACTTTTTAAGAAGTTCTTTTATGTATTTGGATTGGTTGATGAAGATCCCATCCTTGCATTTCTTAATTTGTAAACAAAGGAAGAATTTATGCTCACCCATCATGCTCATTTCAAATTTCCTAGTCATACAAGAAGCAAATTCTTTGCACAAAGATTCATTAGTATCACTAAATATAATGTCATCAACATATATTGGTACAACTAAAATGTTACGCATTTTCTTTTTAACAAAGAGAGTTGTATCAACTTTGCCTTTTGAGAAACTATTGTCTAACAAATAAGCACCACATCTATCATACTAAGCTCTTAGAACTTGTTTCAATCCATATAGTGCTTTGGTAAGTTTGAAAACATGATTTGGAAATTTATAATCTTCAAAATTGGGGGGTTGCTCAACATAAACTTCTTCATTTATAAATCCATTTAAAAATGCACTTTTGACATTCATTTGAAAAAAGTTTGAAGTTTATATGACAAGCAAATATAAGCAAGATTCTAATAGCTTCTAGCATTGCAATGGGTGCAAAAGTCTCATCATAATCAATAAGACCATCTTCATCAAGCTTATTGCTATATACCTATTTGCAACCAATAATTGGATGATTCTTAGGTCTAGAAATAAGTTTCCACGCTTTGTTTCTTTCAAATTGCTTGAGTTCATGTTAATTGCAATTACCCAACATTCATCACTAAGAGCCTCCGCAATGGTCCTTGGCTCAATTTGAGAAACAAAGGCAATATTAGCATCTAAGTATTTAAGTTTTGATCTAGTTTTTACTCCCTTTGAAGTGTCACCAATAACAAGTTATTTGGGATGATCCTTCTTATATTGCCAAACTTTGGGTAGTTCTTGAGTTTCTTCCATTATTGATTTTAGCTCATTATTGTCATTTGGAACATTATTTGTCTCAAGTTCTTCAAATGTATCTACAAAATCATCAAGAGCACTACCTTTCTTTTTGTCAAGCTTAGAAGATTCATCAAAGATAATATGCATTGACTCTTCAACTATTAGAGTTCTCCTATTAAATACTCTATATGCTCTACTAGAAGATGAATATCCTAAAAATATGCATTCATTTGATTTGGATGAGAATTTTTCAAGATTATCTTTGGTATTTAATATGAAGCATTTGCATCCAATTACTCTAAGGCATGAGATTATGGGTTTTCTTCCATTCCAAACCTCATAAGAAGTTTTATTTATCAAAGGCCTTTTATAAACTCGATTTGAAATATAACATGCGTGTGAGCAGAGATTTTATCCCCATTCCTGGTGGAATGGTTCTTGAACTTCGGTACTGTTAGGCTTAGGCTTTATAAAATATGGGCCTAAACTAGGAAAAAATAAATTCTCCACCCGAACAGGCCAGAAAGATAAAAAGGGATGGATAACTCGATTCGTAAGGAATCCCCAACCCCCTATTAGGTTCAAAAAGTTCGATACGCATGGAGAAGGTGAGAATGAACCAGCACCCCATAGCACCAAATTTATTAGAACCAATCTCCTTTTAGATCTAAATATTATTAAATTCTTATGCTATTATAACATTATTCATATTACATGCAATAAAATAAAAATAGATTCATCTATAAAATAAGATAAAATAGTACATCACAAAATAAAATAGGCACCCATTCTTAGATGGAAACATACCCTTACAATCCTCAAATGTTCATAATATAAATAAAATGGGACACCCATCAATTGATTGAAACATGTCCCTTACAATAATCCTACAGTCTTTAAAATAAATAAAAGAAACAAGGCACCTACAAAGTGAAAACATGCCTTTTACATCTTAAAATCCCTTTTAAAATCTAAATAACAAAATAAAAACAAATCCATACACATATAAATAATCATTCAAAGAATTATTAAACTATGGCTTAATTAAATAAAAATATAGATTAATCATAAAGAATTACAATCCACAAATAAATGTTGACCCAATTGATGAGGGGTCACGTACGGTGGTCCCGCTAGTCTATTAAATTAAATCATCTTATTAGGGTTCGTGTAAAATCATCATCAAAATTAGGTTTTAATGCTTATGGTTCGGTTTCTAACCAAGACTAATGATTTCATTACCATGGGTTATTGATTTAAATGAGCTATTACATGCTGGTTTTATTTTAAAGAATAAGAAATTTGCTACTGGAAGTTTAAATAACTGCAAGTCGCTGAATGAAATAATGATAAACATAGCTACTGTGTGTGATAATAAAGTTTCAAAGTGCTAGAATGATTATTGTAAACTAAAACAATTTAATCAGTAAGCTTTTTGCCTACACCAATTCTGATTTTGGTAGAATGAAACAATTGCTCAAGACAATTGTTGTGTGTTTGCTCTATCTCAATTGCTTTTTGTGGCTACTAGATATTGCTCCCCTCGCCCACTATACTTTTTAATCTCTGTATTTATAGGCTAAGATGGTTTAATTAAAAACCCTAATCTGTTAATCTGAAAGTTATTTGAAGTCCAAGATTAATTAGGAAACCTAAATTGCCTGAAGATGAAAATTAAAATCAAATTAAAAGACCATGGTAATTGGCTGAGCCAATTCATCATGAATTTAGGTTTTGGGTTCGGTCTAGCTTGGTTTTGCATTTTAAAATTGGATTGAACCTATTTTTGTCTTTTAACATTAAACTAGATTAGGTTTAGGGCTTTAAAAATTGATTTACTTTAAGCTTCTAAAATTGGACCGACCTAATTCAAAGCTATAAACTAGGTTTAAACTTTTAAAATCGGTCTGAATTTGGCTTGGCTTTCTTTAATTAGGATCAACTTACTTAGGGCCAAAATTAAGGGTATACAATGCGGTATTAACGGCCTCCGCCAAAAATAAGAAGATAAATTATACCCATTAAGCATTGTTCGAGCCATTTCTACCAATATTCTATTTTTCCTTTCAGCTACACGATTTTGTTGTGATGTTCTAAGCTCTGAAAATATATGTAAGATACCAAGTTCATTACAAATTTTTTTTTTAATTTTCATTTTTAAATTCTTTGTCATGATCACTTCTAATAGATGTGATAACATAGTCCTTTTCATTTTGAACACTTTTTGCAAAAATTTTAAAATGGTTGAAAGTTTTATTCTTTTGAACTAAGAAATTTATCCATGTAAACATTGAGTAATCATTAATAAGTACAAATAAATATAAATTGCCTCATAGACTAGCAACTTTATTTGGTCCAAACAAATCCAAATGAATTAATTCTATAGGTCTATATGTGCTTACAACATTCTTGGTTTTAAAGGAACTCTTATGTTGTTTTTCAAATTGACAGGGTTCACAAATTTTATCTTTATTGAATTTTATTTTAGGAAGTCCATTTACAAGTTCTTTTTTGCTAATACATTGTAATTGGTCCATACTAATATGTCCTAGTCTTCTATAATAAAGCCAAGCATCATTACTAATAGTTACTAGACATTCAAAAGCATTGCTAGAATGTAAGTCAATTTATAAGTATTACCAATTCTAAATCCTTTGAATGCATGTTCACCATTGGAAGAAGTAATTTGTTATCCCTTAAAGTTAAAATTTATATTATATCCTTTATCATATAATTGACTCACACTAATTAAATTATGTTTCAAACCATCAACATGCCATACATCATCAATCAAGTTTTTGCCAAGCATACCAATAGAACCAATGCCTATAATTTTACATTTAGCATTATTCCCAAAATTCGGTGCTATGGGGGTGCTGGTTCATTACCTACTTGCTTGTTAGTGAGAGTTGTAAAAAGTTTTGTATTACTCGTCATGTGCCTTGAGCATCTACTATCTATAAACTAAACACTTTCATTGCTAGTAGACATTAGGTATACCTACAAGACAATAATGTTTATCTTCTTTTAGGTACCCAAATGAACTTGGGCCCTTAGAGGTTACTTGTAGAAGAGTCATCTAGTTTGAGTTGAGCCTTCTTACTATAGAAAAAAGTACTTTTATGGCCAGGCTTCATGCAATGATGGCATTGATATAAAATTTTATGTTTTTGCATTCTTCTATTGAAATTCAATGTACCATGTGAGTAATTACAAATGTGTGTTTAGTGAAATTACTTTTGGGCATTATTGTGCCTATGTTCATGCTTTGTGTTCATTTATGCATAGTTTGCTCTTAGAACCTTATTTCTAAAGCCTTGTATTCCTAATGTCATTCTTTAAGAATTTTTAGGCTTAGCATGTGCATTTGAATTTTTTACAATCTCAACACTAGAATTTTGAGTTTTAGAAGCTTTAACAAATGTTGGTGCATTATATGTAGTAGTAGTTGAGCTATTGAATCCTAAGCCATATTTAGAAGAGGGTGATCTTTGAGCACTAATCAATGCATCTAATGCTTCCTTTCCTTTTTGAAATTTTAGAATTGAATTTTTTAATTCACTTATTTCTTCTTTCAAAATTTTATTTTCTTTAACAACATTATCTAAGCTAGATGAATTTATTGATACCTCATTTAAAGATTTCATTAATTGTTCATTTGAAGTCATTAAATCTAAGGTAGAATTCTTTAAATTGACAAAATTCTTTTCTAACTTAGAGTATTTTTTTATAGAATTTCATCTTAGAAAAATATTTTTAGTTCATATGCTCCACTAAATCACTGTTATCTAAAGCATCATCAACATTATCATTATATACATTCAAGTTCAAGGATTGAATACCTACCTCATTAGTGTGATCATCATCTTCAATAGCCCTGAGACATAAATTTGCAATTCCTTGTTCTTCCTTCTCTTCTTCTTCACTTGAGGAGTCATCATCACATGTGGCTTTGAGAGATTTTTTCTTTTCCTTATCCCATTTCTTCTTGTTTTTCAATTTAAAGCAATCTGATTTGATGTGTCCTATTTTGCCACATTCATAGCATTTCACTTCATTCTTTTTCTCCTTGTATTTAAAAGAGAATTTAGAGTATGTACCTTTCTTGGCCTGGAGTCTTCTCTTTCTTTTCTATTCACTTACTCTTTTAGATAGCATAGCCATTTCTTCATCATCATCACTATCTTCATAACTTGAGCTTTCAACTTCTTTGATGGCTATTGTTTTACTCTGAGAGCTAATGTTTTCCTCTTGTCTTTCTCACCTTGATCATCTTCCTTCTCAGTGTGCAACTCAAAGGTAAGAAGTTTTCCTACAAGCTCATTGATTTTAAACTGCTAAGGTCATGAGCTTCTTCAATTGAAAAAACCTTAGACTCAAAATTATTATTGGCTCTAAGTGCCCTCAATATCTTGCTATTGACATCACTTTAATCATAGAATTTACCATATTTTAGTAGGTCATTGACAATAGCAAGCAATAAATTTGTCATATCGATGACATTCTCCTTGGGCTTCATCTTAAAGAGTTCATACTCATGCACAAGTATTTGAGTCTTGGTGAACCTCACTTGAGTAGTACACTCATAATAGTTCTCAAGAGTTTTCCAAATGCTACATGCACAAGTAAGGTGTTGAACTCTCCCACCTTCTTCTCTTAAATTAAATTCATCAAGATTGAGGCTGCCCTATTGTTCTTATAATGAGCTCTTACTTTGTCATTAGACTATTATGCTCTATGGAGAGGGACTTGAACACCATAAACTTCTTGAGTAGGAGGTTTCCACTCATTTTGCATAAATTTCCAAAGCTCAATTCCTTCACTATCAAGGAATAAGTACATCTTATGTTTCCAATAGGGATAATCAATTCCATTTAAATAAGATCTAAGATAGGAATTTAGATTTCCGTGTGAAGGATCCATAGAGTTGAAAGTAGAAGAAGTTGAAGTAGAGGAAGTGTTTGTTGGTGTGGTTCCCATTATAGATCAAATTTCACAATTAAGCTTATTGAAATTTTGAGGCTCTGATACCAATTATTATCCCAAGATGGCAACCAAGAGGAGGGGTGAAATGGTTGTTTTGAAGAAGTGATGCCAAATTAAAATTTTGAAATAATAAGAATAATAGGATGAAGAAGGAGTAAAGTAGAGAAGAATGAACACAAAGAGTTTATAGTGGCTTAGATTACCTCAATCCTGCATCCTCTTCCTTAACAACTTATTAAGGTTCCACTAATCTTGAGTTTTTACAAGAACAAATCTAACTTGGTATTTTCAAAAGCTCACACCTAACTTTTAGAGGGTTTGAGTATTATTCTCATAACCCTACAAGAGTTTTCCCAAGGCTCACTGTAAAACCTAAGTGTTTCAAAGCTAACACTCAACTTATAATGGTGTTTTGATGCTAACACGTAACACTCTATTAATACAAATGTAAATTCTGAAATAAACAATTGAAAGTAGTTTTCCTTAGCTATATCAATCATATTTACCCTCAAACAAGAGGTCCCTTCTGGTATTTATAGCATTTAGGACTTCAACTAGGCATTTGAAGTAGTTTCCACATGTATGCTTATTGTTTCCCACTTAAATTATTATTGAGACCCTTTATGCGGTCGCCATATACCTTGAGCGGTCATATAATTCAAATTTTCTTCAATGGCTATCTCCAACGGTAACTTTAAGTGGCCCAACAGGATCATAATTTCCCATCCTACCATGTTTTGCGGTCGCACAATGCATAGTTATAATTTAATTTAAAATCCTTCTTGCACGGTCCAATTATCATTGATCCATTATGTTTAGTGCTAAAATTCAAATTTGCTAGTGTGGTTTGATCGCTCAAATTATGTTTCCCACCACACAATGCTACCACAATCTATTATGTGGTTTGGTAAAAGTTTTGGTCAACTCTGGTGTGGTCGCACGGCATATGGGGTTGTCATAAAATTGTTTTTGTGTCGATGCTCAACCACACACTCCGGTCGCTATCGCCTCTGTAAGTTTTGAGAATTGTGTTGTGTGGTCACTCAAACCTTTGGAGCAGTCACACAATTTGCTTACTGTCAATTATGGTCACGTCAAAGACCATGATCTCTTATGTGCTTCAAAGAGCTTCTTTCCTTTGGCTATTGTGCGGTCGCTCAGTCTATTGGGCAGTCGCATAGTGCAAAAAATTTAAGTACCTATAAAATTAAACTTGTAGAACTTATTAATATATATCAATTTGATTGTTAATAATCAAAATAGAGTTTAATAGTCCAATATAAATTCATAAACACAATTTAACCATTCATAATAGATTAAATATTTAAAACAAATAGTTAATCATCACAAAACAATAACAAATTAAGGTTAAACTAATGAAATTAGGGTTTCATCAAATTAGGATTTTAGATTTACAAAACTAGGGTTTAAATATGCAATTAGAGTTTTGATGAGGAAATTAGGTGTTAATCCTAAAATTAGGGTTTTAATGACTGGGATTAGGGTTTAGGTGATAAATTAGGATTTTAATTACAAAATTAAGGTTTTGGACATGCAATTAATTTAAGGTTTTGGTTATGCAATCATGGGTTTTAATACATGATAAAATAAACCTTATAAAATCATGTAACAAAAAAGGATGCTTACTTATTAAATTAAATGAAGTAGAGTATAGAAGACCATACCTACATTATAGGTTCAACCAAATAATAATTACCAAACCAAGCTTGTTTGAATAGCACAATCACTTGTAGACGTTGATATAGGAATCTATTTGATAATATTAATGGAGGTTTGGATCAGTTGAATTCTGGATGAACCAATTAATTCTAGGTTACTCTCTATATTTTTTGTTTATTACATGTTCCAAAATTGCTCTCTATCTTTGAGTTTTTGGCCATTCTTGATTGCTTATGAATTGCTGCTTTTGATTGCTAATTGTTGTCATCCCTTAATTGCTACCTGTTAATTGTTTTTTTAAGCAAAACTAGGGCAACAATCTTGCCTCATCTTAGCTAAATAGTCCAAATTGTAATAGAAAAGCCTATCTTTATCCAAATCAATCTGAGTTTAAGTAGAATTAGGATTGTATTTGGCAGTGGTTTAAGCATCATGGTGAATTGGCCATGAGCCAAGGCCAGTTTGTCATGACTTCTTAAGCCAGTTCAGTAATTTTGGCTTTTTAATTTGAACTATACACAGTTTGGGTTTTTCCATTGGGATTGAATTTATTTTGGGCCTTTTAATTGGTATTGAATTTGATTCGGGCCTTTTAATTAGAACCAAATTCATTCAAGGCAAAAATTAAGGGTCTACAATCTTGGCCCCTGCTTGAAAGATCTTGAATTTGTTCAGAGTGTGAAAAGCAATATGCCTTGTAGATTTAAGCAGATCTCAGATACTTTAATAAATTTGAGTTGGTTCAGGTGCTTCAAATAAACTCGAACTAGTCTGGATGGTTTAAATAAATCCAGAATCTTCTAACAGATGCTTTAATATATTCAAACTAATTCAAGCGCTTCAAATAAACCCGCGCTGGTCTGGATGCTTCAAATAAATCTAGAATTTTCTAATGGATTCTTCAATAAATTCTAATTGGTCGAGTGCTTTAAATAAACCCGTGTTGTTTAATAGACTTTAACTATTTTGAGTGCTTCAAGTAAACCCGAGACTTTTTAGGTGGATGCTTCAATAAATCCAAATCTGGATAGTTTAGTAAATCCAGGGTCTTCTAATGGATACTTCAATAAATATAATCTAATTTAGGTGCTTCAAATAAACCTGAGATCTTCAAGTGGATACTTTAATAAATCCAGATTGGTATGGGGGTTTGGATGCTTCACCAAATTCATAAAACTACACGGTCAGGATATTTTAATAAACTAATTATATCCTGGAGGTTTGGATACTTTAATAAACCTACAAAACTGCATCATTAGGATACTTCAACAAATCCAATATAGGCTGGAGGTTTGGATGCTTCAACAAATCCAAAGAGTTTATCATGTTTTGCTAAATCTAAGTAGACTCAGTTATGGATACTTCTACAAATCCATTAAATTCAAACTAATAGAAATTTGATCCTAGATGTTTTGCTAAATCTAAGTAGACTCAATTATGGATACTTCAACAAATCCACCAATTAATAGAAATTTGATCCTGGATGTTTCAATAAATCCATAAAAAACATATGCCTTTGCAAAGATGTATCTTCATCTTGATTCTTTATTTCTAAATATTTCAACAAATTCAAAAAAATTTCTGCCTTTGCAGAAATTGATTTTCATCATGATTCTTTATTCTTAGGAATAGACCTTTGTCCCATATCAACTTTAGCTCTTATACTTGACTAACTTTCTGTCATTTGAGAGTTTTAGTTTTCTTCTATACACCTGTTCCATTCTTTCAATTCTTTACTTTACAAAAAATTCAACTATTCTTTAGCCATCATATCCCCTTTTTGCCCCTTGCATGGAAAAATATTAAAAGAGAGTGTAAAAATATTTTGTACAAGCATAAACTCAAAAATTAGAAAGGAGAAGTTTTGCTCCCTATGTAGGCTCAAAACACTGATTTTGTTCCCATACAGGCTCCAACTAATGCTTGTGTTTTGTCTCATTCTTTGCACAAGCATTCATCACTCCTATCTTTTACAATAGGCCTTTCATGCCCCTTGATTCCATATCTGCTTCTGATTGTTTACTTCACAGGGTGTTTGCTGTTCACTTTGATAAAGAATAGGCAACACAAGATAATAAAAATATAGTGTGATATGCTCATACATATGTATATGCATGATATGCATGGGTGATACTTACAGTGGTTCTATTGACTCACAAACTGAGGTGATAAGCCAAAACACTCCCATTAGTACTTCCCAAATGCTCGTTCAAATCTTATAGAAGACATCAAATCTATGGCTTTTATGTCTAAGATGTTAAAAACAAGAGTGGTAGGGTGCCCACGCAAGGTAGTTAGAGACATAGGAGATACCCATTTCAACCCAAGTGTGAGCAGGGATTTTCGCTCCCACTCCCGGTGGAATGGTTCTTGCAATTTCAGCACTGTTTAGGCTCAAGGACTTAGAGAATATGGGCCTAAGCCCAGAGAAAATGGAATCACCACCCAAACGGACCAGGAAAAAGAAAGGGGTGGATGACTCTATTCCTAAGGAATCCCCAACCCCTTAATAGGTTCAAAAAGTTAGGTACGTGTGGGGAAGGTGAGAAATGACCCAGCACCCCCACAACGCCCGATTCATTGGAATTGGCCTCCTTTTCAGGTCTTAATATTATAGAATTCTTAAATATAATGATATTATCCATACTACATGAATAATTAAAATAAAGCATCATCATATTAAAATAAAAGTAATGTTCAAATAAAATAAATAAATGGACACCCATCCGAGGATGAAAACGTGTCCTTACATCATCCAATGTCTAAAACTAAATAAGACACCCACCAAAAGGTGAGAACGTGTCCTTTACATTAATCCCAAAATATAAAAACAACTTAAATTACATAAAAATTAATTAATGGGGTACCCAATCATGGAAATATACCTCTTACAATTTTAATAAACAAATAATAATTAAAAAAATATTCATCCATGATAAATTAAATAAACCAAACATCAAAATTAAATAAATCAATCATCAAGATATAAAATAAACTATATAATCAAATCTATAATTAAATAAAGCAATAAATATATAAATTTAGGGTTTACATCTTAAATTAAAGTTTTTAGAATTTTAATAATAAAATTAGGATTTAAAATAAAGAAAGTTAAACACAAAGATTTATAACACACAAATAAATATTGACCCCTTCGACGAGCCCATACGGCAGTCCTGCTATACGGTTAGCGGGCAAGGTCAAGGGGCAGCGCCTCAGAAAATTTTGAAAAATAGTTTTTAGGGTTATAAGTTTTGGTATTGAAAATTAAGATTTTAGGATTTTAAAAATAAGGCTAAGGTTTAGAAGGTTTTTAGTTTAAAAGATAGAGTTTTGATTTGCAAAACTAATATCATTATTATTATTATCTTAAAGATATCATGGTTATTGTGTATTTCAAATTAGGGTTTGGATTTTAATATCCGCTACTGTGATGAATAAAACAAACATAAATATGGTTACTGATTTGTTTGAAAGTCTAGTAAATTAATGCATGAGATAATAATAATGTAACTATTATAATTTAAATGAATTAAACATAACAAACAAACCTTCGTTCATTGGCTCCACCAAAATTAAAAGATTTAAACCAAGCTTTTGTTTGATTTTTGCTACTGCTTGAGTCAATTACTTTTTTGGTTGAAGTTTGGCAATTTGCAATTGCCTTGACACTGCCAGTTGCTTCCTTCGTTTAATAAATTTTGCTCCTTTGGCTGCTAGGGTTTCTCATTTATTTTTGTTGCTTTCTCCTTTCAAATTTCTAAAGTCAAGTCCCTGAACCAATTGCTAAGAAAAAGTCCAAATAATTCTTCCTTAAATTTTCCCTTCTAGCCGAATAAAATTCCCCCTCCTCTTCTGTGTGTTTTTAATGTGGTATTTATAGGCAATAAAAAACCTAGTATGTTAAGAAAATAAAAATTATTTTGAAAATAAAATTAAAAATTAAGTAAAATAAGGTTTTAGCAAAAACTGCGCATGGGCCCGGGCGAGACTGGCACTGGGCTAGCTGCTGCTGGACACGGGCAAAATTGCGTGCGGTTCACAATTATTCCGCAGGTTTTGCCTGCAAAAATTGGCTTGTGACCAATTCGTCGCAGGTGCTCCTGCGGCGAATTGGCCTAAGCCAATTCGTCGCTAGGGACTTTCGTCGCCGATTTTTTATTTTTTTTTAATTTTTATTTATATATATATATTTTAAAAATAAATAAATAATAAATGAAAAGTAAAGTAACTATTATATTAAAATAAATAATAAATAATAAATATTTATAAATAAATAATACTAAAAATAAATTAAAATAATATATACCACAAAATTATTTCGGACTGTTTTAAAAATATTAAATTGGACTGAGTCAAAAATTAAGGGTCTACACTAAGATTTAACACATTAATTGGTAACTTCTCCATAACCTTGCAAATAATCCTCTCATTAGACCACTTGCCCAATGAGTACTTTAACATTCGATAATGTAACATACTTCTCTAAACTTGAAGGCTCGTATGACGAAAACACTTTTCTTTTTTTCTTTTTTTTTTAATTTCAAAAATCACATGTTGGCTTTGTCAAATTAGTGTCAATATACCCCAGGGCTTATTTTTTTAAATTAACACACCTATAACATCACAACCCTAGTTGCCATACTAAACTTGGGATAGCCACATACACATTACTTGGCCAAAGATCTCATTGAGTTTAAACATTGTCTATCTCATATGCATGCATTTTTAAATAATCTCCACTGATAGACTCTACCTAATAAGAGAGATCAACAAGTCTTTAATAGGCTTGAGGGACATGGGTTAAGTGAATGCTACTTTTAAGCTGGAGCTGATGTAATACTGTAGATAAATCTTCACACAACTAACGTTCTGTTGGAACTTTATGTTGTTAGAGGCATTCTTAAACTCTAGGCATTAATTTCATCTTCTAAGCATCGTGTTATCTTGCTTCATGAAAAGAACGAACTTGAAATCTTATTTTTATAAAAATACAGAGCTTGAGGTTTTTTTTTCATCTCCTTGGCAGAAATCTAGATTTGATTAAGATTGTTTTTACAAAAATGTTTGAGACCCTCATTCTTCTTTCCTTTTCTTTTTTTCTTTTTTTTTCTTTTTTTCTTATTTTTGCGGGTTTTTTATTTTATTTTGTTTTTTTTTTTTTAGTTTTGCGTCCTGGCTCTAAGAGAGTTATCTTGTTTGTACCATCTTATATTTCTGACTACGGATAAGCAGAGTACTGCGAGTCTCCTTTAGTGAGGATGAATCCTTTATTACCTAAGTGTCATCTTAATGAAGAAATAGACATGAGATATGGTTTAGTTCAGGTAAACTTCAACTATTCTTATGATCTTGATTGATTAAGCATTCTTTTTCTTGATCTTCTTGCCACTTAGTACCTCAGTGGCCATCAGACTTGCCATAAGTGTCACAACAACATAGGATCAGTTATCGAGTTCACAAATCAATAAAAAGTAAGCTAAAATCTCATGAAAGGTTAGAACGACAAACTGGAGATTAATATTAATAGGATGGATATTAGTTGTCAGCTCATCAAACTATGCCTAGATCATCTCTCTCTTAAATAAGCAGAGTTTAATTTTACCTCAAAAGTTTATCAAAACATGTTCGAAGATTGACTAGACATAAGTAATTATGCAGGAGCCCTCTCTAAATAAGCATACACATCTCAATGCTACAGACAAATTCCCTCACATACTAAAGTCATTCGAATCATAATGCATAAATACACTAATTTATGGACATCAAGTTGGATTTATCATTGGTGGAGCACCAAAATGAACAAAACTAACAAAAAACATAAATTTAACTATAATAATTTATTCGCAAAAAATTTTAATTTGAAAACAGTTGTTCCAAAAAACACCAAAGAAAGAAAATGAGATTAGCAACACACAATCCAAAGTAAGTTTGTTGAGTTAAAGTCAAAAAAGCTTTATCTATTTGGACATGTCAGGGGCAAGGATCTTTCCATCATTGATGATGTTCTGTATTTCATGCCTTAAGTATGTACATCGATCTGCTTCATGACCAGGCACCTGATGGAACTGACAGAAAACCTCTGTATCCAAATTGGATGATAAAGGATCTGGCAAAGATCAAGGGGTCAAAGGTTATAATAATCCTTTCTTTTGTAATTTTTTAAAGACCCAAGTGGTTTTTCCAATTTTGAGAACTGATCCTTCTTTACTAGTTCAATTGTTGTATTCACCCCAGCATCTTTTTGTCCGCTTTGATTTTGTCCGCCAGACTAATAGGTACTCTTATAAATCCCTTTTCCGTAGTATATGTTCTTTTATCTCTCTCATTCTTCCAATTGTAGACCTACTTATAGAAGGTCCTTGAAATCCCTCATAAGAGTTTGAGCCATTCTTTCTTGGGGGTAAGGCAAAGCGCCCTTGATTATCATTCGTATTTGGTCTGAATCATCTAGTCTTTTCTTGAGAAGGGCACCTTATTTCTGTATTTCTTTATATAGTCAATAAAGCCCTCACTCTATCTCTATCTAATAGACTCAACCTCTATCAAAGTTACCTCTAACTCAATGTTGTACTCATACTGTTAGATGAGAGTTTTGTATAGCAAATCCCAGTCTTTCTGAGTGCTCTCCTCTAAAGTATTAAACCAATTGAGCACCATAGGATCCAAAGAGAGTATAAAGTACCTCAGTATTTGAGCCTTAGTAGCTTTAGGAGACTGTATGGCAGTAATATACTACTTAACATGTAAGTGAGGATTTTATGTACCATTGTACTTAACAAAAGTAGGCATTTTGAACTTGTGCAAGAGATTCTCATACTCTTTAAAAAGCTTATCAACTTCTAAGGCTTCTTCATCTTTCAGTCTCTTTTCAAGCTTCTTCTCCTGATCAACAATGAGCTTTTGTACATTAGCAGACTTTATTTTTACTTTCATCTTCTTCTCTTTCTTTTTTTTTACTGGTCTTGGAAGTATGTGTCTCAGTCATCATCATCAATCACCACTTTTTTTCATCAAAGGCTACCTCAACTACCTTGGCCTTCCCTTTATCCTTCTATTCCTTGGTATTATCAGATGCCTTAGCAGTGTTATCCTCTAACAGTGTAGCTAATTGACTTCTCATGGTCTCAGCCAAGGCCCCCTTTAATTCTTTCATCTTAGAGATGAGGGCATCATTCACCATCTTTTGAACTTGCTTATGATCCATTGCTTTTTATATGAAGTTAACTGAATTCTCATTGAACTTTGAGTCATTGATGTAGGTCGGGTTATTGAAAGCTCTTGAACTACTATACTCCAGGTGTATGAGCCAGAAAAGATCTATTTGATGTAATGTAATGCATGTATGCAGGTGTAACAATCAAGCAAAAAGAGTCAGGATGTTCCTTCCAACCTTATATCTTCCACACACGAATGGCGAGTCTCTTTCTTAAGTATTATGGCCAAGAATAATATTAGTAGGGGATATTTTATTTTTGAAAGGACCACTTAGACATATTAACCAATAGTTATACTTTCAAATATAGAAGTCGATCTATGATAATTCCCACTAATTAAGCCTTAATCCATTGGGTCAACTAAAAAAATAGAATTTTTGCTATATTGTGGATTAAAACTAAATTAAAGGGTTTATCATAAATAGATTTCTTATTTGAAAAAAGAACTAATGATTCATGCTATAAATAATCCCATAACTAATAAGTCTTGGTATAAACAAGGCTCACAATTAATTTTAATATTTCATAATTAACCCAACTAGTTGCAATCCCATTCAAAAAAGTTTTAATTTAAGACATGAAGTGAAAAATATTTTTGGGCCCATCTTTGAAAATATTTCAGAGCCCATTGTAAAAAGTTTGTTTGAAAAACTAATTTGGGCTTCATGCTTGGGCCATGAGGTAGAAAATAATTTTTGACCCATCTTAAAAGGTTTCCATGCCCAAAGTCCATCTTGAAAAGTGTGAAAATAATTTTGATCTTTTGGTCTTAAAAGAATAATTTCTTAACCATAATTAGGTCATATTAAAAAAAGACAAACCGAATAAGCCATAACTCAAACCAAGATATGTTAATCAAATAGCAAGTATTTAGGGCAAATCTAAGGAACGTTAATATGCCAACTACATGAGCTTTAGTCTTTAGGGTGAAAAGCTTAGGTTCTCATAACAAGGATATACCAAAAGGTACAAGGCTATGAGTGGTTATGCAATGCTCGATCTCCATACCTTAAGTGAAAGTATGGTATTACTTATACACACATAACATGAGTTTCACTAGGCATCTTAACTTATACACACAATGCAATTCTAAGTGATACAATGAATACTATTATAATAAGAAAAAAATAAAATAATATAAACACTAACGGAATCAACTTCTCTTGTCCCCAGTGAAGTTGCCACTGTGAGTAGAGATTTTTGCCCCCACTCCCAGTGGAATGGTTCTTGCAACTTTAGCACTATTAGGCTCTGGGCCTTAGAGAATATTGACCTAAATACATAGAATAGGAATCGCCATGCAGACATGCTAAGAAGATAGAAAGGAGTGGGTGACTCAATTTCTCAGGAATTCCCAACCCCTACTGGGTTTGAAAAGTTGGATATACATGAGGAAGGTGAGAAGTGGCCTAACACCTCTATAACGCCTAGTTTATTGGAACTGGCCTCCTTTTCAGATCTAAATATTATTAAATTCTTATATTATTATGATATCATTCATATTACACTCAATCAAAGTAAATAAACATCAATCTATAAAATAAATAAATAACTAAAATGGACACCCATATGAGATGAAAATATGCCCTTGAAATGTCTGATTCCAAAATACAAATAAAATAGGACATCCACAAAAAGGTGAAAATGTGTTACTTATAATTGTTCTAAAGTCCTCAAAATAAAATAATACAAGCTAAATAAATAACTTAAGCAAATAAAGAACCCATAAGTGAAAATATGCCTTTTACAACCTCAAGATCTAAATAAATTCATAAACACAATTCAACCATTTATAATAGAACAAATATTCAAAACATATAATTAATCATCACAAAATAATAACAAATTAAGATTAAAACAATGAAATTAGGGTTTCATCAAATTAGGATTTTAGATTTACAAAACTAGGGTTTAAATATGTAATTAGGGTTTTGGTGATGAAATTAGGTTTTACCTAAGACTAGGATTTTAATGAATGAGATTAGGGTTTAGGTGATAGATTATGGTTTTGATTAAAAAATTAAGGTTTTGGACATGCAATCAATTTAAGGTTTTGGATATGCAATCATGGATTTTAATACATGATAAAATAAACCTAATGAAATCATGTGACAAAAAAGGATGCTTGCTTATTAAATTAAATGAAGTAAAGTATAGAAGACCATACCTACGTTGTAGGTTCAACCAAATATTAATCACCGAACTAAGCTTGTTTGAATAGCACAATCCCTTGTAGAGGTTAATATAGGAATATATTTGATAATACTAAGGGAGGTTTGAATCAATTGAATTTTGGTTAAACCAATTAATTCTAGGTTGCTCTCTGTATTTTTTGTTTGTTACTGTGTTTCAAAATTGCTCTCTATCTCTCTGTGTCTTTGGCCATTCTTGGTTACGTATGAGTTGCTGCTTTTGATTACTAATTATTGGCATCACTTAATTGTTGCTTGTTAATTGCTTTTTATAGGCAAAACTAGGGAAATAATCCGACCTCATCTTAATTAAACAGTCTGAATTGTATTACAAAAGCCTCTATTTATCCGAATCAAAATGAGTTTAAGTAGAATTAGGACTGTATTTGGCCCTAGCTTAAGCCTCATAGCGAATTGGACATGAGGCATGGTTAATTCATCATGACTTCTTAGGTCGGTTCATTAATTTTGACTTTTTAAATCGGACCAGACTCAGTTTGGGCTTTTTAATTGGGACTATATTTGATTTGGGTCTTTTAATTAAAACTAGGTTTGATTCGAGCCTTTTAATTGGAACCAAATTTATTTAGGGCCAAAATTAAGGATCTACACCTTTGACTCGGCTGAAATGATCTACTAGACTACCCTTGACTCCTACCAAATCTTTGTGGAGGATTTCCTCACCCTCTATTATAGGATGATGATTTCACTTCTAACTGAGGTCTTTTTCCCTTACTTTTCTCCAAAATAGCAGTAGCTACAACCATCTAAGATTTCTCTACACACCTAATAGTTGATACTAATCTAGACAAGACTTTATATTAAACTGCTGCTACTTGATATTGGATAGCAGGCTTCAACATCTATCACTCTCATAAAAAATAATCCCATCAACATATTTACTTAATTGTACGAACTCTTTTTCATACTCTATCACAGATCTCATCCCCTGCTTGAGATTTAAAAACTCCCTCTTCTTCTCATCCTTGTAATATATAGCATATATTTTTCTTTAAACTCTGCTAAGAAATCATCATAGTGAGCTATGGTGGTCTATCTAAATCATGTGGAATAGTCTTCCACTAATCATAGGCATCAGCCTATAACAAGAAAACTACATAATCGAACTTCTCTTCTGCAATAGCCTCCAACTACACAAAAACGCATTCAACTTTATCCAACTACTGCTCTACTTTTGCTAGATTAGTTGTACCCATAAAATCTGTGGCTCCATACTTCCTAAGCTTATCATACTTTTTACCCTGCTAAGGTGTAGGAACATGATGAAAATAATTTGAACATAATGAAAATATTCTAACATCTGCTAAACCTAAACTGGAGGAGGTCCCTCTACCATTAGCCTAGCTACTACTGAAGCCTCTCCATCATTCTCTTTACTTACTCTCAAACTAGCTCTAACCCTTCCTTCATTTACACCATTACTCTCTACAATCTTTTCCTCCAATCTCTATGTCTTAGAAGCCATCTTAACCTATATCTATTGCAACATAGAGATATTACCACATTAGAGACTAACATCGGTGCTAATGCATACGCATGTTTCATAATTTAAATCACAATTTAGACTCTTTAAAAAAACTACCTAGGTCAAGAATTTCAAACCAATACTCTGATACAAAAAGAAATATAACACCTTTATAACCTATATACATCAAATACATATATAGAACATAAGTATGCTATGGTAGTTAACTGTAAAATCACATATTTAATACCAAAATAAATGTTTTTCAAAAGTTTAAATATTATAAGCTTATAGATGTTTATAAAAATAAATAAATCTATTTAAAATATAGCTTTGATTAAATTACATAAAAATATTTGGAAAAATTTCGTTAAAGTTTCGTCTATAATTTCAAAAAAATCTAAATTTCAAAATACACAACCTAAGTTAAAAACACTCTCAAAATTCCAATTTCTCAAAATCCACCATTACTCTGGTTCACATCCACATTTATAATAGAAAGAAATAATGTACAACTTATAAATATGTATGTAACATTACAAAACTTTGTTCACTAAAACACATTTATATTTAATGTTTATAATGTATAGAACTAAAACTTATTGGATGCAAAACTTTATATGTAATGCAGCATCGGCAAGATAGGTCTCATGGCAAGTTACTGTAGCTATAATATCAGCCTCAATCTTAGATCAGCTTAGATCTATCATGGCTTTCTTTTTCTGTAACCTTGTCACCTGTGCGATAAAATTTTATTGTGCTAAGCTAAAAGCTTAATGGTACATACTTTGATAACATAATATATTTAAAACAAATATTTCTTTTATGGCATTAAGAATACATTTATCTTCATTTAAATGTAGTACACAATTAATAACTTTATATTTCATAAATCTTAAAAATATATCACAATAGAACTCATTAGACTGAAACAAATTCCTATACAACATTCAAATTCAAAAAAGATTAATTTGGCCTATTGCGACCCAAAGGTCTCAACACAAGAGACTGAATTCCATGTGGTACCAATGTATCTCACCTGAAAGTGAATAAATAATGTCTCCTCAACACCGAAGTGTCATAATGCCAGTGTTTCTCACCCAAAAGCATAATAATAAATGTGATACCAGTATATTTTGTCAAAAGGTGTATATAATATCATGACATATCATTGGTATATCAACTCGACAGTGCCAAATTCAATATCTTGAAATAAAAACATGTATAGGGAAAATAATCACAACAATATTACATCAAACTTTCACATTCTCATCTCAATTCACAATCTCATCTCAATTCATCAATTCTTATATTTCCCATATAATCATCATATTCCATGATCACATTCACAATGCACACTATTTTCATAATAACAATGTACCTTTTTAAAATATTATAAATCCACCAAAACATAATGGTTTTAAAATTCAAATCACATTTTTGTTAAATGCCTAGATTTTATAAATAACTTCATTTAAAAGTAAAACAATGACCGTTTTGAAAATTCCAATTTGGTTATGCCCAAACATAAACATGTTGATCAAATATTTTCAAAGAATGTACAAATATCACATAGCTCTAAAATCAACCCAATAACACTTCCTAAGCTTCAATTCCAAGAAACCCTAAGCTTTACCTCTTAAACCAATTTGGCCTAACCACTCCTAAGCCAAACAAAAGTTCAATTCATCAATGAAAAACATATTCATACTTAATTTACTCAAAATAATCCTTAATTATATTAATCTTAACCAAACTCCACCAAAAATCCTAAGTTCAAGAATTCCATAAACCTTAACTTCATAAATCAAGTTCACCTCAACGAATTAATCACTAATTCAACATATATATCTATTCACTTCTTAACAATCTTCTTTCTCTATATAAAGTAATTTCTCTCTTTAACCAAATAGTCACATAATAAAAAAAATTAAAGAAAAATAAGCTTAAAAGAAGAAATATTACTTAAATCCTTGAGTAATCTTCAAAATCTGCTTGAATCACTTAGGTTTTTAGTAAATATTGGAGTATTTAAAAAAAGAATTTCCTCCTCATACTTGCTTAAGAATTCTGCCATGGTGGTAGGAAGAAGGAGAAGATGAAGTTTCTAGTGTAATTTCCATCCTTATCCCTTTGTATACTTAATTAATTAAATAATTAAATATTATTATTTTATTTCTCTTAATTCCCATACATAAATATTTAGTTACTTCTTACTTTTTTTTAAACTTAAATGTGTATGTATGTGTATATCATATGTATGCCTAGTATATATATATTATGTATATCTCTTTCAACATATTTAGTTATTCCCTTATATTAATTATTTTTATGTATATTAAAATTATGGCTATTACATCAAGAATATTCCTAGGGCATATGATTAGCTCTCGAGGAATTGAGGTTGATCCAATTAAGGCCCAAGCAATACTAGAAATGCCACCTCCCAAAATGAAAAAGAGATACGGGGTGTCCTTGGAAAATTGCAATACATTAGTAGGTTTATGGCTCAACTAATTGATATTTGCATACCTATTTTCAGGTTACTTAAAAAGGGTGCTTCAAAAGAAAGGAACTAGGAATGTCAAGAGGCTTTTGACAAGATTAAAAAGTATCTGCTTAGTCCATTAATCTTACAACTGCCATGACAAGGGGAACCACTTCTCTTATACCTCTCTGTTACATCTAATGCCATGGGTGCAATGTTGGCTCAAGATGCAACAGACATTGGAAGGAAGCATGCAATTTATTATTTGATTAAACGCATGTTGTCATATGAGCTTGCTAAATTGAGAAGATATATCTCGAGTTAGTATGGGCCTGTCAAAAGTTAAAGCACTACCTCAGTTCATTTACCACACATGTTATCTCCAATGAGAGCCCCTTTAAAAGGCTAGTTTTTAATAGCAAGATGTCTTAGTTTTAGCAACACTTGCAGCATTTGATCTTAGGTACATTCCATGAAGGGCAATAAGAGGGGGAGCTATGGCAGACCAATTATCAGTCACCCTGTTCATGATAAAGCATGCAACTAGGAGGGGGGTGAATTGGTGTTTTTCTATATTTTAAGGCTAAATAAAAATTATTTACAAAATTAAATGGATAAGGATAAGAAGAGAGAACATAAAGAATTTATAGTAGTTCTAATTAAACCAATCCTATATCACTCCTCAGCTATAAGTTCAGTATTTCACTATCTTTGGGTTTTTTATAAGTTCAACCGTAGTTTGATGTTTTGCAAGCTCACATCAAAATTTTATAATGATTTGACAATCCTCATAATCCAACAAGAGCTTTTACCTTTGGCTCACTCCCTAACTAACTCACTACAATGATGTTTCATTCTCACATGTACCCAACACCTATGAACAGTAATATTTAGTATAAGGCAATTGAGAATTAAATCTGTAAGAGTTTGGATAATCAATGCTTAAAGAATATAATAAATGGTGCTTAGTGGTTTTTTATAGCCTTTTTTCTCTAAAAAAATCCATTTGAAATGAATTAGGGAAGATCAAGCTTTTTCACTAACCAAATCTCTTGCATTAAATGCTTGTCAAAATAGCCTTGCAGTTGTTTGCCTTGATGCATAGTCACGAGGGCTAGTTTAGCAGTTCTTCACTCTAGTGTGGTTATGAGGTCAGCATTGTGTCTACTAACTAGTTTTAATGGCTAATACATGTGGCACTAACAGGTCGATATGAAATAGTGCAAGCTAAGCTTTATGAATCTTCCAGTTGCACTGCCTTTTGGTGCGGTTGCGAGGCTTCTAATTTGAATTTCCCTCGAAATTGACCAACAAATGTGGCGTCTAATGATTGGTGAAGAGAAAAGCTGCCAAAGCATTCTAAAATTCAAATGTCGTGGTCATCCCATCCTTATATCGCGGTCGAAGAGAAGGTCTCACACCAAAATTGTGGATGCTATCAAAACGCAAACTCTACAACCATTCTAAGTTATTTTTTCCTTCAGCATTGTAGTTATACTAACTCTTGGTGCAATCATGATACTAGGTTCAGCGTCCATTAACATGGTGGGGCTTGTGAATGTGAACTCTACTGTGTTCTGGAAATTTTCAACCTTCAAGTGCAGTCACATCACCTAGTTATGCGGTCACTCTCTTGCTCACGAATGGTGCAGTCGCACTCATACCATGGATGGTTATGAGATGTGTCCTGTGCAGATAACTTAGAAGCATTTTAAACCTAAGACGAAACACTTGGAACAAAGGTTAAATACTTTTTAATTTGAGTGCAAAAAATCAAAATAGAATATGCATACCAATGATTTGACTAACATAGAATAAGAGAGCAAATAATAAAGGAAGTAGCTAGATAAAGCAAAAAAGAAAATAATAGAGCAAGAGAGCGAAGTAGCAAGATAAAGCGAGAGAGTAGATAGGAAAGAAGATTAAGGTTTTCAGAGAGAGAGAGAGAGAGAGATGAAGAGTTTTGAAATTGAAAATAAGAAACATGCGGTGATCTATTCGTACTTTTTTTAACTATGTAAGTATATAAAAAAAGGAAAATTTATATTGTATAGGAGCAAAAGTTTTGGTTTTCATTTTTACAAGATAAGATGCTTTTTTTTCAAAACTACATTTTGAACGCTTTTTTTTGTTTTTTTGTTTTTCAATTTATTTATATTTTTTATTTAAAAAAATTAAATGTCAGATTTTTAATTTACACACAAAAAAATAAATAAATATATACTCAATATATACACAACATATATAAAATACATACTCAACAATACAAACTACATTTACTAAATCTACAATATATCTACATAATATTTTTAATATTTGTTTAATTTTATTTTTTTTTAATTTTTTTATTCTCACAATATTCACATAATATTGACACAATATACATAACATTCAACAACTTTCATATAAAATACACATTATTTAAATACTAAATATATAATATACATATGGCATCTATAAAATATTTATAATATCTATGAAATATATATAGAACATCTGCTAAACACCTATATAATATCTATATAATAAAATTGTGAATTTTATTTTATTTTGTTTCATATTTATAGTATGTAAAATTTGTTTAAAATAAATTTAATAACTTTAATTAATATTTTTTTTTATTTTTTTATTTTTAAGTGTTATTTGTTTTACAATTATAATTAAAAGGCATAATACATCTGTGGCCCCTTCAACTTATTAGATTTTATCACGTTGCTCATTGTACTTTTCAAGTAACCAATTAGCTCCTTCAACTTGTTTTCATTAATAAATTGCCCCTTGAAATAATATAACTAGATAATTGACGGCGCATGTTAGACAAACACTCTAACATCACTGACACATCATTGACACATTATTTGACTGCAAATTGATGAAAAAAAAATTATATTTTTAATAATAAAAATATTAAAATTAAAAAATTAAAAAAAAACGGAAAACCAATTGGGTTTCTTCATCATCATCTGAAGAATTGTTGACCAATTCGTTAGGGACATCATTAGGCACATTTGTGTTTGGTGATGAATTCCTTCAATACCTACATGCTTTCCTCTTTCATAGAAACCAATTCCTCAAGATTGTGATGCAATTTCTAGTCCAAGCTTAAGTGTTGCTTTGACATGAGGAGACCCACCATAAGCTTGAACCTCCATTGAAATGCTTTAACAGGTGTCCAAAAATGATTATATCTCCAATTCTAAAGCTTCAAATAATGCTTCAAGTAAGTTTTATATATTCATCTCTTCCATATTCTTGAAATCGCGAGAAAAATCATCCACAAACTCATCAATCTCTTTCTCAGGCCCTTTTTTCTCTTCACTGTCAATGCATAGCCCATTATCATTATCCATTGAAAAAAAAAACTCTTATAGTGTGAAGATCTTGGATGAATGTTGAAGACTAGTCATCTAAATTAATAGAATCTTGGGTCAATGGTATCTATGATTTTGGTGTGTCCTTAATATGGGTTTGAAAATGGGTTTTCAATAGCTAGGCCAGATCTGTTGAGATGAAGATGCAGAGATCGACAGTTGTGGAAGCGATGTTGATTGACGTAAATTGTAGAGCTTTTTCTTTTTTGTTTTTGTACAAACGGCCTAAATTGATTGAATATAATCTCTTAATCTTACATTTAAGCCATTAAAGAAGATTAAAAATACTTTCGGTTAATGAAAATGAAAGATTAGGTTTAATATTTGTGATTTTGGGGAAGAAGATGAATAAAGGGTATAAACATAATTTTATGATTAATATTAGTGGCTTTTTTTATTCACTCGAGACAAGAGTTTATATTACACGCCCTATGCCAACTCAGCAAATAATAGTGAAATAGGCATGAAAAATACAAATTGAAGTATGTAAATGGTTAAAGTAAAAGTTAAAAGGACAAACTGACTAAAGCAGGCGAGATCTGTTGAGATGAAGATGCAGAGATCGACAGTTGTGGAAGCGATGTTGATTGACGTAAATTGTAGAGCTTTTTCTTTTTTGTTTTTGTACAAACGACGTAAATTGATTGAATATAATCTCTTAATCTTACTTTTAAGCCATTAAAGAAAATTAAAAATACTTTAGGTTAATGAAAATGAAAGATTAGGTTCAATATTTGTGCTTTTGGGGAAGAAGATGAATAAAGGGTATAAACATAATTTTATGATTAATATCAGTGACTTTTTTTATTCACTCGAGACAAGAGTTTATATTACACGCCCTATGCCAACTCAGCAAATAATAGTGAAATAGGCATGAAAAATACAAATTGAAGTATGCAAATGGTTAAAGTAAAAGCTAAAAGGACAAACCGACTAAAATTTCAAGTTGAAGGAGTTGGGGATGTATTAAGCCTAATTAATTTTTTTTATAAAAAATTATTATTTTTATATGCTAAAAAATAATTTAAAATATTAAATTTGTTTTTTATTAGAATTTTTTATTCAATAGTAAAGTGAAAAAAAAAAGAAAATTGAAAGTAAAATATTAATTGTAGTGAGTAGATAGGTATTTTTGAAAAAAAAAATCTTGATGAAGCATGATGTATTTTTGAAATTTTACTCTAATTTTTATAAAGTGTAAATACTTTTAGTTTTTATAGTATTTTTAAAATAAAAATTAATTTTTTAGGTAATTATGTAAATGTCTCAAAAACTTATGGTTTTTGATAAAAATACAAGAAAAATTAAAAATAATTTTAAATTTACCATATTTATAAATTATTTACTAAAATACCAAAATATTTACCAAATACCATATTTTCATTGATTTACAATGAATTTATAATAAGTTTATTATGAATTTATAAATTTTATATAATTTATAATGAATTTAGAATAAAATAACTAAAATACCCATAATAAAAAAAATAAATTTATAATAAAATAACTAAAATACCTAACGGAGGATATTATTTTTCCAAAATTTATTTAGGATTAATGAGGCCTAAATGGAGTTTTAAAAAAAGGGCAGAGATATATTTTGGGTAATTATAAAAAAAAAAACATTACTCCCACTAAATTTATATTATACATGAATTTCAGAGGTATTAATCCATGCCAAACAATTAATATTTTTTTTGAACCGAAAACAATTAACAATTAATAATCAAAAAATCATTAATTACTCTGATCAAGCATTGAATAATAAATCACAAAATACGAAGGTTTAATATGCCACAAACAAAATTAGCAAAACAGTAAACAAAACTAATGAAGAAAATATTACTTAATTGTTGCAAGAGAAAATATTAGTTAATTATTGCAGGTCTTTTGAGCATTTTAAGTTCATAAATTTACATTGTCACACCCCAGATCACATATATTATAATATCAACCAAATATCTTCATCTCTTAATCCCCATTATATCCAAAATCATTTCCCAAATTTTCTTTATAGCAACAACTAAACCAAAATAGAGTGGTACAAATCAAAAAGATCTTGGCTTTGCAACAATGGTAGAATGCTTCAATATGTGCAAACTGAATTGCCCACCTTTCTCTGTAGTATCGATCTTCGACTGTTCTGGAGGTGGCAATAGCTCAAAATTCTGCACTAATCGGCCCATAGTAATTCCAAGAATTGGCAATGCAAGTATAATTCCAGGGCAGCTTCTTCTTCCAACTCCGAATGGAAGGTACCTGAAGTCATTTCCATTAGCCTCAACCTTGGACTCTTCTTCCAAGAACCGCTCTGGTCTAAACTCTTCAGGATTTTTCCAATGAGCAGGATTATTAGCAAGCCACCAAGCATTCACCAAAATTTTGCTTTCAGCAGGAATATCATATCCACCAAGCTTAGCATCGTGGAGATTCATGTGGGGAACAAGAAGAGGAATAGCCATCCTGAGACGAAGAGTTTCTTTGATAACAGCCTGAAGATATGGGAGTTTGTGAGTGTCAGGTTCAGTGATTTGGTGACCAGGTCCAAGTACTGTGTCTAGCTCTTCCCTCAGCTTCTTTTGGATTTCAGGATGGTTAACTAGCTCAGCAATTCCCCACTCAATTGACCACAATGTTGTTTCAATTGCTGTTACATAAAAGATAACAAATTTAACAAATTAAAACCTGTAATTACATTGCTCACACAACTTTAAAATAAAACAAATGTAATTCAGTGCAGGTTTTTTCATTTCTTCAAGTTGCATGTTAACAGAATAATCATACTGAACTAAAAGAATCAATTAATAAAGAAACCAAATATCCTCTCTCTCTTTCTCTCTCTCTCTCTCTCTTTTATAATTTAATTTAAAAAAATTCAGACTTCAATAATAAAACAGAACATAAATCTATTTATCAATTTAGCTAGCCCTCTAAATATATCCACATCATATATAAAATATTAATTTGCTAACCAAGCCACTGCAACAAGAAACATAAAGATTCAAGCAGAGGTAAAATGAGATATTATTTAAATAGAAGTTAGGTGAGAAAAGCACTTCCTAGTTCCTACCACTAAAGCTTGAAATGGGACGAATTCAGAGGATACTTTTAAGTGCTAAGTAATTTAAAGATTGCTAATAATTAACTTTTAAAAATGATAGCAATGTTTTAGTTGGTTCACCTACTACCTAATCTCTACAAAATACTTAAGCAATCGATATCCATCATCCGTTGGTGGGTGGGGTTGCATTTTCAGTATACTTTGGCAAACTGCTAAACTTGCAAAAGTGCTAGTTTGACAAAAGGCATTATGCATATAAAAGAATATTCTATTCAATTGAAAGGGTCGAGTAAAAGCATTTTGAGCATTGAGAAGTCTGTACACAAGGTCTGACTTTCTCTAGGCTAAACCAGAAAGACCAAAAAAACTCTAGAATTATCTACAATTGTTTTGAGATTTTTAAATTTTCTTTCTTTGATTAACTTCTTAGCTAAAGTTCAAACTTGAGCAGTCCGTAAAATATCGGGTACAAAACCAATCCCTCAAAACCATCCAAAAATTTCAAGTTGTTATGAAGAAACTAATCTTTAGCTTTTAACTCATTCAGCATCTCCCTAAAATTTTTAAATTTGCCTACATGAAAAAATAATTATGAAAAACTAAAAGAGCAGACTAGCTAGCTAAGCAACTGAAATTCACTTGTGACACCTCTAAATCCTACACCCTCTCTCTGGCTTGGAAAACGCTGTCGTGACTTTTATAATTAATGTAACTGCTAGTTGCATACTCTATTTTATGAAGTAATTATGAGAAAAAATCATAAGAACTCAATAACTTCATCTAATTTCCGTCTAAATTACTAAATATAAACATATCTAGACACAAATTTTGCATTGAAGTTAATTCAACTTGGAGAGACATAATCCCCATTTTATCAGAGAATAATATCTAATGCTTGAGAATTTCCAAATTTCATCCCATTATGATTTGAATCCATGTCCTATATATAAATAACCTAACCCATGTCATATATATAAATAACCTAACTCCACGAATTTAAAAAACGATATGAAGGATTAAAAACAAAATTGTAACTACTTACAGAAATAATTTAGTGATGATTTTTTTATATAGATAATAGATTCCTATTGAATCTCTTATTTCTTCGAAACTAGAAGTTAAAAAAAAAAACAAATTAATCAATCTTCACTTGAGAAACTCTTTTGAATTTGAAACAGACAACTAGTCATGAACCAAAAAACTACTGTACCCGCCTTGCGCACGAGGTTAATTAGAAGCTAGAAAATTTAATCATGATTACCATCTGTTGATTAATAAGAATGTCACATCAAAAGAAATTTAAAAAAAAAAAAAGGAACTTGAAGAACTAAAAAGAAAGTCTTTTTTTTTGGGAGAAACTCTCGACTCTCTGCCTTAATGAGGGTCAGGAAAAGGTCATCTAACTGTATTTACAGCTTTGATATAACTACAATTAAATGTCATTTAATATAGTATTTACTAGTTCTGGTTAAGAAATAGAATTTAATGCAGCTATGCGAGCGGCCATCCCTCGTGTTCATTAATATTATAATAAGAAATCCAACAAGTAAAAAAAATTAAAATAAAAGGAAAGAAATAATCTTACCAGCAACATTGATATTCTCAACAATGTAAAGAACATTGTCTTCGTTTATCTCTCCCTTCTGCTGTGAGTCCAAAATATGATCAATTGCACATTTTAACCCTTCATTGTTCATGCTCTTGGTGCTTGCAAGTTTCCTATTAGTCAAAACAGATAATATTTTTTAAAATATAAGAAAAAAATATTTAATTTCACAACGTGACATAAATATATATATAAACAGATAATACTTGTAGATAAAAATTCCTACTTGTACAATACCACAAGGCACCCATAAGTAAAAGACGACCACAACTAAAGATTCCAACCACAAGCAACACTTAGCACACAAGACAAATTGAAAAAACCAAATTCCAAAATATTTAAAAAAAAATTAAGTTGAATAGTATAAATTGCCACGTATACACATATATCGCCACGGGTGGATTTTATGTATTACCATTAATTAGTGTTACTAATATGAAATTTGGAGGAAAAAAAATTACTTTTTCAATAAAATAAAATTTAGATATAAATTTAATATTTATTAATTCTAAAAATAATTTATAAAGTGCCAATAGGAAAGGATTATAATAACATCGTCATTTTCAAAACATTGAAATTAACTTAAAAAGAAAATAAGAAAAAACTTACTTCCTCTCTTCAACGAAGTGGTCCTTGAAAAGCTGCAACCTTCTTTCTTTAACTTCTTTGCAAATCTTCAAGTAACCTCTTAAGAAAGGTCTCAAAATAGGAATAAAATCACCATAGTTATATTCAAAGCTCTGAGCCAATCTGCTTCTCTCTCCATTCAAAGCCTTAAGCTTAACAAACAATGGATCTTCTTCGCTCTCAAATCTCCTATCAAACATAATTCTATACATATTATTATACATCATTAGTTGCAATCGCCGCCTCAATACAATACCACTGGTGGCGGATTCCGGATTTTTCTTAACATCCTCCACCACTTTCGCCGCCTCATCTTCCCACCCAAATCTATATTGTTGAACAACTTTATTAGTAAAAAATGGAACTGTCATTATCCTCCTCATCTTCCTCCAGTGTTCACCGTATACGGTAAATACCATATCCTGTCCTTTGCCGGTAAAAATATCAAAGACGACATTTCGGGTTCGTGACCCGAATTCAACACCTTGAGTATGCAATACATCTTTAGCTAAGTCCGGCGATGAGACAACGACGAGATTTCGTTGTCCCATACGGAGAAGCAATATATCACCAATTTTTTTAGCTAGGTCCGTGAGATTACGGTGGTTCAAGTCATCGCCGACTTGGAGCCAATTACCGAAAACGGGGACAGGTAAAGGACCTGGAGGAAGCTTAAAACGCTTGCCGCGGAGTTTAGAAACGACAATGGCAATGATAGCCGCGGCGAAGATACTTAGGAGGCCCTTCTCCAATACTAGGAGATCCATTGTTGAATTAAATTTAACTGCTAATTAGAGTGAACAAATTTTTTTGTCAAAGACTTGGGAAATGGAGTAATGGGTGAGCGAAAGAATGAAGAGGAGTTTGGTGATTTTATAATGAAATTTGGAGGTTGGAGTTTGACGAAAACATTAGGTGGGGCATGTGGATGTAGTAGTGGAAAGGGGTTGGTGGGTGAGACGTGAGTGCGAAGAATTTGGGGACTGGAAGTTGACGGCGTTATATTTAACGAGCCAAATTTGACGAGGTAGGAGAGACGGGCGGTGATTGGGTTAGGTAAGGAGTTTGGTAGCCGAAATTGTCAGATTAGTATCTGGTAAGGAGTTTGGTAGCCGAAAATATTAGGGTGATAAGGAACCACCCTAATATTTGTGTATTTATTTATTTATTTTTGTTGATTATTAAATATTTATTAAATTTATGGTTAATAAAAGCCATAACTAGTTAGCCATAGCTTTTAACTCTATCTAATTGAATTATTTAAAAAATAAAATAAAATAAAATATTTGAAATTTAAATCAGCACGCGTAGTTACATATAATTGATATTTATATTATTTGTACAAGCATAGATATATAAATGATGAATTTTAGACTATCATATAAGTTGAATAATAAATATAAATTATAAATATTTTAAATTTTAAAAAAATAATAAATAACCATTTAGAAAATCTTATTAATTAAAAAATTAATAATTAACGGATGAAAAATTCAAGCTTTGAGAACTTTAAATTATAAATATAAATATCCAATAATTTTTAGATTGGATAGAGGAAAAATAATACATAAATAGTAAAAATTAATTCAATAAAGTTATCAATATTATTAAAAAGTTTATAGATATGATGTGATAGTAAATAATTATCTTTTTTACAGTTTAATTTATTATATAGAAAAAAAATTATACCAATGATCGAAGGGCAATAAATAGCTATTTTTTAATGGTTCATGCAGTTTTACACATCACTTCGTTAATGATTAGGCTAAATGAGATATGTTTTCAATAAAAGAAAATGTCACGTCAAGTAATATTAGGTATAATTATATTGTTAGTATATAAATTTTTTAAAATTTAATAATAGAGTTGTTCAACTTTTAAAATAATAATTTAGTGTTGTAACTAAAAAATTATATACAATTTAGTTATTCTCACATGTTACAAATCAGCTACAGATAAATTTTATAACACTTTTTATTAAAAATGTGTTATCTAATATAGTAACTTTTAGTTTGCAACATGATAAAATAATTAAATTATATATAATTTTTTAATTTTAAAATTAAATTGGTATTTTAAAAAGTTGAACAATTCAATTGTTAAATTTTTAAAAATTTAGACACCAATAGTATAATTATACTTGTAATATTATTGAAGTGACAAAAATGACATTTCTTCTTTTTCTATCATCCTCGACACCAATTTTAATTATTTGGTTATGTTTTATTACAAACTATTCTTATCGATCTTCTTGTTAAAGTTGCAAATCCTTGTTATTTAATGCCCTATGACATTTCTCTTTATAGATCGCAAAGAGTTTAATTGTATGAGATTCTTCCATTATTGTGTAGTGTTTTTAATTTGGACCATTGTTATTATTACTTTTGCTCTTTTAATATTCTAGAAATAATTAGTGATCAGATCACATTTTGCCTATTGATAAGTTATGAACTCCCTAATTCCAATGACCTTGCTGTCGTCCTTGCCAATTGCTTTCTCTTAATTGAAATTCTTTGCAAAACCAATCATCTACTTCTTGAGATTCATATACTCATCCGTAGTACTGCATCCAAACACAAATATGGACTAGTATGTGAATCCACCGCAGATGATCCCACAATAGATAAAGCTACCACCATCTTAACTTTCTTTTTCTTTATGAGCAAAATTTGAGCTTACAAATAATTCATTGTCTCTATACACCCATATTAGAATTCTGCTTAAATTTGATGTTTCTGCTAAAAATAGGCTCCACTTATCTTAGTCATATTAGATTAATGGGCATAACAATCTAAGCCACTGAAATATAACTATTTAATAAAGTTTAAACACTATACTGAAAAAAATTATAAAAATATAAAAATAGAAAAAATCAAAAAATTCAAATACTACTGGTATAATTATTCCTTATATCTATTATGTGATGAGTTTATTATAAAATATAAAGTAGAATGTTCTTTTCAATTTTTTTAATTATGTGTTCACATACGTTTTTATTTTATTTTTTAGTTATTAATTTAATTTATTAACAATTTTATAAGAAAAAAATTATTAATACTATAAAATTAATCATATTTATGATCAAATAAAAAAATCATAGTTGTATATTGCCCGGGCTAATTATTAGTAATAACTAAATTATAAATATATTTAACATTTAATTATTTAATCATAGTATTTATTGTAATTTGTAAATTTTAAATTATATTTATTATTTTAAATGATTTTAATTTAATTAAATTTAAGTTAATTTACAATAATTTAATGACACAACTTAATAATGAGTGGAGACGTGAATTTTTTTTATAGAAAAATCATTCTTTTATAATTAAAAAAAATCATAACATGCCTTAAAAAAAGTCATAACATAGATCGCTTCTTTGATTTTTTTTTTTTAAAAAAAACATAGATAGCTTAGTTTAATTTTGTCACCAATGAAGAAAAATAAAACTTTTATAAGAAAAGTCAAAAAATTTTATAAGAAAAGTTATTATTTTATTAAAGATCCACAAAATAAAGCACTATAAATGATGTTTTCAGAAAAAATCTGTAATCCTTCAGTTTTTTAAATTCTTTTTGTCATAGGTGGGCACGTCATATTCTTATGTAGTTGATTAATTCTAAATTAAAGTCAATATAAATATAATTTATTTATTAATTATATTAATATGAATATAATATAAAATTAAATAGATTATATAAATATTATATGGATTGTATATTTATTTAAATAAATTATATATGGATAACACAACTGACAAGATTTATTTAATCTATATAATATTTTTAATTTAAAATAATTTTATATTTTTAAATAATCAATTAAAAAATTATTCATATAATAAAATTATGATTAAAATAATTTTAAAAATATAAATATATTAAAAATTTTATAAAAATAAACAAAAAATAAAATATATAAGGCAATATAAAATAAATTATGAGTATATATTATATTTTAATATTAAAATTTAGTAATAAATAAAAAGAGTTAAGGAGATATTGTATTTTTGTCAATAAAATTTTACAATAAATTTTTTTGAAAAAATTATTTTATTTTCTATTATATTTTTTATAAATTATATTCTAAATTTTAAATTAAAAAAGAGTTATCAAATATAAAATATTATATTATTTAATTATAAAATTAATTATTTTTAACATTTGATTTAGAAAATAATTTTTAAAAATAATAATTTAATAATTTAATTAATAAAATAATTAAAAATAATTTAAAAATTAGATGAAATTAATAAATTTTTAATAAGAATAATTAAAAATTTAAATAAATCATTTTTAAATAAAATAATAATACATTATATAATAATAGAATTATAATAATATAATAAATATATGACTTATTTTTACTTTCTTAGAACAAATAATAATAAAATAATATAGTGTTGAATTATATTAAAATTAGTTGTTTTAATTAAATTGGTTATAGCGAGTTCACATGTTAACTTGCTATGCTACTCATTAAAGTTGTATTATAAATAGATTTATTTATTTTTTATACTATTTCATTAAATATCAACTCTAATTCTCTAATTTTACGTATTTTATTATCGTATTTATGTGTCATAATCTATTTTAACATTACAAATTTATTTACTTATTTATTTGCATTAAGAAAAATAAATTCAACTTGAATTGCTGCTAAATTATATTAGGTCTAATCATTTAATTTAAATCAATTAATTGAATAACATAATATTTATTTTTTATAAATAATGATTGATAACCGATAATTATTAAATGATAAGCATTAGTCATTCAGTAAAAATAAATGATAAATAAAAATTAAATTAGACTTAATTATTTAAAAATATAAATGTTAATAATTTTAAAAATTTGTTCAAAATTTTTTAATTTTATTTTTTCAATTTTAAGTGTAATTATATCCAGATGATACGTATCAATTAAAATTAAAATAATACTAATCTTTCTTTTTATCATAAATGCAACAGGTATTACCCTTTTCTTTAATTTGTTTAACAATATGAATTTTTTTTATCAGAATAGTAAATTATGAAATTGTGGCATTGGAAAAGAAGAGGCCACTGTAACGGCAAAACTCCTACTCGTTATTCTATTTATGAAACCCCCTCCTGTATATAGAAATCCTCAGCTATTCTTCATCCTTCCACTTCTGAAACCCCCGACCTTTTTTTTTTTAACCATAAAAAAAAAACCCGGTCTTGATTTCCTATATATACACATTCAGATTTTATAAATATTTAATATAATAAATTTTTTATTAAAATTTTATTTATTAAAATTTTTTATATTTAAAGGAATAATTTATAATTTTTTAATATAAAAAATAATTTCGAAATAAATAGATATTATATCATTTGAAATGTCTATATATAAAAATAAAAATAAATAATTGAAAAAAATTGAATTCGTTACCCATTTACCCAATATTTTAAATTCTTTTATAAGAATTCAATTTAATTTTATTTGTAGAATTGAATTTTTTAAAATAAATTTTTTAATAAATTTATATGGAGAATTGACGATTATGTACGTATTTATGTCTATTATTAAATTAATTGATATGAAAATTCTACTGAACAAAAAATTGTGGATCATCCATTTTCGAATTTAGGTAATTCAAAAAATGAGATTCATGCCGGGTAAGTCAAATTAGAACATATTTTTTCTCTTAATATTTTTTTATTGATATGGATATTAATATGTCCAGTTAATGCCTTAAAAAAATCCAGTTAATAGTTAAAGTGATATTTATATTATATAAATTATATGCAATATTAAGAATTTTCGTAAAAAAAGGGAAATCTAATTAATAGTTGAAGTGGAATTTATATCATATAAAAATAGAGAAAATTACAACACATGCTCATTTTAAAGTTTTTATTACTGTTAATTTTTTATTTATATATATATATTCAGTTTTACTTTTTTAAGTTTTTATTTTAAAAAATGTTACTCTTTATTTTTTTTTTTGACCTTTATCGATGTCTTTCTTTTATCCATGTCTTTCTTTTATCTCATTTGTTCATGGCTTTGTTTTAAAACTCAAACACCTTGTTTAGTTGCCAAGAAAAAAACTAAAGAAGTTTAGGAAAATAATTTTTAAAAATATACACGACATATAAACAACATATACAATATAATAAAACAACAAATAGAAAAGGCTTAATGCTTAAAAAAACACTTGTACTTATATAAAAAGTTCTATTATCCCTTTGCAATTTATAGATATGCTAAGACATACCTCTACTGTTTTAAAGTGGCATTCACAAGCCCTTAACTTAACTGAAGGAAGAGTGTGCAAAATGCGTACACAGGAGGAGCCTGAGGAGTTTATTTCCTATTTTTTCTTTGCCTTCAACTTCTCTTCCACTCTCCTATCACTTCCATGCAATGGGTAATTGAGTTTTATTGATTATTGAATGTCTATTACCATGTTTTTTGTTAATTTGCGGATTGATAAACATTTAGTTGTGGACTGAACTTTTTAGGTTTTATTACTATTTATTGATTAGAAGCTTTGGGGCTTGAAAGGGTTAGTGAAATCTAAAAAATTCTAAAAATGAACGGAAGTATTAGTACCAGTTTGCTATCATCAAGAGAGGAGAGATTGAAAATGATCCAATCTAAGCTCTAGTTTTGACTATCTTATTAAAAAGGATAGGGTGATCCACACTTATAGCATCAACAAATTCTCTCACTTCACAATCTTTACAGAAATTGCAGTGTCTTTTTTTAATTTAAAGGTCCACTCATGCCAGAAATTTCTAACTAATAAACTACATATCAAATGACAGCTGCTAGTGGATTTATGCTCATTTAAATCCTGTTGGCTATCATCACTTTAAAATATTTGAAAAAATTTAAACTAATTTATTTAAAAAAAGTTCAAAAAATTATAATTTCATTCTGCATCTAGATTTTGATTGAGTCTGACATTATTCTTTTACTGGAAAAAATATAAAGTGAAAACCAAAAAGAAATAATAGTTAAGGCATGATCTACTTATATATATATATATATATATAATTACAATGAGTTGGAATGTTGGATGGAGCTTTATTAAATGAACCTCATCTCAATTTTTTCTTATACTGTCATATTCATTTCTCACGCCACTACCTTTATATTAATTAGTTTTATAATAACCCAAACTTTTAAATTATTTTAAAATGGCATAGTTAGATTATAATATTTAGTAATTTAATATTTAAATATTAGAGAAAAAATAAAATAATAATACAAATAAAAATAAAATTATTAAAAAAAGAAAGAAAGAGAAAAGAAAAAGAAAAAGAATTAAATATATATATATATGTGTGTGTATTTGAAATAAATGAAGAGGAAGAATTTAAGAGGAGACAGAAAGAATCTAGAAGAGAGAAGCGAGAGAGGTCGGATCGATTTTTCTCAGATTTACCTTTGTCTGACCATCATTTATCTACACCTCCCACACCATTAGAAAGTCTGTCATCCAATGAGTTCAACGCCACCAAAATCGTCACTGTCCAACTTTAAAATTTTTCTCACTCACCGGTCGAAGTCGATCGGAGGTATACCGCTATAGTAACTTTTCGATCAATTTTTCGGCTACATTTTGAAAATATCTCCTCTTAATATTTTTTTTAATATATTATTTATAAATTTTAAAGCACATTTTAAGTTTACCAAAATTCAGTCACCATTCCAGCTACGGTGATACTATTCTTGCAACGTAAACACTGTTTTGGCAAGAAAATAAAATTTTAATTAATTAATAAATATAAATAATAAAAGAATAAATAAATAAATATTAAATTAAATTAAATATTGAAAATTAATATAGTGTTTAGATTTAATTAAAGCATATTTAGAAATATTTTCTTCTTAAAATTATGAATATTTAATTTGAATATGTCTAAAATGTTAAATTGTTATTTTGGGAGACTAAGTTATGTAAATTTTTAAATATATATATATATATAGGTATGTATATAATAATTTGTTTAACTGAACACAATTATTGTAACACCCCTTCCCGACCTACGTGTGTAATCTGAGTAGAGGCGCCACACTAACCTAATGTTGCTACCAATTTTACTTAGTCAAATTTTAGTTCCAATTTTTATAGAAATTTTGCCATAGTTTCACTTAAAAATTGAGTCCCAAGTGTCGACAAAACTGGTTTTTTTTTTTTGATTTTTGAAAATATTTTTACACAAACCAATGCAACCAAAATCATTCTCAGTACACTTCCAATAAATCCCTCTTATAACCTCAACTACAACCTGCAAAAAGGATTTACACTTCTTGTAACACCCCCATATCCAATGCCCACACACTACAACCACAACAATGTAGCATAAGTGCATCAAACATAGGGATGCTACGGTTTTCTTAATATTCAAAACACTTTAAACTTGATACAATACCCTTATCATTATACATTATAGAAAAGTAGATCATTTACTTATAAAACAAAACATATTAGTTATATATATATATACATTTAAATATTACCCGGCGGAAGTTATAAAATATGTACATATTTACAAACACTTGATTACATATTTAAATATATCCATACTTTTACATTATAAACATTACTTTACAAAATATAAAGAAGTATACATGATTGGCAATTCTCTTCTGATCTTTAAGTTCCCAAAATCAACTCTTCAAGGTCTACTCTCACTTGGTCTTGATGAACTCTCGGGTTCGACTCTATCAGCTCTATTACCTGCGCGATTAAACACTATCGCGCTAAGCCAAGGGCTTAGTAAGATAATTCATGCTAAAATGCAATGTCACAAATTAATTACATATATCAATCAAAAGCATATTATTTATTCAATATGTTGCTTTGTTCAATGTCACATCAATATTCATATAATAGCACCATTCATTATACTCATTTAAATTTATCATTATAGCCAACAACTATGACTTTATATACGTACCCTTTCCCAACCAGGTCGGTTGCCCTCCAATCCCAAGGGTCCGCAGGAGGCAAAAAGGCACGTATAACATTATCAGTAACATACCTTTCCCCATCCAGGTCGGTTGTCCAAGTTCGGTTGCCCATTCCAATGGGTCCGCAAGAGGCAAATAGGTACGTATAATACTGACTATATCGAACCTTCCTCCTACCAGATCGGTAGTCCAAGATCGGTTGCCCAACCCACTGGGTCCGCATGGTTCCGCAGGAGACGGATAGGTCCGTTCATTAAACTTATCAATACCTTTTCAATTCATTTCTTTTTCACAAGCAAGTTAAGCAATCATTATATACAATATTCATTACATTATCTAAACACTCACATTATTATTCAATCCTATCATCAATGCATGCTTCAATCATATTTCATTTGAATCACTATAACATCTTTGGTATAACATTTCAATGTGCATTACTCATGAAACACATTACCATTCACAATGCATAACATAACATTATTCAATCTCAACAATGCAATTAGGGTAATTCAACCTCTTCACAACCTAATCCAAAAGGAATATTAGCAAAATGACCATATGAATAGTACATTCTGGTTTTAGACTCCATTTTATCCTTATTTTGGAAAATTGTATAAAATAATCTACTTGACTAAAAATTCTAAAATTTTTAATGAATTTAGTTTTGTATCTTAAAATCATTCCTTTAAAATTTCAGATCAAACTGAACACAAAATCTTTGTCAAATAGTTCACCTAACCAGACTGCCCCAATTGCCCTGCATCCTGGCAGCAATTCTGAACTTTGTGAATTCCATAAATCAAATTCAATCAACGTGGTTCCAAATTATTTTTCTCAAATACTAGACTCACTAAGCAACAACATATCCAAAATTCAATTGGATATGATTTTTCTACATTTTATTAAAAATCCCGAAATACAGCTGTCTCAGTTAAGGTACCTGCTGGAACAGGTCTAATAAAAATAATCTTTCTAAACTCATAACCATTCCAAAATCGAATCAACATATTTTTCAGTCATTCTAGACTCATAGAGACACAACATATCAAAAATTCACTTCAAAAACATTTTTCTATAATTAATTAAAAATCATACAAATCACAGCCTTTACTAATTGTAAAACAGAAACAATTTCACTAAACACAACTCTTACTCTTCCATCACCAACACCAACCCAACTTCTCATCTATCAAGCAAAATCAATACTTAAAATCACACCATAAGCAACTTAATCATACCATCATCAAATCACAACTCAACTCAAGCATAACTTCAAAAATAACAAGGGTAAACAAGAGCAAACTTACCAAATAATGAAATTCCTTGAAACTCCAACTTGTAACTTTGAAAACTTCCTTCACTTTGAACTTGAAATCATCAAAACCATCACTTGTTCTCTTGCTCTCTTCTCTCTTTGATGAGCCGGCCACCCAACAACAAGAAGAAGAAAAAATGATGAAGAAACACAAAGTCAATAGGCATTAAATACCCATCCAAAAGAAAATTACTATAATACCCTCATCCATTTAACTAAGCTTTTGTCATATCTATACCCATTTAAGTAATTCACAACCAACACAAAAATATCCTCTTTCCTTGACTTTCCATTTTGACCACTTTATATGTTATATATATCACCATATAAGCAACATATACAATTATCTCTAAACCCTCTTTTCTTTCCCAACCACCATACAAAAACATTCTCTTCCCATTTCTCAATTCAAACCAACAACAACAACAACAAAACTTCTAGGGCATGCATAGGGATATTATAATTATGAAAATTATTTTGTTAAATTATTCAAAGTTAAGAGAACATAGATTGAGATGATTTGATAATGTGAAACAAAAATCTAGCGATGTATTTGTCAGAAAAACAGAACAAGTTAGAGCAGATATAGCTAAGAAAGGCATAGTCAGGCCTAAACTGACTTGGTCAAAGGTGGTACAAAATGATCTTATACTGTTTCATCTATCATAAGAGATAGTTGTAAATCGTACCGAGTGAAAAAGAAGAATCCATATAGCCAACCCCAATTGACTTAAAATTAAAGCTTTATTGAGCTGAGTTGAGTTATGTTTTGAGTTAAGTATCTTATAAGAAAGATAAAAAAATATTAGTAATATTAGTAAAGTTCAATAAAATAAATTATAATTAATATTGTCTCTATTGTTAAATTATTTCAACAAATAAATTAAATCAATTTAATAAGTATATCATGATATTTTAGATATTTAGCAACACTTGGAATTATAAATTTTATTGGGAATATTGTCGAAGGCCTGGATGGGGCAATTAAGTTAATGTTGATTGTTGTTGACTCTGTAGAAGTGTTTTCTCATTTTTTTCATGGAGAATGTTCTAATTATAGGGAGAGACTCTGCCAAAATTTTGGCAGAATCTTTAGAGTTATCCATCAGTTTATATTCTAATAGTTTTTATTATTATTTGAAAATAATTTTCAGGCATCCTCCATTTTCAATCAGTTACTTCAAGGAAAGTTATTGGATTTTCATTTGTTGTGAGTGATTCTAATATATATTCATGTATTTTATGCGATCATATATAATGTATGTATGTATATATATTATTATGCATTATTTAGAATTTTGAAATTTCAGCAGTTGCTTGTGATTGCTTATTTATGTGCTGAATATGATTTGTAGTTATTGGATGAAATTGGAATGATACAAGACCACATAAGATGTGATTTAGATTATGGAGTTAAAAGGATATAATATTATGATGGTGAGTTTTGGACTGGCGTGACGGCGGGGGCTTATGTTCAGCGCTGCTTATTACTCGAGTAGCGTTGCTTGGCTAAAGCCATGATGGTGGACCCTATGTGTATTAGATTTTAATATATTATATTGGATAAAGAGAGCCTAATAGGGGGATTAGCTTCCTGATTTGAGGTTTAGAGTGGTTCTTATGGACTAATTTTTATCCTTAGATGATTATTTATTTTATTATGTGTTTAACATAATATATGAGCATTCTTCATATAAAATCATATTAGTACACTAGATTTATATATTGGTTGGTATCACTCACTGAGTTGAAACGCTCACCTTTGTCTTACTATTTTTTTTTCAGGTTACTAGAGTGAGTTTTTAAAAATAATTAATCAATAACCCTATCTTTCTTCCTCGGCAGTGGAATCTATTTATGAATTAAATAAATAGGTAATTTATCATTTATTGTCTTGTATATCTACTTTAGAAACTCTACAGCAAATTTCATATTATTGGGATTATATGACTTGATATTATATTTTAAATAATTGATGTGATATTTTAATTTGTTATTATGATTTGTCAGGCTGACTATGGGTTTTGAAAATCACGTGCTTTTTCCGTTCCCTAGTGGTGGTCATATGCCCTCGGGTTTGGGTCGTGACAAAGTTGGTATCAGAGAAAAGATTTTGTGGCCTGTAATATGTCTATAGTTGAGAGAGTTTTGGTCTATCTTCATATATCATGCGGAGTATAGGTTTCTTTTTCATTTTATTTAAATCTCGATTGCCTCAAATTCAATGTTATTTGTGGGTGGTAACTTAATGGTTGTTGTACGTATTTATTAATGCGAGACATGATTTTTATAGTTTTGTGGATTTGAAGTGTAGTTTATGTTAGAGAACTGAATATAGTAACATTGTATGTTTTCCCCTTGAAAAGCATAAAATAGTAAGCTTTTAATAGTTCCTTAAGCAGACTTAGTAAATTGAGAGACAAAATAACCGACGTAAGATAAATGCTAAATTGATTTGAAGGATGTTTAGGAGTGAAAAATAGAATATAAGTTGAATAAAATTGAATATGAAGTATAACATATCATGAAGTTAGGCTATAAATGATGCATTAAATTGTAGTGTGTTTAATTTGCGAAACCTAGAATGTCAAGGATGATGAATGACTTTGAATTATTAAGCAAACAAAAAGTTGGATTGATAAGTAATAATAATTGTGATATGCATAAATAGTAGTTTTAGATATGCAAATCAAGAATGACATTAGTACTTGACATGGAATCAAATGACATATGATAATTTATGGATTATAAGTATATAGTGAACTTAAATTTTACCGAGAGAGAGTGTATGATGAGCTTAGGTATGAAAATATATGTGATATTGAAATATTAAAATATTAGTTGGTGTGAATTATTTTGAATATTTAAGGAATGTATGTCTATAATGTAGCTAAAGCTGTGATGTTGGAAATAAAATGGAGTACATTGACAAATTAAAGTGGTAGAGAATGATTGAACAATGTAAACTTTTGGGTTTAAATAGCCGAATATGTAGAACAGTATTATAACTTAGTTAGAGTCATTATAGTACAAAGATATTGTTAGTAAGAATGAATAATTCCTATCCTAAGATTTAATTGAATTAATTAAAGAATTAAAACTTTGAGTTTTGACTTTGATAAGTTGATGATAATGAATTGGATTTGATTTTTTTAAGGTAAGAAAGAAAAGAAGGTAAAATGTTCAATTGGGATTAAAACCAGATAAAATTATAGAGTTTATGAAATGTAAATAGTTAAGTTGACAATAGATTTTAGAAAATTATTAGGATTTTGTATGCATATTGTATACATATCCTAATAATTTTAGGTTAAAAGAGAAATTTATTAAGTAAGTAAAATTGTGATTTCGAGGCTATATGAATTGTTGAATTTTTTTAAAAAATAATTTGAGTATGTGAATTTGAAGTGATTAATTGAAGTGTAACTAAATTGATATGTTTTAAAATGTAAAAAAAGTGGTGGACACCTAGAGATATTTAGATTCATAAACTAAAATTATTCAAATAGGTGGATGAAGATTTTGAACATGTACAAAGGTAGATGTTAAGATTTGATATTAGTTAGTGTATATAATTAGAGTTCATAAATTATTATAGATAAAGTTTGTCTGGAAGTAAATAAGGATGTATGAATGATGATCTATGATTTTGAAATAACTATGACATTAGTATAAGAGAAGTACACATGAACTAAAAGCTGAAGTTTACAAGAATTGAAAGTATTGAGATAAATAAATGAAGTTATTATATTTATGTAATTTTCAAACATAATCTTATTTGGACTGTAAAGTAGTGACATGATCAATCAGTAAATTGAGAGTTAGGTCTAAATTGGTTATCTGAGCATTTTGAGATCAATTGTGGTAATAGTCAAGCAAGATTTTTGAGGTCATAGAATAGCTGGCCCAAGAGTATTATCTGTATGGTAGCTTTTAGGATAAAATGTCAGAGTGTACAAGGAAGCGTGAGGAATTAGATTTTCATTTAAGTTCTTATCATAATTTTAAAATTTGATGACAAATTGTATAAGGGGAGGAAGATTGTAATAATCTAAAATTTTAAATTATTTTAAAATGGCATAGTTATATTATAATATTTAGTAATTTAATATTTAAATATTGGAGAAAAAAATAAAATAAAAATATTAAAAAAGAAAGAAAAAGAATTAAATATATATGTGTTTGTGTATTTGAAATAAATGAAGAGGAAGAAATTTAAGAGGAGAGAGAAAGCATCTGGAAGAGAGAGAGGATAGAGAGGTCATATCGGTTTTTCTCAGATTTATCACCATCCGACCATCATTTATCAACACCTCCTATACCAATGGAAAACCTATCGTCCGATGAGTCTAACGTCACCAAAATCGTTGTCGTTTGACGTCAAAATTTTTTTCACTCGCTGGTCAATGTCGATCAGAGGTATACCGCTACAATGACATTTCAATTAATTTTTCGGCCACTTTCCGACCTTCTTTCACGGCAAAATTGGTATTTTTGAAACTCTATCCTCCTAAACTTTATTTTGGTATATTATTTATAATTTTAGAGCACGTTTTAGGTTGGCTAAAATTTGGTCAGCATTCCGACGACGGTGACACTATTTCGGCTGCGGAAACACTGTTTCAAAAAGAAAAAAAATAAAAATTTAATTAATTAATAAATATAAATAATAAATGAATAAATACATATTGAATTAAATTAAGATAGATAATTAAATTAAGTGTAGTTGTGAATTAATTAATTAATAGTAATAAATAAATTGATAATTGATTGATCTAATTATATTTAAATCCATCACTAAATTGTTATTAATATAGGAAATTATTATTAACTAATTGAGTTAATTATTAAGCATTAAATAAATAAGTTGATTAATTGATTACTAAATAATTTAAATTAAATGGATGAAGTATTATGTTAAAAGTTTATAAAATTAATTACTTAGTTAAAATTGTAATATTATAATTAGCATTATCAAATTATTATCATTATTATTAAATGATATTTGTAATATTATTTCTATTAACATTAACATTGTAATTCTTATTCTTATTCTTATTAGTTTTAGTTTTATGACGAATAATTATTGAAAATTAATATAGTGTTTAGATCTAATTAAGGCATGTTTAGAAATATTTCCTTCTTAAAACTATGGATATTTAATTTGAATATATCTATAATGTTAAATTGTTATTTTGGGAGACTAAGTTATGTAAACTTTTAAATATATATATATATAGGTATGTATAAAATAATTTGTTTTAAATGAACACAATTATGAAAATTATTTTGTTAAATTATTCAAAGTTAATTTAAAATATGTTTTAAAGATTTAAGTAATTATATTGTACGAAAGATTAAAGAAATATTAGTAATATTAGTAAAGTTCAATCAAAAAAATTATTATTAATATTGTCTCTATTGTTAAATTATTTGAACAAATAAATTAAATCAATTTAATAAGTATATCATGATATTTAGATATTTAGCAACACTTGGAATTAAAAATTTTATTAGGAATATTGTTGAAGGCCTAGATGAGGCAATTAGGTTAATGTTAATTGTTGTTGACTATTTATAAGTGTTTTCTCTTTTTATTTTAGGGGGAATATTCTAATTGTAGGGGAGACTCTGCCGAAATTTCGATAGAATCTTTAGAGTTATCCATCCGTTTATATTCTAATAGTTTTTATTATTATTTGAAAATAATTTTCAGGCATCCGCTATTTTCAATCATATGCTTCAAGGAGAGTTATTGGGTTTTCATTTGTTGTAAGCGATTCTGATATATATTCTTGTATTTCATGCGATCATATATAATGTATGTATGTATATATATTATTATTCATTATTTAGAATTTTAGAATTTCAGCATTTGCTTGTGATTGCTCATTTATGTACTGAATATGATTTATAGTTATTGGATGAAATTGGAATGATACAAGACCACATAAGATGTGATTTGGATTATGGAGATAAAATGATATGATATTATGATGGTGAGTTTAGGACTGGCGTAACTGCGGGAGGCTTATGCTCAGCGCTGCTTGGCTAAGGCCGTGACGATGAACCCTATGTGTATTGGATTCTAATATATTATATTGGATAAAGAGAGCCTGATAGGGGGATTTTCTTCCTGATTTGAGGTTTAGAGTGGTTCTTGTGGACTAATTTTCATCCTTGCATGATCATTTATTTTGTTATGTGTTTAGCATGATATATGAGCATCCAAGGTTTATATATTGGTTGGTATCACTCACTGAGTTAAGACACTCACTTCTGTCTCACTATTTTTTTTAGGTTACCAAAGTGAGATTTTAAGAATAATTAATCAATATCCCTACCTTTCTTCCTCGACAGTAGAATCTATTTATGAATTAAATAAATAGGTAATTTATCATATATTGTCTTGCATTTCTACTTTACAAACTCCGCAGCAAATTTCACATTATTGGGATTATATGACTTGATATTGTATTTTAAATAATTGATCTGATATTTTAATTGGTTATTATAATTTGTCAGGCTGACTATGGGTTCTGGAAGCCACGTATTTTTTCCGTTCCCTAGTGTGGGTCACATGCCCTCGGGTTTGGGTCGTGACAAGTTTCTTACAAGAGATCATCAAGCTTTTTGAAATTTGTCATGTTGAAATTTGAAGAACACACACACAACAACCATCATACAAAACATAGTAAAATAGAGAGAAAAAGAAAAAAAAAATTAAGAGAGAATTCGCTTGTCATTAATATCTAGGATTTATATATATAGTCACTTTTACGTAAAAGAGATGTTAGGTAAACAAAATTATCATATATCTACGATAATTATGAACTTGTGCAAAAATTTAAAGATTAATTTTTGTTAAGATAATATTATAATCTAATTTTTTATATATTATATTTTGTATTTATTTTTTTTATTAAAGTTAGGACATTGACAGTGAATTTAAAGAATATATTTATGAAAAACAATATTTCAATATTTACTGCTTTTTATTGATTTGAAGCAGTTTCTCATTGGTACTTTGTGTTCTCTCTCATGGTGATATTTATCTTGACATTGAGAGACTATATAGGTAGAGAAACTCCTTTTAATTTTGCTGAGAGAGTTACAGAGCATTGCAAGCACACTAATGGTGAAGAACCAAACATTTGCCTTAAGAGAGAAAATCTTAACCACACGGGGGCTCACAAGATTAAATTGTTCTTAACAATAATCAAAGAAAGGGTTTTTAGAATGGATTGAAGAATTGAAAGAGAAAGACTTTGCATTTTAGTAGACTGGAGAATAATGGTTTTTGTTGTATACAAATACTGAAAAAACAAATCAGATAGAAAATGGTTATATGGAGCACATGTAATACATAGATAATGGTGAGCTTAGAAATTATTGAGTTAAGGGCTTATTAATGCCACTTTAAAATAGTAGAGGTGTGTCTTAGGACACTCGCAAAGTGCAATGGGCTAATAAAGTCTTTTGTACAATTACATGTATTTTTTATCTATTAAGCCAATAAAAATATATATTTTTTATTTGGAATTCAACATATATATAATATATATACATCAATACACGTAACATATAAATATATACACATTATATACACAACATGCACATAATATATACATAATATATATAATATAATTAAAAAATATATAATATATATATGCATTATCATTTGAAATTTAACATATTCAAAGTCTATATACGACATAAAAACAACATAGATAGACATACACAAAATATATACCTAACATATAGGAAAATAAAATGCAGACTATTGGCTATTTTAACTTATTGGTAACTAAGGAACCATTAGGATCTTATGGTCAAAATATAGTCTTATAGTCAAAATCTAAGCACTAAGATTAATAGAATATGAAAAAAGATGGACAAACAAATAACAACATTGGTTGATAAGGCATCAGAAGGAAGTTAAGAAAACTAAGATAGTATTACATTCTAATCTGGTACCCTTAGTATTATATTGCTTTTGGTGAGGCTATTTGCTAAATGGTGAAGATTCCACCTCCATTTATATTATCCAGGCAATATCCAAACACTCTTTTAACCTTTCCAACTACAACAAGTTGTGAAACCATGAATGAGTTTGTCTGTCCAAAACCAAGAATTCCATCTAGTGCTTCACTTGATGTATCTAACTCCCCATATTGTTTAGCACCACAATTGTCCCATGAAAGATAATTTTATAATGAAAAGAAACCATTATTCAACAATATCCAATTTTAACTCAAAACCAAAAATTAAGCACATGTGTACAAATGCTAACTATCATGTTGAGGTGAAGAATTCATATATGTGAATATACAAATAGAGAGAAGAGAAAAAAAGAAGAAGAAGAAAGTAGATGGAGGAGCATCTTCATGCCTCCATTCTTGATCTTTTGAGTGGGTGATGGTAACTAAAATATAGAGACATATAAAAACTGAAAATGATCATAATTTTACAATTGAAGCATAAATTGGTGTAAAGTTGAAACTTTTTTTAAGCTTCATAATTTTTAAAATAGTATTTCTTTTTAGGTTTATTTTGTAAAGCACCCTATAAAAATATATAATATGGAAAATATAAATATAGCTCCCTAAACTTATAGCATTTAGTCATTTTACCCCTTGAACTTTTAATTTAATCATATAACCCCTTGAACTCATATTTTTCTGAACTTATAAATATAAACTCGTTGAGTCACGTTAAGTCACACTGAATTACTAATATATCTATTTGGTATAAAATATACAAATACAAGGGGAAAAAATGACTAATATTCATTAATATGAGTATCTATAGTAAAAAAATGAAAAGTGTAGGGAGAAAAGTAGTTAAAATGAAGGCTTAGAAAATAAACTGACTAAACATTACAAGTTCAAGGAGATGCATATGTATTTGGCCTATATAATATTAATAATTTTTTATCACCATGTAAATCCGCCATGTAATATACTTATTTTTGCTAAAACAAAAATTTAATTTAATTAAATAAATAATTTGAAAGGATAAAGAAAGGGTGAGAAGTGAGAAAATATCAAATGTATATGTGAAAGATAAATAAAATATATACAAATAAAAATTAAATGGTAAAAGTAAAACTCAAAGGTAAAATAGTAAAAGTTAAAAGTTAAAAAATCAAAATTTAAAATAATTTTGAATGGAAGAGGTAAAATTAAGAATTTTTAAATAAATAAATAAATTATATATAAGGTTATAATTAAAGAAGAGAATAAAAAGTCAAATTATCAACATCTTCTTTTTCCTCTCTTCTTCTCCATGCCTAGTTCCTCCTTGGCCAAAACGATGATTTTGGCTCGTCCAAATACTAAATTTTAAAAGGATTTTCAAGTATTAAAGGGAATTTTGATAGATTTCCAACTAATTGGTAAGCTTTCTTTCAAAATTTTGAAGTTTCTTTCAAATATATGAATATGTAAGATATGAGCTTTTTATGAGGTGCAATATAATTGTTCAAAAGGTATTGAATGATGATAATTTGATGTATATACAAGGATTTAATGGTTAAATGATTGGTTTGTTTAGGTTTGGTGTAAGTTTGGATGAAAAAGAAGGTGATTTAGGGTTTAAATGGGAAATTGATAAAGAATTGATGCTAATTGGATTAAATTTCTTAAATCATGTTATAAAATGATTTAAATGATGGAAATGAGCCTAAAATATAATTTGAATTGAGTTGGAATGGTGTTTTGAAATTAAAGAGAGTTAGGGAAAAAATGTGAAAATTTGAAGGAATGATGTTTAATTAATGTTTAATAGTTTAAATGTCTTTAAATATGATTCTAATGTGCCGTATACACTCACATTATGATTAGGTGGTGAGTGAAACCAAGTTATTTGATAAAGTGGTGAGAAAGGTGTGCATTCTAGCTTGGAAGTTGTGTAAACACAGGTTAGTACTTAATTTGATAAAATTATATTGTAAAGCATTGAAAAACCATGTTACATTGTATTTAGAAATTATGACTATGCTACTTTAATGTATGAATTCACATGTGAAGTGCATAGAAGTGTGTTTAAAAGCATGAAATGCATAATGTATGGATAATTAACCCATTTTAAAATAGCTTATGACATTGCTAAATATGTTTATAAAAAGAATGCATTTATGCCAATTTTAGGGCATAATTCAGCCACCGTGAAACTGAGGCAAAAAAAATGATGATTGTGATGAAAAAATGTGAGAATATTGTGAAATGATGGAAAAAGTGCAAAAAGAATGGAAAGTGGCATAATTGCCAAAGTTTGTAAAAGAATGGAAATGTATATGGTATGTGTGTTGCCTAATGTAATATCTTGTTCTGTAGTATTGTGTTTGGTGATATGATATGGCATGCCTATAATTTCCTTTTGAGCTAGACACTTGGCATCACTATTATATGATTTATCTTCGAGCTAGACACATGGCATCACCATTATATTATTTGTCTTCATGGTACACGCTGGGTGTCACTATTATTTGCCTTCGGGCTAAACACTAGGTATTAAAATGGACCAAAATAATATCTATGGAACTTAAATATTATATAAGGTCATTTGGGCCCAATGCATGTGAATATGTTATATAGTGATTTAAAATGAAAAATGTATATGATTTAAAATGGAATTGCATGTAAGATTATAGGATTTAAAGGAAAAGCATTATGCATTGTATTTCTTAAATTTTTATTATTATCAAAGTATGTACTACTAAGCAGAAAACTTAGTGCACTTGAAATTCATTGCATAGGCGACAAGGTTGATCCCGAGGGTCCGGAGACTTCTACTAGACCATATATATATCGTGTCCCTGCTATTCCAGAAAAAAAAAGAAATTGAATTGCTCCTTTTCCTTCCCTAATTTGGTTTCAAATTTTCAAGCTCGGCTCCCCCAATTTCATTGCCTTTGGTCCTTATTTATAGTGGTTTGATATAGTTTATTCCTAATTAGTCACGGCAAGTAATGTTAATAAAAAAAGGAAATTGAAACCTAATTGAATTAGGTTTCAAAAAATTTACGTTGGAAAAAATTGCGCTGCCAAAAAAAATTGCCGCAGGAAAAAATGCGCTGGCAAAAAAAATCTGCAGCAGATTTTGCGTCGCCCGCAGGAAATTCCTGCGGGCTACCATTTTGCTCGTAGGAAAATCCTGCGAGCGAAATGGAAAAGCTATTTTGCCCGCAGATTTTTTCTGCGGGCGAAATAGCTTGGGCCATTTCACCCGCAGGAAATTCCTGTGGGCGAAATGCCCACGGGCCCGCTCGACGATTTTTTCATCGTCGATTTTTCCTACTCCAATTTTTATTTTTATTTTTATTTTTTGACTTTTATTTGTTTATTTTTATTTTTTATTAATAAAAATTAGATACTAATGTTTAGATCATTTTTGTACTTGTTTTTAGTATGATTTTATGTGTGTTTTAGTTAATGTTTTGATTGATTTTTGTTTTAAGTTTGTTTAAATTGTTTGTTTTAGGTTTAAGTGCAAAAACTCCCTTGGATGATTAAAACAATCAAGAAAAATGAAGAAAGAGCATGAATCAAGCAAGACATGGCCAAGCCAAAGCAAGCTTGGCCATGTCCCTCAAAAGAATTCCAAGACAGTAGCTGACACACCCAAGAGACATGGCCAAGCCACTAGCCGTGTCTCACCCAAGGAAAAGAAACCAAGAAAGAAATAAAATAGAGGCAGTGCTTGACACACTCACAGACATGGCCATGTCTGTGAGTGTGTCTGATCAACATGGCCATGTCACTTGAAGCTTGGCCATGTCTCAATGTCTTGGCCGTGTTTCATCCTAAAATAGAGGTCTTGGCCGTGTTTCATCCTAAAATAGAGGCAGTGCTTGACACACTCACAGACATGGCCATGTCTGTGAGTGTGTCTGATCGACATGGCCATGTCACTTGAAGCTTGGCCATGTCTCATTGTCTTGGCCGTGTCCCTCATCAAAAGAAGAAGAAATTGAAGAAAATTAAGTGACACGGCCAAGCTAGACATGTCTTGGCCATGTCTCTCATCAAAAGTGAAGAAATTGAAGAAAATTATGTGACACGGCCAAGCTAGACATGTCTTGGCCGTGTCTCTCATCAAAAGTGAAGAAATTGAAGAAAATTAAGTGACACGGCCAAGCTAAACATGTCTTGGCCGTGTCTCTCATCAAAAGTGAAGAAATTGAAGAAAAATAAGTGACACGGCCAAGCTCCACATGTCTTGGCCGTGTCCCTCAAGAAATCAAGTCCAGAAGTGAACACGGTTATGAGACATGGCCAAGCCACTGGCTATGTCTCACCAAAAGAACAAAGAAAAGAAAGAAACAAAGAAGAAGCCAGTGAAGGACACGGCCAACAAGCTTGGCCGTGTCCCAAAGAAAAATGAGAGACACGGCCAAGCCAAATCAAGCTTGGCCGTGTCACTCTTAATATCTATTTAAGTTCTTTCGCGCGACAGAGAAAAAGTGGACGACGGCTAGGGTTTTGAAGGGGAGAAAAAGAAAAGAGAAGGAGCGAGCAAATATTTTAGGGATGAGGAGAGAGTGACACTCTCCTTGTCCCTTCATCTTCATCCTCCATATTCATCTTCTCCATCTTCCATTGATAAGATCTTTGAGGTTCTTTGGGATCAAGTGGGTTACAAGCTCTTGAATGTTGAAGAAGCTTCATTGAAAGGTTTGGTGACTTGAGAAAGCTCCAATCCATCTCTCAAAGGCATAATCAATTGAAGGTTTGGTGACTTGAGAAAACTCCATCCTATATTGCAAAAGGGAAATCAACCATTGAAGAGGGCTTGAGTTCTTCATCAAACATCAAAGTGGAGCTAGGAGGAAGACTAGTAATCCTACTCTTGGCATCTTCACAAGGGGTTTTTCTATTCTCTCTTTTAATTACAAGGCTATGTTAATGGATAATTGAGAATTGAGCTTTGATTGAATGGACCTATAACCCTAGGCACTTTCCCAAGAACTGAATTGATCTTGTGCACCCACCACACACATCAAACCCTACGTACGTTAATTTTAGGTTTAAATTGTTCTTTAGCATTCCAAACAACAAACTCTCACTTTTAATTTAATTGCTTTAATCAAGCTATTACGAACCACACCTTCTTGGGGAAACGACCTTGGGGCGATCACCTTTGCTACAACTACCTCGTATACTTACGAGTGACGCTTGGTAGTAGTACTTAATCCGAGCGCAACAACTAAAGCAAAAATTATTTAACAAAAATTATTTTGGACCAATTAGACAACAAAAATTATTTTGGACTAAATAAAATATATTGGACCGGATTGGGTAAAAAATTAAGGGTCTACAGTTTGCCTCCTGCTTGAAAAATCTGAAACTTTAGTGAAAGAGAATGAAAAGCAATAAGACTTAATTTTTGATGAGATGGTTGAGGTTTTGGGTTCTGGACCCGGTTTGAGTTCTGGACTCAAGGATAAATTCTAGGTTCTAGACCTAAGGGAAATTTGGGTTTTGGACCCGAGATAAGTTCTGGACTTAGAAATAATTCTAGGTTTTGGACCTAAGAAAAATTTGGGTTGTGGACCAAGTTTGAGTTTTGGACTCAATGATGATTCTAGGTTCTAGACCTAAGGAAAATTTGGGTTCTGGACCCAGTTCGAGTTCTGGACTCAAGGGAGATTCTAGGTTCTGGACCTAAGGAAAATTTGGGTTCTGGACCCGAGCTAAGTTCTGGACTTAGAAATAATTCTAGGTTCTGGACCTAAGAAAAATTTGGGTTCTGGACCCGGTTCGAGTTCTGGACTCAAGAATAATTCTAGGTTCTGGACCTAAGAAAAATTTGGGTTCTGGACCCAGTTCGAGTTCTAGACTCAAGAATAATTCTAGGTTCTGGACCTTAGGAAAATTTGGGTTCTGGACCAGAGCTAATAAAAAGTTTAGCTAATTTTTAGGTATATGTCTTCTTATTGCCCTCTGGGTGTAAAAATATTTATATACCTACAATTATTTGAATGATTAAAGTGAATAATTGAATTTACTGTGTAGTCACTGTTTATGCACCATTTACTATTCATAAATAGTAAATTTACTATTTGCAAATAGTATCAAATAGTATTTACTATTAGAAAAAGTAACATTTACTATTTATCAATAGTAATATTATTTATAAATAGTAATATTTACCATTCATCAATAGTAATACTATTTATTAATACTATTTATAAATAGTAAAATTTACTATTTATAAATAGTAAAAGTTACTATTTATGAACAGTTTTAATTTGGTTTTTTGCTTGCCGTTCCTCTATAAAGGCCATCAATCCTTCATTTCATTTCACAATTTGAATTTCAATTTTGTAATTCTCTCAAATTTCTTTTCAATTTCAGCATATATTTTTCAAAAACAATGCATGCTTCGAGGTCGGGGACTCATTCTAATGCCGAGTTATTGGAGTTTATTCGGCATCATGAAGACGGAAATCTAGATATACTGGTCGGGATGTCGCTCCATCGCAGTTCCAACCCAAAGAGAGAGGTAATTATTTTTCTTTCTTTTTCTCTTGATTGATTTGATTGATGATTTTTTATACATATATATATATATATTATTTATTATTATTATTATTATTATTTTTGTTATTATTTGTTATTGTGAAAAATAAATTAATTTAAATAGATAGAATAACACGTACTTACCTGGTATTAACTTATCTGGGTCTGTGTTAGCATGATCGTCGTGTCGTTCGGGCCGGAGGGTGTATTTATAAAACCCGACAATGGTATGATTTAGTGCCTTCTCAGGTAAGGCGGATTATCCGAGATTGCGGCTTTGAGCAGTTCATCTTACAATTGCCGTCCGAAGAATATCAGATAGACCGAAGCGTAGTCCAGGAGCTTGCAGAGCGATGGCTGGATACAACTCACACTTTTCACTTGCCCATTGGGGAGATGATAATTGGTCCAGTCGATTTTACTGCCATAACCGGCTTTCGATATGATGGTGTTCCGGTTCCTCTGACTAATGAAATTTTAACATTTGAAGAAATTCAGGAATTAATTGGCATGGAACCTTCATATAAAGGGCCTTTTAAGATAAAAATCGAGCCGATTCACAGTTATTGGATTAACTACGAAGGTCGGATTGGCAGAAACAGGGCCGAACAATATGCTCGAGGATTTTTGTTATATCTGCTCGGGTCGACCATCTTAGGCAGCACTGAATTGTCCATTCACTTGTCAGTGTTGAGTGCCCTTTCTTATCTCAGAATGGTACCATCTTCTGGCTGGGGTGAAGCAGGTCTCGCATGTCTTTACCATGGTCTTGATAAGCTTTGCCGAAACAAGAATTCTTTTGTCGGCTTGATGGCGGTTGTCGAGGTATTCTTTCTTCCACCAATGTCTTTTCCCCTATTTTCTTGTATGAATGCGATCTTTATTGTTATTGTAGATATGAGCATATGAACACAATCTCGTGAGGGTACTCGGCATTTTCCGCGAGAGAATCGGTTATCCTAGATTAAATTACTGGTTGTCCGATCGTGTGGATGTTCCCGGCTCTCATCATGTACATACTCATCGCTTTGTGTTGAGCCGCTTAACCTGGGATCAGGTAAAATAACATTAGTATGCTTTAAATTTTATGTAAAAGTTTTACTTACCTTATATTATCCTGCAGGTGAATTTGGCCTGGTGGAATCCAGAGGAGTGAGCAAATTGGTCTCCTTTGATGAGGGCTGCACTGTCTTTCCAATATTCTCGCCGAATTATTGCTGGCCCAGTATCTAGTGGCTGGTTTCTCGGGGAGAGAGTTTATGAATGGTTTCTCGGTCCAGATTAGTGGAGGTTTCTGATGCAAATCCCGGAATGTACTTTAAATATTATGTCGATGCCAGAGGATGCATGGTGGTCAGCCCAGTATGGTTATGATGCCAAGTCATTTCACCATATACCGGGTCCATTTTATGCCCGTTTTATTCAAATAAGACTCTTGAACTTTGATGTATCTCCTGTTGGTGTGCGGGAGATTTTCAATGAAAATGAGGGCAGAGATGAGGAGGAATATCACGGAGATGCAGGGGAGTCTATTCCACATCTTGGGGCCAGTTCTCCTTAGGTAAAACTTTTACCACTTTTCCATTGCAACTGCTTTTCCTTTCTTTGATTCTTTAATGATTGTTGCAGGTTGTTGGCTCATTTGATCATGAGGCTGGACCTTCTTTCACTGCCCCTTTGTTTGCTCATTCTAGCCCACCGGATATGCCATCTCATCCACAGGGTATTGATATGAACTACCTGGTACGTTCCTTATTTCATAATAGTTTATGCTATATGTATGCATGATTATGTATGCTCTTACCTTTTTCCTTCTTGGCACACAGCGGATGCTCGAAGAACAAAATAAGAAACTTCAAGAAGAGTTGGCTGCAAGTCGTCAGCAGGCTTCTCATTTTGAAAGTTTATATCATCAATCCGAACAAAATTTCCGTGACTTCCGATTTCAGGGAATGAGGGATCCCGGTGCTTCTTCATCGAGAGGCCCCAGACTGATGACCATGAGATCCTTTCGTCTGCTTCTGATGAGGACCATGACAAATCAGAACTCCAAGGCAATAGGGATTTTAGTGCTTCTGCTTCGGATGATCTCGGGACGAGTAATTTGCCCCCTCTTCCAACAGGCGATGACTTTTTCAGGTCTTTATTTGGTGACCTACCACCACCCTCTTAGTGATATGTAAATATTGTAGCAATTGTAAAACATTGTAAAATAATGAAAAATATACAATTTTCCTCTTTATTGTAAACCTTCTTTTTTTTTTTTACATATTTTTTCGTTACTGCCAATTTTTTTTTCGCTACAGTATACCATTAATTTACATCCACTTCTTTTGTTAAACCAAACCCAATGTGGTAAAGGAAATTCATTGCCACTTCCTTTCCCTATGCCATATGGTCTTATCCTTTCCCATCATCTTTTCCATTTCACTTTTGGAAAAGGTTTGTTTCCTCTATATAAATCACCCTTCATGCCATATTTTAATTCATAAACCAAAAATCTCCCTCTTTCAACGTGAAGACCCTTTAGCAATTTTGGTTCTCCTTTATTCATCAACCATGACCGAGCACCATTTAAAGAAAATAAAAATTCTATTTAAGAATATGGATGCCATCCATTGGAAGCAAATTTCATGGTCAAAGCTTGATGTTTTAAAATATTTTCAAAATGTCAAATTGGACCACTCCTTCTTACATGCCGTGGCTTCCTTGTGGGATACGAATTCTAGGGTATTTAGAATTAATGGCTTTGAAATATGTCCCTTGATTGAAGAATTTGAGGCCATCCTTGGACATTCCAATAATCAACAAATGGAGTTACCCACATTGATTTCCAAAACTCAACAGCAGATACAGATGTTATTTCAAATTCCAAAACCCGAAGTTCTTCGGTTGATGAGAGGTGAAAAAATTCTACTTGCTCCTTTGATTGACTTTTGTTTCTCTCATTTGGCTCCTACTAAGGCATGGGGATGCATGCTTTGTCTTTGCTTGCTCGGCCAATTCTTACTTGTTTCTTCTGACGGCGATATTGACCCACGAGTATTGGATATCGTGGATCAAATGGAAGGAGGCTTGTCGCTGGTACCTGTGATCGTAGCCGAGACCTTAGTTGGATTAGACCGATTTAAATTAGGATTGTCAAAGAGACTGACTGGGAGTCCGTTGCTGCTTCAGGTAATTACCTAAACTGCCCTTTCGGGTTTTCAATTTAGGTTTTCTTTTTTTTTTCTTTTATTGCTCTAACTTTTGCCTAGTCCGCCCATGTGGGTTTTCGGAACTAGCGAGCTGTCCTAATTTTTGCCTAAGCTGCCCTTGCGGGTTTTCAACTTAGCAGACTTTTTTTTAAATTTAATTCTTTCTTCACAGATTTGGTTTCAGGAGCGTCTTTGTTTGCTTGATACTCCCTCTATGGATTTTGCCATATACCTGCCACGTCATCATTCTACTAGGAAGCTACTCCATCCTGCTTCTTCATATGCTGATTGGGTTGACTGGATCCACTCACGCTCTGAAGTCAATATCCGTTGGTTGGTACCTTGGTGGAAGATTTCTCGTATCACCATGAGGACATACTTGATGTACGTTCCCCTTGCTGCTCTTCGTCAAGGTACATGCTATGATCCTCGCCGACTTGGTCAGTACGGAGCTGAGCCTCGTGATTCTGACTTTGCTCCTGACCTAGACATGCCTTGCTTGACTGAAGCCTACTTGGATCAGCTGAGGCAAAGCTGGCCTGCATGTTACACTTATCGACTGCCATAGATTTTACATTTGTCAATTTAGAAAGTGTATTGTTAGGATGATAAAATAATTAAAGTAATAAAAGATGCTTCTTTTCCATTTATAATTTGTCATCACCTTTTGCAATTATGATTATTATTTCATCCATATCTGGTCAAATACTTATAACAGTGCACATAGAACAAATTTAATCATTAATTCTATTTTATTAAATTGGGGAACAACCAAACATAAAGCCAGCATACACAAGATCACTCATGTTGCCAATTAGCCCTTTTCGGGTTTTCTAATTGACGATTTTCTCTCATTTAGCCCTAATTGTTGCCTAGCCCGCCCTTTCAGGTTTTCAGAACTAGTGGACTGCTCTAACTTTTGTCTAGGCTACCCTTTTTGGGTTTTCAACCTAGCGAGCTCCTTTTTCCCTTTTTCTATCATACATAAAACCTCTTCAACCTGTCAATGTTTACTGGCTCACTAAATTCGTTCCCATCCATGTCTGATAACTTCACCGCACCTTTGCTCATGACTTGTTTCACGACATATGGCCCTTCCCAGCTAGGTCTGAACTTTCCTCTTGGATCAGATACATTAGGCTTACATTGCTTCAACACCAAGTCCCCGACTCTTAATTTTTGAATTTTAACCCTTTTATTGTAGGCCCGAGCTATCTTCTTTTGATACAGTTGGTGATGATACAGTGCTTTTAACCTTCTCTCTTCTAGTAGAGCTAATTGTGTGTATCTGCTTGCTACCCATTCTGTTTCAGGCAGTTCAGCTTCCAAGACTACTCTTAGTAACTTGATCTCAATTTCAATTGGCAATACCGCTTCCATCCCATAAACCAAAGAGAACAGTGTCATCCCAGTTGGTGTTTGCACACTTGTCCTATATCCCCATAAAGCAAAGGGAAGCATTTCCGACCAGTCCCTGTAAGTCTTGGTCATCTTGGACAGAATTTTCTTAATTGTCTTGTTTGTTGCTTCCATGGCACCATTAGCCTTTGGTCTATAAGGAGAGGACTGATTATGATGGATTTGGTACTTCGAGAATAAATCCTTAACTGTTCCTTGAAACTGTACCCCATTGTCTGATATCACACTGTGCGGGACCCCATATCTGCAGATGAGGTTCTTTTTGATAAACCTAGCCATTTGACTTGCACCCAGCTTGTTGAAGGATTCGGCTTCAACCCATTTTGAAAAATAATCAACTGCTACTACAATAAAACGGTGACCGTTTGAGGCTGTTGGATGTATCTCTCCTATAATGTCGATACCCCAGGTGGTAAATGGCCAGGGTGAAGACATTGAATGCAATTCTTCAGGAGGCATGTGATTCAAGTTACCATACATCTGACATTGTTGGCATTTCTTTACAAACTCAATACAGTCTTTCTCCATGGTCAACCAATAGTAACCTTGTCGAATAATCTTCTTAACTAGGCATGTGCGGACCGCAACTTCCCGCATGTATTTCTGACATGATGCGCTCCACTTCAAGCTTTCTTAAACATCTCAAATGCACCCCATCAGGCCATCTTCGATATAACTCCCCATGGAAGGTGATGTATTGCAATGACCACCACCTTATGGCTCATCTTTCTTTCTTTGTTGCCCCCGGCGGGTATTCTCTTTCCTCCAAAAATCGCTTTATAGTATCATACCACGCATCATGGTCCGTATCAATTTCCATGATTGTCTCATATTCATAACAAGGAGTTGATGAACTGGTCAAGATCAGAGGCTTAAGGAATAAGCTAACAGGGTTTTCCCATACCGAAGCCAATGTGGCTAGGGCATCAGCCATCTGATTTTCTTCTCTTGACAAGTGTATAAACCTATACTCCTTAAAATTCTTCTTCATCATGGTCAAATAACGGTGGTATGGTTTTAAATTTTCCTCTTTCAACTCCCATTCTCCATTTACTTGGGATACAACCAGCAATGAATCACCAAAAACTTCCACCTTATCCACCTTCATAATCATTAGGGTTTCCAAACTGAAAATACAAGCTTCAAACTCCACCATATTATTGGTTGCCCTAAATTTCAACTTTTTGGCTAAAGGGATAAGTTCCCATTCGGGCAACTCTAGTATAACTCCCAAACCTGCTCCTTTCCTATTTACTGCTCCATCAAAATACATTTTCCACCCTTGTACTTCAATTGCTTCTAAATGTTCATCTGGAAATTCCAAGATTACCTCTTCACTTTCTGGTAATGGTTGTTGAGCCAGGAATTCTACCACCGCTTTACCTTTAATTTTTTTCCTGGTTACATTCTCAATCTCAAATTCTTCTAATATTATCAACCATCGACCATACTTCCCAATTAAAGAGGGTGTCTCCCTTAAGTACTTCTTTGGATCCAACCTGGAAATTGCTTGCACACTATACGATTGAAAGTAATGCTACAACTTCTTAGAAGACCAAACCATGGCTATACATGTCTTTTCGATGATACTATACTTAATTTCATAAGGTAGGAGCTTTCTACTCAAATAGTAAACGGCATGCTCAATCCCCGACTCATCTGCTTGGGCTAGCATGGCTCCTATCAACTCTTCTTCTACTGCTAAGTATAGTAATAGAGGTTTGCCAGGTTTAGGTGGTTTCAAAACAGGGGGATTCAACAAATACTCTTTTATTCGATCAAAGGCCTTTTGACATTCTTCATTCCATACGACTGGCTGATTCTTTCTAAGCAATTTGAAGATAGGCTCACAAATTGTTGTGAGCTTTGCTATAAATCTGCTAATGTACTGCAGTTTACCAATGAATCCTCGAACTTCTCTCTCCATCTTTGGGGCTGGCATATCCCTGATTGCTTTGACTTTGTCAGGATCTATCTCAATACCATTCGAACCAATTACATGTCCCAATAATTTTCCTGAAGTAACACCGAACACACACTTCTTCGGGTTTAATCTTAGCTTATATTTCAAAGCTCTATCGAAGAATAATTCTAAGTTTTGGAAGTGTTGCTCCCTTGTATCCGACTTAACCATCATATCATCAACATATACTTCAACTTCTTTGTGCATCATGTCATGAAATAGTGTGGTGGCCATCCTTTGGTAGGTTGCTCCAGCCTTCTTTAAGCCGAAAGGCATCACCCTATAACAAAATATACGCCATGTAGTAATGAAAGTAGTTTTGGCTTTATCCTCTTGGGCCATTAACACTTGATTGTATCCAGAAAATCTATCTACAAACGAGTGTAGCACGCTAGAGGCTGTACTATCAATGAGAACATCTATATCAGGTAAAGGAAAATCATCCTTAGGGGAAGCCGTGTTTAAATCTTTATAGTCCACGCAAACCCTTATTCTTCCATCTTTCTTTGGCACAGGTACTATGTTGGCTAGCCAATCTGGATATTTTATCACTTCAAGGAACTTCACTTGTATTTGCTTAGTGACCTCTTCTTTAACCAATTCAGCCCACTCAAGTCTTAATCGCCTACGCTTTTATTTGACAGGTTTAATGTGAGTGTAAGTAGGAATATGATGCTCGGCTATGTCTCGATCTATCCCAGGCATATCCTCATAAGACCAAGCAAACACTTCTTCATATTTTTTGAATACTTTTTCAAATCTCTCTCTCTCATCAGAAGTAAGGTCGGATGCTATGCTAATGTTTTTAGGATTTTCAGTTGTTCCCAAATTTAATGATTGTGTGTTAACAGAATTAATATTAAAGATGCTTATGTAACTTCTATTTGAATGTATGCAACCATCAGGAGAAACATCACACAAGTAAGCAAAATCAGACTTTATTGCATTCATTTTGGAAAGAAAACATCATCATCCTCATACAAAGCAGACAAATTAAAATCAAAATCAAAATCATTGTTCTCAGAATCATAAAGCAGGATGTCTTCAAACTTTTCTTCAACCAGGGTGCAATCTCCTCCGGAGTCTTCTTGGCTTTCAAGGCAGCTTCATTCTTCTCTTTTGGATTGGATTCTTTGTTGGTTGACAAGGTGAGCTCTTTCTTCACTTGCTCCACTAGCTCAGCAACATCTGTAAAAATTTTAAAACCTAGGGTTAACTTAACCATGAACATGATTGGCTCAGACTTTCCTTGGAGTGGTCCCATATCTAGAGCTTTGACAAAGATCTCTTCAAGTGGTGGGAAGCTCATCTTCTCACTCTTGTTTGGCTGGGCATCGTTGTCTTAATCATATCCTAACCCCTTCTTGGAAGTTTGAGTTCTAAAATCTAGTAACTTTGTTAAACCGGCCTTACCCTTTCCAAGACTAGCTCCGGGAAGGTATTTCATGTTCTTCATCATATTCAAGACTTTGGAGTCCACTACTTCATTATCAGAAATGGCAGCCACTTGAAAACCATTGAGAGGCCTCTCAACCATTAGAGCGTTAACAATCTCATTATCTTCAGCTTCAATGACAACTGTCTCATTCCCGTTGGGGAATTTTATTTTTTGATGAAGGGTGGAAGGAACTCCACCAAGAGGGTGAAACCATGGTTGCCCCAAGAGCAAGTCGAAGGTAACTGGTATGTCTAAAACAACAAATTGAATAATAGATTCAATTGGACCAACCTTGACGGCCGCTTTGAAAGTCCCTTCGGCATGCCTCTTAGTGTTGTCATAAGCACGAATTGTCACCTCCATTGGGTTTAGATCTCTTGTTGACATGGCTAGCTTTGGCAATATCTTAAGTGGACAAACATTTACGGCAGACCCATCATTGACCATTACACATGAAGTCCTCTTCCCCTTGACTTCTATTTTGATAAAGAGAGGGCGGATGTGGTCTCTCCCCTCCTCTGGTAAGTCCGCATCTGAGAAAGAAACCGCTCCCATATTAACTTCACTCTTTTCTTGGACCTCTTCACATTTCATTACTTCCCCAATTTTTATGAAGTTGATCAACTCCTCTGGTGTTATGGAGGTAGAAATTGGCATGCTAGCTAAGGCTTTGGCCATAGTTTCTCGATGCTTTTTAGAAGAAGCTAACAGGTCCCAAATGCTAACACTTGCTTGGGTTCTTTTCAATTGCTTGAGCACAGCATCATCTTCTTCTACTTTAACTTCTTTCCCCTTATTAGTTTCTATCTCCTTAGGTGGTGGCCTTGCGTAAGGATTATCGGATCTAGTATTCATCACCTCATCTTCTTCGGGCTTGGACCAAGTCCACTCCTCCTTCTTGGATACAATATCATCATCACTATCACTTGAATCCCAAAACCTGTTGACAACACAAATTGCTACTTCTCCACCCATCACAGCTTGTTCAATTTTGACAAATGCCTCTTCTTCTTCTTTGGTTGCTTCTCCACCCACATCTTGAAAAGAAGACATGACAAAGGCCTCATGCAAACCTCCTCCAATCATGAAGGTTGCCGGTGGTGGTACCCTATTGAATTTTGGCAATGGGTTGTCTTTAGTGTTTGGCTTATTGGGCTCGGGTAGATTCCCATTATCAATTAGGTTTTGGATCTCATGTCTCAACCTCACACATCTATCCGTGTCATGTCCTTGCATTTGGTGAAATTGATAAAATGCTTTGTTGTCAAAATTAGGTGGGAGAGGGTTAGGCAAAGGACGAGGATTTAAGGGTTGTAGCAATCCTTTTCTTTGAAGCTTGTTGAGAACCTAAGACATCGATTTTCCCAATTTTGAAAATTGTCTCCTTGTCCCTTGGTTAGTAGCATTAACACCGAAAACCTTTTGCATCCTTTCTCGTTCCTTTTTGTTGAAAAATGGCTTTTCTCCCTTTCCCATTCTTCAATTTGCAAACCAGCTTAGAGAAGGTCTTTGAAATCACGGATGAGTGTATGAGACATCCTCTCACGAAGACAAGGCAACACCCCTCTCACAATCATCCTTATTTGATCGGATTCATCGGGCCTCTTCTTGAGTAAAGCGGCCTTGTTTCTCCACCTTTTCACATAGTCCACAAAATTCTCATTTGGCCTTTGCCTAATGGACTCCACTTCCATCAAGGTAACTTCCAACTCAACATTATATCTATATTGTTGGATGAAGGCTTTGTAAAGTAGATCCCAACTCTTTTGTGTTCCATCATCTAAGGTATTGAACCAATTTTGGACAACAGGGTCCAATGAGAGCATAAAGTACCTTAGGGTTTAAGCCTTAGTAGCTCGAGCAGATTGCATGGCAGTGATATACTGCTTCACACGAAGATGAGGATTTTCGGTGCCATTGTACTTAGTAAAGGAAGGCATCTTGAATTTATAAGAAACTTCTTCATCTTGTTCAAATAGTTTGTCGATCTCGGACATCTCTTCGGTTTTCAGCTTCTTCTCAAATTTCTTTTCTAAATCAGCAATCATCTTTTCAACATCGGATGTCTCGGTCTTTTCAATAGTTACCTTCTCAACAGCCTTCGGTTCTTTCTTCTTTTCTTGAACATCTTGGTAGTATTGAGCCCAATCATCATCATCATCAATGATCACCTTTTCATCATCAAAAACCACTTCACTAACTTTGGTCTTCCCTTTGTCCTTTGGTTTCTTAGTGCTAGTAGACGCCTCGGCATGGTTCTTTAAGATTGCAGTCAACTGGTTCTTCATGGTCTCAGCTAGGGCCTCTTTGATTTCTTCCATCTTGGCATTGATGGCCTCATCCACCATCCTTTGAATTTGTTCGGGCTCCATTGTTTTTGGTGAGCAAGTGATTGAGTCGTTGCTAGATACTCCGACATAGGTCGGATTATTGTAAGCTTTTGAACTATCGTAATCCAGGGCTGTGAGCCAGAGAGGATCAATGATATGAGATGCAAATGTATGCATGTATGCAAAAACAATCAACAAATAAGGATAAATAGGACGTTCCTTCCAACCTTATAACATCCACACACGAATGGCGAGTCTCTTTTCCTAGGTATATGGTTAACAAAATACCAGCATGGGGTATCTTACTTCTGAATAATTCCCTCGGACGTTTTAACCAATAGTTATATTTTCGAAAATGAAAATCAATCCATGATAATTCCTATTAATTAGGTTTTAATCCATTCAACCAACTATAGTAGCTTTTATGCTATATTGGATTAAAACGAAATTAAGAGGTTTATTATAAATAGATTTCTCACTTGAAAAGAGTAACTAATGGTTCATGCCAAAAACAAGCCCATGGTTAATTTATTCTTAGTGTAAACTAGGCCCACAATTGATTTTTAGTATTTCATAACTGACCTAAATATTTTGCAAGCTCTTTGTAAGAAAAGATTGGGTGAAAATAGTTTTGTTTCTAAGCCCATTGTAAAAGATTTTAGAAAAATGGATTTTGGGCTTAGTATTTCGGCCATGAGCCAAAGAATTTTTGATTTGTTTTTTAGAAAAGTTTTATGTCCAAAGACCATCTTGAAAAGTTTTGAAAATAGCTTTGGTCTCTTGGATTTTAAAGAAAAGTTTGTTTTGAGCTTACAATATACTTAGGTCATATTAGAAAAAGAACAAACAAAATACGTTATGATTTAGACTAAGATAAACTAACCATAGTCAAACAACATGCATTTGGGGTAAAACCTAAGGAAAGTAACTAGGCCAATTACATGAGCTTTAGTCCTTGGGTAAAAAGTCTTAGGTTCCCATAGCAAGTATATACCAAATGGTATGAGGCTATTAGTGGTTATGCCATGCTCGATCTCCATACCTTGAGTGAAAGTATGGTATCCCTTACATAACATAACACGGGTAACACGGGCATCCTAACTCACGCACACGATGCAATCTAAGATGATGCAATGGATAATATCATTATAAGAAAGAATAGAATAATATAAAGACTAACGGAATCAACTTCTCTTATCCCCAGTGGAGTCGCCACTGTGAGCGGGGATTTTTACCCCCACTCCAGGTGGAATGGTTCTTGCGACTTCGGCACTATTTAGGCTCGGGGCCTTAGAGAACACGAACCTAAGTCCATGAAAAATGGAGTTGCCACTCGGACGGGCCGAGAAAAAGAAAGGGGTGGATGACTCGATTCCTAAGGAATCTCCAACCCCCTAATGGGTTCGGAAAGTTGGGTACGTGTGGGGAAGGTGAGAAATGGCCCAGCACCCCCCACAACGCCCGGTTCATTGGAACCGGCCTCCTTTGCAGGACTTAACATTATAAAATTCTTAAATATAACAATATTATCCATACTACACACAATAAAAAGAAAGCATCATTATATTAAAATCAAAATAATGTCCAAACAAAATAAAACAAATAAATGGACACCCATCCAAAGATGGAAACATGTCCTTACATCACATGCCTAGATAGGACACCCACCAAAAGGTAGAAACATGCCCTTTACATACGTTCTAAAATAGAAAAGCAAATTAAATTACATGATATTTAACTAATGAGGTACCCACCAAGTGGAAACATACCTCTTACAGCATTTGGAAGTCTATATTAATTGATAAAAGTAAATAATCATTCATCATAAATAAATCATTCATCAAAGCTATTAATCAAAAGATAAAATAAACATCAATCCATGATAAATTAAATAAATCAAGAATTGAAATTAAATAAATTAAAGCATAAGAGATAAATCAAAGCATAATCAAGTATATAATTAAATAAAGCAAATAAAAGTCCAATTATAGCTATTGTGACTTTTTATGGAATTAAAATAGATTAGGGTTTTATTTTTAAAAGGTTGGTAAGACTCTTTGATTAACTAAATTAATATTTGAATGGTTAAATCATGAAACTAAGGTTTTAGACACTTTAAAATACTTTTGATTCATGGTTTTAAATGATGATTTCAAGCTACTGTGTAAAATTTAAAGTGTTTATGTTTTATGGTTTTTTAATGTTTTAAAGGATTAGGGCTTAGAAAAAAAATTAAGGTTTAAGGTTTTAAAGGAGTTAGAGTTTAATATTTTAGGTTTAGAAGTTGAATTAGGGTTTTAGTGTTTTAGAATTATGGTCTTAGGTGATGAATTTGAATTAGGATTTAGAAAGACAATTTGATGATTTCATGAGATTTTATGAATTTAAACAAACGGATTGAAGTTTTTATAAATAGAAAAAGATGTTTTTTATGGTTTTTTTTTGGAAGAAACAGAACCTAGTTTAAACTTTTGAAGAAAAAAGAATCAAATTTTGTTTTTGTTGAAAAATATGTTCATTTAATAAAAATAACAATTTTAAGTATTTTTCGAAAATAAAGTAACGTATTAGTGTTTTTAACTTTGGAAAAACTAAATTAAAGTTCTAAGGTTTTTGATTTAAAAAATAAAATTTCATAGTTGATGCTACTGTGAAAAAATAAAACAAAAAAGAATTTAATACATACCTTATTTTGTTGATTCTCTAAAAATAATTCTTCTTGGATGAACAAGAACAAAGACAATTGCTGCCTTTGAATTGCTTAAATCGTGTCCCTGCTATTCCAGAAAAAAAATTGAATTGCTCCTTTTCCTTCCTTGATTTGGTTTCAAATTTTCAAGCTTATGTTGGATTTTCGGCTCCCCCAATTTCATTGCTTTTGGTCCTTATTTATAGTGGTTTGATATAGTTTATTCCTAATTAGTCATGGCAAGTAATGTTAATAAGAAAAGGAAATTGAAACCTAATTGAATTAGGTTTCGAAAAATTTGCATCGGAAAAAATTGCGCTGCTGAAAAAAATTACAGCAGGAAAAAATGCACTGGCAAAAAAAATCTACCGCAGATTTTACGGCAGTAGGAGGGTTGTGGGCGACCATTTCGCCCACAGAATTTTCCTGCGGGCGAAATGGCTCACACCATTTCGCTCGCAGAAAAATCCTGCGAGCGAAATGGAAAAACTATTTCACCCGCAGATTTTTTCATTGGGCAAAATAGCTTGGGCCATTTTGCCCGCAGGAAATTCCTGCGGGCGAAATGCCTATGGGCCCGCGCGACGATTTTTTTATCCTTGATTTTTTTGACTCCGATTTTTATTTTTTGACTTTTATTTGTTTATTTTTATTTTTATTAATAAAAATTAGATACTAAAGCAAAAATTATTTAACAAAAATTATTTTGGACCAATTAGACAACAAAAATCATTTTGGACTAAATAAAACATATTGGACCGGATTGGGTCAAAAATTAAGGGTCTACACATTTCTCCCTTAAATAAGCAGAGTTTAATTTCGCCTCGAAAGTTTGTCAAAGCATGTATAAGACTGACTAGGACCTAGACAAAGGTAATTATGTAGGAGCCCTCTCTATGTAAGCATACACAACTCAATGCTATAGAGCAATTCCCTTATCTAGTAAAGTCATTCAAGTCATGATGCTTAGACACGTTAATTTATGAACATCAAGCTAGATTCTTCATTGGTTGAGCACCAAAATGAACAAAGACTAACAAAAGTTTTGATGAAAGTGATTTATTCAAACAAATTTAAATTTGAAAAAACATAATTATTCCAATTAAATATTAAAGAAAGCAAAATCGAAAAGCATCATTCAAGCTACGGAAAGTTTGTCGAATTAAGCTCCTTCTCCTTTCACATCTTCAATATTTCCATCTTGAAAAGAGGATAAAACAAAATCTTCTTCCAATCCTTTTCCCACCATGAAGGTTGCCGGTGGAGGTACTCTTCCAAACTTAGGCAAAGGATTGTTCATGGTATTGGGCTTGTCCGGCTCCGGTAGCTTACCAATATCGATTAGATCTTGGATCTCATGCTTCAATTGGGTACATCTATCAGTCTCATGTCCTTGAGTCTGATGAAATTGGCAAATAGCCTTAGTATCAAATTTTAGGGGTAAAGGATTTGACAAAGGTCGAGGGGCCAATGGTTGTAATAATTATTTCTTTTGTAGCTTGTTGAAGACCCAAGACAAATGCTTCCCTAGATCTAAAAATTGTCTTCTATTTGCTTGACCAGTTGTATTAACATCAACTTCTTTTTGCGTGCTTTGATTGCTAGGCTGATAATTCCCTTTCTCATTTCTTTTTATTGGAAAGTGATTCTTCTCCCTTTCCCACTCTTCAATTTGTAGACCAGCTTGGAGAAGATCTTTGAAGTCACGGATGAGTGTATGAGACATCCTTTCACAAAGACTAGGCAACACCCCTCTCACAATCATCCTTATTTGATCAGATTCATCGGGCCTCTTCTTGAGCAAAGTAGCCTTATTCCTCCATCTTTTCACATAGTCCACAAAATTTTCATTTGGCCTTTGTCTAATGGACTCCACTTCCATTAAGGTAACTTCCATCTCGACATTGTATCCATATTGTTGGATGAAGGCCTTGTATAGCAGATCCCAACTCTTTTGTGTTCCTTCTTCTAAGGTATTGAACCAATTTTGGATAGCAAGATCCAATGAGAGTATAAAGTACCTTAGAGTTTGAGCCTTAGTAGCTCGGGAAGACTGCATAGCAGTGATATACTGCTTCACATGGAAGTGAGGATTTTTGGTTCCATCAAACTTTGCAAAAGATGGTATCTTGAACTTGTATGGAACTTCTTCATCTAGCTCAAATAATTTGTCAACTTCGGACATTTCTTCGGTTTTCAGTTTCTTCTCAAATTTGTTTTCTAAATCAGCAATCATCTTCTCAACATCAGATGTCTCGGTCTTTTCAACAGTTGTCTTCTCAACAACCTTCGGCTTCTTTTTGTCTTGAGGATCTTGGAAGTATTGAGCCCAATCATCATCATCAATGATCACCTTATCATCATCAAAAGCCACTTCACCAACTTTAGCCTTCCCCTTGTCCTTTGGCTTCTTGGAGCTAGCAGACGATTCGACATTATTTCCTAAATTGCAGGCAATTGGTTCTTCATGGTCTCTGCTAGGGCCTCTTTTATTTCTTCCATCTTGGCATTGAGCGCATCATCCGCCATTCTTTGAATTTATTCGGGCTCCATTGCTTTTGGTGAAAAAGAGATTGAGTCATTGCTAGATTCTTCGTCTCCGGCGTAGGTCAGATTGTCGTGAGCTTTTAAACTATCATAATCCAGGGCTATGAGCCAGAAAGGATTAATGATATGAGATGCAAATGTATGCATGTATGCACAAACAATCAACAAACAAAGATAATTAGGACGTTCCTTCCAAATTTATAACATCCACACATGAATGGTGAGTCTCTTGTCCTAGGTAATATGGTTAACAAAATACTAACATGGGGCATCTTGTTTTCGAATAATTCCCTCAGACGTTTTAACCAATAGTTATATTTTCAAAAATGAAAATCAATCCATGATAATTCCCATTAATTAGGTTTTAATCCATTCAACTAACTAAAGTAACTTTTATGCTATATTGGATTAAAACTAAATTAAGAGGTTTATTATAAATATATTTCTCACTTGAAAAGGCAACTAATGATTCATGCCAAAAACAAGCCCATGATTAATTATTCTTAGTATAAACTAGGCTCATAATTGATTTTTGGTATTTCGTAACTGACCTAAATAATTTGCAAGCTCTTTGTAAGAAAAGGTTGGATAAAAATAATTTTATTTCTAAGCCCATTGTAAAAAGATTTTAGAAAAAATGGATTTTGGGCTTAGTATTTGGGCCATGAGCAAAAGAATTTTTGATTTGTTTTTAGAAAAGTTATATATCCAAACACCATCTTGAAATGTTTTGAAGATAGCTTTGGTCTTTTGGATTTTAAAGAAAAATTTATTTGAGCTTGCAAATGTACTTGGGTCATATTAGAAAAAGAACAAACCAAATAAGCCATGATTTAAGCCAAGATAAATTAACCATAGTCAAACAACATGCATTTGAGGTAAAGCCTAAGGAAAGTAACTAGGCCAATTACATGAGCTTTAGTCTTTGGGTTAAAAGGTTTAGGTTCCCATAACAAGTATATACCAAATGGTATGAGGCTATGAATGGTTATGCCATGCTCGATCTCCATACCATGAGTGAAAGTATGGTATCCCTTACATAGCACAACACGGGTAATACAGGTGTCCTAACTCACGCACACGATGCAATCTAATATGATGCAATGGATAATATCATTATAAGAAAGAATAGAATAATATAAAGACCAACGGAATCAACTTCTCTTATCCCCAGTGGAGTCGCCACTGTGAGAGGGAATTTTTTCCCCCACTCCCGGTGGAATGGTTCTTGCGACTTCAGCACTGTTTAGGCTAGGGGCCTTAGAGAACACAGACCTAAGTATGGAGAAAATGGAGTCGCCACCCGGACGGGCTGGGAAAAAGAAAGGGGTGGATGACTCGATTTCTAAGGAATCCCCAACCCCCTAATTGGTTCAAAAAGTTGGGTACGTGTGGGGAAGGTGAGAAATGGCCCAGCACCCCCACAACGCCCGGTTCATTAGAACCGGCCTCCTTTACAGGTCTTAATATTATAAAATTCTTAAATATAACAATATTATCCATATTACATGCAACAATTAAAACAAAGCATCGATATATTAAAATCAAAGCAATGTCCAAGCAAAACAAATAAATGGACACCCATCCGAGGATGGAAACATGTCCGTACATCATCCATGTCTAAACTAATAGGACACCCACCAAAAGGTAGAAATATGTCCTTTACATTGGTCTAAGATATAAAAGCAATTTAAATTACATGATATTTAATTAATGAGGTACCCACAAAGTGGAAACATACCTCTTACACTTTTAATACTAAAACAAGCAAATAATAACAATAAAGAAAACATCCATCCATAATAAATTAAATAAATCAAGCATTGAAAATAAATCAATCACCAAAGCATTGAAAATAAATTAAAGCATATAATAGACTACATAATCAAATATAAAATTAAATAAAGCAAGTAAAGATACAAATTAGGGTTTACTGTTTCTATTTAAAGTTCTTTGATTAATATTTAAGGTTTTGGGATTTTAGTATTATTATTATTATCATTTGTTTAGGCTACTGTAAGTTTTATGAGAATTAAAATGGATTAGGGTTTCATGAATCAAATTAGGGTTTAGGGGTAACATTATGAAATTAGGGTTTTAGAATAATTAAAACATTAGGTTTATAATTCTTGGTTACTGGATTGTTGTTTTGGGTTTACTGTGTTGAGTTTGAATGTTTAGGTTTATAAGGTTTCAAGGTTTTAAGGATTAGGGTTTAGGAAAACTAGGGTTTACGTATTAGTTTTGAGGGAATTAGGGTTTAGGAAAACTTAGGGTTTAGATTAACTTGTTTGGGGTTTACAGTTTTGGTTTTGGAGTTGAAGAAAATAGTGTAGAGTTTTATAAAGTAATTGTGATTTTTTTAGAAACTATAAGGTAAGTTAGAGTTTGGAGATTTAACAAAATATTTGAAAATTTTGGAAAAGAGTTAGAGGAAAACAGTTTAGGGTTTTTAAAAGCTTTTGGAAATAGGAAAAACGATTTAAGATTTTTTGGAAACAAAAGAAACAAATTAGGGTTGTTAAAGATATTTGGAAACAGAAGAAATCATTTAAGGTTTTTGGAAACAAAAGAAATGAATTAGGGTTTTTAAGGTATTTGGAAATAGAAGAAATCATTTATGTTCTTGAAACGAAGATCAATGCTACTACATATTTATAGATCAAGATTTTGTGTGTATAATCTTATGAATCAAACAAATAAAGCTACTGTGATCATGAGCAATGTATAATTAAGAATCAAACCTGTGTAGTTGGTTCCACCAAAAAGTTATTTTCTGGATGAACAAAGACAAACGCAGTGTGGCTACCTTTGATAAATTGTTGATTGCTTCTTCTTGCTCCTTTCAAATATGAAATTCCACTATCCGATCCAAGTCCCAAGTTCTCTCTCTTTTTTTCTCCAAAAGTTTCTCCCCAAAATCTAGTCCGATCCCCCTTTTCTGGTCCTTTAAAGTGTTATTTATAGGAAAATTTATATGCCTAGTTCTAATTGTTTAAGGAAACTCAAATTAATTAGGAAAATAAACCGAAACTAAATAGAATTTGGTTTTGGAAAAAATTGCGTTGAAAAAATTTTGCTGGCGAAAATTGCGACGGGCTGCGAGAGCTGGGCGCTTGGTGTGAGCGAGAATTGGCGTGGAAAATTGCGAGCGCGCGGTTAGAAGCCATTTTGCCGTAGGAATCTGCGGGCGAAATTGGCCTTGGCCAATTATTTTCGGTGATAAATTTTTTGTCGCCGATTTTTATTTTTATTTATTTATTATGTTTATTATTATTTATTATTTATTATTTTTATTCACTTTACCATTTTTAATTTTTTAAAAACTAAAATAAATATTAAAATATCACAAAAATTATTTTGGGCTATAAAAAATAACGGATCGGACTGTGTCAAAAATTAAGGCTCTACACCAAAGAGATGTCCGAGATCGACAAGTTGTTTGAACTAGATGAGGAGGTTCCTTTTAAGTTTAAAATGCCTTCCTTCGCTAAATACAATGGTACAAAAAATTCTCACTTGCATGTTAAACAGTACATCACTGCCATGCAGTCTGCCAGAGCTACTAAGGCTCAAACTCTTAAGATATTTCATGCTCTCACAGTTGTCCAAAATTGGTTCAACACCTTAGAGGAAAGTACTCAAAATGATTGGAACATGTTGTACAAGGCTTCATTCAACAATATGGGTACAATGTCGAGTTGAAAATTATCTTAATGGAAGTTGAGTCCATTTGACAAAGGCCAAATGAGAATTTTGTGGACTATATGAAAAGGTGGAGGAATAAGGCTGCATTGCTGAGGAAGAGGCCTGATGAATCTGATCAAATAAGAATGATTGTGAGAAGGGTGTTGCCTAGTCTTCGTGAAAGGATGTCTCATACACTCATCCGGGATTTCAAAGATCTTCTCCAAGATGGTCTGCAAATTAAAGAATGGGAAAGGGAGAAGAATCGTTGTTCAGTAAGAAGGAATGAGAAAGGGAACTACCAGTCGGGCAATCAAAGAACGCAAAAAGAAGTTGATGTTAATGCGACTGGTCAAGCAAATAGAAGGCAATTTTCAGATCTGGGGAAGCCTTTATCTTGGGTCTTCAACAAACTACAAAAGAAGGGACTATTTGATACTAAAGCCTTGTGTGAATTTCATCAGACACAAGGACATTAGATAGACAAATGCTTGCGACTAAAACATGAGATCCAAAATTTAATTGACAGGGGTAAGCTGCCTGAGCCTAATAAGCCCAGTACAAAAGACAATCCTTTGCCAAGGTTCAATAGAGTGCCACTACTGGCACTCTATGGCCTTAAAAAGAACCAGCCAATCAAGTAGAAAGATGAATGTCAAAAGGCCTTTGAGCGTATTAAGCAATATTTGCTGAATCCACCTATTTTAAAGCCACCTAGACCTGGTAGACCTTTATTATTATACTTAGCAGTAGAAGAAGAATTGATAGGAGCAATGCTCACCCAAGTAGATGAATCAGGGGTTAAGTATGCAATTTACTATTTAAGTAGAAAATTCCTACCTTATGAGATTAAGTATAGTATCATTAAGAAGACATGCATAGCCATGGTTTGGTCGTCTAACAAGTTGCGACATTACTTTCAATCTTATAGTGTACAAGCAATATTTAGGATGGATCCAGTAAAGTATTTAAAGGAGATGCCTTCATTAATCGGGAAATATGGCAGTGGTTGATAATTTTAGAAGAATTTGAAATTGAGTATATAACTAGAAAAACCATCAAAGGAACAGCAGTAGCAGAATTCCTAGCCCAATAGCCATTACTGGACTGCAAAGAGGTGATTTTGGAATTTTTTGATGAACATTTAAAGGCCATAGAAGTACAATGATGGAAGATGTACTTTGATGAAGTAGTGAATAGAAAGGGAGATGGCTTGGGAGCAATTTTGGAATTGCCAGAAGGGGAGCTCATTCCTCTAGCCAAGAAGTTGAAGTTTAGGGCAACCAATAACATAGTGGAGTATGAAGCATGTGTTTTTGGCCTATAAACCTTGATGATCATGAAGAATGATAAAGTGCAGGTTTTCAATGATTATTTGCTAGTGATATCCTAAGTGAATGGAGAGTGGGAGTTGAAGGAAGAGAAGTTAAAATTGTACAATGACTATTTGACCATGATGAAGAAGAAATTTAATGAGTGTAGATTTATACACTTACCAAGAGAAGAAAACCAGATGGTTGATGCCTTAGCCACCATGGCTTTGGTATGGGAGGATCCTATTAGGTTATTTCTTAAACATCTGGTTTTGACCAGTTCTTTGACTACTTGTTATAAGTATGAAACAGTCATGGAAATTGATACGGACCATGATGCATGGTACAACACCATTAGATGATTCTTGGAAAGTAGGGAATACCCTCAAGATGCAACAAAGGAAGAGAGAAGAGCTATAAGATGATGGTCCTTATAATACATAACCTTTCATGGGGAGTTATATCGAAGATGGCCTGATGGAGTTCACTTAAGATGTTTGAGAAAGCCTAAAGTAGAGCAGATCATGTTCGAGATACAGTGGGAAGTTATGGAGCCCATATGAATAGATTAGCCCTAGTAAAGAAGATACGCCAACATGGTTACTATTGGTTGACCATGGAGAAAGATTGTATTTATTTTGTGAGAAAGTGCCAGCAGTGCCCGATGTATGAAAACTTGAATCACTTGCCTTCCGAAGAATTGCATTCTATGTCTTCACTCTGGCCATTTGCAACTTGGGGAATTGACATTATTGGGAAAATACATCTGATGGCTTCAAACAGTCACCGATTCATCATAGTAGCAGTGGATTATTTTTCAAAATGGGTTGAAGCTGAGTCTTTCAACAAGTTAGGGGCAAGGAAAATGGCTAGTTTTATTGAGAAGAATCTTATCTATAGGTATGGGTTCCTGCATAGTGTGATATCAGGCAATGGAGTGCAGTTTCAAGGGGCCGTGAAGGACTTTTCTCAGAGTACCAAATCTGTCACTACTGATCCTCTCCTTATAGGCCAAAGGCTATTGGTGTTGTGGAAGCAACAAACAAGATAATCAAGCAGACTCTATCCAAAATGACCAAGATGTATAAGGATTAGTAAGAAATGCTTCCTTTTGATTTATAGGGGTACAAGACTAGTGTGCGAACCCCGACTGGAACGATGTCATTTTCTTTGGTTTATGGGATGGAAGCAGTATTACCAATTGAAATTTAGATCAAATCGCTAAGGGTAGTCCTGGAAACTGAATTGCCTGAGACAAAATGGGTAGCAAGTAGATATGCACAGCTAGTCTTGTTAGAAGAAAGAAGGTTAAAGGCATTATATCATCATCAGCTGTATCAAAGGAAAATAGGTTAGGCCTATAACAAAAGCGTTAAGGTTAGAAGGCTTAAAGTCGGTGATTTAGTGTTAAAATAGTGCAAACCTAATGTCCCTGATCCAAGAGGGAAGTTTAGACCTAACTGGGAAGGGCCATATGTTGTGAAACAAGTCATGAGCAAGGGAGCAGTCAAGTTGTCAGACATGGATAGGAACGAGTTTAGTGAGCCAATGAATATTGACAGGTTGAAGAGATTCTATATTAAAAAAAGAGCTCGATATGTTGAAAATTTGAAAGGGTGGTCTAGAAAAAAGTTAGAGAAGCCCGCTAGTTTCAAAAACCTGAAAGGGCGGACTAGGAAATAATTAGGGCTAAATGAGAGAAAATTGTCAATTAGAAAACCCAAAAGGGCTGGTTGGTGACAGGAGTGATCTTATGTATGTTGGCTTTATGTTTTTGGTTGTTCCTAGATTTAATAAAACAAAGTTTATGCTGAAATTGTTCATGTGTACTATTTTGAATAATCTAACCATTAGGCTAAAATAAATCACATAATAGCAGAAGTTGAAGATAAATTATAAAAGGAAAGAAAACATCTTTTATTATCATTATTGTTCATCCTAACATTATCTTTTCAAAACATCGACAAGTGTAAAATCTATGGAAGACGATAAGTGTAGCGTGTAGGCTAGCTTTGTTTTAGTCAATCAAAGATGGCTTTAGTCAGATGAGGCATGTCCAAATCAGGAGTGAACTCATAACCTCAAGGCTCGACTCCATACTGGCGGTCAAGACGATGAGGATCATAACATGTACCTCAGTGGAGAGCAGTAAGAGGAACATACATCAGATATGTCCGAATGGTGACATGGGTAATCTTCCACCAAGGTACCAACCAACGGATGTTAATCATGACTCACGAGCAAATACAGTCAATCAAGTCTGCATATGAGGAGCAGAATGGAGCAATTTTTTGGAAGAATGATGACATGGAAGATATTTGGTGAAGTCCATGGATGTGGTGTCAAGCAGGTAGAGGCGCTCCTATAGCCAGATTTATAAATAGGATAAATAATAATAAAAAAAAGGTCATTAGGTTAAAAACCTGCAAGGGCAGCCTAAGCAAAAATTAGGACAGTTTGCTAGGTCTGAAAATTTACAAGGTGGTCTAGGCAAAAATTAGAACCAATAATAAAAAAAAGGTCTGCTAGGTTGAAAACCTACAAGGGCTGCCTAAGAAAAAATTAGGAGAGCTCGCTAGTTTCGAAAACCTACAAGGGCGGGCTGGGTAAAATTAGAGCAATAAAAAAAGCCTATATTAAAAACCGAAAAAGGTGATTTAGGCAGTTACTTAAAGCAACAAGGGACTTCCAGCTAATCTTCTTGTAGATTCTATCTTGAATTGATCCAACAAACCAGAGTTTTAGCCAAGATCATAGGTACTGGTGACAACCCTCTTTCCATGTGATCCATGATATCTAAAAACTCACGGATCGATGTCGCCATTAGAAGAAACAAGCATGAATTGACCAAGCAGGTATAAATAGAACATGCATCCCTAAGCTTTTGTGGGAGCCAAATGAGAAGTGCATAAGTCAGTAAAGGGACAGAGCATGATTTTCTCACCTCTGGTTAATTGTAGAACTTCAAGTTTGGAGAGTTGAATCAACATCTGCATTTTTTGTTGGGTATTGAAAGTAAATATAGGTAATGCTATTGGTTGATTGCTTGGATAACTAAAAATGGCCTCAAATTCCTCGATCATAAGATAAATTTCAATTTTTTTTTATCTCAAAAGTGCTAGTTTTTACATCCCAAAAGGAAGCCATGGCATGTAAAAATGGTTGGTCCAATTTGATGTTTTGAAAGCACTTTAGGGCATTAAGTTGAGACCATGATATTTGTTCCTAATATGTAGCTTTAATATTTTTGAATAAATTCTTTATCTTTTTCAAATTGATTTCTGTCATCTTAGAAGCTTAACAATTGGGTTTGATTTGAGTTTATGAGAAAGCAATTCAAGTTTATGAGAAGGCATTGATGGAGTGTTGAGAGTGTTTCTGTTGTTGTGATAAAATTCACTTGTTTTTGTCAAAGTTGAGAATCATGGCGTATTTGGAAAATTGTGGCTAATTGAAGCAGATTTAAATAGAAGATGGATTGTAGGCCTAAGTCCACAAGGAACAGGCAATTGTTTGAAACTGAAATATGCATGGAAAAGGTGTTTATGTCAAGTGAAGGTAGGGATGCCAAATCTAACATGGTTTGTAAATTTAAGTCAATTATGAATTTGAATTGCGGATTTGTTGTGGATATCCTATTTAAAAATTGATTATATATATATATATAAGAAAAAGATACAGAAAAAATCAAACAAAATTACAATAAAGTTAAACTCTTATTATTATTAGGTTCTACATTACATGTAAGCTCTTCACTGAAATTTAATACAAGTTAATTACTAAGAAGGGGGAGGCGATCCATGACTAAATAAAGCCCTGAAAAATTTATCGCCTGATGGAGGAGGTGGTATACATGTGTCCCTATTGTCTTGAAAGTCAGGCCTATAATAGTCATCATCTGAAAAAGGAGGCACCTCATGGTCATCAGTTTGGGGCCCCCTAGAAGATGAAGAACTAAAATCCCTGATGCCATGGAATCGGAAGTCTCAAAAATTTTGTTTTGATTATTGATACAAGCCTTTGAGATGGGCAATCTATTGACGGCTGGCGGCTAATTCTTCTTGCAGTTTCTTTTTTTTGCTCCTCAAGCATTCGCTATGAGTCAGGAAAAGAAAAAGGTAAGAACATGCATAATCATGAATACATGCATCATAAATCATAATGACAAACCATATAGTTTAAATCAAAGCCCTGAGGATGTGGAGGCATATTCGGACAAGTAAAAGGAGCAAGTGGAGAAGATTGACCAGTAGCATGCAATAAAAATAGCAGAGAGTCAGCACAAATTTAAGAGTGAGCAGTCCTAACAAACAATATGTTGGAAATTCACCTGAGAAGTACCGGCCCTAGAGTGATCACCAGGATGAGAAATAGGTTCTCTTCCCTCTCGTTCATATTCTTCTTCACTACTATTTTCTTCTTCTTCTCCTCCCTTTTCCCCCTTCTCAAGAACTCCTCAGATGCCAATAGATGACACATCAAAGTTCAAGAGCTATTCCCTAATAAATCTAACATATGGCATAATAGGTGGAAATAAATAAGTTTCAGCATTATAACCATTCCAAGCCTACCACCACCAATTCTCCAGCATTGATGTAATGTTCAAAGTATATGCTAGACTATTCACCGAAACCCTTCATTGTTTGGGACCAAAGAACTAGTCTAACACCCTCTCCCTAAGAAATCAACCACTAGACATAGGGCTGGCAATGACTTGATGGGAGTACTGGTAAGGCAGTGCGACATTCATTAAAATTTCTAAGTATACTAACACTATTTTACCTACCCCAGGTTAATCGACTCAAACAATATGATGGGAGTGCACATTATGAGAGCCCGGAATCACTTTCTAATTAGACAACTAAAAGTTCAACCTCGGACACCCAACTCTCTCCTAAGAAATGCTAGGCACCCTCACAAGATTATGCTTATAAACTCATGACCGCAAATGGCAATGATAGTCAAATTCATGCAAGTACCTAGATTGAATTGACAATGGAAAAAAATATTACCTCTACAATAACCATAAAGCCAACAAAAGATTTTTTAGTCCTGCAAATCTTGTCGAAACCATGATACAGGCAAGCTAGGCCAGCTTCACCCCAGCCATAGAGCTACAGGATATCCATATTAGCAAGGGCCCATAACATTGATAAGTGAATGGCATATTCAGTAGTGCATAAAATGGTTGACCTTAGCAAATATAGGAAAAATCCTTAAGCATATTGCTTGGCCATTTCTCCATGGACCCGTTGGACATAATTCATCCAATAACTCCAAACTAGTTCAATTTTTATCTTGAATGAATCCTTGAGCATATTGTTTGGCCATTTCTCCATGTCAGGATATCATTAGTAAGAGGAACCGAAATACCATAGTACTGATGACAAGTTATAGCAACAAAATCAACTAGACCAATGGTTATTTCTCCCACAGGAAGGTGGAAAGTATGGGTCGTGTCTGTCCATCGTTCTGATAGTGCTTGAGCCACACTCTTATCTATCTGGCATTCTTCAGCTGGTAGTTACAAAATGAAGTCCTCAAAACCATGCCTTTGGATGATCCATTTTACCCGAGAAGGCACTATATTATACCATTACTGGGCTTTATAAACACACCCTCCCAACACAGCGATCGCGCTAACATCAACCAGGTAAGTCAATACCAGGTGAGTAAATCATCTTGCAAATGATAAGAAATTTTTCTTTTCCCTTTCCATAAAGTTTACTACTATCATAAGTCACTCATTAACTTGTGTTCTAATTTATTAATACTAAATTACTTGCTAAAATTTTACTTTAATATATTAGTTTATCTATTTTTAGCGCCAAGTTAATTATTAAATTGGCTAATTTACTTTCAATAACTAAATCATAGCTAAAAAACTAGTCTTGTGAGAAGATAATTTCTGTTTCTTACTTTCTTTATTTTCTTTATAATATTACAGTAACTTTTTGCTATTAAAGCTTTAAATTGCACCTGGGGTCCAGAACCCAAATCTTTTTCAAGTCCAGAACTCAATTCGGGTCCATAACCCAAACCACCTTGGGTTTAGAATCCAAATCTTTTTCAAGTCCAGAACTCAAATAGGGTCTAGAACCCGAACCACCTCAGGTCTAGAATTCAAATCTTTTTTTAGTCCAAAACTCAATCCGGGTCTAGAACCCAAACACCTTGGGTCCAGAATCCAAATCTTTTTTGAATCCAGAACTCAATCTGGGTCTAGAACACAAACCACCCTGGGTTCAAAACCTTAATATTTTTTGAGTCTAGAACTCAGTCTAGGTCCAGAACTCAAACCATCTCGGGTCCAAAACCTAAATCTTTTTTTAAGTTCATAACTCAATTCGGGTCCAGAACACAAACCACCTCGGGTCTAGAACACAAATCTTTTTTGAGTCCATAGCTCAATTCGGGTCCAGAACCTAAACCACCTCAAGCGGGTCCAGAACCCAAATCTTTTTTTAATTCAAAACTTAATATGGGTTTAGAACCCAAACCACCTCGGGTCCAAAATCCAAATTATTTTTGAGTCTAGAACTCAATCCGGGTCCAGAATCCAAATTTTTTTCTAGTCTAGAACCCAAATCACATTGGGTCCAGAACCCAAATCTTTTTCGAGACCAGAACTTAATTTGGGTCCAGAACTCAAATCACCTTGGGTCTAGAACCTAAATCTTTTTTGAGTTTAGAAATCAATTTGGGTCCAGAACCCGAACCACCTCTGGTCCAGAATCCAAATCATTTTTTTAGTCTAAAACTCAATCTGGGTCTAGACCTAAACCACCTCAGGTCTAGAACTCAAATCTTTTTTTAGTACAAAACTTAATTTGGGTTCAGAACCCAAGCCACCTCGGGTCAAGAACCCAAATCTTTTTGAGTTCAGAACTCAATCAGGATCCAGAACCCAAACCATTTCAAGTCTAAAACCCATTTTTGCCCAAAATTAATTCAAAAGATATGTTGCTTTTCACTCTCTGAACAAATTTCATATCATTTAAGCAGGGTGCAAATGTAGACCCTTGATTTTGGCCCTAAGCTAGTTCGGTCCCGACTAAAGAAGGCCAAGCTAAATTTGGTCTGATTTTAAAAGCTTAAGCCTAGTTTTTAACTTTTAAATAGTTCAATTCAATTTCAAAAGGTATATCTAATTGGTTCAAATTTGTTGGGCCTAAAATTTAATTTGTTTATAACTTTTAAATAGTTAAGTTCGATTTCATACAATGTTAAATTTGAATTAAACATATTCTAGTAATTTAAAATTTAGAAACATCGTCACAGTCACTTGGTTTTCTCAACTGTAGTATTGTTTTAATAACCAAAGCCCTAATTTAAATCTCAAACCCTTACCTTCATTTATAAACTAATAAAACTGATTTTCAAACCCTAAAACCAATAAGACTAGTTTTCAAACCCTAAAACCAATAAGACCAGTTTTCAAACCCTAAAACCAATAAAAATAGTTTATAAACCTTGAAACCCTAATACCCTAATTGTATTTTCCTAAAACTCTAATTAAATTAAAACCGTAATCCTATTTTCCTAAAACCATAAAACATTAACCATATTTTCTTAAGCCCTAATTCATATCAATGAGACCCTAGTTTGTACATCTATATCTAAAATGTAGATTTGATTTTTAACTTGTTAATACATGTTTATGATTGTGTGAATTATTTTATGTTCATTATGGATGATTTATTTTATTTAATTATAATGGATGTTTTTTGTTCATTTATTATGCTTGAATGATTTAGTTTGCTCGATTAATTATTTATTTGGATTCTAGAATTAAAAAAGGCATGTTTCCACATTGTGAGTGCCTTAATTACTTTTAATTATGTAATTTACATTACGAATTTTGGGATTTTATAAAGGACATGTTTCCATCTTTTGGTGGGCATCCTGTTGTGTTTATTTTCATAGACATGGACATTGTAAAGGCATGTTTCCATCCTTGGATAGGTGCCTAATTTGTTTGTTTTTATATAATAAAGTGGTGGATATTTATTTCTTTTAATTGTCGCATGTAGTATGGATGATATCATAATCTTTAATAATTTAATAATATATGGACTTGAAAAGGAGGCCGGTTCTAATGAACCGGGTGTTATGGGGGTGCTGGGTCATTATCACCTTCCCCATACGTACCCAACTTTCCAAACCCATTAGGGCGTTGGAGATTCCTTAGGAATCGAGTCATCCACCCCTTTCTTTTTTTTGGTCCATTCGGGTGACGACTTCATTTTCTCTGGGTTTAGGCTCGTGTTCTCTGAGGCCCTGAGCACTAATAGTGCCAAAGTAGCAAGAACCATTCCACATGGGAGTGGGGTAAAAATCCCTACTCACAAGATGGCACCTATAGAATTAAAAGAGTTGAAAGTGTAATTGTTGGAGTTACTTGATAAAGGGTTCATCTGCCTGATTATCTCATTGTGCAGAGTGCTGGTACTATGTTTTAAGAAGAAGAATGGTACCTTAAGGTTGTGTAATAATTACTGGCAATTGAATAAGGTGACCATCAAGAACAAATAGTGATTACTTTGTATTGATGATCTCTTTGATCAGTTGAAGGGGCAGTCATCTTCTCTAAGATTGATTTGAGATTAGGGTAGTATCAGTTGAGAGATAGAGATGCAGATGTACCCAAAACTACATTATGCATGAGGTACGGGCACTATAAATTTATGGTGATGCCTTTTGGGTTGACGAATGCATAAACAAGCTTTTATGGACTTGATGATTTGGATCTTTTGACCTTATTTAGATCAGCTTATGGTGGTGTTCATTGATGATATCTTGGTGTATTCGCATAGGAAGGAAGATCATGATAGGCATCTATGGATTATGCTACAGACATTGAGAGAGAAACATTTGTATGCCAAGTTGTCCAAATGTGAGTTTTGGTTGGATCAAATGACTTTTCTCGGACATGTGATTTCAGCTAAGGGCATTAAAGTTGATTTGAGCAAAGTAAAAGTGATCTTGAATTGGAGTCCTCCAAAGAATGTGATAGATGTTAGAAGTTTTCTAGGTTTGGTTGGACACTATCATCGATTTGTGAAGGAATTTTCCATGATTGCTACACCACTCACTAGATTACGTCAAAAAGGAGTCAGATTTGTATGGATAGATTAGTGTCAGGCAAGCTTTGAGCAGTTGAGAGATATGTTGACTCAGGCTCTTGTCCTTACCCTACCTGTAGAAGGTAAACCATATGTGATATATAGTGATGCTTCACATAATTATTTAGATTGTGTTCTAATGTAGGAGGATAGAGTCATTGCATATGTATCTTGATAATTAAACCCTCATGAATTAAACTACCAGACTCATGATTTGAAGTTGGAAGCCATAGTTTTTATACTGAAGATTTGGGGGTATTACTTGTAATAACACCCTTATACCCAATACACATATAATACACACACCCAGTATATGTAGAATATGCATATACAGTACAAAAATATCACGAACCGGTTTAATAAAAATTTTCACATTTATGATTTGAAATTTCAAATACTAAATATATAAAATTAAATAGTATATAAATATTCTTTACTTGTTATAAGAACTCAAAATAAACATTTTATATGAAAATATCTGGGAAAAATTCGCCAGAGTTTTATCTGTAATTTGAACATTCCAAAATTTATCAATTACACAACCTGCAAAAAAAAAAAAAAACACTTCCAATAAACAATAAACCACATCTTCACCTCAACTTCTCAATTTTTCCACATTTTCTCAAAACATTTATATATATTCATATATATATATATATATATACAAAACACACATATAAAAACCCATCCTACACAATTTATCCAAAAGTCTTTATAACTTACAATACATATACTTTAAAATCATAAACATAATATACGTGATTTCATAATGTACAAAAACATAAAATGTATACATGATGGAAAAAGGCTTGTTCTTGATGTGTCCAAAATTTTCTCAATGGGCAATCCCAAATCTAGATTTGGCCCGGTCTAGAAGAACTCTCTGGCTCGATTGGATCTCCCCTGTCACCTGCGCGATAAATTACAATCCCACTAAGCTAAAAGTCTAGCAGTACAACTTTGATAAAAGTAAAACTTTAACACAATGCCAATGCATAATGAATTTGCATGCTATGCCACAATGTAGTATTCCATTCAATTTAATAACATAATTTTTCATTTGTTTCTGATTCACACAAACACACATACAAGCATGGGCCCAAAAAACTAATACATTATTCAAATTCTAGAGTTACGGTTTTGGTCCAAATTGACACCAAGTGTCAAGCCCCGAAGGCAAATCATATCATAGTGACGCCAAGCGTCTAGCTCCAAAGGCAAATAGTGAGGATAACCTCATATGTAACATCCCAACTAGAATTCAAGGGCTACGCCCAACCCAGCTTTAAGGGGTTGTTACATCATAGGCATGCCGCCAAACACAGAACTCTGAAAATTGAATAACAGACTAGACACGCAATTATTTCATATGCCCCATTCTCAATTCCTTTCTCATATTCCATTTTTCTCATTCATATCAATGTTATTTCATTTCATCTCATCACAGGGTATTTTATAATAAAATCACATTCCATACAATTTAGCCATTTATAATGGCTAAACACAATATTTATAATGCATACACATCAACTCACATGCCATAACATAATGTATATGGATTTTCAAATGATCAAGTAGCTTAACACTTTTTTCCATTTAAAATGTGTTAAGCCAAAATTAAATGCAAGTACTTTAAAACTATCAAAGCATGTTCTTACCTCACTAAGCACTTAAATGCAAGCTTAAAATCTCCCACCAACCTTCACTTCCAAATTGCTCTTCAACACTAGGATTGAGTAATTCACTTCTCCTTAATGCCTATACACAATGTGATTAAATACAATCATTTAATATCATATTTTAAGGCATTTCCAACATTAAACCCTAATTAAACATCACTCTTATACAAATTTCAAAAATTTAGCCTTTCCTTACTTTAACATTAGAATTTCATTCTATTCCATTTAAATTAGTGTTTTAAGTTTATTTATATTATTAAAAACATATTTTAATATGTTTCATTCATACACATTACTTAAATACTCACTCTTATTCAAAACCCTAAAATGGAATAACCTTCACCAATGAAGGTTTTTCATTCTAACCTATTCCAATTATTAATCTAAGCTTATTTCCTTCACTAATACATGAATTAACATGATTTAAACATTAAAATTCAACAATTCACACTTCTTTAAAAATTCTCTTTCCAAACCCCTAAACTCAACACTACCTCATCCAAACTCTAACCAAACTTAACCAAATCTACCATTTGACTCTAAAATCCTTGTTTATGCATCAAAACAACACATTTGAAATCAATTTGCACAATTAAAACACATGATTCCAAGAATCCAAATTTTCCATAACAATAAATTCTCTCTCTTCACCCAACTCATCCCAAACTTAATCCTTTCTTCCATTTAACTTGAAAATCATTAACAATTAATCAAAATAGCTTCATTCATACCCGATTAAACAATTAAATCATGCTAATAGAAAATCCCAAAATCCACATATTCATAGTTTTTCTAGAAATTCAAAAATTAGGGAAGAAAGCTTATTTACTTAGTTTGAAAATCACCAAAACTCCACTTAGTTCCTTAAAATCTCTTCAATCTTAGGTAGCTTGGAAGAAAAGAAGATTTCTCTTTCTCTAATGGTGTTACATTTTTTTTTTTTGAAGAGGAAAAAGGAAGAAGAAGACTAATTTTAATTTTCTCTTTCTTTCCATTTAAAAAAATATGACCATATATATTATTATTTTATTTTAATAAATAAATAATTATTTAATTATTTTAAAACCCCAAATTACCTCTTCCAGCAAAAAATAATTTATTTTTAATTTATTTAAATAATTTTAAGTTTATAAGATATAATTACCATTTTGCCCTTAGACTTTTGACTTTTCTTTTAAAAGAGTTGACTAATGTATATGTTAAGTATATGCTAGGTATATTTCACATATATATTCTACTTTTTCACTTAAAATCCTTTCATTTTTTATTTAAATCATTTCTTTAACTTATTTAAATTTAAATTTATTTAATTTTATTTAATTTCAAAAATATTAGGGATGTTACATTACTTGTGTGGGGGGAAATACTTCATTTATGCTAATCACAAAAGCTTAAAGTATTTGGGTGTCCAGAAAGAGTTGAATTTTCAATAGAGATGGTGGTTGAAACTAATAAAGGACTATAAATATTTGATTGATTACCACCCTGGTAAGGCAAATGTAAATGTAAATGCCTTGAGTTAGAAGCCTATGACAGGTTTGACTGCCTATTAGCTCTTGTTTCTTGTTGTGTTGAGAATGTTGCATGCCAGATTTGAGGTGTGTGATGATGATGTACTTATTACTCGATTGCAGTTGAGGCCATTGTTACTTGATCAGATTGAAGAACCATAGAAGATAGATGTGAAACTTCAGAAGGTTGTGGAGGATTTGCCAAAAGGGGGAGAGTAGAGATTTTCATGTGAGAGATGATGGCAGTGTGTGGTACAGAGATATATTATGTATTCCTGATGATGTGGAATTGGAAAAGAAGATTTTAGAGGAAGGACATCAATCATCCTATGCTATGCACCTTGAAAGTGCCAAGATGTATCAAGACTTGAATCAGTATTATTGGTGGTCAGGTCTGAAGAGGGATATAGCATAATTTGTATCCATATGTCTCACTTGCCAGAGAGTGAAGGCTGAGCACCAAGTTGCTTTAGGATTGGTACTACCATTATCAGTGATTGAGTGGATGTGGGAGTGAGTGACCATGGACTTTATGGCTGGACTACCTTTGATCCTCAAGAAGCATAATGCAATATGAGTGATAATTGTAGGGTGATGAAGATAACTCATTTTCTTCTAGTTAGGATGGACTATTCACTTGATACAATGGTTTAGTTATACATCAGTGAGATTGTGAGATTGCATGGAGTCCCTATTTCATTGGTATCGAGATCTTAGATTTAAATCTAGATTTTGGAGGAGTTTATAGGATGTATTGGGTACTTAGTTGCATTTTAGTAGTGCTTTCCATCCATATATAGATGGGCAGTCAGATAGAGTGATACATATTTTAGAGAATTTGTAGAGGAGCTGTGTTATTGAATTCACATGGAGCTAGGACAAACATCTGCCACTGATTAAGTTTGCCTACAATAATAGCTATTAGTCCAGTGTTGGGTTGACACCTTTTGAGGCCTTATATGGTAGGAGGTGTAGGACAACATTATATTGGGACAAGATTAGAGAAGGTAAGCTATTAGGTCCTGAATTAATTAAAAAAATAGAAAAGAAGGAGAAAGTAATTCGAGATTAGTTAAAAGTAGCTTCGGACTGATAGACATCATACTCAGACTTGAAAAGGAATGAGATAGAGTTCAGTGTGGGGGATAAGGTGTTCCTGAATGTGTCTCCATAGAAGAATATTTTGAGATTTGGTTAGAAAGGGAAGTTGAGTCCTTGCTTCATTAGACCGTATGAGATATTGGAGAAAGTGGGACCATTAGCCTATAGACTGGCATTGCCACTCGAGTTAGATCGGATACATAACATCTTCCATGTCTCGATGCTTCGGAGGTACAATTCGAATCCATCTCATGTCTTATTAGTGATGTTTATTAAGGTGAATCCATATATAACTCACGATGAGGAATCAATGGCGATCTTGGCGCGAGAGGTAAAGGAGTTCAGAAACAAGAAGGTGCTATTGGTCAAAATTCTATGGAGGAACCATTCTACTGAGGAGGTGACATGGGAGAGTGAGCAGGATATGTAGAGCTAGTATCCTTAGCTATTCCTGAGTTGATGTCAGGTAATTTCGAGTATGAAATTCTTTTAACAAGAAGAGAGTTGTAACATACATATTTTTGCCAAAATAAAAATTAAATTAAATTAAATAAATAATTTAGAAGGATAAATAAAGGGTTGGAAGTGAGAAAATATCAAATGTATATGTAAAAGATAAATAAAATATATATAACATATAAAAGTCAAATGGTAAAAGAAAAGGTCAAAAGTAGAATAGTAAAAAATTAAAAAGTTAAAAAAATTCAAAATTTTAAAGGGCAAAGGTTGATAGTCTCAAGCCCTAGCTCGGAGGTCCACCATTGACATCATTTGGTGGGTGTGAGGGCAAAGTCCTAAGCGGTATGGTTTGTGTTGGGAATTAAAGAATGTAAAATTACCCAATATACAACACAAATTTTAAAAATTTCCAAATCTATAGATTATACCAATTTGATTGAAAATGAATAAAATAAGAACATATAAGGTTTAATGGTTATACCTAAGAGTTCTTTGCAATTCTTCTTGATGGAACTCATTAATTTAGCAACCATATACCCCAATAGCTAAAGAACTATGATATATATGGAATGCAAATTAATACCCTCTAACTAGTTGTTCAAATTTGTATCAATCAAGAATGAAGTAAGATTAACTATTTTAATCACCTATACTAATAGAATAATGATTAAGTAATTAGAATAGCACTTTGATTTCCTCAAAATGCCACAAACAAAGAGGTTTGATAAGTTAAGAATGAAAGTAAATGTATGTTTACAAAGGAAATCAACCTTGTTTATAAAGAAGAGGGCCATGTAGAAAGATAGCATCAAAATTAAGTTCATATATAACTCCCATATTAATTGATAGCCCTATTATACCTAATAAATAGCCACATTATTTAGCCAACTCATTGTGAACAGTTGGCCTCTATTTCATGGCTTTTGTAACACCTTTTCTTCATAATTCAACCTCTGTAACTCATACATACTAAGATTAAATCCTATTAAAAGTCAAAATGCATAATTAAAACATAAATAACATTAAACAACCTATTAATTTATCTTGTGCATTGGCTTTTTTAGACTTTAAGAGCATGGCCAAATGACCTTTTATTATTCAAAATGGACCTAAATCTTTACTCATATAAGCCTGGATTTGGGCCTTCAAGACTAAGACTTGCTTGACTTATGTTGACTAGCTTAAACTCTTCTTACATTAAGGAGACAAACTTAAACAAATTTTAAGCAATTTGTTTTCTCCAAATCTGATCCATGAAGGAAATTAAAGCCTCTTTCAACTTATTAGCTCTAGGCCTTGTCATTGGTCCTCCATGTATGGCTAATGGATCTTTGAATTATTAGTTAATGACATGTTTGGACTGTTGGTGCTTGGCCAATTGTTAATCAGCATCTAGTTCCTCATCATTCCTCTCTTCCTCGTAATGATTCGTCCTCGAATCTGATCCTTCATCACCTATATCAAACAAAGACAAATCGAAAGCATTGAAGGCTGCATTAATATTACCATATTCAATTGGTAATTCTAACATATATGCATTGTCATTTATTCTTTGAAGGACTCAAAATGGACCATATCCTTTAGGCATTAACTTAGACTTCCTTTGGTTTGGAAATCATTCATTCCTCAAGTATACCCAAACCCAATCATCTGGTTCAAATACAACTTGCTTTCTTCCCTTGTTGTGTTGCTTTTTCATACTGTTGAGTTCTTCTCTATTTTTGCAAGCACCCTTTCATGTAAGATTTTAACAAATTCAACATTTTGTTTGCCTTCCAAATTAGCTATTTCAATGGGTAGTGGCAATAAATCCATAGGAGTTGATGGATTGAACCCATATACAACCTCAAAAGGTGAATAATTTTTTGTAGCATGAATAATCCTATTATAGGCAAACTCAACATGCGGCAAACATTCTTTCCAATTATTGAGATTGATTTGAATTATTACCCTTAATAGTTGTGAAAGTGTCCTATTGACCACCTTCATTTGTCCATCTATTTATGGATGACAAGTTGTTGAGAATAAAAGCTTTGTTCCTAACTTACTCTAAAGAGTCTTCCAAAAGTGGCTAAGGAAATTGACATCTCGATCACTAACAATTGTCCTTGGAACCCTATGCAATCTCACAATTTCTTTGAAGAGTAGGCCTGCAATATGAGTTTCATCATCCATCTTATGGCATGGAATGAAACGTAATATTTTACTAAACCTGTCTATAATAATAAAAACATAATCTTTCCCTCCCCTTGACCTAGGTAATCCTAAAACAAAGTCCATGAAAATGTCTACCCAAGATTCATTAGGTATGGAAAGTGGTGTATATAATCCATGAGGCATCAATTTGGATTTAGCTTGTTTATAAGTAATACATCTCTCATAAATTCTCTCAACATCTCGTTTTATTTCTGGCCAAAAGAAATGATCACTTAAAACATCTAAAGTGTTTTTAATTCCAGAATGTTCCATTAACCTACCACTATGCACTTCTCTCACAAGTAATTCTCTCATTGAACATTGAGGAACACACAACTTGTTTTCTTTGAAAAGAAAACCATCATTCCTATAGAATTTGTCAAACCTACCTTTCTTATATGCCCAAGAAACATTAGCAAAATCAAGGTCAAAATAATACAAATATTTAATGTACTTAAAACATAATAATTTGGCATCAAGTTTAGAAATTAGAGCATGCCTTCTATAAAGAGCATCAATAACCACATTTATGTTACCCTGTTTGTACTTGATGATGTAAGGAAAGGATTTAATAAATTCCACCTATTTTGCATGTCTTTTACTCAATTTCCCTTGTTCTTTGAAATATGTCAAGGACTTATGGTTAGTATGGATTATAAATTCCTTGTAGTAAAGATAATGCTCCCATGTCTTCAAAACTCGCACCAAAGTATAGAACTCCTTGTCATATATAGGGTAATTTAGATTTGCTCCACTCAATTTCTCACTAAAGAATGCAATTGACTAACCTTTTTATATTATGACCCCAACAATACCTATACCACTTGTATCACACTCAATCTCAAATGTGTTGGAAAAATTAGGCAAAACAAGAAAAGGTGCTTAACTAAGTTTATCTTTAAGCAAGTTAAAAGCTCATATTGTTCTTTATCTCACTTAAATCCCACATTTTTCTTAATGCATTCAGTCAAAGGTGCAACAATTGTAGAGAAATCTTTAATGAATCTCCTATAAAAGCTAGCAAGACCATGAAAACTTCTTACATCATTGACACTAGTGGGTTTTGGCCATTCCCTAATTACTTTCACTTTTTCTTAATCAGCATGCATTCCTTTATCGTTAACAACATAACCAAGAAAAGTAATTTCATTAGTAAAAAAGCTACATTTCTTTAGATTGGTATATAACTTTTCCTTTTTAAGCACATCAAAAATAGATTTGAATGTTGTACATGCTGATCTAAAGTCTTGCTTTAAATCAAAATATTATCAAAATAAACAACCACAAACTTTCCAATAAAATCTTACAAAATATGGTTCATCAATCTCATTAAATTGCTTGGTGTATTAGTTAAACTAGAAGGCATTACTAACCACTAATATAATCCATGCTTAGTTTTGAAAGTTGTTTTCCATTCATCACCTTCACACATTCTCATTTTATGGTATCCAAAGTTTAAATCAATTTTTAAAAACACGCAAGAACCATGCAATTCATCCAATATATCATCTAGCCTAGGAACAGGATGTCTATATTTCACTGTGATTTTATTGATGGCTTGATAATTAATACACATTCTCTAAGTTCTATCCTTTTTAGGTACTAATAATATAGGAATAACACATGGACTCATGCTTTCATGCATATACCCTTCTCCATAAGCTCACTTGCCTTTAGATCTCCTTTGTTTCCTCCAGATTGCATTTGTATGCAGGTCTATTTGGAATGCTTGAACCTATAATGAAGTCGATTTGATGTTCAATGCCCCGAAATTGGCGACAATCCATTTGGTACTTATTCTAGAAATAAATCATCATTTTCCTATAAAAGATCAACAATAACGCTAGGCAAATCTTCTGTTACTTCATTAGAAACAATTAAAAAAACCTTACATATAAGTACAAATGTTTGCTGCCTCATTGTCAAAGCTTCAGATCACTCATTTTAACATAAACACTCATTTTTCTTTCAATTAATTCTGCCTTATTTTTTCTCACCTTGTGTTTCCTATTTTTATTTCTTAATTCACTCAACTCACTTATCTCACCTTTCCCTTTTCTCTCTTGAGTTTCCCTTCCCAAAATTATCTTAATGAAGAGTTAAATTCTTCATATTGTTGTTTTATGTGAATTTGGTCCTTAAAAATTATTTTTGGAGATAATGGGCTAAGTTGATACTTCTTCCTATCCATATTCAAAGAATAATGATTTTTGAACCCATCATGCATCACTTGTCGATCATATTGCCATGGTCTACCCAATAACAAGTGTCCGACATTCATGGGCTTCAACTACTCTACTAGCAAAGTGCTTGCTACATTAGTTCAACTTTCACTATTCACAATTAAGTTACACAACTTGCTAGCAATCAAACAATGAGTATTAAACAAATTCTCACGTTGTTTCGTATGTTTATCTTGTTTATTTTGCAAACCAAGTGTGCATTGTCCAACCGAAGTTTCACCCTTAGCATATTTTACATCACTATCATCTTCTAAAGGTGGCATTTCATCTTCATCCTCCCTCTCACTTTCAGATTCATCAATCCTATCTCTTATGATGATTACACTCTTATTAGGGCATTCATGAGCCATATAACCATGTCCAAGGCCCTTAAAGCATTTAATGCCTCTAGGTTGGTTAGGTTGATTATCAACTTTATGCTTGCTGCCTATTTCATTTTTATTTTTAGTTTCTTCCATTTTAGGCTTAACAATGGGTTTATCATCCTTTTCACTCCAATTTGACCTCTAAGAAGAAGAAGAAACCAAAAACATTTAGAATCATACCATGTGCCTTTTCCTTTGAGTTGTCTTTAAATTTTCATAGCTTTATTCAACATGTACTCTATCTCCATATAATGTTGCAACTCCATATGATCATCCTCCTCCATATTAGCAGTTACAATGGCCATTTCCATCTCTTTATGGTACTCCTCTACACTCATAATGCTTTGTGTCAAAGTTTGCAGCCTTTGATACAATTTCCTATTGATGCAAGTGGGCCAAGTCCTTCCCAGAAGGTCACCCATCCTAGTCTTTCCTTGCACCAACATACTTAATTGGAAAGAATGCTAACCATTTCTACCAAAAGCATAAGCTATCAATAGGGGGTGCACCCATTTCCTTTATTTGGATCAAAATGGGGCTCACTAGTCTCTTTCGACTTTGTGTGCCACTTTGTCAAACCTGATCTACAACCCCTTAAGCCCTCGGACATATTATTTCCTCCCTTTTAAAGGAGATTAGTCCTTAAATCTAGAGTAGTGGGACTAGACCTGATAAACATGCTATGACACCCTGTGAGCGAAGATTTTTGCCTCCCACTCCCATACGGAATAGTTCTTGCGACTTCAGCACTTTTAGGCTCATGATCTTAGAGAACACGGGCCTAAAACTGGAGGAAATGGAGTCGCCACCCAGACAGGCTGAGAAAAAAAAGGGGTGGATGACTCAATTCCTAAGGAATCCCCAACCCCCTAATAGGTTCAGAAAGTTGGGTATGTATAGGGAAGGTGAGAATGACACAGCACCCCCATAATACTCAGTTCATTAGAACCGACCCCCTTTTTAGGTCTATATATTATAAAATTCTTAAATATTAGGATATTATCCATACTACATGTGAATACTAAAATAAATAATCATTATATTAAAATCAACACAAGTTCAAACAAAATAATAAATAGGTACCCATCTAAGGATGGAAACATGGCTTTACAAATATCCAATATCCAAAGGAAAATAAAGTAAATAAAATGGAAAACCCACCATAGGTGGAAACATGTCTCTTATAATCCTTAAAAGATAAATTAAATTATATAATAAGAATTGAGGCACCCACAAAGTGGAAACATGCCTTTTACAATTTTAGAATCCAACTAAACAATTAATCAAGCAAATTAAATCATTCAAACATAATAATTAAACATAAAACAACCATTATAAACAAGAATAAAATAAACCAATCATCATGAAAGCATCTAACAAATCAAATAATTAAACTAAAGTTTAAACTATCAAATAAGAAAAATTATAGTTCTAAGTTTTAAAAATTAGGGTTTTAAGTTTTGAGATTAAAGTTTTGGTTTTACAGTTTGGGGATTAGGATTTTAATGTTACTAGGGAAAATTAGTTTTGGGTTACTAGATTAGAATTAGGGAATTTGGGAAATAGGGTTCAAGTCTTGGGGAATGGATTTTGTTTTAGGGCTTATGTAACACCCTTATACCCTTTATACGTACAATACATATTTTCAGCAAATGTAAAATATGCATATACGATATAAAAATGTCACAGATCGATTTAATAAAAAATTTTACATTTCTGTTTTAAGATTTCAAATACTAATATATAAAATAAATAGAATATAATTATTCTTTGCTTGTTATAGGAATCTAAAATAAATATTTTATATGAAAATCTTTGGAAAAAATTCGCCAGAGTTTTGTTTGTAATTTGGACGTTCCCAAAATTCAGCAAAACATAACCGGCATAAAGCAAACACTCCCAATAAAAATCAATTCACCATTTCACTAATACTTCTCAATTTCTCCATATTTTCTAAAAATACTTATATATAGATATATAAATTAACAACACATATAAAATCCCATCTGAATAAATTATTCAAAATATTCTTTACAATTTACATTATATATTTCCAAAAACATATCATAACATATATAATATCAAAATACATTGTAATATCAAATATCTACATGCGGGTAACTGGCTCTGATCTTGATGTACCCAAAAACAACTCTTCAAGCTCAATAAATACAAATCTAGACCAGACCAGGTCTAGTAGAACTCTTTGGCTCTACCAAATCATCTATGACACCTGCGCGATGAATTACAATCGCACTAAGCCAAATCCTAGTGGTACAAACTTTGATAATAACAATAAAACTCAATGCAATGCCAATGCACAATGCATATAGATCTCACATCATTCTACTTTCTTATATTTTTCAAATATTGCATAATCACAACTCATAGCATTATATTGCTCAATTGTATAACAATTCATAATTCACATTAAAGCAAAGACAAGCATGGGCCATAAAAGGATCTAATATGCTATTCAAATTTCAGAGTTAATGCTTTGGTCGACAAAGACACCATGTGTCTAGCCCCATAGGCAATATATCCATGGATAATGTAACAACCCCAGTCTCTTGGACCTCAACCCGGCTAGACCCTTAGGCCCCAGTATCTTAGTCCTCAACCTAGCTAGACTGCTACAGTTTTTGAGGCTTACGACCCAGTCTTTTCACCCTAAAAAATCATATTTATCAGCTGGCCTGGCTTACGATTCAATCATTTCACCATTCCAGCATTTACCCATAGGCAATCATAGGCATGCCGCCAAACCCAGAACTCTAAAAATTGAATAACATACTAGGCACACAATTTATTCATATTTCTCATTATCAAATTCTTTCATAATTCCTTTATCAAAACTTTTCTCATTTTCTTATGATCAAACTAGGCACATTGCTTTATTATATCATCTTTTTCTCACTCTTTTTTTTTTCATTTTTTCATTTTTCTCATTATTAATCTCTTTCTCATTTCACATATTCAATCTAGGCACATTGCCTTATTTTCACATTTTTTTCTCACTTTCCTCATTTTTCACATCTTTCTCATTTTTCTCATTTTTATCAATATCAATTCATTTCATTATTCCACATATCTCATTTTTTGCATTCACAACACATTATCCAATTACTTTGGGTATTTTCACATACTATACATATTTCACATTCTACACAATTTAGCCATTATCAATGGCTTTTCACAATGTATTTAACACATATATAACATTACAAATGTCATAGCACATTATTCATACTCAATCAATGAACCAAGTAACTTAACACATTTTCCAACCAAAATGTGTTAAGTCCAAATGTCATGCAAATATAAACAATATATTCAAAGTTTGTACATACCTCCACTAGCAACTCAACTAGCAACTCAAAGCAAGCTTAACACAACCTCCAATCCTATCCTTCCAGCTTGCCCTTCACCACTTGGATGAAGCAAATCAACCTCCCTCAATTCCTATACCAAATGTGATCATACATAATCATTTAATATCACATTCTAAGGTATTCTCAACATCAAACCATAATTAAACATCACACTAAACCAAATCCCAAAATTAAGGTTCACCTCACTTTAACTTTGAAAAACCATATCAAGCCATTTAAATTAGTGTTTTAAGTTTATTAATATCATTAAAAACATATTTTTAATACATTTAAATCATTTATATTATAAAAATACACTATTATACACAAAATCTAAAAAATGGCATAACCTTCCCCCATTGAAGGTTTTCCATTCCAACACAATCCATTACTAATTCTAAGCTTATATTCATCACTTTTAACACTAAAAAACATGCTTAAACAAATAAAATCACACAATTCAACCACTTTGAAAAATCACTTTTCCAAAATCCTAAATCTCCACTTTCATTCTCAAACTCCAACCCAACACCTCCAAATCTAATATTTGACTTTAAAATACTTGTTTATGAATCAAAACAACTCATTTGGAATCAATTTGCACAATTAAAGTTCATGTTTTCAAAACCCCAAAAATCCATAACCCTAAATTCTCTCTCTTCACCATTCTTTATCCAAACTCCATCAACTCTTCAATCTAACCTTAGACTCATTAATAATTAAACAAAATAGCATCTTTCATATGCATTTAACCAATTAAAACACACTCAATTAAAATCTCAAATTATACATAATCATATATTTAGATGGAACTTCAAAATTGTAAAGGAAAACTTACTATTTTATGAAGAAATCACCAAAACCCACTTGGTTCTTATAAAATCCTTGGAAATTGGTTGTTTAAATGAAGCAAAAACCAATCTTCCTCATCCATGGAGAAAACGTCAAAGAGAGGAAGAAGAAGAAGAAAAAAATTCTTTTTAAATTTTTGATTTTTTTCTCTTTCCTTCATTTAAGACCACATATATATTTTTTATATTATTTTAATTAATTGTTTATTTATTTATTTATTTTAAAAATACCAATTTTCATCTTTCATTCAAAAATATTTTCTTTTTAAATTATTTTATTAAGTTTTAAATTTTATAAAGTATATTTACTAATTTACCCCTCCTTTACTATTTATGTTTTTGTCTTTCTAATTTCTTTCTTCTTTAATTTCTAGCCCTATATATAAATATTTATTTTATTAATTAATTATTAATAAATATATTTAATTTTCTGCCACCGAAAAATAAATTAATATTGAATTTTTTTTACTTATTTTAATTAATTAATAATTACAAAATATCACACTTTTTCATCATCTTCCACTATCTAATATTAATTTTTTATTATTATTTTCATCATTCACTTTTCCAACACCAAATTATATCCCACATATATAAATTGTATATTTTATGTATATGTATATATCTCATAAATGTTACTTATATTTCACATATATCATTATATACATATTTATGTAATGTATATACTATGTCTATGTAATGTATATTTAATGAATATAAATACCCATATACATAAATAATATTCCTATATACACATCAAATTTACCTTATATGTGTATTAAATATATTAAGTATGTAATATATATATCCAACATATACAATTAATATACCATATGTATATGTTATATATACATTAGGTATATATATTGGTTATATACAACTTTTATATCTCCAAATACTTATTGAATTTCTCCAAAATTACGAATATGATAATTTTCTTCCCCTTAAATAATTTCGTCCTCGAAATTATCCAGTACGGTAATAAATCATCCAAATCAAAACATAATCTTAAAATCTTATATTAAATTAATCATCTCATCAATCGAATTGTCATTAGACAAAATTAGTTCATCTCCTTAATATATATACACCACACACCTATTGCACTCAAGATATTTGATCACTTCATTATCTTAAAAATATACTCTCATCACCTTAAATTCATATGTTGATAACTTTTATCTTAACACAATAATTTTACACATCTTCACTTTTATCCTACTCTTTATACAATTACCACATATTAATTTGACATCACCATTATACAACAACAAAATCTTATTTCCTTAATAAGATTTATTTCCATTATACTATAACTAACATTTTTCTCTTATAATTATTTGAAACTAATACAACTTTAGCTCCTTTCATATGCATATACATATCAGAATGCTGTAGTAAGCACATTATCATATAGCTTGCATATTCATAATACAACTACACACATTGAATTTCAATAAATACTTGTAAACTTACTACATTTCGGATCAATTGATCTAATTATCACAATATGACCATCACAACCTTATTCTATTCTGACCAACCTTTAGTCTATTTTAAATTCATTAATTTGTTTTCAATTCATGACCTAATTCTATTAGGTAAAATTTATTCTCAAATTTTAATTCTCTTTGAATTCATCATTACAGATAATATTCACTTTCTCTAGTCTCGTTTACTTTACACATCATTTTCATCAACTTATTCATTTTATACCACTTTCAAACACATTCATTATAACTCTTACTCACATTTCATAATTCCTTTCATTTACCATTTTCTCACATTTCTTATAGTTACCCTATTTACACAAATCACTTTTCTTACACATCATTTAAAGCTCACCATATTTTCACAATTCTCTTCTGTTTCCACACTTTCTATAATTATAAACAAATTTCTAGTATAAAATTATAAGATATAACTATGCAAACCATAAGTCTTGACCATGTTTCTTGAAGCATAACTATCAATCTTACCAAAACTATACAATAGTCATGCCATAATAATGGTCACGCCTGTGGCCTATAAATAAATACTGCTCCTCTATCATTCTTCATCTAACATTTCCAATCACAATGTTAAGTTAATATCGCAAAAATCACATATTCATTTTCTAATCTTTTGCTATACAAAAAGTTAACACGTTTCAGCTCTGTTTCAAAGCAATTTACTCTTGATCACTTGATCATCATTAGCCTAACTCATGTTTCAATAATATTATCATTAACATCTCTTACATATATACATTCGTTCATATGTTAATTTACACAATTTCCATTTATTACTCCATTTCTAATCTATCTCTTATAAAAATTTTCATTCATATATATATATATATATTTCCATTTCCAAACTTTTTTCATTATACTTTCCTTTTCCTTACAATCTCTTATTTATAATCATATACTTTAGGCCCAAAACACTATACAATCATCAAGTTCAGTTGTTAAAAATAACAATTTCACCATCCAGCTATGTTCGGGTCCATTCTCAATCTCAATTCATCACATGACCTAACTCTACGCAGGTCAAGACCTAATCTCTCTTAGGTCTATTAATACATGCAATATCATTCTCATTCTTTTGACATTACTTAGGTTATTCATCAATTCAACATATATATACACTCTGACCACAACATAATTAATATCTTCCTTATTTAATTGCCCATCTCTTAAATAAGTTTCTTATTATATATATATATATATATTAACACCTCACATAAATCTTAGTCACATTTCTAATGTGACATCTCTCTCACATTTTTTTATGCATTTATCATACCCTTCATACCCCTTTTCATCATTTCCAATTCAATTACCTAAAGTAACTCATTTTTACTTACTTAATCATTTCCCTTTTTATTTCATAACAAATTTCTATATTATCAACTACATTACACGTTACATGATATTTTCATAAATAATATTACTCATTCAAAATTACTCACATGCTTATTAAACATTAAACTATCAACATCTAAACAATCTTCATCAAAATTCTCTTACAACTCTAAATTTCCAACTTACTACTTTACTTAAACTTCATTCTATTAATCTCATTTTCAAGAACTAACTTTATAAACTTTATTTTTACATTAATATAACATCAAAACACATCACTTTCATAATTATGGAAACCCATTTCAAAAATTCAAATTTCATATATTGCAACCAACAACATGAACCTCACCAAATCTCATACATGCCGCATTTCCAATCTTAAAATCATAACATTTACATTTAAACAACACTAATTCATTTCATTACACTAATTAAATTCATCCATTTAGATACTTTAATTTTACACACTCAACCCTAAATCATGCATCATTATTCCATAATAAATAATTCGCTATCATATATGATTTCACTCTCTGATTTTAATTATGAACTCTTTGTTGCAAATTATTAAAAACTCCATATTCCTTCTATACTTATACCCATATGCATATAAATTTTTATAATTTTCTTCATTCATTTGTCTCAAAAAATTTATTTATTACTTACTTATACAAAACTGCATGACTTCCTCAGTTTCATGTCAATCTCACCTTCAATTTTTATATTCCTTACCAATTCTTTATAAAAGCTTGTAAAATTTTATCCATGTGCACTTGACACATATATGGACTTATATTTAAAGTTTTAGATTTTTTCCAAGCTAATTTAATATATTTAAAAATTAAATCTTCCAAAATCAGAGAATCTGTCTCTTTAATAATTTCTCTGGTAGCACCAGGTTGTTCATTTTTTTTCGGGTATCAAAACTTAATAAAAATTCATGATATTTTAACCATATGTTATAGGAATACAAATAATATTATGTGTAAATTTTCAGATTTTTTTGGTTTTTTTTACCATAGTTTCTAAATTTATTTATTTTTCAATTTCTACAGATTCTGAATTGCCGAAATTACTCCAACAATCTGTGTTCTTCTATTTTTCTGAATTAGAGATCCATCTTTAAAATTTATAAAATTTTATACATTGGATTCTAACATATAGAAAAACTTTCTATTAAATATTCAAACTCATCTAACATTTCTAGATTTGTCCAAAAATTCAGACAATATCACTTTGCAGTACACCTATAAAATTTTCTATAACTATCATGATCATTTCTCAAAATTTTAATTTTTATATCTTAAATCATTTCCTAGATTATTTTTCTAATTTCACTTATTCATCAATTGAATCAGCTATGAATTTTAAATTTCAAATAAAATTTCTAAAAATTCTTAATCTATAATCTATAGAATAACGCTTCCACTGCGCCACTCTGATCTATGCAACCCAGACGCTATCTCAACTCATATCCATTATATCAAATGGACATAGCCACATCAGGGATTAGATAAATTGCCAGTGCCAATACATGCATCACAATTGAAAATCATTTTTTTTAAATTTCAATTTTCTCTCTCTAACAACCCACCTAGGTTGAGAACCTCAAACTTAGGTTCTGATACCAAAATAAATGTAAAACCCTTATACCCTTTATACATATAATACATATTTCCAGTATATATAAAATATACATATACGGTATAAAAATGTCATAGATCGATTTAATAAAAATTTTCACATTTCTATTTTAAGATTTTAAATACTAATATATAAAATAAATAGTATATAAATATTCTTTGCTTGTTATAGGAATCCAAAATAAATATTTTATATGAAAATCTCTGAAAAAATCCTCCAGAGTTTTATTTGTAATTTGGACGTTCCCAAAATTCAGCAAAACACAACATGTATAAAGCAAACACTCCTAATAAAAATCAATTCACCATTTCACCAATACTTCTCAATTTCTCCATATTTCTCAAAATACTTATATATAGATATATAAATTAACAACACATATAAAATCCCATCTGAACAAATTATTCAAAATATTCTTTACAATTTACATTATATACTTCCAAAAATATATCATAACATATATAATATCAAAATACATTATAATATCAAATATCTACATGCTGGCAACTGGCTATGATCTTGATGTACCCAAAAATAACTCTTCAAGCTCAATAAATACAAACCTAGATCCGACCAGATCTAGTAGAACTCTCCGGCTCTACCAATCATCCATGACACCTGCGCGACAAATTACAATCGCGCTAAGCCGAAGCCTAGTGGTACAAACTTTGATAATAACAATAAAATTCAATGCAATGCCAATGCACAATGCATATAGATGTCACATCATTCTACTTTCTTATATTTTTCAAATATTTCATAATCACAACTCATAGCATTATATTGTTCAATTATATCACAATTCATAATTCACATTAAAGCAAAGACAGGCATGGGCCCAAAAGGATCTAATATGCTATTCAAATTTCAGAGTTACTTCTTTGGTCCATAAACATACCATGTGTCTAGCCCCGTAGGCAATATATCCATTGATAATGTAACAGCCTCAGTCTCTTGGACCTCAACCCGGCTAGACCCTTAGGTCCCAGTATCTTGGTCCTCAACCCGGCTAGACTGCTATAGTTTTTGAGGCTTACGACCCAGTCTTTTCACCTCAAAAACATCATATTTATCAGCTAGTCTGGCTTACGATTCAGTCTTTTCACCATTCCAGCATTTAGCCCGTAGGCAATCATAAGCATGCCACCAAACCCAGAACTCTGAAAATTGAATAACATACTAGGCACACAATTTATTCATATTTCTCATTATCAAATTCTTTCATAATTCCTTTATCAAAACTTTTCTCATTTTGTCATGATCAAACTAGGCACATTGCCTTATTATATTATCTTTTTCTCACTTTTTTTTTCATTTATTCATTTTTCTCATTATTAATCTCTTTTTCATTGTCACATATTCAATCTAGGCACATTGCCCTATTTTCAAATTTTTTTCTCATTTTTCTCATTTTTCACATCTTTCTCATTTTTCTCACTTTTCTCATTTTTATCAATTTCAATTCATTTCATTATTCCACGTATCTCATTTTTTGCATTCACAACACATTACCCAATTACTTTGGGTATTTTCACATAATATATATTTCACATTCTACACAATTTAGCCATTATCAATGGCTTTTCACAATGCATTTAACACATATATGACATTACAAATTTCATAGCACATTATTCATACTCAATCAATGAACCAAGTAACTTAACACATTTTCCAACCAAAATGTGTTAAGCCCAAATGTCATGCAAATATAAATAATATATTCAAAGTTTGTACATACCTCCACTAGCAACCCAAAGCAAGCTTAACACAACCTCCAATCCTATCCTTCCAACTTGCCCTTCACCACTTGGATGAAGCAAATCAACCTCCCTCAATGCCTATACCAAATGTGATCATACATAATCATTTAATATCACATTCTAAGGTATTCTCAACATCAAACCATGATTAAACATCACTCTAAACCAAATTCCAAAATTAAGGTTCACCTCACTTTAACTTTAAAAAACCATATCAAGCCATTTAAATTAGTGTTTTAAGTTTATTAATATCATTAAAAACATATTTTAATACATTTAAATCATTTACATTATAAAAATACACTCTTATACACAAAATCTAAAAAATGGCATAACCTCCCCCATTGAAGGTTTTCCATTCCAACACAATCCATTACTCATTATAAGATTATATTCATCACTTTTAACACTAAACAACATGCTTAAACAAATAAAATCACATAATTCAACCACTTTGGAAAATCACTTTTTCAAAACCCTAAATCTCCACTTCCATTCTCAAACTCCAGCCCAACACCTCCAAATCCAATATTTGACTTTAAAATACTTGTTTATGAATCAAAACAACTCATTTGGAATTAATTTGCACAATTAAAATTCATGTTTTCAAAACCCCAAAAATCCATAACCCTAAATTCTCTCTCTTCAGCATTCTTTATCCAAACTCCATCATCTCTTCAATCTAACCTTAGAATCATTAATAATTAAAAAAAATAGCATCTTTCATATGCATTTAACCAATTAAAACACACTCCATTAAAATCTCAAATTATACATAATCATATATTTAGATGGAACTTTAAAATTGTAAAGGAAAACTTACTAATTTATGAAGAAATCACCAAAACCCACTTGGTTCTTGTAAAATCCTTGGAAATTGGTTGTTTAAATGAAGAAAAAACCAATCTTTCTCATCCATGGAGAAAACATCAATGAGAGGAAGAAGAAGAAGAAAAAAAAATTCTTTTTAAATTTTTGAATTTTTTCTCTTTCCTTCATTTAAGACCACATATATATATTTATATTATTTTAATTAATTAATTATTTATTTATTTTAAAAATACCAATTTTCTTCTTCCATTCAAAAATATATTCTTTTTAAATTATTTTATTAAGTTTTAAATTTTATAAAGTATAGTTACTAATTTACCCCTCCCTTACTATTTATGTTTTTGTCTTTCTAATTTCTTTCTTCTTTAATTTCTAGTCTTATATATATAAATATTTATTTATTTAATTAATTATTAATAAATATATTTAATCTTCTACCACCCAAAAATAAATTAATATTGAATTATTTTTATTTACTTATTTTTAATTAATTAATAATTACAAAATATCACACTTTTTATCATCTTCCACTATCTAATATTATTTTATTATTATTATTTTCATCATTCACTTTTCCAACACCAAATTATATCCCACATATATATATTGAATATTTTATGTATATGTATATATCTTTTATATGTTACTTATATTTCACATATATCATTATATACATATTTATGTAATGTATATACTATGTCTATGTAATGTATTTTTAATGAATATAAATACCCATATGCACAAATAATATTCCTATATACACATCAAATTTACCTTATATGTGTATTAAATATATTAAGTTTGTAATATATATATCCAACATATACAATTAATATACCATATGTATATGTTATATATACATTAGGTATATATATTGGTTATGTACAACTTTTATATCTCCAAATACTTATTTAATTTCTCCAAAATTTTGGATATGACAGTAGGTTTTGAAGCTGTAGTTAATGGATTAGGGTTAGAGAATTTAAGAAATAGGACTTTTGACTTTAAAGTTACTGAATTTTAGGGTTTAGATTAGGGTTTTAGAAATTTAGGGTTTGAGAAATTGAGGGTTTCTAGAGCTAGGGTTTAAGAAGTTAGGGCTTGGGTTATGGTTTTGAATTAGGGTTTTTGGCTACTGGAACTTAGGGTTTATGACCTTTAAGAATTGGTTTTATAGATTAAAATTTTAAGGTTTTATAAAAACATATTTAGGTTTTAAACAAAGGCTAAGGTTCTGGCTAATTAAATTTGGATTTTGGTTATTGGAACTTAGGTTTTCTAATAATTCTATGCTACTGTAAAATAATGTATTAATTTGGTGATTGTTATTAAGGTTTGTACGAAATTGTAATTCAAACTTATTAGCTACTGGACTAAACAAACATCAATGTTCAATATTTAAAAGAAAACTATAATTTTTGAATGTTTAAGAAAATAGAAATTAGAGAACAAAACCTTAGTTCGTTGGTTCCACCCAGTGTGATGTGTTGAACCAAACTCCCGTCTTTGTAAGCCTAGATCAATGAAGGTATTTGCTAGTGCCTATTGATAAGTTGTTGCCTCTGTGCTAATTGATTTGATTGCCACTTAATTATTGTTTCTTATTACTGATCTTCTCTTTGTCTTAATCTTGTATTTATATGAAAAATACATTAGGTTAAATCCTAGAAAACTCCGCAAGCTAATCAGATTGCAATTAGAATTGGGAGTTAATTCAAACTAAATCTGGATGCAAACTAGCCCAAAATTCAGAATTAACTTTGAAACTCAAGACATGTGGCCCCTATGGCAAATTGGCCATGTCAATTCATTGAGGCATGGGTTTGTGGCAAATTGGCACAGTTAATTCGCCTAGGCATGGGCAAATTAGACATGCAAATTTGTCATGGCTGAGGCCTAGGGCAAATTGGGAGCCCCAATTCGCCGCGTGGCTAGGCCTATGGGATCCCCAATTCACCGTGGCCGAGGCCCACGGCAAATTGGTTATGCCAATTCACTGCAGCTGAGGCCTAATTTGCCATGTGATGAATTCGGGCTTGCCAAAAATCAAACTGGGCTTAAATTGGGCATGGATCAATTCATCTTTGATTTTATCATTGTATCAGATCCATTTTAGGCTTTTAAAATTTTTCTAGATTGGTTTAACCCTTTTAAATATATTTTGGCCCTTTAATTAGATCTAAATTTAATATGGGTCAAAAATTAAGGGTCTATAATACCAAATGATGCAACCGGGCCAAGTCATTCTTGGGAGGTCACCGATCTTGATACTTTTCTTGCACCAGCATGCTTAAACAGAAAGAACACTAACCATTTCTACCAAAAGGTTAAGCTGCCAATAGAGGTGCACCCATTTCCTTTATTTGGATCAAACATGGGCTCACTAGTCTCTTTCGACTTTGTGTGCCACCTTGTCGAACCTAATTCATAACCCTCCAAACCCTCAGACATATAATTTATAGTAATAACTTGGGACAAATCTTTTCCTTATGATTAGCTTCATCTCCCTCTATGTCTCTATGAGTCTTTCACCATTTCAATGCCTTTCGTTGCAAATTTGATCCCACCAAACAATAACATAATCACAAAATTCAACAATATCATGTTTTACCTTTTTTCCCTTTAGAAGAATTGTGACATTCGAAGATCAGATCCACTTTTCACTCCCATTCCAAGTAAATATCTTGATTAATCCTTCCTTGAAATGGAGGAATTTTCATCTTAATGCTACCAGTGTTACGATCTGCATCATTAACATGTCCACTCCTAGCTCTGATATCAAATGATAGGAAATCATTTTCTTAGCAACCATATACCTGTGAGTGGGGATTTTTGCCCCCACTCCCAGTGGAATGATTCTTGGGACTTCGGCAATGTTTAGGTTCAGGGCCTTAGAGAACACAAGCCTAAGTCTAGAGAAAATGGAGTCGCCACCCGGACAGGCCGGGAAAAAGAAAGGGGTAGATGACTCGAATCCCAAAGAATCCCCAACCCCTTGATGGGTTCAAAAAGTTGGGTACGTGTGGGGAAGATGAGAAATGGCCCAACACCCCCATAATGCCCGGTTCATTGGAACCGGCCTCCTTTTCCGGTCTTAATATTATAAAATTCTTAAATATAACAATATTATCCATACTACATGCGATCATAAGAATAAATAAATACATTATTAAAATCACAAACAATGTCCAGATAAAACAAATAAATAGACACCCATCCGAGGATGAAAACATGTCCTTACATCGCCTAATATCTAAAACTAAATAGGACACCCACCGAAAGGTGGAAACATATCCTTTACATTGATCCAAAAACTTTAAAATAAAATAAATTACATGATGTTCACGATATGAGGTACCCAAAACATGAAAACATACCTCTTACAATATTTTAAAACCAAAGCAAATCAATAGAAATAATAAAGAAATCATCCATCCATGATAAACAAATCAAATATCGAAATTAAATAAATCAATCATCAAAACATATAATAAACTACATAACCTAATTTAAAATTAAATAAAGTAATAAATGTATAAATTTAGGGTTTACATCTTAAAATAAGGTTTTAGAATTTTAGTTACTAAATTAGGGCTTTGAAAAAAAGAAAGTTAAGTACACAGACTCATAATACACAAATAAATATTGACCTTTTGGACGAGCCCATATGGTGGTCCTGCTAGCCGGTTAGCGGGCGGGGTCAAGAGGCAGCGCCCTAGAAAATTTTGGAAACTGGCTTTTAGGGTTGTAGGTTTTGGTGTTGAAAATTAAGATTTTAGGGTTTAAGATTTAGAAAATAGGATTTCAAAATTGGAAGAAACAAGCTACTATAAATCTTAGAAAAATAGAATTGATTATGGCTTTGAGAAAACAGATTATTGTTTGTAGTTTTAGAAAAGTGTAATTAGAGTTTTAGATTTCAAAAATATGTTTTACAGGTATTAAGGCATTAGGGTTTTGAAAAATAATTTTTAGGGTTTTAAATAGAATTTAGATGGTAAGTAGAACAATTGATCATCTATTATACGTTTAAAAAATTAATCTAATTGAATGATGAGGTTATTGTAAACATAAACAAGTAAATAGAGATTCAAACCTCCGTTGTTAGTTTCACCACAATTTTAATTTCTGGTTGAATAATAACAAAGACAGTGTGGACTGCCTTTGATGGAGTGTTTGTTGTTTGCTGCCTCTTGATCTTTCAAGCTTGAGGTTGTCTATCACTGCAAAAAAAAAATTCAGATAGTTCTTGAATAAAATTCCAAAAATCCTAATCCCAAAAGTCCGATCTCTTTCTCCAAAAGATCCCCCCAGTCTAAAAGTCTGATCTTCTTTTTACAAGATCCCTGTCCTTTTCTGCGTGTTTTGATGTGGTATTTATAAGAAAAATAAAAAATCTAATACTAATTGGTTAAGGAAATAAAAATCGTTTAGGAAATAAAATTAAAAACCAAAACCAAGTGGATTAGGATTTCAAAAAAAATTGTGCTGGCAAAAATTTCCTGCTGGCTAGGCGTGGGCTAGGCGAGGGCCACAGGCCAATTCGTCGCAGGAAAAACCTCTGACGAATTGGCTTGTGGCCAATTCACCACAGGTTTTTTCTACTGCAAAATGGCCATGGGCCAATCTGCCGCAGGTAAAACTTGCGATGAATTGGCTTGTGGTCAATTCATCGCAAGTTTTTCCTGTGGCGAATTGGCCCAAGCCAATGGGCCAATTCGCCACCAGCAATGAAAAATTTCATCGGCGATTTTGCCCGTCGTCGATTTTTATTTTTAGTTTATTTTTTTATCTTTTCTTCTTCTTTTTTATTTTTTATTTTAATTAAAAGTAAATACTATAAGTAATAAATATTATTAAAAATACCACAAAAATTATTTTAGACTGTTTAAAAATATCGGACTGGACTGGGTCAAAAATTAAGGGTCTACAATACCCCAATAACAATTAAGATATTGATTGCTTATCATTTGATATCAAAGCTAGGAGGGGATGTGTTGATGATATAGATCGCAACATTGGTAGTATTAAGATGAAAATTCCTCCATTTCAAGGAAGAAATAATCCAGATATTTATTTAGAATGGGAGCAAAAAGTGGAGCTAATCTTCGAATGTCACAATTGTTCTGAAGGGAAAAAGTTAAAACTTACTATTATTGAATTTTGTAATTATGCTATTGTTTGGTGGGACAAAATATGCAAGGAAAGACATAGAAATGGTGAAAGACCCATAGAGACATGGAGGGACAGGAAGTAAATCATGAGGAAGAGATTTGTCCCAAGTTATTACTATATAGAATTGCATCAAAGGTTTCAAACTTTGACACAAGGCTCTATGAGTGTAGAGGAGTACCATAAAGAGATAGAAATAGGCATGATAAGGGCTAATATGGAGGAGGATTGTGAGGATACTATGGCATGATTTTTGAGTAGACTAAGCAAGCAAATTGCTGATCGTTTGGAGTTGCAACATTATGTGGAGATAGAGGACATGTTGAATATGGCTATAAAAATTGGAAGACAACTCAATGGAGCAGGCATAAGGTATGATTCTAAACCTTTTTTGTTTTCTTCCTCTGCTTGGAGATCAAATTTGTGACGTCCCTAAGGAATGCATTGTTTATCCTTAGGCAAATTCCACATCGAATAAGTGCAGGGTGAGGAAGTAGTACATAAGGGCTGCCACGCTTTGACTTATACAATGCATTTTTAGCCTGGAGGTAAGTCTGGGCCTAAGAATAAACCATGAGGGGGAAAAGGATGGGCCATAATACTAAAATAGACAATATTATACAAGCCGGGCTATTAAAACTTGGTATCAGAGCCAAGCCTTGCTCCTCTGTCAGGTGGTGAGGCAAACCTCAGCGAGAATGCTAAATCCCTTAGGGGAGGGGAGAATTATGACATCCCTAAGGTGAAAACTATTCATCCTTTGGAAAATCCAACATCAGATAAGTGTAAGGTGAGGAAGTAGTACATAAGGGACGACACGCTTTTTGGGCCTAGAGGTAAGTCTGGGCCTGAGAACAAAACCATGAGGGGGAAAAGGCTGGGCCGTAACCCTAAAGCAGATAATATTGTACAACCCGGGCCATTGCAAAATTAGAGTAAAAAGATGATAAACCCATTGTTAAGCCTAAAATAGAAGAAATTAAAATTAAGATGAAATACGTAGCAAGGGTAAAGGTGAGAATCAAACTAGAGGAATTAAATGTTTTAAGTACCTAGGACATGGTCATATGGCACATGAATGTCCTAATAAAAAGGGTGATGATCTTGAGGGATGGGGTTGTTGAATCTGAAAGTGAAAAAGGAAATGATGATGGAAATGATGACATTCCACCTTTAGAAGATGATAGTGATGCAGAATATGCTAATGGTGAAACTTTGGCTGTTCAATGCACACTTAATTTGC